>CM046393.1:23530110-24730110 GCA_025413875.1 Rhododendron molle
TACGATTCTTCATGTGAATATCATAGCCTTTTTCTAAGAGTTGTCCAATACTCAAAATGTTGGTTTTCATGTTGGGGACATAATAAACATTTGAAATAAATTGGTGCCTTCCATTTTTTAAGCGAATCAAAATTTTACCTTTTCCTTTCACCGGAACTTTGGATAGATCTCCAAAGGAAACATTGCCTCTTATCAATTCATCAAGCTCCACGAACAAGCCTTTGTCTCCGCACATATGGTTGCTTGCTCCCGTGTCAAGATACCATGTATTCTTGTCTTCGTCTTCATTGCCTTTATATGCCAATAACACCGTAGATTCTACTTCTTCCCCTTTGCTAACAAGGTTAGCTCTCTCTTCCACATGGTTAGTATAATTTTCACATTCCCAAGCAAAATGACCAAACTTTTGACAATTATAACATTTAACTTGAGATTTGTCATACCTTTGCCTTCCGTTGCCATAATTTCCTCTCCCGGACCTCTATTTGGTTGAAAATTTTGACTTCTTTCTTCATTGCGATACTGTCCTCCTCTTCCTTGTCCTTCTCCTCGGCCACGACCACGTCCACGTCCTTGGCCACGGCCACGTCCACGACCATTTTGATTCACTTCGCTTTTTTCATTTAGGTTGAGCCTTGTTTGAAGAACTTGCTGCAATGGCTCTTTCTTCCTTCTATTGATCTTTAACTCATGGGCTTCCAATGATCCTATGAGTTCATCAATAGCCATGTCATCAAGATTTTTTAATTCCTCAATGGCCGCAACAACATAGTCAAATTTCGAATCCAATGTCCGGAGGATTTTTTCGACCATCCGGACATCATTCAAATTTTCACCATTTGCTTTCATTTGATTTACAACAGCCAAAACTCTTGAAAAATAGTCCGAAATTGATTCGGAAGTGTTCATTTGTAAATCTTCAAACTCACCTCGAAGAGTTTGGAGATGAACTCGCTTTACTTTGTCTGCTCCTTTGAAGGAATTTTGGAGGATCTCCCAAGCTTCTTTGGCGGTTGTAGCACGTGCAATCTTCTCAAAGTTGGCATCATCCACTCCTTGATAAATGAATGATAAAGCCCTTTTATCTTTCACCTTGGCGTCATGCTTTTGCTTCTCGGTAGTTGCACCGATTCCTTCAACGCCGTTTTCCATCACGTCCCATACATCTTCTCCACCAAGAAAAGCCTTCATTTGAATATTCCAACGGCCATAGTTATCTTTGACTAGCCGAGGGAATGGGACTCCTTGGGTGGACAACATCTTTGACATGAACCGGCCTTAGCTCTAATACCATTTTGTTGGAAGGGGAGGGTATCTAGTATATATTTAGACAAGATTTTGAAGGGGAAGAGTACTTGTATTTCACTTGGAACTTGAACTTTTTTTTGACATAGTACATAATGAGTAGAACCCATCCATATTTATAGTGGTCTATGGAAGGTTCTAGATATCTTTTACAAGATATTTTATATGTACATTCTAGATTTTACACATGTGACTTATATTAACAAATATGTAGATACTTTCCAAGAACTCTTCTAGAACTAAGTCTTCTAGAAACAAGATATTTATACTCCTCCAATAATATCTTCTATTTGGGCTTCTTTATTGGGCTTGTCTTGGACTTTATTTGGGCCAAAATACTAAATCAAGTTTATGCTCCAACACAACCAACCGTCGAAGCCCTAGCCCTAATTTTAGAATTTCAAAATTACCTCCTTTTTTTAACCTTCGTTTTATTTTTTACTTTCAAAAATTACTTTTAACTCTTTCTTTTTTTAGTAATCAATAAATATGCAATAAAGTTATGTTTTTCTTACTATTTTTCAAATATTACTTTCACCTCTTTCCTACCCCTCCTCTTTTTTTACTTTCAAATTTTACCTTTCCCTCCTTCATTTCCTCTTTTTTTTTAATTAGAAATTCAGCCCCACAATCAATCGATAAGTAATTTACAGACACTAAGTGGGTACAAACACAAAGTAGGTTAGGATTGTAAGAGCAATAGAGAGTACACAACACAAAGGATATATTACTGAAGTCTGCCTTTACATCGGTGGAGGCCTCCTCCTTTTATAGGTGTAAGGAGGAGGAAGCTTACAAAGTTTACACAGTATACCAATAATATAGCTTTACTGGTTACAGCATACACGTACACATATGGACAACAACATTGACTCTACTGACTCATAGTACACACCATTACGTACTAGACTACTTTACTACTTTATACATATAGACAATGCCATTACTTTACACATCACTACATATGAACAGTACTTTCCAATAATATATGCCTTGTACAACAGTAAACACTAATAATTTCACCCCCTCATGGAAAAGAAAGAGACAGCTGGCTTGAACACATGGATGTCACTCCGAATAATTGATTGTTTCTTCTCCCTCCTGGAAAAGAAAGAGACAGCTGGCTTGAACACATGGATGTCACTCCGAATAATTGATTGTTTCTTCTGAATCATCTGAACCGCCCTCTCTAGAATAGTCTTCAGGTCTGTCGGTCAAGTGATACTGCTCCAAAAGATAGCGAATATTTTGGCGCCATTCTTTCGGATAAGTATCATTGAATTTCCAGTTTGCAGACTCATAATGGAGGAGAGATGAGGGTACTTCTGTCGGTGTCAATCCATTGAGTGAACACAGTGTTTGAGTCATGACAAGATAATTTCCACTGTTAATTTGAGGTCTCTGAGACTCCGTATATGCCGAGAGGAATATAGTGTGATACTCCTTTCGCCATGTGATAGAACCATCTGGATTAGGAAGACTCCTGTTGTTGCGACTTGTCCAAAAAGCAAATTGGAGGTCTTCGTCTGCATTGCTGGGGATTTGTCTAATCTTTTGTTGCCAGTAGGATATGCTTCCAAAGAGTAAGAGAAATTTCAGGAAAAAATCTTCTGGGGGATGGACCTAGTTGAACGCCGCATGTGCTAGATAGACCAATACTGCTGATTTATTAAAACAGACGCTTATAGTATACACATCGACTAAATACCATAAGAGGAGATAAGCTTCTTTTTTGAAATAAAAGACATTATGATAAGACACTTCAAACTGGGTGAGGAAGGGATAGACAGGATGGAAAGGTAAACCTTTTATGGGACCTTCATCAAGACCATACTTGAAAATACAAAGATGTTGAAGATTTTGACACATTTGTACACACCTGGAAAGAAGAGTTAACTCCAAAAGACGACACTGGAGGTGGACAGGAAAATTAACTGGACGGAAACAGGAAATCATTGGAAAACAACCAGGGACAATTGAGTATGGTTTTGGTGTTGAAAACAGACTGATTTCTTTTTTAAGCCTAGACAGAAAATCAGGGAGGACATTTGTTTTTCCTTTTACGTGAACAGCATCAAAACTCCAATTGGAAGACCAATTTGCCCATCTGAGCAACTATGCCTTTGGAAGATGTTTCTCTGTTTGAATTTGAGCATGTTGGGGAAACTCATCATATCAATCTCAATTAGGAAATGATGACCGATTAGATGAAATTCAAAATTAGGGTTTAAGGTTTAGGGTATCAGTATCAAAGAAGGCGATGACTGGTATAGGTTTCTCATATTTTCCAAGCAGGATTTTAACCTTGGCTAAGGGTTGGGCCAACATGATGTCTTAGAGCCCAAATGTTTGGATTTCATAAGGAAATGAATCAGACTCATTAGAATAATCATCTGATTCTGATGGGGAGTCCTCAAAGGTTTATGGTAGGACTGTTTCATCTGTTGCTTCATCATCAACTGAAAAGAGGGATTCGACATCAGCATCGTCAAGAGCATCATCAATGAGAGCCAAAGAATTCACCATCTTGTCTCTTGCCGCTTTGTTTGGACACTGTTTTGCATAATGCCTTTTTTTCCCGCATATATAACAGCGATCAGACTTTTGCTGTCCTCTGAACTTTTTCTTCTTGAAAAACTTCCATTTTTTCTGGTGTGAGAATTTGCCAGATTTAGGAAACTTTGGAAACTTGCCAGGAGATTTGAACTTCCATTTCTAAAAGTGTTTGGATTTCCGATATGAAGGACGACAAGTGCACTTCTTGTCTTTACACTTGATAGATAAGTCTGGCCGATCACAAGCTTTGCCAAGAAGTTTTCCCTGTTCTTCAAGAGTTTTGAGAAATTTCTGATGATTGCACAGCTTTTCCAAGGCAATCAAAGAGTGCTGATAAATACCGCCAGGAGATGTTGCATTCAACGTCAATCTTTTTGTTTGAAGCAACCTTGTTGTATCATTTCCCAATGGTTTAGGAAGGGAATTGAGAAAAGCTTGCTTGAGATTGACATCATCCATGCCGTTGAGAAGATAAAACCGTTGAGACATATGGTCATAATGGATCTTCAGATCTTTTCTTTTGAATGAACAGCACCTCATGCTGAGGTATTCTTCTCGAACGAACTCTTTCGTGTTGTTGTGATCTCCCAGAAACTCAGTATGCAACACTGAGATAAATTGATCCAGAGTTGGCAGTTGCTTAAGCTGTAGCTGTCGGTATTCACCGAGAGCCATATACCATTGACGGAGACGGCCAAGAAATTTTGCTGTACACTTAGTAATAACAGTACTAAGTGTAGCGTTAGGGGAAAGCATAGCAGCAGTGCACCAAGCATGAATCTCATAGAGTTTATCCAACCATTTTGATGGGGGAATGTTATCAAAGGAAAAACCTTGGGTATGGATATTGGAATGTGAGAAGGAATCAAAGGTTGGAATATTAGGAGGTGTTTCAAACTCAAGACCTTCTTCAATGATAGGGTCTTCAACATTTTCTTCTGGGTTTTCGGGATTCATCATGAAAACATGAGGAGTGGCAAAGAGTGAGTAACTCAATGGTTGGTTCTAGAGATGGGATTTCAGGTATA
Source organism: Rhododendron molle (assembly GCA_025413875.1). Taxonomy (NCBI): domain Eukaryota; kingdom Viridiplantae; phylum Streptophyta; class Magnoliopsida; order Ericales; family Ericaceae; genus Rhododendron; species Rhododendron molle. The sequence goes on from CM046393.1 coordinate 23,535,000, forward strand.
GTAGCCAGGGTATTGAGAAGAGTGGAGATTGGATTTTTGGAAGGATTAGAAATTGAATGAACCATCAACTGGGGTGATTTTGAAGTTGGGTCAGATGGTTTAGGAGGAGCAGAGGTAGAAGTGGATGGTGGAGATAGTGCTGAAGGAACTTGGATAGGTTTTATCTGGGGCTTTGGAATAGGAAGTTTTGGTGGAGATGGTCTTTTTGGTGGAGGAAGGAAAGCTGACGAGCTCCCAAAGAGACTAGAGCTTGATTCACCAAATCCTGAGGTAGGAGTTATAGGTAAGGGTTGAGACATCTGAGGATACCCAGAAAAACTTTGTTGAGTGTAAGATGTGAACATGTCAAACGGGCTTTTCTGCTGAGAATACTGCTAAGCTTGAAGGGATTGAAGTTGATTCTTTAAATGCTTTATTTCAGCATCCTTGTGGTAAAATGCTGCTGAGAATGCTTGGTTAGCATATGCCATCTGAAGAAGTTCTTGGTGAACATGTTGAATTTTCTGCCGCAAATCTCTAATAAGAAGTTCTAAGGACGATAACTTCTTATAGACAGCATTCTCCAAATTTTGCTGAGAGTTAGCAATTCTTTGCAGAATTTTGTTTTGTGCCAGAGAGTTTGCTGACTGCCAATTTATTGCTGCTTCTGCTGTTGATACTGCTTTGGTGCTACCATCAGGAAGAATGGTAGTCGGGTCTGGAACTTTATGACGGTGGGTTGTTCTTTCTTGAGGGTTATGGAACTCCAAGGGAGGAAAATCTGATTCAGTGAACATAAAACATCCACTGGGTTGTGCTGAAGGGTCATTTTTAGATGAAGGTTGAGGAGAAGGTGGGGATTTACAAGGAGTAGGAGGTAAAGGAGAGCTTAGTGAAGGTGGTTTTTTAAAGTCTTCATCATCTTCTAGAAGACTATCTTCGAGACATTCATCACAGTTACAGGCGTCAAAATAACAATGACCTGTTTCTGGATTTTTGAAATAGAAAACTGGGAGGCCACTGGATTGAAAATATTTGATTGGGGGTTCAGGTCTGGAGCCATTAACAAATATGTCAATCCTTGAGGGAAAGATAACTGGATGGGTGGAAGATGAGGCATAGGCTTCTTTTGGGAAAGAAATTTCCACTGTACCATCAGGTTTTGAGATGAATTGTGGATTTGAGGATTGGACAGGTATGGGCTTTTGTTGATTCTTCTCGTAAGCTGTAACCCAAGATTCTGGGAGAAGCTTGAGAAGCTCAGGTCGAGAAATTTGACATGGGACATGAATACAAGAAGCTTGGTGAGGTGCGTTGACAGTTAGAAAAGGGCTTCATCTATGGAGGAAGGTAAGGACATGTCAAAGGCATGGTTCTGAAGACGATAGGCCATTTGGTAGTGGAGGGTTGCTGCATATGTGGTGGAGATTTGGGAGGCACCACCAATTTGAACTTGAACTTTTAGAGTTGTTAGCAGATGAGGATCTGCTAGTGGCATGTTGAAATTAGGATAAAAGGTGAAAATTACGGTTCCAGCATTTAAAGTGGTTTGGACTGTGGCGATACAGGTACTGTAAAAACCTGGTATCTACCAGAGCAAGTCTGGAAGTAACAGGTAAACCTTTTCTGCCATGGAAAGTGACAGCCAACCTGATTGCTCCAAAGTAAAGATGAGTAAATCCTTGTTGTTGGCAAATGCGAGGCAAATCAACTGGGATTTCTAGGGGTAAAAGTTGTTCAGCCTCAGTAGCTGCAATGAAACATTGATCAAATTTAGAGGCTTGGACATACTCTTTTACAAATGTTGGACGCTTGGTGGAAAAAAGTTGGGTGACGGTCTTTTTTACAGAGGTTTGTGGACGGACAAAAGCATTGGGTTTAGAAAAGGGAGATCAGTAAGGGGAACCTTACCGTCATCAGGAAGATATTCAAACTCATACAAATACTCAAGATTAGAAGAAGAAGCAGTGGAATTTCTACTGGTGGATGAACTAGAAGGGACAAGGGATGAAGTAGCAGATGAATAGGTAGAAAACAAACGATTCATTCTTTATGGATAGAAAGGTGGGTTCTCCGTATTCCCCATACAACAAATCTTTTTCTTTTAATGTGAGAACTTTAACCAATTTTGATTAATAAAATTCTGTATACTAGGGTAGATAACCGAGATACACCGCTCAATAGCCAAAGTCTCAAGGTACTGTTAACCCACTGATACAGAATTTTTTCAATCAAAATAGTTAGTGAAGTTTCTGATGTGGAGGATCCTTAAAAGGCAACCACAGAGCATACGCTTCAATTTTTTTGTTGGAAAAAGATTTGAAGTATTTTAGAATACGAAGTTCCCAGAGAGGGGTTTAAGCTAGAATGGAAAACATGGCTCTGATACCAAATTTAGAGACACTAAGTGGGTACAAACACAAAGTAGGTTAGGATCGTAAGAGCAATAGAGAGTACACAACACAAGGGATATATTACTGAAGTCTGCCTTTACGTCGGTGGAGGCCTCCTCCTTTATAGGCGTAAGGAGGAGGAAGCTTACAAAGTTTACACAGTATACCAATAATATAGCTTTACTGGTTACAGCATACACGTATACATATGGACAACAACATTGACTCTACTGACTCATAGTACACACCATTACGTACTAGACTACTTTACTACTTTATACATATAGACAAGGCCATTACTTTACACATATAGACAAGGCCATTACTTTACACATCATTACATATGACCAGTACTTTCCAATAATATGCCTTATACAACAGTAAACACTAATAATTTAGAGAGTGAGAGAGAGAGAGAGAGAGAGAGAGAGAGAGAGAGAGAGTTATTTTGTAAATAGTAAAAAATGGGGTTAAAGTAATTTTTGATAAATAGCAAAAAAAAAAAAAATGAAGAGTTTTATTGCATATTTATTTACTACTACAAAAAAGAAAGAGTTAAATGTAATTATTGGAAGTAAGTTAAACGTATTTTGTGGAAGTAAAAAGTATGTGATTTGATAAATTTACATTGACCTAAAAGGATGTCGATGAGAAAATGTTGATATTGAAGCCATCCATGTTTTACTTGACGAAAAACTCTTCTTATTGTATAGGTTTTGAATATGTGATTGTTCTGACTTCTTATAATCATGGTGGCTTCCCTATCTTAATGTTCTCTAGGGTCCTATATTACCTGGTTCTAAGTGGTGGCAGATGGATATGGAAATCCTTGTTCATGTGTAGAATTAGCGACATAACTTTATCTCTTGTGTATTTACCAGTATAACTTATCCTCTCTATTCATTGTAGCTTGCTACATTTCCTTTACACTATCCACATATGTAACGTCTATACCATTTCATACAACTTATTTAAACTCAAATGGAAACAATTATAGTGAGCACGCGGTTTTGTGCGGAGCACCAAATGTGACACTAGTCTACAGTAAATTAGGAGGGCTCTTCCTATAGGAATCTATTCTTAGGACCTTGCGAAGAACTGCCAAAAAGGAAAGAGACCATTCAAAGGAAGCTAGCTCGATGAACTGTTTGCAAACCATTTCTGTTCTTTGACCTCTTCAACTATTGAAGTCGACTTAGGACCTCTAACCCTTGGAACTTAATCTAAGTAGTAGAGGTATGAATGTATGCTTTTATGTTGTACTAGGGGCACATATCATGTCAGAATCACACTTGTAGTTCTATTTCCAGTTTTTGTACTCTCTCTGTCCCCTTTTTGTAGATTCCAGTATTTCATTCCGGGTTGTTCCTTAATAAGTGTCCATTTTGTAAAGTTAGTGGGTAAAAGTTGGTGCATTTTCCATTTTGCCCCTAAAAGTAGATTCCATTTTGAAAAGTTAGTGAGTAAAAATATAATGATGTTTCCATAGAGGGTAAGTAGGGAAAGTGGAGGTAAAAGTTGATGTGGAAGGTGTAATGATGATGTCTCCCTAATAAGTTGGATGGAGGGAGTATTATTTATATAGTTACCATAATATTGTCCCACTCTAGTTTTATTTCTAGTTTACCACAGAAGGTAGGTTTCCAGACCTTTTCATTACCCCTTATCCTCACACGACCCTCCCTTTGTGATCTCAAATGACATTTCTATTCCAACAAAAAAAGGGTACCCTTCTTTATTAAGGATGTTATTGTTAGGAATTTATACTAAAAGCAATGCTTTTAAGAAATTGATTGTTATTTAACTCGTTATTTATAAATTAGTTTATCCCTTTTTGATGAGAATCTTTATGTGCAATGTTTGCATAATATTATTGTATGTTGTGCATTTGTGTCTCTTATTTTACATAGTAGATGATCCGGTGTATATAGTTTGGCTTACACACGGAAGATCGGATCATTGGTTCTTGTGGAGTATAAGATATGATTCTCAGTCTTAGGTGGAACTAGGCATACCATTGTTAGGATTGTAGTACAATATTTTACTAGGTTTGTCTTGACTATGGGGAACGATACATGTTTCAACTCATTGTGCTAGGGGTGTTCAAGAAAATTGCCCAATTCGTAAAACCGGTCCGATCCGGACCAAACCGTCCTATTTGGTCCGGTTCTGCGGTTCTACGATCAGGTTATGGTTCCAAAAAAATAAGAATTGTTAATTTTGGTTCGGTTTTTGGTTCTCAATTAATGAACCGTGGTTAGAACCGAAATGGACCGTTTAAAACTAAGATAAATATAGAAATATATAAATGTGTAATTAAATATGTATTTGAATTTGGTATGTTAATATTTTCCTTGCTAAACTTAGTTTATTTAGAGATAAAATCTCCTTTGTTTGGAAAGCTTTTATTTTCTTCCTTTCCTTTCCTATTTCAGCAGATTATTTTCCTTTTTATTTAATTTTATGAGTTCATATTTTGTGAATAAGTGTTTGGATGCTTATTGGATAGAACCAGCATCGAACCAAAACCGGACCGGTCTTGCGATTTGGTTTTGGTTAGGTTCTATGCGTATATTGGTTAGGTTCTGGTTCCCAATTTTCTAGAACCGTTTGAAATGGTCTGGTTACTGGTTTTCTAGAGAACCGGACCAATCAGGACCGTGTATACCCCTACTTTGTGTGTATTGAACAGAACCACTTTGAGGTAATTGTCGAGAGAGAGGGGAAAGAGAGAGAGAAGTGAGCTTCTCTCCTTGTTTGGGGTGATTCGGTCCGGTTTGATCTGGTTTTCACCAACTTTTGGGACCGAGCTGGTAATTCGGTTTGGATTTAATAGAAACTGGAACTGGTCTAAATAATGTGGTTTGGTTTCAATCGGTTTAGCCAGTTTCGGTCCGGTTTGATCGGTTTGCCATTGTGGGCTACATATTGGGCCAAGCCTAGTTAAAAAAAAAAAACTTCTTCGGGTGGATTACATCAAACCAACCTATAAAACTACAATTTAGCCCATCACATATCTATGGCCTTTGTACACAAACTAGCCATTACATGTCTAAAGCCTATTAATTAACTGTTACAACCAAAAACTAAGAAATAACAAGTTCAAATTTAGCCCAAACCATGAAATTGAAGTTGAAGTTCACAACACATGCAAAATGAAATTTCCCAAAGCATGTCCAGATTTTCTACCATTGCCATTTGCAGCAAGCTTCATTTCCAGATTTCCAGCAAACCATTTAATCCTCCTTCAAAGTTCAACCCCATTTCATTTCGAGCAAGCCCCTAAATTAGTTTACAAAAGGAAAAAATTAGAGATAATAAAATGCTAAAAACTTTAAATGAAATAAGGCATTTAAATGTAATAGTTAAGAGTTATTTGCCTAGGGGTGTTTTTAAAAACCGGACTGAACGGGCCCAATTTTTCAATTTTTTTTGGCTCCCATCCGGTTTGAAATAATTCAAAATTTTTATTTCGGTTGGTTCCCGGTTTTGGGGAGTTATAGACCGGATTGGACCGGTTCTATACTTCTATATAAAAATTGTAAGGAGTGGAGCCCTAACTCAAGACCTCACATTTAACACAACCTCACCTTACTGCTGAACCACCCAACTTGTGCTTTTTACATTGGATTTTTATATTTATTACATAGATAAGTGAGATTTATGACTACAATCCCTAAAATCTAAATCAGATTGGATTCCTCATTTTTCACATTGACCGACTTCAATCTCTCTCCTCACAGCGATGGCAACTGTGAGTGACTCTCTTTCTCTCTACAACAACCACAGGTGAGATTGTGACTGTGAATAGCCACCGGTCACCACCGTGAAACAGTCACCACTGTGAGTGACTCTCTCTCTCTACGACAGTGAAGTAGTTTACACCAGAAGGTCCAGAACCACCGTGAACTCACACATTGAATTAGTGCTTGACTGCTTGTGTCTTGTGAGGCTCAAACCTTTTTGACTCTTCTCCCTCTCTCTCAAATTAAGATTGACTTATTGCTGGTGTCGACTAGTAGTTGGTGTCTCAAATTAGGGCTTATTGTTTGACTGTTGAATATGTCGTTGTTGGAGCTGCTTTTTTGTTTGTTTGTAGATGGATGATTCTGGGTAACTGTTATTGGGTCTAACAAGGTTGATGATGCGTTTGAACCCATCATAGTGGATGATAATGAACCCAATGAGAAAAGGAAACGGAGTCCAAAACGTAATACAAGGTCTAATCGATCTATAGTGTGTTATCATTTTGAAAAATTTGGGAAGAAAGCGGGTGAAAAGCAAAAGGCTGCATGTGAACATTGTGGCCAAGTTTGTTGTTGTGATACCAATTCTAATGGGACATCTACAATGAAACCCCATATTAACGTCCAATGTAGAGTTTATGAGTTCAGCTAGTACAATTTGAAGAAGAACCCAGATAAGAAGCAAAAAACCCTAGTGTTTGATACCGTGAGTGTAGGAGGCACGGTTCCAAAGCTTATCGCCGTTGGCGTTAGTGTGGAGGCATATAGAAAGGCCTTGGCAAAAATGATTATCCTTGATGAATTATCCTTTCGTTTTGTTGAGGTCATGGTTTTAAACAATTTATAAAAGTGGGGCAATCCCCCAGGTAGATTATTGGGTGTAAAAGTTTGTATGAATATTGTAGGTTCATGTTTTGCGCTAGGTAGCCGACGTGTAGATCTTACGTGAGCTGGAGAGGTGTCATTGGTTGGTGGTTAAAAGAGGGGGAAAAGAGAGATAATCTAGTGGGGTGAAGGAAAGGGCATGGGAACGGAAAGGACAAAGGCAGCATACAGATTTCCCCAAATGGATTGGATGATATCAGCCCAAGGAGAATGTTCTTCTTCCTTTAGTCCAATACCCTCCCGTTCTCTAGAAAAGCTTGTCTTTGTCTCTATGTCTCTATGCCTCTTTGTATCTATATCTTTTTTGGGGAATGTCGGACCCGTATATATATAGGCCCCTGGGCTTAAGTCGGTTCCCAGGGCGGCCCAATGAAATCTCGACACGTGTCTCTACTGTTCCTGAGGTTGCGAGGGAGACGTCATCTTGCGCGCTAGGCGCCACCCCGCGATGGACCCCCTTTTCTTAGCCACCAAACCACTAGATCTCCCTCAATTCCCGTAAGAGCAAGGTCGCGACCTGCGGTGATTGCATCTTCGCTAAAACCCCTTCAGTCCTGCCTTTGACTAGGGCGCGCTCTGTTATCTAAGTAATCTTTGCATAACTGGGCCCCTCTTCGCGCTCTTTGGCTTCTTAGAGCCGTGCGGGCCGATCTCCCTTCGCGATGGCTCTCACTATTTCTCTGTTCTTTTAATTCTTTTAATCCTTTTATGTTGATCTCTTTGTGGCCCTCGCTCGCGCGCTATGCCTGTGTGCGGGCCCCACCTCGCCCCATCTGGCGCTAAGGCTCTTATCATAGCATCAATTACTTGTGTGCTTCTCCCTCGTCATCTCCACGTGTCACTTTGTGAGTGTTTGGTCAAAATCTTTCTTTCAGTCAACGATCCATTATTTTGACCAAACCTACAATTGCCTGCCGCGCGAGCGTTGGGAGCATCATCGTGCGCATGCGGTTTGTCCCTCGCTGAAATTGTGCCTCTAAGGACCGTTAACGTGCCTTAGTGCTTATAGGTTTCAATGAGATAGAGAGAACAAGGTGATGTGCTGCGTCAGGCCTTGTGACGATTCACGCGAAGGGTCATGACGTTACAGACACGTCATGCCCCCTCATCATTACCTTTGCATCAGTTACATGGAAGGTTGCGTGCTTGGTGACCTTTCGTGTACCGGAGTTACTCATGGGGTGGAAGCCTTTAATGGAGGGGGTTTTCTCACCCTCTATAAAAGGCATTCTTTCATTTCATTTTTTCACTTCTTACTTTCACTCCCAACTTTTTACCCTTCTCTCTTCTTCTCCATTCTCACTCCTCTCAAGTTCTCTGCCATCTTTTCCTATCAGTGCCGCCCCTCTCACTATCTTTATTAACAGTATCAACTATTCACTCAATGGCGCGCAACGATATCGACGATGGTAGCAGCCACGCCATGGACGGTGACTCTATTCCTCTGCCGGACCAATGGCGTCGAGCACCTTATCTCAGGTTTGTCAACGACCCTTTTTGGACCGCCGTGGGTGAGTACCAACCCACCGGCACTGCCCTGAGCGATCCTTTTCTTATCGCGCCGGAGGCACCCATCGAGCTCGCTGATCTCGTGCCTCCTTCAGTTCTCAGGCTTCAAGTGGAGCGGGGTGATTTTCCTCACTCAGAGACTCGTTTCAACGTGGGGTGCAGTCCTCCCGCCGACTGGCCCGCGTGGGTGGACGACGTTTTGGCAGTTCCTGTATACCGTGACATTTTACAGAGGTCGCTTGTTCCGGAAGCCATCCTCATCTCCCGCTACTTGACCCTCCAGCGCAACGACCGCAGCAATGAGAATCTCGAGATGGCGGTCTCGCGTTGGAGCGTGGACACTCATACCTTTGCATGGGCATGGGGAGAATCTGGGCCCTCTTTGAAAGATACCTTCGCGCTCATGCAACTGCCTCCGCGCGACTGGAAGCTCTTGGACCTTGACAACTTGTCTCCCGATGAGACTGCTGACATGCAAGCCCTCTGCGTAGCCTTCATTGAAGCCAAAAAGGTTGGGTCTCGCTTCAAGGCGGATGGAACGTGCAGGACCCCGCCCTATCTGCGCAAGGCCTCATGGAGGAATTGGCTACAGCTTTTTTCAAGGACTTCCAACCTCCAAAGTCTGTCCCAGCGGGCTCTTCCGCGGAGTTCGTCGCTGGGATGCATTATCGCCAACCTCTATACTTGGCGGGCTTTCTGGTATGCTTTCTTTCCAACTTTGTCCTTCCATACTTCCCTTCGGAGAGTGTCAGCCCATTCGTTTCTCCTCTCGCCGCCTGTCTTGCGCGAGGCGAGGCCGTGGCGCTGGGTCCCTTCTTTTTGGGCTGTCTGTTCAATCACTTGGATCGGGTTCACTCGGACATTGAGCGATCACTGGGCCGCTATGACATGATCTCCATGATCCACTCGAGCTTCTTGCTGGCCTTGTTTTTCGAGCACTGTCCCGCCATCGCGCCACCGCCATCAATGACTCTAGCGCGGGGTAGGTGACGCTTTTCGATTGAGAGGTGGTCCGGTGCCTCTTCGCGCGCCCTCTAGAGTATTTATAGCAACCATAGCGCGCACTTCCTCCCGCGCCCCTACATGGTCCAGCTCGAGGGGATGGCGGATAATGACTTATTTCTTCCCATGAGGATGTTACTGTCCACGACGGGGCTTGCAGATGAGCTCGAGCGAGCTGTGATCAATTCTTATTGCACCTTCCTCCCGGTTGGCTCCCTGTCCTCTTAGTAGAAGGCTTGTGCTTGGTTGTGTACCACGCAGACAGGATCGCCAAGCAGTTTGGTTATGACCAAGCGACCCCCGACGTAGCACCCCCATTCCTGGACTTCATCGAAAGCCAAGGTCGTTTCCTCCTTGCCAACTTGGGTGGTTTGGTAGCTGGCAATGAAAACACCATCTTGCCTGCTGGCTGCTTATGATGGTGCCTTCACCACTAGCTTTCGTTTATCTTGGTGGAGGAACTTGGACTTCTTCCTCCAGTTCGTCCAAGTGCTCTAGCGCCCCAGCCATCCGTCATTCAAACAAGACACATCATTGCGTTCTCCAAGGGCCAGAAACCAGAATTGGCGGGGCGCTCACAGCCAATGGGCCATCACTGCCGCGCTCCTCATATTGCGGATGCCCATGGGCCCCTCGGCTGCAGCAGTTGCTGGACCATCAGGGCCCCCAGCGCAAGAGATCGACCGCCCGCGGAGGGGGCGGGCAAGACGAAGAGCAGTGGTGGAAGAGCAAGATCTTCCTGTTGAAGCAAGACGCCCACGGAAGTGCATTCGCACGGTATGTCTAACAAACCCCTCTTAAGTGTTATGATCTACGCACTTCAATTCTTCAGTGTTGTAATTTCCTTCTTCTTTGACAATTATACTTTCATGCCGGAGATATTTTGTGCGAGCAGGAGCAAAGGGCCACTGCTGGGTTCGTGAGGCCACTTGTGATCCCCCCTCCCGTTCCCACAACTCGCAGTGTCGCAGGTAAATTTTCTTCCATCCAGTCTCTGCGCGCCCTCTCTTCTTTTATTCCCGTCTTACATTGTTAACACTATGTCCTAAGTGTTCTCTCCTTTGCTGCCTCCCTTTTTCTTTGAACAGTTGGCATTGATGAGTTCGAGGAGGAAGAGGACTTTGACTAGGAAACCCTTAACATAGGGCTCCGGAGGTCTAGGAGGGGCGCGCCCACTGCGCGATCGGTTTCTACCCCCGCGCAGTAGGCTGGGAGGTGATAGAGGTTGAGGACTCCCCTGTTACGGAGCGCGCTGACGGGGCAATAGATCGCACCTCCCCCTTAGAGCAATCGTTTGCTATTGTAGGAGGTATGCTCAAATTTTCTCCCATTTTTGAGGACCTTTATGGGGGACCAAGCAAAGTCTCTTCTTCATCTCCAAGTCATGCAGGCTCTCCTTACACTCATTCCGCTTCCTCTGATGATCCAGATCGGTCTCCTTCCCAGCCTGCCCCATCAGTGGAGCGCGTGGAAACCCCATGTGCGGACACTCGTGAATCTGTGGTTGGGGGGTATTGATATAGACATGAGGAGTAATGTTGAGCACCTCAGAGATGAAGAGGAGGCTAACCTTGCGGACTTGGCCAGGCCGCCTTACCTTCATAACGGGGCAGAGACATCCACCACTGGGAACCTTAGAGCGGATCCTGTCACGCCAGGGGCCCAAACTGACTCGTCGTGCACTTGACCTCCCGTGCAGGTCAGCACCCCGGCGCGCGCTCCTGATGTTGAAAGTTTTGGTCAAAGGGTTGCAGTGGTTTCTGAGGGTCACTCAAATGCCTCAACATTCTGGGGTGCCAACCGTCCTAATTTTGACTTGGTCGCGGATGCCACCAGTCCTTCCTCGTGCGCTGCCCTGTTCACTTGCCATTCAGTCACTGGTACTTCTGCATCGCCAACTGTCCTTTTGCCCCATTCACCACATGTCCAACCTGAAGGAGGTGAGCATCTAGACATAGAATTCACAGAGTCAGAGTTGCCGTACATGATAAGAGTGACGGGTTTTTTGCCAGGCGAAGATTTACTGAACGGGCGAGGTAGCGAGGCACTGGGTGGTTTTGGTCGTGACCTGATTTAGGGTGCCATGGCCAGGGAAGCAGAATGCGAGGAGATTAGCATCGAGGCTCACTTTGGGAGATTCAAGCAGAAGAGATCAACGCAGAAGAAATTTAAGCAGAACAGATGCAGGAGGATGCCCCTCCTCTAATCCAAACTGATGCAGGGATGCAGCCCTAAGGCATGGATATCTTGTTGGAGGAGGCAGGGCAGAGCGTTGAGAAGCAGATAATAGAAGAGGAAAGGGTACCAACTCCTTGTGAGGTGATCCGCCATTTCCCCGCGGGCCACGTGGATGTGGTATACTTTCCTCTTCTAAACTCTATCACGCTGGCCCAACCCGAGACATTTGCCAACTTCAGGTGCCACTCCTTAATTGCTGCTGGATCTTTCCTCACGATGCTCCATGATGCTGTCCGCGATTGGAATCAGACCCTGTTCGTGCTTTCACTCCGGCGATGGAGCAAGAGCTCCAAGCCCTAAGTCTTGATCTTGCATAGGTGGGTTTTGATCTCGTTTTGATCTCAGCTGGATGACCCAACAGGGGGCTGAAGTGCTGGCTGCTGTGAGGAGGCGAGAGGTCTAAGAGAGGATCCAAGTGCTGATGAATAGGCTGGAGTCTGCGCGAAAGCAGGTGGCTGACATCGAGGGAGTGTTGGCCGAGGCTCAACTGGATGACCTGGAATTGGCTGCTGGGCCGCCCCATGAGTTCAATCCTGATGATTCTGTTTTTGGGGGATTGTTGCCCCCGTAGCCATTTTTTGTATGTCTATTATTTATTCGAACTTTGTATGACAATTGCTTATCTTTGAATTTTAGTCATACTGTTTGTTTTCTTAGCACCAAATTATTTCATTTATCCTTGTACTTTCTATTTCGTATGCATCTTTAAACACAAAGAGCTTTATTCATTGAATGCATAACCCGAACAATACATCTCGTTCGTAAAGCATCAAGAGAGACTCACTCTACTTCCTTAAAAAGGAACAACATCTAGCGCTTTTGGAACTAAGCGCACCTGCGCCCATCGCGCACATCTATGCCTTACTCAAAAGGCTACTCTGACACAAATGATACTAAGAAAACAACAATTTTCATAGGAAAGACTCTAGTGCAACAGATAATGGAAAACAACAATTCCCAAATGAATGACTCTAGTACAACAGATAATGGAAAACAACAATTCCCACAATTCCCAAAGGGAAGACTCAAGTACAACAGATAATGGAAAACAATAATTCCCAAATTTGAATACTCTGGTTCAAAAAGGCAATCAAAACAAAAGACTTCGGTAAATTTCAGGGATAAAACTTCTTGATGAACTTGGAATTAACTGCCCCGGCCTTGTACCCGTCACTGACACGCGCTAGGTGGTAATACCTGCTATCGGAAGACTTGGTAACTTCATAAGGTCCTTCCCATCTAGGTGTGAACTTGGGCGTCTCCAAGTTCCTCATAACTGCCATAGTTGACTTCTAGACTAGGTCGCCCACCGCGAAGGTGCGCGCGACCACACCCTTGTTATAATACCTTGCCACTGACTCCCAATACCTTTCCTGCATCTGCGCAGCATTGTTCCTTCTTTCTTCCAATGCCTCTAGGTCTGCTCTCCTCGTCTCCTCAATGTTTTCCATCGCAAGCGCCATCCGCACGGAAGGGACACTAGGCTCCGTAGGAAAAACTGTGTTTGCTTCGTATATCAAGCTGTAAGGGCTCGGGTGGGTGGACTTTCTTCTTGATGTTCTATATGCCCAAAGGGCAATGGGCAAGTGGTCAGCCCACGTTCCCCCGCGCTCATCCAATAGCTTACTGAGGATCCTTGTCATGGTCTTGTTTGTCGTCTCTGCTTGCCCATTACCTTGTGGGTAATATGTGCTAGACGTGTGGTGCTCCACAAAATACTCCAGCAATCTCCTCACATTTTTGTTGATGAACAGAGTGCCATTGTCTGATAAGATGACCTTGGGAATGCCAAATCTGTAGACAATATTTTCCTTGATGAATTGTGACACTGCTGCTCCCGTTGCTTTTCCCAATGACAGCTTCTACCCATTTAGTACAAATTTCGGTTGCAGCCAAGATCCATCTGTGAGTGCATGAGGCAGGTGTGATTGGCCCTACCAGATCCATGGCCCATGTATGAAATGGGTACGACGCGCGAATGGCATGGAGCTCAACAGACGGGGCGTGAACTAGGTTCCCAAATTTTTGATAGGCTTGACATCTTAGAACATGGCGCTGTGTGTCTTCTCCATGGTGGGCCAGTAATAGCCCAGGCGAATCATTTGTTCATACAACTTCCTCCATCCTTGGTGTTCACTTTCATGCATTTTCTGCAATACCTTCCCTGCCTCTACCATTGATAAACATTTCAAAGGTAACCCGTCAATTGTCCTTCTGAAAAGCAAGTCTTTTTCGAGGAAGAACGTCCGCGTTGCGTGGACCACTCTTGCGGCTTCCCTCCTTAATGTGGGAAGAGAGCCCTCTCGCAAGAAATCAATGTAAAACTGTCTCCAATCCCCCTCTTGGCCTTCAATGTAAGTGGCAAAATGTTCTGGCTCGACCGCATAGAGCGAGCACCGCGCGCAAGCATTGGCCACAGCTGTTGCGTCCTTTATATTCGGCCAATAGTAGCTGCGTCTTTGAACTCCCCTGTATAATGCCACTTTACTGTCCCCACAGCTAGCTTCGTGGACCTGGTCTAGTCTTTCTTTGGCTTCCTTTAGGCTAACACATTGCGCGAGCCACCCCTGAGGTGTGCGATGATACAATTCTCCATGCAAAATCACAAATTGAGACAAGTTTGCGAGTGTCATGGTGCCTCCTTCCCCTGCTAGCTGCGATTTTATGGCATTTCGCCAATCTTCGGGGCTTCTCTTTCTCTTTTCATCAATTATGGATGACTCAAACTTCTTCACAATTTCTACACATGCCTTTTCTTCTTCGAACTGCGTTTTTGCCCCTAATGTAGCAAGAGCATCGGGGAATCTATTTTTCGATCTTGGCTTATGAACAATGCTAACTTCTGAAAAATGCTCCATCAATCGCTGAACCGTCATCCTATACGTCGCGAGCGTAGGTTCCTTCAGCGTGTATACACCCTCCGTTTGCATAATCACAAGTTTTGAATCCCCCACAATTTCCAAATGACTCAGCCAATAATCCTAGTACCAAAGCATCGTACTCCACCTTGTTGTTTGAGCAAGGAAAATTCAACTTGAGCACCGCCGAGGCCTCCTCCTGCGGCCCCGTCGAAGCTTAGGGACCAGCGCTCGTCATCAGCGCAGGTTGCTAGAGCTTCGAAACCATCTCTCGGCAAGGATTCTTCTAGTGGCTCGCATTTTCCGCTGGGAAATTGGGCCAACAGGTCGGCCAACGCCTGACTCTTAACAGCGCGGGGGGTAACACATGTGATATCGAACTCTGCGAGTGCCAACAACCACCGCACGACCCGCCCTGTCAAGGCTGGTCATGATAATAGGTATCGGACTAGATCGCACTTGGTAACAATCTGTGTAGGAAAAAACAGAAAATAATGGCGCAGCTTCTGTGATGTAAAGACAAGGGCCAAACAGTGGCGCTTTATGGCCGTGTACCTTTCTTTTGCCCCATGAACTTTCCTGTAGATGTAATAGACTGGGCGCTCCAGCTCTTCTATTTTTTGCACCAGCAGGGCCCCGATGGTTCTCGGGGTAGATGTCAAGTACAATATCAGCTGCTTCCCTGCCTGTGGCGCGACCAGTCTGTGGAGACGCTAAAACAGCCTTGATTTTATCAAAGGCTTCTTGATGAACAACTGTCCATTGGAACAGAGCCTTGCCTTTTGAGTATCTAAATGGTGCTGCGATCTCGGCCAGCGCAGGTATGAATCGGCTCAAGTAGGAAACCCTTCCTAAGAAGTGTTTTAGTGACTTTTGAGAATGTGGCGGGGGCATATCTTGAATGGCTTGGATTTTGGCCCCGTCGGCATCGATCCCATGCCAATGGACAAGGAATCCTAGGAACTTCCCTGCTGTCACTCCGAAAACACATTTTAAGGGATTCATCTTGAGCTGGAACTTTCTACACCGATTAAACACAGTTTCTAAATCGGCTAAGTGATCCTGCTGTTGCTTGGACTTCACCACCAAGTCATCGACATAAACTTCCACAGTCCGATGAATCAAGTGGTGGAAAATGGCTGTCATCGCGCGCTGGTAGGTCGCATCTGCAGTTTTTAGTCCAAAAGGCATGATAAGATAGTAAAAGTTATCGAGTGGGGTTTGAAATGCCGTTTTCTCGGCATCCTCGGACGCCATTTTGTTCTGATAGTACCCGCTAAACCCATCCATAAAGGAGAACATTTGATGGCCCGACGTAGTATCTACCAGTGTGTCATTGTGGGGCAGCGGGAACTCGTCCTTAGGGGCAAGCTTTATTAAGGTCACGAAAGTCCGCGCAGACCCTTACTTGACCATTCTTCTTCTTGACGGGCACAATGTTGGCGAGCCAATTTGGGTACTGGATTGCGCGGATGAACCCTGCCTTGCACAATTTTTCCACCTCCTCTTTGATTTGCCCCTCCAAGTCTGGATGGTACTTCCTTTGGGATTGCTTGACTGCATTTGAATTAGGGAAGTCGTCCAAATGGTGTGTGACCATTGTAGTGTCAAAACTTGGCATCTCCTCGTAATGCCATGCGAACACGTCGGTGTTTGCGCGCAACAGCGCGACCAACTTTGCTTTGAATTCTGCATCTAGTGTCTTACTAATAAAAATGGGCTTAGGAGGCCCGCCTCCATTACTCAGATCGACCTCTTCTATGGGTTCTTGCTGTGGCTTTGGCTCATTTTGCATGCATTTAGGGGTGGGTTATGGCTCTTGAATGATCTCTTCACCATTCGAGCTGAATGCCTCGCTGGGGCATCGGTTCTGTGGCTGGCCCCTTCCCCAACGCACTGTCATAAGCAGTACACCACTTTCTTCCCTTCTCTCACTTTCGTGATTTTCCTGGGGTAGTGGTATCTGTTGCGACAGGGCCACCCTCCCGCGCATCGGACTCATGCTTGATATCCTCTCACCGTGGGAGTTTTACACCCCTTGGCTTAACAACGATCACTTGGGAGGTTTCTCCCAACTCGGTAAAGTATACCGCGTCGGAGAGGTGCGCTTCATGGACATCAAATGGCTTTTCTGAGGCGTGCGCAGTGATCCTTTTTCCAGCCCAAATTCCTTTCAAGCACAAATGATAGCTGAAAGGGACAATGGCGTATCTGTGCATCCAACTGCGCCCCAAGATGATGTGGTAGATGGGGTCAGCATCGATGATGTGAAACTTGATGGCTGTGCGAATGGCTCCCACCGCAAGGTCTACCACAACGTACCCCAGGGATTCCTTCTTATCACCACCAAAGCCTATGATAGTGATGGGAGACTTGACTATGCAATTCTCAGGAATCCCGATTGTCTTGAAGGTTGTCAATGACATGAGGTTGACAGAAGCTCCACTCCATTGATGCACGCAGTAACATATAGAGGCCTCTTGTGGGGAAAAGGGATTCGCCTGTCGACCTCGGTGAAGGTGATGGCATTGGAATCTTCTTTAATAGTGCACAGAACGGATCCTTCCGCTGACATGCATGCCTTATGGTGGACCGCTACAATATTGATGATAGCCTTTGTCATTTCAAGTCGCGCGACATGTGTGAAACCAAAGCCGTCGAAGAAGGCTTTAAACTTTGCACTGCCCAGCAACGCCTTGACCAAAGAATCCGGGTCGGAATTAACCATGGGACTGGGGTAACTCGCGAAATCCTCTGTTATCTCATAGCAGGAGGCCATGCAAACCCAGTCATCCTGATCTTCATTGTCGTTACACGTAAAGGATAACACTTAGCTTTGTTTACCTCGTGATTCCTATGATTCGGGAAAGGCTCGTTGCACACGTCGCGCTGGCCAATGTGCAACTCGTTGGCCTATTGCTTCCACCTAAAGATCCTCTTCAAAGTCCAGCAATCACTTGTAGGATGTTTCGTATGGCGGTGAAAAATACATAAATTTAGGCTTTCGCGATCGTGACGCGAGGGTTCATGCTCTATGTCAGGTAACTTGATTTCACCATCCGTGACCCACCCGGCCACCAAGGCTTTGACCTCTTCTAAACTGCAGGGGTAGTCAGGAGCAGGCCCGAAGGTGTCCCTTTCCTTTCTCTTCCCCCCTTCTGCTTCTGCGCGATAGTCGCTGTAGAAGCAGAAGCAGAAGCAGTAGTTTTGGCTTGGCTTAACAGGTGGCCTTAACTGGCTTAACCACAAAGAGCAGATTGTACGCAGATTCGAACAACGCGGAGAAAGTAGCGAGCTTCAGGTTGATTAGATGGACCTGAAAATTGCATCATGCTGTTAATGCAAATTTCCACCAACTGGCTTTCTTTGATGGACTCTGTGCAATCAATGGCACGATCTTGGAACCATTTGATATAAGTGATAACGTCCTCACTATACGTCTGGGCTTCCTTGGTAAGGGTGATGGAAGTCACCTTTTTGCGCATCTGAAAGAACTTGGCATAGAACTTGTTGATCGTCTCTTCCCACGTCACAATGGAATATGGCTCAAGATTAACGTAACATGTGTACGTGCGCGAGGTGAGTGATTTAGAGAATTCGCGGGGGCGGAGGTTGTTATCGGCCGCGTGCATGCCAAGGGATTCATAAAGCGGACAACGTGCTCCTGCGCGCTACCCTCTTTGCCGTGAAATTTTACAAATTTGGGGGGAGTGTATCCTTTCAGATAAGGTATGGATAGAATAGCCACGAAGTGGGGTGGCTAGATATCTAGAGGTGGGAGGGATGACAAAACAGTTTTGGCCTTCTCTTTCTGTAACAATGCTAGGACATCGGCCAAAGTGAGAAATGGCCCTCCGGGTGGAGTGACGACAACCTTTGCAGAAGGGCTGCTGTGCTCTCCTACAGGTTGCTTGTGGCCGCTAGAGCCCGAGTCACTAGCGACTCCTCCGACGAGGACACCTTGTAAGGGGTGAGGCTGTGAGATGAGTGATGGGGCTTGGCCAAAACCCATGGGTGGCATCGACGGCGTCGCCTGTGATGAGACAACGGGTTGTGAGCCGTTTGCACCCCCCCCCCCCCCGGGGATCGGCTGGGGAACCTCGCCACCTGCGGTTGCGGACCTGGGCAGGGTTCTAGTGATGGCCTGTGTGAGCCCTTGTAGGGCCGTGTGCAGCTACTTCTGAGTATCATGGATTTGCTGTTGACTCGTCTGTACGAGCTTAAGAGCCTGGGCAGCCACATCAGCACTAGTAGTCTCGGCAATCTCTTCAAGGACTACGTCATCATTGTGAGTCGTGCCCTTGCCACTCATGGTTGCTAAGTAGGTTCTCTAACGAGGATTAACCACAAAACAAAACACACGTCCTTAGCGGAGTCGCCTGTTGTAGGTTTGGGTTATGCGCTAGGTAGTCGACGTGTAGATGTTATGTGAGTTGGAGAGGTGTGATTAGTTGGTGGTTAAAAGAGGGGGAAAAGAGAAATAATCTAGTGGGGTGAAGGAAAGGGCACGAGAACGGAAAGGACAAAGGCAGCGTGTCGCAGACAGATTTCCCCAGATGGATTGGATGATATCAGCCCAAGGAGAATGTTCTTCATTTAGTCCAATACCCTCCGGTCCCCTTCTCTAGAAAAGCCTGTCTCTGTCTCTATGCCTCTGTGTATCTATATATTTTTTGGGGAATGTTGGACCCGTATATATATAGGCCCCTGAGCTTAAGTCGGTTCCCAGGGCAGCCCAATCAAATCTCGACATGTGTCCCTACTGTTCGCGAGGGTGACGTCTAGCGCGCGCCACCCCACGACGGACCACCTTTCCTTGGCCACCAAACCACTAGGTCTCCCTCAATTCCTGTAAGAGCAAGGTCGCTACCTGCGGCGATCGCACCTTCGCTAAAACCCCTTCAGTCTTGCCTTTGACCAGGGCGCGCTCTATTATCTAAGTAATCTTTGCATATCTTGGCCCCTATTCGCGCTCTTTGGCTTCATAGAGCTGCGCGGGCTGATCTCCCTTCGTGATGGCTCTCTCTATTTCTCTGTTCTTTTAATTCTTTTACTCCTTTTGTGTCTCTTTGAGGCCCTCGCTCGCGCACTATGCCTGCGCGCAGGCCCCACTAGGAATGGCAACGGGGCGAGTTTTTGCATACCCCGACCCGAAAATCATTACTCGACCTCGACCCCGCTTCGACCCCGATCCCGACAGGGTTTTTTTTTGTTACCCCCTGTTCCCGCCCCGTTTTTTACCCGCCCCGCCCCGCCCCACCCGTAAAAATTAAAGTATAAGTAAAAAAGTAAAAAAAAAATGTTGAATAAGAATAAAAATTATCTAGAAAATAAAAACTTTTGAAATTATTTGTGTCTTTTAGTACCGCGGTTTTATTTCTTTATGTGTAGAATTTATTATAAATATTTGAAGAAAACTTTGTAAAAAATCCTCTAAACACCAATAAATATCAATTTTTATTTCTTTTTTAAATGTAATTAGGCTACTTGACAGTAAAGAGACGTTGTTTTTGGGATAAATGCTAAAAAAAATGAAAGAACATGTATATAAGTATATATATAGATAAATAAATAAATATATAAATACGTTGGGTCGGGTTTGAGTAATTTCGGGTCGGGGCGGGGCACTATTACCCCGAACCCTACCCGAAACCGGGCAGGGTTTAATTTTTTTACCCGACCCCGACCCGAAACCCGAAAATATTATAAAATGGCGGGGTGGGTTTGTTTGCCAAGCCTAGGCCCCACCTCGCCCCATCTGGCGCTAAGGTTCTTATCATAGCATCAATTACTTGTGTGTTGCTCCCTTGTCATCTCCACGTGTGACTTCGTGAGTGGTTGGTCAAAGTCTTTCTTCAGTCAACGATCCAATATTTTTGACCAAACCGACAAATATCTACCAAGATAGGAAGAAATCTTTGAAGAAGCACTTAAGGACCAACGAGTTTGCCTTACCACGGACACTTGGACTTCTCTTCAAAATCTGAACTATATGTGTCTTACTGCCCATTTCATTGATTGTGAATGGAAGCTTCACGAAAAAATTCTTAACTTTTGTTTAGTTCCAAATCACAAAGGCAAGACACTTGGTAAGGTGGTAGAACAATGTTTGGTAGAATGGGGGATTGGAAAAATCATGGCAATCACAATTGATAATGCAAACTCCAATAATTGGATAATTGAGTTCTTGAAGAAGACCTCGAAAAGGGACTCCACTATTCTGGACCACAAGTTTTTACATGTTAGGTGTTGTGCTCATATATTGAATTTGATTGTCCGTGATGGGTTAAAGGATGTTGATGTGTCAATTGCAAGAGTGCGCAATATTGTGAAGTATATGAGATCCTCACTTCAAGGCATGCCAAGTTTAGATCATGTTGCAATAGAGATCAAATTACTTCTAAACTTTTGCCATGTTTAGATGTAGCTACTTGTTGGAACTCAACATACTTTATGTTGGAAAGAGCTTTCTCGTATGAAAAACCTTTGAGAGATTGGAAGAGGAAGATAATCTCACACTTCAAATAAGGGTTTAGAGAGGATGAGGTTGATGTAGAGTCTGTAGACCATGAGAATGACTCTCAATTTTTTTTTGAAAATGGAAGTATATGGTGGGCAAGGAAAAAGAGAGGGAAATGTGTTGGTACTCCTACTAGTGATAATTGGGATGTTGTGGAAATGTATTGTAAAGTTCTTAAAGTGTTCTTCATGTTGGAATACTAGTATATTAGTATACTAGTATATTGTGTTTTAGTCCCACAATGCGTAACAAACTATCTCTTTATATAAATAAATGATTATGTGTGAGGGTTTATTCAACACCGTACACACTTTCCTTCACTAAACAACGTAGTATCAGAGCGGGTTCTTAAACCGCCCTTGAAACCCTAAACCCTAACCTTCGACAGCCACCCACAGCCACCCTACCATAGTCGCCAGCCTCCCGCCACCTTCCACAGCCACCACTCACCATCGCCGTCAACCACCCACCTTCCACAGCCACTTCCAGCCCTCAATCAGTTCCGAAAACCCTTACCCAGTTCCCCCCGCCTCCAATTCCGACGACGACATCCTTGATCCAGTGCCGCCGACCTTCGTACACGCACACCTAGTGCCGTCGCCCTTCGTCCAACTCCACCCAGTCCCCGATGACCCCTGGCGAACCATACCCAATCCTCGCCAACGTTAGCCCATCCCCGCCAACCGCTCGCCTCCCTTCGGCGACCTCTCTAGACCTCCGGTGACCCTCGTCGCTTGTTGCCCAGCCTCCGGTGACCCTCGCCGCCAGTCGCCAGTCTTCGCGCACCTCTCAGCTACCTTCCTGGCTGCTGATTCTGTGATCTGTTGTTGGTTTCGTTCTATTCTGCTATTGTCCAGCACATGAGTGGTTTGACCTCTACTCCAAGTTGCTGTAAGTTGGGTATTCATGATTTGGCTCTTATACTGGTGATTTAGGGTCTTGTGGCTGCCATTACTGTTCGGAGTCCTTTGCTACTACTTTTGTTGTTTATTTCAGCCTCTGTTTGATCTCATGTGCTTGTGTTATCACTCTTGTTCGCTGGTAATCGTGACATATTGATGTTCATGGCTGCCTCTGTGTTATTGGCCTAATTTTTTGCTGTTTGCTCCATTTTTGGTTACTTGGTCTATTTGCAATGGGCTCCGGCACCGAATCTGTTTCTAGTTCTCTATCTACAGGTAGTACTGTGACTTCCGCTGTTAGTCGTTCTTCTCGGTCTTGTGAGAGGTTATCTATTACCTCCACCTTGTTGAATGGTTGTAATTATGCTGTTTGGGCTAAGGCTGTTGAGGTCTATTATGTGGGGGAATCAGAATACCATTACCTTACTGATGATCCTCCCGCGGCGGCTGCCTCATCTTATGCTGCTTGGGTTCCTGCGGATGCTAAAATTCGGGTTGAGCTTTGGAATAGTATGGAGGAAAATATTAAGAATACTCTGGTTTTCTTATCTACTGCGAAGAAAGTATGGATGAAGGTTAAGGAGATATTTTCTGGGGTTGATAATCTCTGCCGGACTTATGCTCTTCATCAACAATTTGTTTCTCTCGAACTTGGCAGCTTATCCTTGGAGGAGTATTATGCCAAGTTTTGCGGTGTTTGTGAGGAGCTCAACACTTGTGAGCCCATTTCTTTAGATATTCAGGTTATAGAGCGTTCAACGTGAGCGCTTGCAGGTGGCTCATTTTCTGTTTGGATCACCTCCGCCGGCCTATGATTCTATCTGGTCTATTTTTTTGGGTGATAGAGATTTACCTTCTCTCAGTGAGGTGTTCAGTTGCGTCCGCCAAGCCTCTGTTTCTGACCCCAGTGCTGTTGATTTGACTCCTGCAGCCTGCTCGGCTTTGGTTACCACGGTTCCTCGTGGTGGTTCTTCTTCTTGTGGTTTTGACTGTAGTAGTCGAGAGTCAGGGGGAGGCAGTCATGGTCTCCTGGTCGTGGATTTGGTCGTGACTCTGGTAGCAGTGGTCTGGTGCAGTCTGTTGGTAGCCGTGATTCTGGGCAGAGGTGGTCGTAGTTGTGATTCTTGTACTAGTAGTCGTGCCCGTGGTCGTGGGCCTCGTTATTGCATCTATTGCCATGGTACTAATCATACGGTTGAGTATTGTTGGATTCTTCATGGCCGCCCATTTGCGCATCAGGTTACCGTTTATGAGGATGATGGCTCTGTGTTGTCCAGTGCCCAGCCCTGTCCCACGTGTTGTTACTATTCTAGAGGAGAGTATCATCGCTTGATTTCCTAGCCGCCTTCAATGTGCCGTCCTCCTCCACTGGTACGTTCGCTCAGAAAGGCTCCACCTTTGCTGGCTTGGCCTCTAATAATTTGTGGGTTATTGATTTTGGTGCTACCGATCATATGACAGGCCACTCCATCCACCTCTCTGGTTCTCATCCTCTTGTGAAGCCTTCTTGTGTCACCTTGGCCGACGGTTCCTCTTCTGACATTGCTGGTTTGGGTTATGTTATTTTATATTCTTCTCTTACCTTAGACTCTATTTTACATGTTCCTCGTTTTCCCCATAGTCTAATGCCTGTTAGTCAACTTACTCAATCCTTAAATTGTTCGGTTACATTCTTTCTTGGTTCAGGATCTCCAGACGGGGAAGAAGATTGGTGGCGGTGTTGAGCATGGTGGTCTATACTATTTTGGCACTGGCAAACCTCCTGCCTCCGTTGCTTTTTAGACTTCCGTACCTCCCTATGAGCATCACTGTCGTCTTGGTCATCCCTCTCTTCAGACTCTCAAACAGTTAGCTCCGTCGTGTCGTAGTCTTCGGTCTTTGACATGTGAGGTCTGTGAGTTCAGTAAACATCGTCGTGTTTCTTTTCCACCTAGAGTAGAGAGTCGAGTGTCTGGTCCTTTTCATTTAGTTCACTAAGATATTTGGGGTCTTGTGCGTGTTTCTTCACGTGGTGGTTTTCAGTATTTTGTTATTTTTGTGGAAGACTATTCTAGGTTTACTTATGTTTACCTCATTAAAAACCGGTCAGACTTGTACTCCATTTTCAAATCTTTTTATATGGAAATAAAAACTCAGTTTGATGTTTCTCTTCGTATCTCTCTTTCTGATAATGCTGGTGAATATTTCTATAATGTTTTGTTTACTTTTTTTGATGAGCATGGTATTCTTCATCAATTTTCGTGTTCTCGCACTCTCCAACAGAATGGGGTTGCCGAACGCAAGATACGTCATTTGACAGAGGTTGCCCGAGCCCTTTTAATCCAAATGGCGGTTCCCAAATCCTTTTGGGGCAATGCCGTTCTTACTGCCGAATATCTCGTGAATCGTATGCCCTCTCCCGTTCTTAGGGGCTAGATTCCCTATAGTATTTTGCACCCTGGTTGTTCTTTATATTCGTTACCTCTTAAAATTTTTGGGTGCACGTGTTATGTTCATGCCCTTGATCCCGGCTGCGATAAACTTGATCCACGCTCTATCAAGTGTGTATTCCTGGGTTACTCTCGGACTCAAAAATGTTATAAGTGTTATTCTCCCATTCTGCATTGCGAGTTTGTCTGTGCTGATGTTACGTTTCATGAGTCGTTACCTTATTTTTCGACTTCATCCCATGGGGATCAGTTTGAGTATATGCATATTTTGGTTCCGTCCGGGCAACCTCAAAAGTAGCACCCCTCGATGCAGGTATATGTTCGCCGTGCCAAGGCTGCACCACCACCACCTCCGCCTGCCGCTGAGCCTCCTCCACCGTTGCGAGATCCGAGTCCACCTCCTTTGGTCCCTACTGCTCCACCTTCTCCTCCCATTGCTCTTCGTAAAGGTATTCACACCTGTACTATCTCTCATCCTATTGCTAAATTTGTATCTTATGATCATCTGTCGCCCACCCTTCATGCTTTTACTGCCTCTGTTTCCTCTGTCTTTGTTCCTAAAACTGTTCAGGAGGCCTTGTCTATTTCTGAGTGGTGGACGGCTATGGAGGAGGAGATCTCTACGCTCCATGATAATGGGACTTGGGAGTTGGTTTCTCTACCCTTAGGAATGTGAACTGTGGGGTGCTGCTGGGTATTCACTGTGAAATATCTTCCTGATGGGTCTGTTGAGCGTTACAAAGCTCGCCTTGTTGCTAAGGGCTACATCTAGACATATGGTGTTGACTATGCTGAGACCTTTTCCCCGGTTGCAAAGCTTGGTTATGTCCGTCTCCTTATTTCTCTCGCAGCCAATCTTGGCTAGCCCTTATTCCAATTGGATGTCAAGAATGTTTTCTTACATGACGACCTTGAGGAGGTTTATATGGAGCAACCACCTGGGTTTGTTGCTCAGGGGGAGAGTTCTCAGGTATGTCGCCTTTGTAAAGCTCTTTATGGGCCTAAACAGCCTCCCAGGGCTTGGTTTGACAAGTTCAATGATGCAGTTTTGAAATTTGTTATGAGTTGATGTCAGTCTGATCATTCTGTTTTCTCTCTCACAACTACTCGAGGCAAAGTGTTATTGATTGTGTATGTTGATGTTGTTATTATTACGGGTGATGACCAGAAAGTTATTGATGCGTTGAAGGTCTTTGTGCAGAGTCAATTTAATACTAAATACTTGGGTAGACTGCGGTACTTTTTAGGTATCGAGGTGGCTCGATCTAAAGATGGTATTAGTTTATGGCAAAGAAAATATGTGCTGGATATCTTAGTTGAGATTGGTTTGTTGGGGGCGAAACCTGTCGATACCCTTATGGATCCCAATGTCAAACTATGCATTGATCAGGGGGAGGCACTGTCTTGTCCTGATCAATATCGCCGTTTGGTTGGTAAACTGAATTATCTCACTATTACACGTCTTGATATTTCATTTGCAGTGAGTATTGTGAGTCAGTTTATGTCTGCTCCTCGTTTGCCACATTGGGAGGCCGTTCTTGGAATTGTCAATTATCTCAAGTCTCATCTTGGACGTGATCTATTTTATAGAGCTAATGGTCATTTGCGTATTGAGGCCGTCACTGATTCTGATTGGGCAGGAGGCCCATCTGACAGGCGGTCCATCACTGGATATTGTATTTTTCTTGGTGGCAATCTTGTTAATTGGAAGAGTAAGAAACAGACCGTGGTTGCACGGTCTAGTGCAGAGGCAGAATATTGAGCCATGGTTCGCACCACATGTGAGATTGTGTGGGTGCGATCTTTTCTTGAAGAGATAGGATTCAATGTGCAATTGTCTACGAATTTGTATTGTGATAACCAAGTAGCAATTCACATTGCATCCAACCTCGTATTACATGAGTGGACTAAGCATATCGAAGTTGATTGTCATCTGGTGCGAGAGAAGTTGACTGATGGTGTTATAGCAACTCCCTTCGTGTCTACAAGTGCTCAATTGGCTGACATATTCACCAAGTCATTGTTTAAGCCCCGGTTGGAGATGTTATGTCACAAGTTGGGTTTGTGTGACATCTATTTCCCAGCTTGAGGGGGCGTGTTGGAATACTAGTATATTAGTATACTAGTATATTGTGTTTAGTCCCATATTGCTTAATTACATTGAGTAACGAACTATCTCTTTATATAAATAAATGATTATGTGTGAGGGTTTATTCAACACCCTACACACTTTCCCTCTCTAAACATCACTTCACTGTAACCGAGAGATTTTCGGGTTCTTTGCAGGTGAGATGCAATGCATTTTTCAAAGAGGTCATGACCATAAAAAATGCAATTGCCACATTGGAAAAGAGTGAAAATTTTAAGTTGGTGAAGTTGGCTGAGAACATGAGCAAGAAGTATGACCAATATTGGGGTAACTTTGATAGCATAAACAAATTTTTGATCCATGCTAATGTTCTTGATCCCCGTTACAAATTTGAACATATAAGATGGAGCTTGAAAAAACACTATGATAAACCAAAAGTTGAAACCAAGGTTCTTAAGTTGAAGGATGGGATGACAAGGCTTTTTAATTGGTATGGGAAGAGGAGTATTGACCTTGGGGAAGCACAAAATGTTAGTGAGTCCTTTAGAAACAAGGAGAAGAATGCAAATGGGTCTATGGATTTTTGTGAGGCAATGGATTTGGAATTTGAGCAACACATGCAAGACGAGAATAATTTGGTGAGCAAATCAGAGTTAGAAAGGTATTTGTTAGAGGCATGCGAAGATGCTAAAATTTTCGGTGATAAGTTTGATGTGTTGGCTTGGTGGAAAGTTAGTTCTCCCAAGTATCTCATGCTCTCTCGAATGGCACGAGACATACAAGCAGCCTTTTGCTTTTCACCCGCTTTCCTCTCCAATTTTTCAAAATGATCCCACACTGTAGATTGATTAGACCTCATATTACGTTTTGGACTCCTTTTCTTTTTCTCGTTGGATTCATTGTCATCTACTACGATGGGTTCAGACGCATTATCAATCTTGTTAGACCCAATAACAGTTAACCCAAAATCATCCATCTACAAAGAAACAAAAAGGTAGTCCCAACAACAATAGATTCAACAACAAAAAAAAATTTAGCAGTTGAACGTAAAGTTTTAATTTGAGACACCAACAGTCGACACCAACTATAAGTCCTAATTTGAGAGAGAAGACTCACAACGGTTTGAGCCTCACAAGACACAAGTAGTTAAGCACTAATTCACTGTTGGTGAGTTCGCGGTGGTTGTGGACCTTCTGGTGTGTGTCGCAGAGAGAGAGAGAGAGTCACTCAGTGGTGACTGGTTCACGATGGTGACTGGTGGTTGTTCACAGTCACAATCTCACCTGTGGCTGTTGTAGAGAGAGAGAGAGTCACTCATAGTCGCCATCGCTGTGAGGAGAGACAGAGATAGAAGTCAGTGGGGGTGAAAAATGGGGGATCCAATCTGATTTAGATTGTAGGGTTCGTAGTTATATATCTCACTTATATATGTTATAAATATAAAAATCCAATGTAAAAAGCACAACAGGTTGGGTAGTTCTGCGGTAAGGTGAGGTTGTGTTAAACGTGAGGTCTCGAGTTCGAGCCCCACTCCTTACAATTTTTATATGAAAGTATAGAACCGATCCAGTCCGGTGTATAATTGCCCCAAAATCGGGAATCGAACCAAAATAAAAATTTTGAATTATTTCAAACCGGACTGGACCGGTTCTACCAAAAAATTGTGCCGGTTTTCCAGCTTTTAAAAACACCCCTACTCCTTGTAATTGATTTTGGGCTGCAATATTGCATTTGTGTATTCATTGTGTAACTTTCTCATCGACAAAGGAGAAGTGGGGGAGGGATTCAAGGCAGGGCGAAAGAGAGACGAGAAAGGTAGGCTTGTTTGGTCATATATACTGTGTGGTGGTTTTGTAGAGTGGTAGAGGCAAGCTAGAGGCACATATATGGACACGGGGTCACAGGCACAACATGTCATTCCTTCAAAATTTAGGACACTACACATTTTCGACATGTTGAGTAAAATATACTCCATCCGTCCCCTATTTGCTTGTCAAGTATTCTATTTTGGGATGTCCTAAAATTCTTGTCCACTTTGAAAAATCCAAGGAGAAAGTTCGTAAATTTCTACAAACTAACCTCAGAAATGATTATAAGTCGTTTTAATGAATTGAATAAGGGTTAATGATAGGAATTACAAATTTCTAAGGAGATGTGCATTAATTGTATGGTCCCCTTGTTCCCTTAAAAGGTTGAGTTTTTCGTTCAGGACAAGCAATATGGAATAGAGGGTGTATGTCTATGAATTATATGTTTACCCTACGAATTCCTATTGAAGATGAAAAATATTAGTTCTTTCAAAGGGAAACGATAATGCTAAAACTGTTTTTGTTGGTGCCAATATTCTAGTGCATAAAAGTATTGTACCATGCACATGGTACAAGGCTTTTAATGCACTAGAGTTTTGGCACTAACAAAAACAGTTTTGGCATTATCACTACCCTAATAGTACCTCTAATAGTATTATTGTTATTGACATACATATCAACTACGACTAAAGTGTTCACGAACTAAATATCCATAGAATTTTGACTCTGGGACAAGTTTTAAAGGTGTATCCCTACTATCCTTAACGCATTCCAAGAGTGTCTCTAATGTGTCCTAAAGTGCACACACGTGTACGGGCAAAAAAATGTAGTAAAAAATTAGACATGTATTTAGGCGTGTCCAACAATTGTCCAGTGAGAAACTTGCTGTGTCCGTGTTCGACATGTGTCGGACACGGATACGTGAGGCTGGTAACGTGTCCGTGCTTCTTAGGAGACAACTAGAGAGAACGAGAAGAAAAAGGAGACAGACAAGACTTTTGGAGTCCTTTGACTTAAAAATCAGATGGGGCTGGCAGTGAAGTCTACGTTCTAATGCTTTGATTAGAACTTGGCAGCAGATGGCCTATCCCATTCCCTTTTGAAGATCTTTAGTCCCTTGCTCGCTAAACATAAAGAACTTAGATGAGGGGTGTAATTACAGAGACTGAGAAGAGTACTTAAACCCAGACAGGATTTGTGGAGGTTTTTGTGATTCCGCGATGAAAATTGTATTCACTTTTTGTAGGTTGAGAAATTGAGTCACTTGCTCCATGATATGGTTGGTGCATCTTGTTCAGTTTTCTTCTTATGTCTCTAAATTGTTCGCTTGTTATTATGTTAATTTTCATGTGCCTTATTGTCAGTTTCTGAGTATTTTCTGTTTCACTCTTTGTTATACAATCTGGAAACAGGTGACAGTTCCAGGAGGACGGAATAGGAATAGAAAATCAGACTTGCTTGTTGTACGTGACAATGGGACCTCCTTCAAAATTATTCCTGGGGTGATTATTTCTAAACCAAAATTTTTTACTTTATTTTTTTCCGATTTATTTAACGGGCTAATACAATTCCATAACGTATGGTTTAACAGAGTGAAAGAGTTGATGCCACCACCGTGATAGCGAGGGAAAATTGGGAGAAAAGTAGACAAGATCTGGAGAGGCATCTGAGCAAGCTTAGGGACTTCAATGTTTCAAATTGGTTCTAAATTTCTAATCATCTACTACTTTGGATTTTGATTTGAGAGATTGTTTGAGAAAGAGATTGCAACAAAATGGAGACTTTTGGAATCTTGTCTAACCATGAGGGTTCCCCTTTTCTTTGATTCAGTGTCTATCCTGTAGGAAATTCTACCTTTGTTTCTTATGAGTGTTTTTTGTGCAAGTTCCTTCTATTAGAAAGAAGGCTTGCTTTCCTGTTGTACGTGAGGTGTATAGCTAGTGAAATGAATGAGAACCCTTTCGGAATCCTCTGTTTAATTCTTGACCATATCTCATCAATGACAGGATTTGTCTGGTGTTTCACGAATTTTTTCATGGCACTACTGAGCTATGTTTGTAGTCGACTTGGCACTACATTTTTAAAAAAAGTTAGAAAACAATCACAAAATATTCACATCTCCCACTCCACTTTTCTCCTCCTCTCTCTCTCTTTCCTTGGGTAAATCAGCTTCAGATAGAAAAGGGAGGCTGTTAATGCCACGGGAATGATTTGTTCCGGTCACGTCCATTGATTACCCAGGGTGCTAGAATAACCCAATTGCCCTCCTAAGCAATCAAAGCATTTTTTACGTTTCCTTCATTAACTTACTTTTCTAAACTACCCCTTATAGGACAGAAACATCTCTTCGCATCTTTGTCATTGATAATCTTATTTTTTGTGAACAACACAATGATAATCTAATTTGATACTACCATTTTCTTCATTTTATTGACCTTCTACAGTGATCCATTCTTGTTCAATTTGATTACTTGAAATTCCATTGATACTTTTGAATTTATTGTTCAATATCCATAAGTTCTGTAAACTATCAAATCAACATGAGAAAAAGTTGAATGAGATAACCACATTAAACTTGATAATGAAGTAGCGAAAACTAAAATGGATCTCTAAAACTACGTAGCGGTGGAAAAAATAAATCCTAACTATAAATCTTAGAACCCACACGAAAAGTAAAACAAGAAAATGTACCCTAGGCAGTGGTAGAGCCGTGTGGTGGGGGTTGGGTTGGTGCCACCCCCACTCCTAATTTCAAAACCCTTGTTTTAGTACATGCATGTAAGTTGATTAGGCATTTACGGGTATCCAAATAACTTTATTTTTTACACAATTGATGTAGAAGTTGCGATTTGTAAATTGTATGGTTCCGATCAGGAAAATATTAACTCGATGGCTTTTATTTAAAG
Source organism: Rhododendron molle (assembly GCA_025413875.1). Classification (NCBI taxonomy): domain Eukaryota; kingdom Viridiplantae; phylum Streptophyta; class Magnoliopsida; order Ericales; family Ericaceae; genus Rhododendron; species Rhododendron molle. The sequence continues at coordinate 23,566,264 of CM046393.1, forward strand.
AACGCAAGAGAGTTGGACGAGACCTTTATTCTTCTCTATCAAAAACCAAAGATCAGGACAAAGGCCAATTATGACTTTTCATTCTGTCTTAGTATGGAAGAGCGCCACATGTTGATTCAAACCTGGCTTCACTGACTCTAGGTATGTAAGATGACCACAAGATATACCTGCCCTAAAAAAGTGGATTTTGAAATTTTTTGGGAAATGATTTTGCCATTCCCTTTTTTATTAATGCCACTCCCCTACAAGTATATTTTTGGTACAAAAATACACTTTCAAGGGAGTGACGTTAAAAAATGGAGTGACGAAGTCAGCAACCAAGTTTTTTCTCAAGTTGGAAGGCAGAGTAGATATTCTTCGTTGGCTGCTAGGAGCACCGAATTGCATTTGGAATGGACAAAATAAAATAGGTATTCAGTGCACGGAAAGTCCGATAAGTGAAATTTTTTCGTTGCCGGGTGGGTATATTTGTAACGACCCTGATTTTTGGTAAATAAAAATTTCGTTAAAATTTTGAATTTTATTTTAATGACTTGGATCGCTTTAAAAATTTCTTTGAAATTCTAATAATCCGTCATAATTAGATTTGAAACTTGAAAAATCAAATCATTTTACTCCGGACAATTTAGTCCCTCTCCCATGACTAGTATACTTGTAAACATACTCGTATATTTTTCCTAGTAAGTAAATAATATCTTTAAATTATATTTCTCGGCTGGAAATTCTACTTGGCAAGTATAGTTTTAACCGATTAGTTAGCAAACCCTAACTACCGTTTGGCTTAGTTACATTTCCCTAACCTAGAGTGATGCATCGATGCCGAAGTGGTTAGTAAAAATTTTTGGTCTTTGCCTTGACCGTTGGCTTGACTGCCTTGCTTTGGCTTGGCTAGGCTGCCTAGGCATCGGGTCGCTGTTAGGCCTGCCTCGCCCAGGCATCGGGTCTCTGTTAGGCCTGCCTCGCCATGGCGTCGGCTCACTGTCGGGCCTGCCTTGCCTTGGCATCGGCTCGCTGTCGGGCCTGCCTCGCCTAAGCGTCGGGTCGCTGCCGGGCCTGCCTCGCCTAGGCGTCGGGTCGCTGTCGGGTTGCTCTGCCTTGGCTGCCATCGGGTTCTGCCTTGGCGTCGGGTCGCGCCTTGCTTTTGCCTTGGCGTTGCTGGGCTGCCTTGCTCTGGCCTTGCCTTGGCTACGCCTTGGCCACCGCTTTGGCCTTGGCCGCCGCTTTGGTAGCGGGATGCCTTGGCCGCCGCTTGGCCACCGCTTTGGTAGCGGGCTGCCTTGGCCACCGCTTTGCTAGCGGGCCGCCTTGGCCATCCCTTTGCTAGCGGGCCGCCTTGGCCACCGCTTTGCTAGCGGGCTGCCTTGGCCACCGCTTTACTAGCGGGCCGCCTTGGCCACCGCTTTGCTAGCAGGCCGCCTTGGCCACGCTCACGCCTTGCCTTGGCGTTTGGCACTGTCGGGCTTTAATATTCCGTTATTAGGTGATTTCCTACTAAATAAAACCAAAATACCACTCGAGCAATGAAAGCCTAGATTAAGTATCGTTAATTAGTTAGAATAGCCTAATGCCCACTTAGCCTAATCACTTCTTCCTAACCCTAATTAGACCACTTGAACCTTTTTGTCTTTATCCATTGGACGATAAGTGCTAGGATAATCTTTATCCATTAGACGATAAGTGCTAGGGTAATTTCTATCCATTGGACGATAGATGCTAGGGAAATTCTTATCCATTGGTTAATGGATATAAGACTTGCCAAATAAGATGACAAGACTAGTCCATGATCTTCCATGATGGCCTAATTCAATAGCCTTAAGCCTAAAGAGTGAAAGTGACATTACTTGGCATGCCACCAAGCATGATTTGACAACACAAGGAGAGAGAGAGAGAGAGAGAGAGAGAGAGAGAGAGAGAGAGAGAGAGAGAGGGAGAGAGGGCTGGCCGGTTGGGAGAGGGAGAAAGATGGAGTGTATATATGCCACCATATAGCCTTAAGCCTATTTATGACCATGCCAACCCATCCTAGTCTTCCAAAGTACTACCTAGCCTATGATTCTTGTGCTTTCATCCAAGCAAAACCCTTTCTAGGATGAGACCAGCTATGAAACCCTTCATGATGACCTAGGTTGTTAGCCTTATAGCCTAAGAAGATGGATTGACAAGTGAAGGAAAGCTATGCCATGCTTTCAAGCATGATTTGACAATACAATGGAGCTAATCAATGAGAGAGAATGGAGGGAGAGGGGGGGCCAGCCATGGAGGGAGAGGAGAGGCCAGATTTTTGCCTATAAATAGCACCCAAAGCTTGTCATTCAACTCACACCTCAAAGCATTGCTCCAACTTCTCTCTAGAAACCATTCTCTGTTTTCCAATCAGCTTACTGCCCTTCGTAAATCCCCATTTTTCTCCTGCTTAAGGTAGTTTTTAGAGTCCACTCCTTTGGATAAAGTTGTAGAGCACTTCAAAACTTTCAAGTTAGACCCAAGAATCACCCTAAACGGCCAAGAAACGACAAAGATATTGACGTCCGAAGTTCAGCCAAAATCTGGGATTTCCAGATTCCAGACAGCTCACTGTCCACTTTCTTATCCCCATTTTTCTCCAAGCGAAAGTCGTTTCTAGGAATAACGTCCTCCACAAAAGTTGTAGAAAACTTCGAGATCTTTGTTTTAGACTCAAGAACGATCCTATTCGGCCAAGTATTGACCGAGTTACTGCCATCCAAAGTCCGGTCCAGATTTGCGAGTTTCAACGCCGTAGAACTTTCCAACTAGCTTATTCCGCCCCGACTAGTTTCGGATCAAGGTAGATTAATCTATACTCATCTTCCCTAGTATAACTTTAAGTTATGTTTGCTATGATAAGGCAAGTTAAATTATTAGAAAGCTTGTTTTACAAAAATCTTGAAATGAAGATACAATCTTGTAGACTTTTCCTATACTTTTTAATCCTAAGTATATTTCCTTCCTTAAGTATATCTCAAGTTGGTATGATGCTTGTACATCAATAGGCTTGTTAGTTAACAAACTTGTCTTGCTAATGGGAAAGCAACTTGTTAAATAAACGATTTCCACGTCAATAAACATATGTTGTTTTGAACTTCCCACAAAAGAGGAAAGAACGAATTTTTGAAATATAAACTTGATTCGGAAGTACTTGTATTATTGTCTTGAGGATGGTTATGAGCATGATTGCATCACTTGAGGCATACGAAGTTTGTTACTTACTTAAAACGTTTGAAAGCCGTGATTGTTATCAAACCTAAGTCGCTTATAATGGTATTAACATGTTGAATAGATGACTTTTAATCCTATAAACATATGTTGTTTTATTGAACTTTCAAAAGGAAGGAAATACGTTTTTACTTTAAAGATCAAGTGTTGTTTTAAAAGTAAGTATTCGTATTTTGATCTTTTGGATGATCATAAGTTTGTTTGTATATTACTTGCATTACTTGTGGTTGTATAAGGATGGTGATGAACTTGTTTATAAGATTGCTTGCATAATCTTGCTAGTTTAGATTACAATGAATGATTTATATGATTTATGATGAGAAAAGTCCTACCGCGGAGTCTATGCATGAGAACGAGACACAAAAATTGAGAAAATAGAAACATGACACCTAGGGTGTGGTTGATATGGATAAAAAGGGTTAAAGACAAGGTGTGTTTTGAAAAACACAATGTGGCCGGACTTGCCCATTATGGGAATGCGTGTTACAAATGATGAAATATTTCTGAAACTACATAATGACCAAATGTGGGTGCATTATGTGAGTGTGTGTGTGTTGTGTGCCAATGGGAACCCGGCGCGGCGGAACCATTGTGAGGATACTCGGGAACCCGGCGCGGCGGAACCGAGGTTGGGTGTGTAGCTTGGTTATCCGCGGAGAGGAGCCAATGCAAATGTGTGCCAATGGGAACCTGGCGCGGCGGAACTATTGTGAGGATACTCGGGAACCCGGCGCGACGGAATCGAAGTTGGGTGTGTTAAAAATGATTTTGAAATGCAAACGTGTGCCAATGGGAACCCGGCGCGGCGGAACCATTGTGAGGATACTCGGGAACCCGGCGCGGCGGAACCGAGGTTGGGTGTGTTAAATGTGATTTTCAAAATGTTGATTTGGATAATGAAAAGGATTTCAGAAACGTTGATGAATATGGTGACACGGTCTACGATGAGTCGCGTAGGAGAAACACATACAATGCAGACACCAACGTTAGACTAAGGAATGTGGATATGTCGTTGTTAATGCCTTGTTAAACATGTATGTATTATTCCGCTGCTTGTGCAAGAGTTGGTATGCTACTCTTATACTCTGATATTGGTAAATTATGGGTTAGCAGGTATAGGATTATTCTGCTGAGATCTTGTGGCTCATGGTGTTACCTTTGGTGACCCTGACATATTATATCGGTGGCGACGTTGAGTGTCAGATTTTGTAGATGATCAAGATGAACAGTACACCTTGGAGGCTTTTGGAGCTGAGGAGTTGGCTAGGATGAAGCCGCAGGCAGAGCTGTAATTAGGAACCCTAGAACCCTTCATTTGTATAAATATGGAACCGTAGTGGGAGTTATGATGTAATAATGAGCCAGACTCCATTTGATTTTATCAATGAAATGTTTATTTAACGTACCCAAAAATCAGGGGCGTTACAATATTCCACGTGGTACCCGCTCGGTTCATCCGGATCGTCCAATACATTTTTGGATGGCTCGGATTGAAACCCTCTCTCTCCTCTCACCCCAACACTTTCTCTCTCCAAATTCGAGCCGTCTAAAAACGCAATGGACGACTCGAATGCGCCGAGCGGGGACCACGTGGTACCCGCTCGGCACTGAAATTTTTTTCCCGGTGAGGGGTATAGTAAAGCTGCGGAGTAAATGATAAGGAAGTCAAAAAAATTTTGATTGCATGGGAGGGCAATTGGGTCATTCTAGCACATTTGGTAATCATTGACCGTGGCAGGAACTAATGTTCCTGTGGCATTAATAGTCTCCATAGAAAAAAAGCTAAACGAATACACAATTTACATACCCAAGGGAGATGTGAATATTTTGAGTTATATGAAGTGTTGAAATGAGGATATGAAGGTCTATGGAAATATATATATGTAAGGGCATTTTGGTCTTTCCATTACTTCCGTCCAACGGAGTTTTTTTTTTTTTTTGGAAGAGAGAAAAGATGAAATGAGTCTAAGAAGGCCCGAGCCCGATATTAGGTGCTGACTTTCAAATTATTTATGTTGTAAATCCTTTTTTGTTATTGCAGAACATTTCCTCGACATTGAAATTGTTTAGTTTGAGTATGTCACTATCACTCTCTAAGGCACATGACATGCAAATGACTCCTTAAGTATTACGCACTTGGAAACCATTATTGTTTGCCATACTCAGGATTGAATCCAAATTAGCCATACCCCAAATTTTTTTAGATTGAATATTGGTTGCACATGACAGCCATCACTCCAATTTGAACAGCATAATCCTGAATTTTGGAGTTGGACTTAGTCTTTTTTTTTTTTTTTTAATATTTCAAGTTGAATTACCCACAGAGAGAGATGTCGATCTCGACCAAACCACTCCATCTCTCCATTCTCCGAAACCACACCCTAATCTCGATCATCATCATCTCCATTCTCCCAAAGCAAACCCTAATCGCGATCATTTGTATTCTCTCCATTCTCCCATGTACCAAAATCTCGATCATCTAAATACATGAATCATGTAGCTATCATCCAGTATCAACGAATCACTTGAAGACGAAGACGATATGGTGGACGATTTAGGGTTTGAGCACGATTCTCACAGGGCTAAAGTCGTTCTGTTTTTATATGTATGCTTAATCTCTCTCTCTCTGTGTCTCCGTTTTTATATGCTTTCTCTCTCTCTCTCTCTCGCTGTGTTTATATATGCTTTCTCTCTCTCTCTCTCTCTCTGCGTTTATATATATATGCTATATGGTTATTATATACGGTTGTTGGGGTTTAAAAATTGGGGCTTTGCTTGGTCTCCATAGTGGTGGTCCCTATTAGGGCTTTATATATACACATGTGTGTGTGTACATTGTTGAATGGTTGTCAGGGTTTAAAAAGTAGGGCTTTGAGGCTTTGTGGTTATCTGTCTCTCTCACTCTCCTTTGTTTGTCTCTCTTTTTATTTGTATGTTTATATGTATACATATTAGGGTACCTACGTATGAATTAGTGTTTGACCAGAAATTGATGTTGAAATGTGAACTTTTTCCTTTTGAATATATGTTAGTTGTTGACTTGTTTCCAAACAAGGGTCCAACAAATTTTGTTCTTTACCCCCTTTTTTGGTCCTTTTGTTGCACTCACAGACCCTTTTGTAATTTGTAATTTTTGTATTGGGTTTATTGCTGTCACATTTAATAATTGAAGATGGGGGATGATGGTAGGGTTTAACTGAAATAAGATTTGGGGGGGAATTTGTTGGACATCCTCCAATTGCTACATTGATGGGGACGTGTGTTATTCCAGAGTGGTCCCTTATGAGTTTTCATGTGCTAATTTATGTGAGATCCTTCAAGAAATAGGGTGTACCCCATGGGCTTCACTTAGCTACTTAACACTAGGTCATACGATTCAGGATGGGTTATCTGAAGTTAGTAAAGATATAGAAATGACAGAAATGTTTATTCTTTATGAGGGTGAGGGTAAGGCAATTGAGTTCTTCACTACCCATCCTGATGTTGAAGAGAGTGATGATGAGAAACTTGGGTGGCATCTGTGGCAAGAACTTGGGGGGGGGGGGGGGGGATTTGGTAATGGAAACAATGGTGGTGACAATGACAATGATAATGTACAAATGGATTATTTGGAGGAAGGAGGGCCAAGTGTTAAGGCTGTGGAGGATAAAGGTAGAGGAAAAACAGTCATAGTTGGTGAGGATGTGGAAGGTGGTGATACTGATAGGGATAGTGAAAGTGATAGTGACGATGCCTGTAGTGGGTTAAGGGATTCATCATCATCTGATGGTGATGGAGAAGAAATATATGATTTCGAGGAAGGAATACCAAGTGTTAAGGCTGTGAAAGATATAGGAAAACCAGTCATAGTTGGTGAGGATGTGGAAGAGAGTGTGGTAGTGATAGTAGTGATGACATTGGGAGTATTATCAGCTCATCAGATGGTGAGGAGGTAAAAAGCAAAAGGAAGGTTAAATTCCCAGAGTTCAATGAAGAAAAGGATATGAAAAATCCCAAATTGGTGTATGGCATGTTGTTTCCCAATCTTAGGGTTTTTAGATCATTCTTGAAGGAGTTTCATCTTAGGAATGAAAGTGAATACAAGTACATTAAAAATGAATCAAAGAGGGTAACAATGAAGTGCAAATATGAGGATGAAGAACATCCTTGTACATGGAGACTTCATGCTTCTAGGGTGGGTGAAACAACAACTTTTCAAATTAAGAAAATCAACGGGGTACATACTTGTTGCTTCGTTCGTCGATATATCAAATAAGATCACCCTAAGCATAGGGTATAAGCGTCTAATTGAAGCATAATAATCCGAAAGACTGGGATCGTACCCAAGGGAATAATTAATATGGCTTTGCTGGATTTGTAGAAGTAAGTAGGGTTTTCGGCGTTTAGGTAGCCAACTTTGTTTTACGTATGCGGTGGAAAGTAAAAAGGCTAAATTAAAAGCGAATAAACTAGGTTAAAAAGCAGGTTAGGTCTAGAGGTTACTAACACCCATGACTCGAGTAAAGTTACGTTTTTCAACCAATTACATGATTTAAGATACTCAGCTAAGGTTCTTAAGCCGGAAGATAAAATGGTTTGATTACCAAGCTAGCTCTAGAATTTATTTAGCAAACACCTCAAGCGATAGAGCTTTAAGCATCATGTGTGGTAAGTAGGTGATGCTCTTAACTACACATGATCAAATAGGTTAACACCTTAGCAATTTGACAAATAAATCCGAACTACACATCGATTTTCAAACCAAAGATTCAAACTTTATTGGTGAAAAATGCAATTTTTACTCGAGCCATGGGGTGCTAATCACCCCATGAACTAACCCGAGAAAACTGCTCACACATATCTATGAAGATAAGAGCAAGCAAAAATCTAGCTAACATATTGAAATCACAAGACATGAATAAACTAGAGATATTGATAGATTGGATGATTGTCTACAACTTTAATGAAGGAGAAAGTAGCAAAAACTAACTAATAAAGGCTGAAAATTAAAAAGTAAGTGCTGAAAAATGAAGAACAATTCAAAAAGATTCAAAATCTAGATCTAGATCTAAAAGTATGCAATACAAAAGTTATTTGTACAAGTGACATCACGCCTATTTATAGGTGTGGGCTACCATAGCCCCGGGTGGATATGGGGCGGCCCGAAGAGCGCAAAAACATTTTTGAATCGAGTCGAAAAATTTGAAGAGTCGCCACCCGGGTTTGTCACCCGAGAAACCGTTTTATTTGAAAATGGTTGATTTGAATTGAAAACCAGAGATTTTAAAAGGGTTCGGAAGCCACGTTACGAGGGGGGAAGGGTTTTACGGCACCCCCCTGCCCGATTCGAAATCGGTCTCTACTAAACATTTGTGGGATTTTTTGAAAGCATTTTATGTCATTAAGTCATTTAGCAAGTATCCAGAGATGTATCAAATACAGATGGGGTGCATGCATGTGCATGTGTACAAAGGTTGATGGAAGATGCAAAATGACAGAAACTGGAAAACCCTGTCACTGATCCACTCTCGAGCGCTTGGGAGTATTGCATGCTCAGCCTGCAAGTCTTGTTAGTACAACAGGATATAATGACGAAAATGTAAACTGAAATGAACTTAAACACATTATAGGCTCAATAAATGATTTAGTAGATTGGGGATCAGACCTCATTCTTCTAAGCCATGCAACCTTGCCTTTCTGAGAATGATTCAACAGTTCTAAAAGGGAAAAAGGGACACATGCATGGTGTGGGCTACCACAGCCCCGGGTGGAATCGGGGCGGCCTGAAAAGAAACGCCACGTTTTAGAATCGAGTTGAAAAATTTTGAAGAGTCGCCACCCAGATTTGTGGTTTGTCACCCGAGAAACTGTTTTGTTTCGAAAATGCTTGATTGATTTGAATTGAAAACCAGAGATTTGTTTGAGGGTTCGGAAGCCATGTTACGAGGGGGGAAGGGTTTTATGGCACCCCCCTCACCTGATTCTAAATCGGTCTCTACTAAACATTTGTGGGATTTTTCAAAGGATTTTATTTCATTAAGACACTTAGCAGGTATCCACAGGTATATCAAGTGCAGAGGGTGCATGCATGTGCATGTGTACAAAGAATAATGGAAAATGGCAAATAAATGCAAAATGACTGAAACTGGAAGATCCTGTCACTGATCCACTTTCGAGCGCTCGGGAGCACTCCCGAGTGCTTGGAAGTGTTGTATGCCCAACCTGTAAGTCTTGTTAGTAAAACAGAATACAACAGAATACGATGCTAAAAATGTAAACTAGAATAACATTAATCGTGTCACAGGCTCAACAGAGGGCTTAGCAGAATGGACTCAGACCCCATTCTGTCAAACCATGCTTCCTTGCCTTTCTGAAAAATGATTTTACGGTTGTAACAGACAAAAGGAGGTAGTAGGAGGACCAAACTAGAAGAAAAAGTGGACTGAAGTTGCATGCAGACACTCCCGAGCGCTTGGGAACAATTCCGACCTCGTGGGAGTGATCTGCATTCCAGAACAGGTTTCAACCATTTAATATACTCACTTTAGTATTCTGGCACACAGGATCTTACATTTTTGAAGCATGAAAAAGATTTTTCTTTTTAGATCCAGACCACAACTCTTTTGCATGCCCTAAATGAAAATCATTTTCTTTATTTTCCTCTGAAAACAGCAGATCATGCATACCAACACACTTTAGAAGAACTAAAAGACCTTAAAAAAACACCTCTTACTCCCCATGCATGTCCATTTAAGTACCTAAAAGAAGGAAGACAGGACTGGAGCTACTCTCGAGCGCGTGGGAGTAGTCCCGAGCGCTCGGGAATGCTTCCAATGGGCTAATCACAGAAAACACACTTGTACCCCTTTGCTCTTGTTATTACACCAAGGTCTCTCAACCCACACTTAGTATTAAGGACTAAGAGGGCTGAGGGACCTCCCTCAGAAAAGAGATCAGCCCTGTCTCTTTTGTTTATTTGACACTTGGGTAGAAGGCTTCTACCTTTTAGACCAGAACTTTGCTCCTTGGAAAGTAACTTTGAAAGATGAGTGGGAAATGAAAACTTCAGAGGATCAAAAGCTGATGGTGATCTGAACTTCCTCCATCTCCTAGATACTTTGAGTTTTTTGACTACTTGGCTTTTGAAAACCCAAATTTTCAAGGGAATGAAAATGGTTTTCTTTGACTAGTCAGAGAGCTTCTATAGAGAGAGAGAGTTCGTGCCTGTTTTTGAGCTGGAATGAGGCCTTATATAGGCAAAATAACCCATGGTCTAAAAATGAAATGAATTTGAAATAAACAATTTTTTTAAACAGAAAAACTGCTGGTCTGAGGATTTCTGACCGAGGTTGAGTGTGGATCGAAGCTTCACCGCTTCAAAGAGTCTGCAATGATGAGTTGCATGGGTAGTGGGAAGGCTCGCCACCCATTGGTCATCACAGAGGACTCGAGCGCCGAGAGAATTCTCGAGCGCTGGGAGTTAACTCGAGCGCCGAGAGTTTGTCAAGTCCTGTGTTCGCAAATAGTTTGGAGCGCTTGGGATCGATCCAGAGCGCTTGAAAGCGATTTTTGACATTTTATTTCCTTTTTTAAAGCCTTCCAAGGAGCATCATTCTGACTGGTCAAGGGCTTGTTTCAATCCAAATTCATCATCGGGGAGCCTTCGGGCCACAAATTAAGGAAATTCGAAACGTCCAAATTGGGGTGTCTACAGTTGCCCCTCTTTGGATGGCGCTCGGCATCATGTTTGGATACGAGTGACATCCAAAGATTGAGACAACCCAATTCGAGCCACATCAAACCCTTAATTTCGAACACTAATGCAAGTAACAGATTCTGATGCATGCGGTCGCGTCTTTCCAGACTGCCTACGTACCCTTTTCTGTAGGGATCAGACCAGCGTAGTTCTTCGGGGCAAATGCAAGCACATGTGATGCATGCACGAGAAAGATTGACAAGACTTTGACAAGATAAATGTGCAATGGGTCCACCTGTTACTCTATTTGGTGAACGGAAAATGCAAGCACATGGGATGCATGCACAAGAAAGATCGACATGAAAGGTCCACCTGTTGCTCTGTTTGGCGGCCAGAAAAATGCAAGCACGTGGGATGCATGCCTGAGAAATGATCGACACGAGTTCGATAAATGCATGAAAGGCCCACTTGTTGCTTTGTTTGGCGGCCAGAAAAATGCAAGCACGTGGGATGCATGCCTGAGAAATGATCGACATGAGTTCGATAAATGCATGAAAGGTCCACCTGTTGCTCTATTTGGCAGACAGAATGAGGATAAAATAGCACCTGCAGGGTAGAACTACCTAGTCTCGTTCGATACGGATGAAGCCAGGACTGAGATTGATTTTGTAAAAAGAAGGGGGAAGCTAAGGAAGCCTTGGAAGCGGGGAAATGCACGGGACGACAGAGGATTGGCACGGGGGCCGAGAGCAAAGCTGAGCGCTCAGAACCACTCCCAAGCGCTCGGGAGTGGTCTCGAGCGCTCGAGACCACGGCTGGGCCCACTTCCCTATTCATCTTCCTTGACAAATCTGGGGTTCAAAATTCCTACTCCCGAGCACTCAAGAACCAGAGTACGGATCGTACACCTCTCAAGCTCGCTCGTTCTCACTCTCTCTCTCTCTCACTCTCACAGTCGGTCTCTCTCTCTCACTCTCACAATCGGTCTCTCTCTTCATCAAAAACAACCACAGATCGAGCCTCCGATCTCGAGTTCTCTTCGATCTTCCGCTGGGCAATAGTGTGCCAAGAGGTTCGAATAAAGGGGAGAAAGAAGTCTTGGGAAGGAGAAGGACGAGCTATGGCCAGAGACGGCGAGGAGACGACGCCCAGCCGTGAGGCGGCGGCTGTGGAGGTTGCGGCGGCGATGGAGGAGGCCAGCAGGGTCAGGAGTGATGGCGCGGCGAGGATGGAGGAGATTGGCGAAGTTTCAGAAGCGAGGGGTGGCGTTGGTGGAGGCGCGGTGGCGGTAGATGGTGTGGGTGGTGATGAGATCGCGCCGGGAGGGAATGTCCAGCTGGCCAGGAACGGTGGGGATGACACGGGCCATAGAGGGGAAGCAGGGGTTGGCAGTGGTGATACCACGGGCGGTAGAGGAGTCGCAACAGTGGTCGGAGAGGGTGAGGTCGAGCTCGGTGGTGGTAGTGGTGGGATTGACAGTGGGGGAGATGCTATGAGTAGCAGAGGAGGTGCGACGGGCACTCCCGATACTCCTACGGTGGAGGATTTGCTCGCGGCCGCGGAGCGGGCCAGCAATGAGCGGAGGGAAGGGGCTGGTGATGAGGTAGTGACAGTTGGACGCGTCGTCGCGACGCCGGTGTTGAGGGTGACAGCCGTTGAGCCGAGGGTCGGAGACAATGGGATTGGTGCTTCACGCCCGGTTCCATTTACGGAGGGGGACTTCTTGGATACCGCGAGGCCGCAGGATATTCTAGATGCACTTGGTCTCGATGCTGGAGTGAGGGAGGTGCTGAGGGATGTGAGGACGACAGGATCAAGCCTCGGCGCTTTTGTTAGGAGCGTTGCTTAGTGGTGTAGGGATGACGGCGGCGGACACGGGGTCGCCAGAGATGGCTGATTTGGGGCTTGGGGAGCCAGAGGAGGAGGTGGTGATCGAGGAGCGGGGTACCGCGGCGGCTGAGGCGAAGGCCTACTTGGCCAGCGCGCGCCCTGGATTTACACCAGATACCTACGTACCATGACTACACTTCTTCGAGCCGACAAGGATGACGGGTTACATTCCTGCTCGGACGGATTACCCCGAGGATTTGCTTCTCCGAGATCGAGCCACGCACATCTCTTTCGGGTGGACCACGGTATGAGCTTAATAGTTCACTTTCCTGCATTATGCTTGCTTCCTTGAATCATTGCGTTGCTTACTGATGCTATTCCTTTGTTCTGTTGAAACAGCGTACCAAAGATATCTACGGCCACGGAGGCTCAGGCCACTCACTGCAGTATTTCAAGGAGTTGCCCCGGAGGGTGCGGGAGTTAGTAGAGGAGGCGGGTTTCGGGCCATTCATCCAGTTGCTGACAGCGGTGAGGGTTGACCGTGCAGTGATGACAGCACTGGCGGAGCGGTGGTGGGACACCACCAACACGTTCCACTTCCGCTTCGGGGAGATGACGGTGACTCCCCTTGACTTCGCAGCGATCACAGGGCTCCAGGTTGGAGGCGAGCCGATCCCATATGACCCGAGCATAAACTTAGATGATGCAGCCTTGAGGTGGTTCCTCGGACGGGTCCCGCGCCATAGCGGAGGGGTGGCGAAGTATGGCCAGTTCACGACATATTGGGATCATGAGCCGGCGGACGACGCCGAGGTGGCCCAGATGGCCTGGGCCTATCTACTGTACCTGTTCGGGGCTTCTCTGTTCCTGCTCAGGCGATCCCAGGTTCACTTGAGCTACTTGGCGGGCTTGGTTGATCTGAGGCAGGCAGGACAGTATGACTGGGGAGGTGCTGCTCTCGACTCTACTGCTTTCTGGGAGCTGCCACATGCGGGGTGGGGACACTATTGGCGGATACTGGAGGGTGATTGTGGTATGATCCAAATTACCGCTTTGGTTAATGTTCTGATTGATTGATTGATTGATTTAAAAAATGCACTGATTTGAATTGAATTGATCTCGACAACTTGCAGCTTTGGGCTTACGAGGTCTTGGGCATGTTCCCGCCCGAGAACACTTGTACGAATCCAGACCTGCTTCCACGTGCACTTGCTTGGGGTAAAGAATATAGGAGAGCGAAGGAGCGGAGGGGTCAAGTGATGACTTTCCGGCGCTGGCTGGATAACATCACTGGAGTCACGGTACAAACATCAACCTTTCTTTCTCTTATGCCTTGCCGAAAAATGAAATCCTTGATTATTGATGCTAGAAAGAATGCAGGTTCACTAGGATCGCTGGGCCAGAGTGGAGGCCGCTTTCCTTCCGAGGAGCCGGGAGGTGACACAGAGCCGGGTCTTGCTGGAGTGCCCCTTGGGCTGGCATTGGTACCTGGGGGATCGGGTGACGCGATAGTCACTCGGTTCTCCAGAGTTTGTTGTGCCGGGGCCACTCCCTCTGAGAGTGCAGAGGACTGAGACCTACACCCGAGCCGAGCTGGAGCGGTTCATGGTGCCAGATACGGACTTGGAGAGGTACCTGCGGCGTATGCTTGACTATGCATCATATCGAGATAGGTACTTGGCCACCAGTTTGGGCATTGAGAAAGAGCTGGAGAGATGGATAGCAGAGGCCGAGGCCAGGAGGGCCAGGGGTGAGGCCGTTGATGAGGCTGGAGACGAGACCGGGGGTGAGATTGGAGGTGAGACAGGAGGACAAGGCCGAGGTGATCGCTCTTCACGTGGTAGTGGGCGAGGTGCTAGGCCTCCTGCTGGTGGACGAGGTGCTAGCTCTTCAGGACGAGGCGAGGGCAGCTCGCAGGTTTCGGAGACAGTTGAGGCATCTGCTCCAGTCGGATTGCCGACATTGGAGTGGACGATTGGGGTGAGAGATCCTTCTGGGGCCCGGGCGTTGCTAGATATCCCACGCCTCCCGCAGCCAGCCATGCGGCTTCCTGCGCACGTATAACACAATTTTGTTTCTTTCCATGCTCCAAATGCTTCTTGTTCATGCATTCATTGTTCTGATCTTTGAGCGATCATGCAGGTGCCGCGAGAATGGGCAAAACAGGCCATTATGCTGATGGTGGGGATGCGCCAGCTGTTGAAGGACTGTGTAAAGGGGAGGACCCTCCAGACCAGGCCTATTCCAGCACCTGTTTTACCTGTGGCTCCTTAGGTATGAAAATGGATGTGCTCTTATTTGATTGAATTTAAAATATACATGGAATGAATGAATGTTCATGATGTGCAGGTGCAACCACGACGCTCGACCAGGACGCAGCCACAGGGCAACACGAGCCTGCCAGCTTCCGTCAGCATGCGAGGCCAGAGCACACAGAGGGTGTCACGGTCCACTACAGGGGCGAGACAGTTCGAGGTGGTTCCCCGGGCAGCGTCCCAGCGGAGACCCGCTCCTGAGGAGTCTAAGGAGGAGATAGAGGAGTCGCTCGAGTCACGAGCTTTAGGGTCTACGGACTCGAGTACTGCCTCAGGTCTCTCTGGCGACGACGAGGTTGAGAGCAGTGAGTCCGAGGGACATCAGCGAAAGAGGACTCGTCGAGCCTGAGTTTTAGGTTTTTGCTTTGGTAGCCTTTCTTTTGCATGGCCTGCGTGCCGACATAGTTGTAGCTTCCAGGCCTGTGTGCCTTGGTTTTGTTTGGCTCTGCGTGCCCCGGTAGATAGGATTGGGCGTGTATTTGCCCCAGCTTATGTACTTCCTTTTTTACTCATTGTAGATGCCGTATTTGCTTGTGAAAAATTTGCACTTTCGTCCCTTTAGCTTCTTCGCACTCCCGCCATAGAATTGTATTTTATGAAATATGTTTGTCTAGCTTTTGAAAGAATGTAAAGAGCACGCGAATTTCAACCGATACTCTTAAAATAGGATAAAATTTGACACAATCGACTTGACTTATAGAATTTGACTTAAGATGACAAGAATGTCCTTAACGTGGAATTTGCGATCATTAAGGAAAACAACGACAAATTTTGACTGTGATTAGACACGAGAATGGGACCCGAGAGTATTTGGTCCAGGTGTATGCTCTTAACGCCGCCGTGTGCAATGAACTTGAGGCGCTTGAAAGTGAAAATTGGCTTTATAGGCTTCGATGCCAATTCTTACCGCATCATACAGCCATAAACACGTATTAAGACTTGTGTACACCATTTGCTTTGACCAAATGCTCTTGACACGAATTTGGACACGTTGACGGGAGGGAAATCATGTAGATTTTGAGGTTTCCCGAAGAATATACTTGAATACTCAGACAAACAGATAACCGAGACCGCTGTATGTTCATAAGAACATGTTGCAACTGCTGAACTTGGTATTTTGAGGTTACGATGCTATGTTGAGGCCAAAACCTGGGAACCAGGATCTGCTGCAAAACTGCAGAGCTCTCGAGCGCTCGAGAGTATTGTGGAGCGCTTGGGAATTCACTCCTGAGCGCTCGGGACTGCTGTTACTGGCAGATCAGTGTTCATTTCCAAGGCCATTTCCCCGCTTTAGCATGTTGTTCTCTTCTGCATGCTTACTTCCTAAATGTCTTGTGACTCTCCTTAAGCTACTTTCCAAGGGTCAGTGGCTTCCCAAAGCAAGACTAGTGTTTTTTCCAAGATTTTTTTGGATTTCCAAGGTTTGAATCTTGAAAAGGTTTTGAAAATGTGGATCTTGATGAGCTCTAAGGCTGGTGGGGAAGAGAGGCTGTCCCCCCTAGGCCTCTATAAATACCAGGAGTTGCCTTGGTAGGTCACTCACATCCCATTCCATCATTCTTCTCCCCAAAACTTCCTTTTCTCATGGCTTTGTTGAACTAAGCTTTTCTCTGGCCTTGGTTGGATAGCCTTGAAGGCATCGATTGGCAGAACTTCTGAGGGCATCGCCTTCATGCCTTGAAGTAACTCCGCGAAATCGCCATCCATCCTGTCTTGCTGCACGCAGCTGTACGCTTTTGGGATCCTGAAGTGCATGTCTTTCGCTTTGGTTCTCAAGAGCTATGTCCCACCGTCGAGGAATTCCATGCCTACCTGGGGAGCCATGACTCCACCGAGCCAATTGTTCCAATGCTTAGCGAGAGCATGAAGAATATCCTCAAAGCCAAGCTGGGTGTTAGTGGTAATGTTGCTGAGTTTCTGACCCGGGGTAATGCCATCAACATCATGCAGCTGTACGAGAGATTCAGTCCACCTGGAGACTTAACGGATTTTGAGTATCAAGGTCGCCGGATGATGGCCTGCTGCATTTGTCTCTTGGCGGCCTTCCCGCCGTTCCTTCGTTGGTCACCCAGCTCTCTATTGGTAGGAGTTGCCGCTCAGATCGAGGCTCGCAAGGATGTTGCGCACTTGGTCCTTACTGAAACTTTGATGGGATTAGATGCTGTTCGCGCTGGTCGCATGAGGATTTTTGGTGACAGCCCGCTGTTGCTGCAGGTTAGGGACCTCACTCAGCTCTCCCTTTTCTATTTCTCTCATTCATTTTACCTCGACACTCGGTTTGGGCTTTATCTGGCTCCTTACTTGTTTTCTCTCTTCTTCCGACAGGTGTGGCTTTGCGACAAATTAAACCTGCTGACTCCTCCGGCAAACGACTGGTGGTACCGTGCAAGCGGATGGAATCGCCCCTTTCAGGTGATATATAGGAATGAGGATGACTGGGTCGACTTCTTTGCTTCCCTAAATGATGATGACATTGCTTGGCGATGCCATTGGCTGAGGCTTCCAGCGATGACCGTGAGTAACATGGGCTCGTCACAGGTGTTCGTGGCAGGCTTGGCTGGGTTCACCTTCTATTCACCTTTCCGCATTCTGCGTCAGTTTGGACTCAGCTAGGGGATACCACCTCCGGGTTCAGAAGTGCTTTATCTCCCTCCCTTCACCATTCTGGGCCTTCGGAGCTATGTTCGAATGTGGGAAACTCGTAGGACTGAGTCAAGTGATCCACTTTACTCCATTGCTCTGACTGGCAGGTACCGGAAGTGGCTGAGAAGGGATGTGGAAGCAAGGAGGGGTTAAAAGCTTATTTTGCCGTTTTTTGAAATAAAAGTTAGGTCTCGTTGCGCGTTTTTCTTTTTCATGCTCAGCTTGTAATAAAGAAATCATCAGAATAAAGTTGACTGATTAAGGGTTTCCCCCTTTTCGGTTCGTTAATCACATGCGCCTTGAAAGAAATTATCTTGATTCTTCAATTTGGATTTGATTTTTGAATTTAGGACCGAACCTCAGAGTGAGATTGCCTACGTATCCCTTAAGAAAAGGGAATCAGGTCCATGCGTAGTTCGGGCTAGGGTTCGCTCGGGTATTAACACTCTCCTTTTTATGCTCTAAATTTTGCCTAGAACCGCCCTTTCGGGTTTTCGGCCTAGCGAGCTTCTTTTTCGACTTTTTGCCCCAACTTTTGCCTAGGCCGCCCCTTCGGGTTTTCGACCTAGCGGGCTTGCTCTAATTTTTGCCTGGGACCGCCCGCCCTTGCAGTTTACGGCCCAGCGAGCTCTCTCAGGGGTAATATCGTTTGAGTTGATCCAAATTGACAAGGTTTGAGAATTCATTGCCGTCGAGATCGATGATCAATGTTGCTCCCCCGAAAAGGATCGACTTGATGATGTACGGCCCGGCCCACTTTGGTCGGAACTTCCCTCATAGGTCAAAGATCGGTGCATGGATTTCCTTGACTACCATGTCCCCCTCTTGCAAGTCCCTCGACTTCACTTTCTTGTTGAATGCACGGGCGATTCTTTGCTGATAGCCCTGAATGTGGTACAATGCTCGCAGCCTCCTTTCATCAAACAGCATGAGTTCTTCGAACCTCCCACTGATCCATTCGGCCTCGTCTATTCCTTGTTCAGCCATGACTCTGAGCGATGGAACTTCCAGCTCGATGGGGAGAACGGCTTCCATACCGTACACCAAGGAATAGGGTGTTGCCCCTGTCGGTGTGCGGATAGATGTCCGGTATCCCCATAAAGCTAGTGGCAGCTGCTCGTGCCAATTCTTGGCTGATTCGATAGTCCTCTCTAGAATTGACTTGATGGTCTTATTGGCTGCTTCGACTGCCCCATTCATTTGCGGTCGATAAGTGGTTGAGTGATGCATTTGAATCTTAAATTCGTCAAAGAGTTCTAGAACCTTTCCATTGAAGTGAACACCATTGTCAGACACGAAGGCTTGAGGAACCCCATACCGATAAATGATGTTTTGCCTGATAAAGTGAGACACCTGAACTGCCGTCAAAGTCTTGTACGAAGCTGCTTCGACCCATATGGTGAAATAAACGACCGCTACCAAGATGAACCTGTGACCGTTAGAAGCCGCTGGCGTGATTCTTCCGATGACGTCGATGCCCCAGGCGGAGAATGGCCATGGTGTCGCCATTGAGTGTAACTCTGAGGGAGGGACGTGGATAAGATTAGCATGAGTCTGGCACTTATGACAACGACGCACATACTCAATGCAATCTGTCTCCATAGTCGACCAATAGTACCCTAGTCTCAAAACTTTCTTTGTCAGCATCATCCCGTTCATATGGGGCCCACAAACTCCTTCATGGACCTCTTCCATTACAGCTCTCGTGTCGTCACCGTGAATACACAGCTTGTGAATCCCGCAAGGAGATCGCTGGTACAATTTTCCACCACAGATAGTGTATTGAGATGCCAATCGTTGTAAAGCGATCCGATCCTTCTTGGTTGAATCTACAGGGAACTCTCCTTTCTCGACGAGATTCCAAATATCGTGAAACCAAGGAAGCCCATCATCAGGTTCGTCGATGTTCATGACGTAGTCGTACACGTGCTTCCCTCTCTGCTCAATCATGACAGGCCTTAGCTTTACCCCGATCAGAAGTTCCAACATGGATGCCAAAGTTGCTAGTGCGTCTACGAAGCGATTCTTCATTCTCAGGACGTGTGTGAAGGTCACTTTTTGAAAATTCAGGATAAGCTCGTCGAGCTGCTGATGATACAGCTTCATCTTCTCATCTTTGACCTTCCATTCCCCGTTCGCTTGTGATACAACCAAGTTGGAATCCCCTACGACTTCCAGCACCTTGACTCCGATTTCCAGTGCAGCTTCCATTCCCACAATACACGTTTCGTACTCTGCCTCATTATTCGTGACTTCGAAGTTCAGCTTGAAAGCAAGGGGAATATGTGACCCCTCAGGTGAGACCAGCAGTATGCCAATCCCAAAGCCCTTCTGGTTAGCAGCTCCGTCGAAGTACAATGTCCATGTTTCGTCGGCAGCAGTCATCACGTCTTCGTCGGGAAATTGAAACTTCGTGTGTTCTGGCCCCTCGATCGGGCGGTCTGCCAAAAATTCTGCTACGGCTCTTCGTTTCACTGACTTGCGGGTGACGTACTTGATTTCGAACTCGGCCAATAAGAGCAACCAACGTGCTAACTTACTGGTAAGTGTTGGCTTCTCGAATAGATATTTGAGTGGGTCCATCCGAGAAATCAGTATTACCGAGTAAGACAGCATGTAGTGTCTCAATTTTTTGGTGGCCCATACCAACGCCCAGCATGTCTTCTCCAATGAAGTGTACCGCTCTTCGCTTCCAACCATCTTCTTGCTCAGGTAGTAGATTGCCCTTTCAACCCCATCATCTCCTTCTTGTGCGAGCATGCACCCCATTGACGAGGGCGTGACGGACAAGTACAGGATCAAAGGTTTTCCCGGGATGGGCGGCATCAAGATTGGCGGACTCTGGAGATAAGTTCGCACTGCTTCGAAGGCCTTTTGACACTTATCATTCCACTCGAATTTCACGTCCTTCTTGAGCAGACGAAACAACGGTTCACAGGTCAGAGTCAGCTTGGCGATGAATTGACTAATAAATTGAATCTTTCCCAAGAAACACCGGACTTCCTTCTCGGATTGAGGTGGCTTCATCTCAAGAATAGCTTTAATCTTAGAAGGATCCACCTCGATCTCCCTATTTGTGATCATGAATCCGAGCATCTTTCCAGCCGTGACCCTGAACGTGCACTTCTGCGGATTAAGACGCATCTTGTACTTTTGAATTCTCTCAAAGAACTTTCTCAGTGCTGGGAGATGGTCCTTTCACTCTTTGCCTTTCACTATCATGTCATCAACGTATACCTCGACCTCCTTGTGAATCATGTCATGCAACAGTGTGGTGGCACCCCTCTGATACGTAGGACCGGCATTTTTCAACCCGAAAGGCATAACCCGATAGCAATATGTTTCCCACTTAGTGATGAATGTGGTCTTTTCCCTGTCTTCCGGAGCTAGGAGAATCTGATTGTACCCCGAGAAGCCATCCATGAAGGAAAGTAGAGCGTGCCCTGCAGTGTTATCAACAAGTATGTCTATGTGCGGCAATGGGAAATCGTCCTTAGGGCTTGCTTTGTTCAGATCTCTGAAATCGACACATACTCTGATTTTTCCGTCCTTTTTGGGGACGGGTACGATGTTGGCTACCCAAGTGGGGTATTCTGTTATGATTAGGAGGCCGGCGTCGATTTGCTTTGTGAGTTCTTCTTTTATTTTTAGCACCCAATCGGGCCGCATTTTTCTTAGTTTTTGCTTAACGGGCTTTGCGTCAGGGTAGAGAGGGATTCTGTGCTCGACTATCTCCGGGTCGATTCCGGGCATGTCTGCGTGGGACCAAGCAAAAACTTCTTTGAATTCCTTTAGCAAATCTGTGAGCTCTTGAAGCTCAGTGGGGGACAGCCCGGAACCGACCTGAACCAATCAAGGGTTCTCCTCATCACCCAAGTTTATTGAGATTATTTCTTCTTTTAAAGGCTGAGCATGCCTTTCATTTTCGCGATCGATGAGGGAACGGATCTCCTTGGGGATGTCCCCGTCGAGATCTATTCCTTCATCGTCGGGGTCTAAACTGTTTATTTCAAAAATCGGCAAGTAAGCGAAAACATCAACCATTTCATTAACCAGTTCAACAGACGGGGGGAATACAACAGTTGACTCGAATTTGAAGTAAAAAGTACGATGTGGAGGGCCAATGGGCACAAACTTCGACTCTATGCTAGACGACGAGTCAGTGTCGGACTCGAACTCAGACTCAGTGCAGGTGCTATAAGTGCGAGCTACATGTGGTACAAAAGTGCAATTATCATAAACGCCTACGGCGTCCACAATGAGCATGGAAGGGTCTTCGATCTCTTCTTCTTCTCCTAGCATCAGCACGGCAGGATCTTCCATCATACCCCCCAATTCCTCGCCCCCAAACAACGATTGAAAGTGGCCTTCTTCAAGAGTTTCGAGCCAATCCAGTGCTTCAGACAGTTCCTCTATCTTTGCAAATTCTTCATCACTCTCCCAAGTGTCATTGGCAAAGATTTCAAACCCTAGATACTTCACCTTTGTTTCCAGATCGATGAACGGTTCCGGCTCTCCTTGGTACAGCTTCTCCCTCTCGTTGATCACGGGGCCAGCTCTAAACTTTATCTCAGCAGTTTGGGCTCGGGCACGATTGCGCCATTTCCTTGTAGGGTCATTCTTTTTGGGCTCATAACCCAAACCGTATGGATTAACACTCCCAGGAAAATGAGGGAACTCAGATACGTCTTGCTGATTGCGACCCAGGCCCAGGCCAGGCAGGTAGTTCATCTTCCTCATGATCTCTAAGGCCGCAGAGCTAACCAAGAAGCCCTCATCAGTCCGGATAGTGCACACTTTTGAAGTTATGACAGCAAACCCTCCCATAGGTACATCCTCCTCTCCATGCATAATTTCCAGCAACGGGGAGTTGTCTTCAGAATGAGGACGGATGCCAGAGTCTCCATGAATTATGAGAGTCCCAGAATCCAATCCCAAAATAAGCTTTTGGTGCAGCGTGGACGGTACCCCCATTACATCTGAGCGGTGTAGCCACGGTCTCCCCAGCAGGAGGTTGAATGAGGTAGGGATCTCCAGAATGCAGAACTCCACAGTGGTCTTGAATTTCCCGGTTGCTAGCTCCAAGTTGATCGTTCCCAAAACATCCCGACGGGTATTGTCGTAGGCACGAACTCCCAGGGTTGACGGCGCAAAATCCTTATTTTTGAGGCCGAGACAATAGGCGGTGTGGAGAGGGCACACGTTAATGGCGGAGCCGTTATCAACAAGGATTACCGGGACCCACTTTCCCATACACTTCATGGTGATGTGAAGGGGCTTATTGTGGTCAGCTCCTTCGGGCGGTAGGTCTTTCTCAGTGAAGGATAAGGTGTGCTGGGCAAGGTTCGGGGTTATGAGGGCTATCATAGCTTCAGGTGCGATATCTGCGGGAACCTCAAGTTTGGAGAGAGTACTGACAAGTCTTCGGCGATGTACGCGGGAAGACGCCAATACACCCCACATGGACATGTTGACCGGGGTTTCACGAAGTTGTTGGATGATAGGGTCGGCAGAAGCTTCAGGGTCAGAGTCGGGGAGAGAGTTGAGGTCAATGATTGGTTTGGGCTGAGAAGGCGGGTTAGGTTTAGTGGAGCTAGGAGGGTTGCTTTGTGGACCTTGCGGGATGGGGGTGTTTAGGTTTGTGGGGTTGACAGGGGTATTCTGCTGCGGCGGAGGGGCTCAGGACGAGCTACCCTGCTGGAGGTTGGTAGACTCTTCCACTCCTGGTAAGGTTGCTAACTGTCTTGGGAATGGGTTCCCACCAAGTACTTTCCCAGAAATCGGAGAAGTCAAAGTCGCAGTCGTCCGCCTTACGTTTTCCTTTGTCAAGTGCTGTTTTCTCCAAAGTTTCATTGAGAGTTTCCATTTCCAGAGCGTGCCAGATGCTCTCCTCCTCCAGAGAATTCCAAAAGTTGCTGTTGTTGTTACTGTTGTCATTGCTAATCTGCAAAGATCCTTCATCCAACATGGCCTTATTGATACCGCTCACCATCAATCCACACGCTCACCAATTCGCATTTTCCCCACGATCTTACCGATCCAATATACTGAGATCTTTGAGCTCATCGTGGATTTCAACTACGGGTCGGGGAAGAACTCTCAATAATGTATTCCTGCGGGAGGAAAAGATAGTCCATGGCGCGTTCCAGAGCGTCGAAATTTCGAGTGAGGTTGACAATGGTCCCGACAGTGAGCCCCACAAAAACGAGGGTTCATCAGATCAATTTCTTCCACCATTTCCTCTTCTTGAAAAAGGTACGCCAATGATGTTTCATCCAGAGGATCAGAATCGTCCATCCAGTGCCATCCGTTGGGTTCGGGCTCCCATTCCCATTCATCGTTCTCTTCAACAGGCTCAGGTTTCGAGAATAGAGCAAACAGAGAATACCCATCAAATGGATCAGCCATCATCTCCTCCCAATTCTGCCTTCATTCTCCATGTTCTAATTCCTTGACTTGGTTAGGATCAAGCGCCACGGGCCAGACTCCAGTGATAAGAACTCTTTCTTCTACTACCAAGAAATCTTGCACCAGATCTTCCCACCTTCTCTGAAAATCCCATTCCACAGTTTCCAATGCACAGACAGCATCCTCAACTGGCAATTCGACGATCGGCTTGGGTTGGGTACTAGGAACAATGTAAAGGCTGGGGTTAAAGGGTTGGCTTATGGAGATAAGGTTGGTGCGGGCATTGGAGTGCTTTGGGAGCGGGTTCGAGATGGTGTTGGGTTTTTGTGGTGGCATAGGGAGGGTTTTGTTGTTTATGAGATCTTGGATTGCGTGGCGGAGGCGAAAGCAGTTGTCGGTAGGGTGGCCCACATTCTGGTGATAGGCACAGTAGGCATTAGGGTTGTGGGATGTGGGTAACTTTTGAGGTAAAGGAGTAGGGGTAAGTGGCTTGAGGGTGCCCTTTTTGACCAATTTCTCGAGCACGGCCGAGAGCGGTGCAGAGAACTGAGCAAAAGTGCGTGGCTGGGTACGCAGTTGATTGGTTTGGGTGGCAATTTGGTTTACTGGCTCGGCTTGGGCTGTGTTTGTGGAGGTGTTGGGAAGGTTGGTGTAGTTGGCGTTGCCAAACAGATTGTTGCTGTTTCCGGAATATACCTTCTTGGGCTTGGGAGCAGGCTCGGGTTTGTCAAGGATCCCCAATTGAACGGCTTCTTCGACGGCTAAGCCTGTGTCGAAGAAAGTTTTGAAATCTGAGCATGCTTGAGCCATAACCATGTGCCTCGCAAGAGTAGGTTGAAGGTTACGGACAATCATTCGGATTTGGTCCCTGTCGCTTGGTCTGTCTTTCATCTGTGCCGCCTTTGCCCTCCACCTTTTCACGAAATCGGCAAAGGCCTCCTTTGCTTCCATCTTCGTTGACTCCAATTCACGGGTGGTCACCTCTAACTGAATGTTATAATCATACTGCGCCACAAAAGCCGCGCATATATCCTCCCAAGAACGCTTCTTTCTCTCATCCAGTGAAGTGAACCAGTGCAGAGCATGTCCCACCAAAGTCTGCGAGAACATCTGTGCCATAGCATCCTTCTCGACTCCCCACATGGAAAGTGCTCCAATGTATCCCGTCAAGTGTGCCTTTGGATCTCCTGTTCCGTCAAACTTAGCGAAGTCTATTGGTGTGAACTTATTCGGGAGCTTTGCATTAGGAAACATGCAAAGCTTATTGATGTCAAAGCCAGTCGACGCTATCTTCTCGTTTCTTGCAACAGACTCCTCTAGTTGGGTGAGTTTTGCCAATACTGCCGCCATCTCGGGGTTTTGCGGGGTTTCCAAAGCAAAGACCAGCTGCTCCGGGTTCGGATTTGGGTTAGGGTTGAAATTTAAATTGGGAATTGGGTTTGGATTTGGAATCGGATTCGGATTAGGAATAGGAATTGGATTTGGGTTTGGGATAGGAATTGGATTTGGGTTCGGATTCGGGTTTTGTGGTGGAAGGCGTCGTGTAACCCCAGTAATCATCATCATGAGTTGGGCGATTTGGTTGTCAATGCACCCGCCTAGGCGTTGGATGTCTTCTCTAATCTGAGCCATTTCTCCATTTAGATTTCCCGGGTTTGGGTTAGGGTTTGGATGGGGATTGGGAACGGGATTAGGATTCGGATTTGGCTCGCCTCCGTTTGGGTTCGAATTCGGGTTGGGGTTCAGATTACCAGCATTCGGGTTCAGGTTGGCTCCGCTTGGGTTTGGATTGAGGTTTGAGTTTGGATTTAGGCCCCCGATCAATAAATCCATTTCCTCCTGAAAGTCTGAAACACTGCTAGGATCAGACCCAAGTCGAAGTCGCTCGAATCTCTGCCCCAGGGGTCTGGTCCAGGAGGGTATGATGTTCTTCATTTTCGGCCCAATTGCTCGAAACTGACAGCAAAGCAAAAACCTGTGCTTAGACGCGGTCCCTGCCCCTATTTTTATGAAATTTGTGCATGATTTTAGAAAAGGAGTGCAGCATCGTCACTGTCATCGACTCTATTTTCAAAACAAACGACTTACGGGAGGTTGCCTTGATCCTCAGATTTTTGGGGTGTGTCCTCATTTAAGAACCGTTGATTCCAAGAGATGCTAAAATGAGCTAAGTATTCGGACAATATGCTGTCGACGATTCGACCATCGGTTCGGAATGACTCGGGGTGAACAATGTGATACGATAACCAAAGCAGCGTAAGCGGTACACTTGCTTTTAGCCTGTATGGTGTTGGTATTACAATGCTCTGCTCCTCTATCATTCCTTTCCTTTGGTTAAATCCCGATTAAATATTAGTCAAAGACTCAGCAAAATTTTAGTTTCCCCTAGGTTCGGGCTCGAGGGCTTGTATGATTTAAACAACACGCATTAGGGCACGTGACTCTTCATCGGGTCTTAGCAACCTTCCAAAGACCGCGCGAGCGAGTCTCAAGAATTGTGGCTGACAGCATGACAATGCAAAATGCAATGCAGCATGTAAACAGAATATAGCACGTAATCCTACCCTGTAGGCTCCTGTCCTAGTTTGGAAGGTTCTACGGCTTGCTAAACATGTACAAAGGCCGGTTTTGGTTTGAAGAGGGTTTCCCGGACTAGAGTCAAAGTATACCTCCCGTTATTGAGCGTACACCCAATAACGGTACAAACGGTATGGATGACTCATCACGGTCGAGGGTTGCTGAGCATTCCGGTGTAGACACCCCAATCTGAATCTCCCGATTGTTTTACGGTTTCTTGTTTCCCCGATGATGAACCGGATCGAAAAGCAGTCTAAAGGTTGGAAAGGTTTGAGCTTGGTGTGTGTGGAACCCCCGTTGAACCCTTTGAACCCTTAAATTAAAGATGGTCAACACTGGGTCTGGAGTGGACCGTCGCGCGAGGGAGTCATTGCCTCGCGCGAGGGTCTGCTTTGCCAGGTGTGGTCAAAGTCAAACATTTGACTGTTGACCCACGCGCGACAGGTAGAACACTCGCGCGAGAGTCTCACTGTCTCGCGCGATGGTCCTAGGCTGTCCCTTTCACCTTTTGCCAGCCACTTGGTTGCTTGCCGTGGGCCGCAGGTCGCTTAACCCCGTTTTTCTCCACAGGGTACTGTACAGTGCAGGCTTTGGGAACACACCCTCACACAACCCTTCCCATCACCTTTTCACCATGCTTAGTCACCAAGTTTGGTCCTAAGGGGGTGTTTGCCACCACCCTTGGCCCTTGGCTTCCCCTATAAGTACCCCCCTTGTTCTTCCTTTGAAAGGGTCACTAAGTCACAAAAATTCACCAACTTTGAAAGTTTAGGAGATTGAGAATCCTTGCAAGCACAAAGGCTCTCAACTCTAGCTCACATCCTATACCTTTCTTCACTCCATTTTCCATCACAAGCTTCTCAATTTGTTCAACCATTTCCAAAACCTTCCAAGCAAAGGTATAAACACCTTTTATTGCTTACTGTTTTGATCCCTGAGGGGGGCTGTCAGGGCCAGGATTGGTAATCAATACCAGTTCTGGTCCTAAAGTCAGCAGAGTTACAAGAAATTGGTTCAAGCATACCCTCGCGCGAGTGACTCACATACGCGCGCGACAGTCCTCGTGGGGTTTGGGGATGCTAGGTTTTCTTGTTTTTCATGTTGTTATTTATTTTACAGCTTTGTAAGCCTTTTAGAACACTGTTTTGCATGTTAAAACAAATAGACTAGACTTTTATTGCTTATTTACTTTGTTGGAATGCTTCTGGGTTGCTTCGGTATGTTTCAGAACCCCCAGCATGCAAAGCAATTCTGGAAGTCCAACATGACACTCATGAGATTCACTGTCTCGTGCGAGTGACCTCCTGGTTCCAGTGATTGCCCTTGCATGAGCAGCTTGGCCTTTGCCCCTGTTTTGACACCCCCACTGTTTAGGGGTTGCATTTCAATTAATTTGGCTCCTGTTTTGTAATAATTTGTAATAATCATTTACTTACAGTCAATATAAACTACTTGGTTTGCCTCCTGGGTGTGCACTGGTCCTTCCAGAGCCCAGAAGAGGATAGAATTCAACCTGTGGTGAGGGATGAACCCTCGCGCGAGTGAATGGTTGTCTCGCGCGACGGTCCTATTTGCATGCACGTAAAGTCATGCATGTAAAGATGGCTGTCATGCATGATTCACCCATTCCGTTTGCTATTTTGGTTTGTTTCTCACCAGGGGGTTGGATTTTATCTTACTTTCTTTATTTCCATCCATTCGTACCATATTCAATCACATCTTGCAAATCATGTTACAGTCTTAAATCCCCGATTAACTGTTCCCCCGCCCTAATTGGCTTAAAATTGGTTAAAGAAGAGTTCGAATCACAAATATTTTCACAAAATGCCTAAGTAGAGACTGATCTCCGGATTGGGCGAGAGGGATGCCTTAAAACCCTTCCCCTCTCGTAACCTGGCTCCCGAACCCAGATATGGTTATGACGGACTGGTTCCTTCACTTTTTCAAATCAAACGGCACGGCAGGTGCTTCAAAATACGGTTCCTTGGGTGACGGACCTTCAAACCCAGGTGGCGACTCTGTGTTTTGCGAGCGCCTGCTTCTCCGCTCGCGCTCCCTCGATCTATCGGGCCGCTTTGGCAAAACGAGGAACGAAATCCTCTTTTCCAAGGGCATGCTGCCCACAGTGGCGACTCTGCTGGGGATAAATCGAACCAATATTAATTCATACTTAGAGTTTAATACGCTTATGAACAATCCCTTAAAAGTCTGTCAAAACGGTGAGCTTCGCGCTGCCGAAGGTTAGATTGGTGATTTAACAGGACCTCGTGTCCGGCCAATCTGATCTGGGACTTTTTCGATTATTCACTTGCGTAGTTTCCTCTAAAGATGGACTAAATAAAGTGAGCCGAGCTTGAAAAGGCATTTTGTGATTTGTGATTCTTCTTCTTCTTCCTCAATTTTTAGCATATCATTTGCATCGATGTGGGATAAGCCTCGTTGGATCGTTTTGGCAATCCGGCACGGTTTACCGGAGCCCGGGGACCCCGAATGACTAACAACCTTCGACGATGATGGGTCATGCTACCGTTTGACTGTTGCTCAGCGATATCGCGGGCGACGGGAGGTATATCTGTGGCCCTAGTCCGAGGAACCTGTTACAAGCCAAAACCAGCCTTTGCATATACAAAGCTCTAGCACTTTCCAAACTAAGACAGGTACCTACAGGGTAAGATTTATTTGCATCTAACCCCCATATATTGTCTACGTGTTACTGCTTTCCCTATCGCATGCACTGTGCATCATACCGTCTTGCGTAGAAGCATGTTTAGGGCGGCTTCTAGGGTCCCGTTCTTACAAGTATGTCTTGAGCTGCATTGGGCATTGTTAGGCCCGATGAAGAGTCATGCGTCCAGATGATGCATGTTTTCAGCTTTTTTTCAAAATCCTTAGAAGCAGTAGGAACTTTAGGAAATCAAAAGTTTCCTACACCCTTATCTATACACCTGATTAGGGTTTCAAATAGAATATTAGGAACAACAGAGAGCATGCCATGATGCTTACACCAGTCAGGTAACAAGTGCCTCGTCACTTACACCGCCTGGCTAGCAGCACTGTGCCGCTCATGCCATTTCTGGTTATAGTATCATGACGTGTCCACCGAGTTGTTCCAACTTCAAAGTTGAAACCCCAATTAGCGGAATGGCTGAAGGTTTAGGATTCTTTCGACATCCTTTAGTTTTGTATTGGCTTGGCTCAAACAGGGATACATCTCTAAAAGGAATTCTGAGGATTTTAGCAGTGTTTGAAACAGTTCGAGACATACTTGTTTTCTAGTCTTAGAGTCTAGGGGCGACACTGACGACGCTGGCTGCATACTTTTAGTCTTTTATTTAGATTAAAGTTGCTGCAGGATCCCTACTGAGCCTTCTGTTTTATTGTAAAGCAAAGTTCTGAGCCATTGCACCGCCAAGGAAAGTATCGAGGAAAGTTGGCAAACCCACTTGGGAACGTCTGCAACAGAATCCGGGTCGGAGGCTTCTCAGATTACAATCCCAGTCAGTCACAACGGAAGACTCTCCGCTCTTTTCGTTAGCTGCCTTACGATTAAGCTCGTCACCAATTTTGGAAGAAGTTGTGCAGCCAATATCTCCTGTTCTCTCTTCAGCATCTGAAACTTCCAACATGGCCGGAAATCCCGAGGTCCAGCCGCTTACTGTAGAGCAAATGCTCATGAACCTTCAAACTAGCATCACTGCCATGCAGCAGAGGGCCGCCCAAACTGATGCTAATGTCACCCGTTTGAATGAACTCTTCGACACTCGCATTCCACCACCTCTTGAGGAGGAAAGCGAGGCCGAAGATGATCCGCACATGCAGCGAATTATGGTTGAAGATCCCAACAATCCCGGGCGCGTCATTGTTCAGCACAACCCCCAAATTGTTCAGGCACCTGCTGGTAACCCTGCAGGCAACATCCTGGTTGGAAATCCAGACATCACTGCTCTCGTGGCCAAGATGGCCCAGCTTGAGGAATCCATTGCCAAAGCGGAAAAAGTCAAAGCTGGAGGCATTGACTTAGATCGTCTCTGTCTGTATCCTAATGCCAAACTTCCTGAGAAGTTTAAAATGCCAGACTTGGCAAAGTTTGATGGAAGTGGTGACCCTCGGACCCATCTCTATAGTTACCATGCTGCAATGAAGCTGCTGTCAGTTGAGCCTGAGGCCATGTCACAGCTTTTCCCTCAGACTCTTTCAGGCCCCGCCTTCCA
Source organism: Rhododendron molle (assembly GCA_025413875.1). Classification (NCBI taxonomy): domain Eukaryota; kingdom Viridiplantae; phylum Streptophyta; class Magnoliopsida; order Ericales; family Ericaceae; genus Rhododendron; species Rhododendron molle. The sequence goes on from CM046393.1 coordinate 23,597,157, forward strand.
ATGGTTTTTGTCACTCGACATTGCCAAAAGGAGGACTTGGGAGGACATTGGGACTGCGTTTATTTCGCAGTACAGTTACAACTCTCAACTGAAGATGACCACACGAGAACTAGAATCCACAAAGATGGAGGCAAAGGAGTCCTTTGCCGATTTTGTCAAGCGATGGCGAGCTAAGGCTGCTCTCATGATTGATCGCCCCAGCGAGAAAGACCAGCTCCGCATCATCTCTCGAAATCTCCAGCCGGACTATGCCAAGCATTTGGTTCTCGCTCAGGCATCTGCAAACTTCGACACCTTCTATGATTCCGGCCTGGCCATTGAGGATGCACTCCAAAGCGGAATTCTGACAAAAGGGGAATCTTCTAATCCCCCAAAGGCAAAGTCCCGTGCTTACTCTGGAAACCCCAATGCTCTGTTTGGGACGGGGACTTACTCCAATGCAGCAACCAGTGGTACCAACACCTCTGCTTCCAACACCACAAACCACATCGCCGATGTCCGTCAGGTTCAGTCGCCACAAAACAACCGGCCCCGTGGACAGCAACGTAGCTTCTCTGCAATTGAGGCACCTCTGTCCTCAGTTTTGGAAAAGTTGGTAAAGTCAGGGCATCTCAAGCCCCTGGATCCAATGCCTTTGCCCAAGAACCCTTCGCCTGGCTTCAAGGCCAATCTCTATTGTGCCTACCATCAGGGTGCCGGCCACCTTACAGACTCCTGCTTTCATCTTCGGCATGCAATTCAGGACCTTATAGACGAAGGAACTCTCTCGGCACCGCCTCCACCAGCCCAAAAGCCCAACATCTTGTCCAATTCCTTACCCAACCACAAGGCTGTTCCACATATCAGCCAAATCTCCCTCAGCTCCACTCAAATCAACCCTACCTCCACTATATTTGACCCTACCGACCATATAATCTCAATCAATCAACCAAAACCCATTGTGCTCATACCTGCAGAATCCGATGCCGAACTCATGTTTATAGGGCAAACCTATAATCCGCCAACCCGTTTGGTGCAAGCAGGCTTGAATTTCCTCAACGACAATATCAGTGATTTGCACGACGGTCCTTTTCCGTGGATCCGACTTGATCCTACATCAACTCGTAATCTTCCCATCTTTGGTGTAGATTCTCCTGGTTCTGCGCAGGACTTTGCAAGTCGATTCAGAGCTATGATGCCAACCTTACCTGAGCCAGAACCAGAACTTGATATGCAGGCTGTAGGCTGGGCAATAGCTGATAGTGAGGATTATGATGCCCCTCTCATCCAAGAATGGTTCCAACTCGAGTTGGAGGGTTTTCCGCTGCACCTTGAGCAGATTCCACCCGACCCGGCATGGGAAGCAGAATGGATCGCTCAGCATGAACAAATAGCACTTGACCCTCTGGATGGCATCTCCTTGTTCATGCTCTTCCAGGAACTTCAGCCTCAGATTCCCGAGGAAGAATACTTTTGGGATCCAGAGCCCGCTTGGTAGGTTCCAGTCACTTTTCCTGGGCCTCTCCAAGGATTTACTACTCCTGAGTACATGACACACCTTGATGAAGACAATCTGTTTCAAGAGGAGACCCGTTTATTGGGAGAGTGTTTCTTCCCTTCTACCCTCAACAGGCTTGTTGACTCGGTAATTGACCCTGTGTATGACCCTGTGCTCAGTATCGTAGATGAAGATCAGCCACGCCCAGTGATTTCTCCTCCAGAAGACTTCAGCGTCATGGTTACAGGTCTGGTTCCGCCAGCTGACCTTTGGGATGTGGATGAGATAGTCGATGTCCAGGTTGGGTGAGGTTTGGCCGTCGGCCGTTCTCTAGTGATGGTGGCCTGCAGGATATTCCTTTCACCGCAAATCCGTAACTGTAACACGAAGTTGCAGCGGTTTAAGATCTGCATTTCGGGACTCACTTGATGAAGGATCTCGACGACCTAGTGGTTGGATACGTGCGCCGGTAGCCGACCGCCATCGACAAAGGGAAGCGTAAACTGGGTGAAGTCCCTTCTGATCTTTGGGACGTGAATCAAGACCCTCAAGCTGTGCCTTCTTTGGGAAACGTTCTTAACGTTACAAGGAGTGGACGAGTCTTTCAGCCTGCTAATCTGCAAGCTGGGACTTCGTCCAACCCTTCTAATCAAAGGAATGAACCTGTTGCTTTCCCAGGGTCTGCACCGCTTGAGTTACCAAGCACGGATCTTATTCGGAGACAGCTCGAACGGGTTCCTGCTGCAATATCTCTCTGGGGCCTAATTTGTTCTTCCCGTGAGCATCGTTAGCAGCTTTGCCAAACTCTTGCCCGTCTAGAGGTTCAATCTGATGTCACTCCAGAGGCTATGGTTTCCCTTATCCTCCCTCCTACCGCTAAGCACACCGTGGTCTTCACCGACAAGGATCTTCCTGTGGAAGGAACTGATCATAACCGCCCTCTGCACATTACAGTTAAGTGTCGCGGACTCTGGGTCCCGACTGTCCTCATTGACAACGGTTCAGCCATCAATGTTTGTCCAATGAGAGTGGCCTATCGTCTGGGACTGGCCAAAAAAGACTTTGCACCTTCTAATTTGGCTGTCAAGGCATACGATGGCACTCGTCTTGTGGTTGAGGGCACTTTGATGCTCAAACTTGAACGCTGAGGGTTTCAAAATGGATGTTGAGTTCCATGTCGTCGACATACCGCAACCTTCAACTTGTTGTTGGGTAGGCCATGGCTCCACCGCTCCAGATATCATGGTTGTGCCATCCACCCTTCACGAGAAAGTCATCTTTGGGGCTTGCTGGTACGCTCACCATTCGCGGGGATTGGAATTCGTCCGCTCAAAGAAGATGGAACACCAGTGCTGGGAATCATGCACGGTGAAGAGGACGTTGATCTTGGAGGTTTCTCTTTCGACACATCTGGCTCTGTTTTGGCAATCAATGTGGACGGGGACTTTCTCATCAGCTCTGTCGCTATGGACATCATGCGCCGGATGTCTTACTTTCCTGGTCTGGGTCTGGGAATCCACCATCAGGGAGTTCCGGAGTTCCCTGTCTTTCCTTCTTCCGAGGGCCGTTTCGGTTTGGGGTACTCTGCCTCTGCCGGAGATGCCAAAAGGAGGAAATACTCGGGAAAACCTCGAACTCTCTACGGTGATCCTGACAGCTACTTTGTGCGTGAAGCGGGGAATGCTGCTTACACTGGACAGTATGAGCCTTTCATCAATCCAGAAACTGGGGAGCTGCTGCCTGGTTTTGAGGTCTTCGCCGATGACACCTGGTCTGAGAGTGATGACGAGCCAGCCAAGCTGGAATTCAAGAGGAAGCTTAATCAGCCAAAAGTGGAGACTGACTGGCTGGGGACTCTTGATTTTGGGAGCTTAGAGCTGTTCTTCAAAGAGTTCTCTCAGGTGGGTTTGGCCAAGGAAGCTGAAGAAGCAGAAGAAGCCGAAGTGCTCATGCTCGGGCCGGACGCTCTCGAGGACCCCACTGCTCTTATCACTAAAGCCAAGGGTAGTGTTAAAAATTGCATTTTCAAACCACGCCTAACTTGCATTGATGACACTTCTGAGTCTGAGTCTGTGTCTGAGTCAGAGTCAGAGTCCAGTGAGTCTTCTAAATCTAGCTCTGAGTCGGAGTTTGTGCCTCTTGGCCCTCCACGTCATAGCTTTTATTTCGAGTTTGACTCTCGTGTACTTGGCGACCCATTGGGGTCTTGTGAAATGAATGAGGCATCTTCTGAGTACTTGCATGATCTTTATATAAACTATGTCGACCCCGACGATGAAGGGATAGATTTTGATGGGGATATTCCCAAGGAAATCCGTGCCCTCATCGAGAGGGAAGATGAAAGGCATGCTCAGCCATTAAAAGAGGAAATAGTTTCTATAAACTTGAAAGATGAGAATGATCCCCGAATGGTTCAAGTGGGCTCCACGCTGTCACCAGAGGAGCATCGTGATTTCAAAGAGCTGCTCACCGAATACAGTGATGTCTTTGCATGGTCTCATCAAGACATGCCAGGCATCGATCCCGAGATAGTGGAGCATCGGATCCCTTTGTTACCGGATGCTAAACCTGTGAAACAGAAGCTCAGACGGATGAGGCCAGATTGGGTCCAGAAGATCAAGGAGGAGGTTACGAAACAGATCGACGCCGGGTTTCTCATGGTTTCTCAGTATCCCACTTGGGTGGCCAACATCGTTCCCGTTCCTAAGAAAAATGGACAAATACGAGTCTGTGTCGATTTCAGGGACTTGAACAAAGCAAGCCCCAAAGATGATTTTCCCTTGCCACACATCGATGTGCTTGTGGATAATACGGCGGGGCACGCTTTGCTTTCATTCATGGATGGTTTTTCAGGCTATAACCAAATTCTTATGGCACCCGAGGACCGTGAGAAGACAACGTTCATCACTGAATGGGGAACTTACTGCTACCTGGTCATGCCTTTTGGGCTGGAGAACGCTGGACCTACCTATCAACGGGCTGCCACAACCATCTTGCATGATATGATCCACAAAGAGGTCGAAGTCTATGTGGATGACATGATTGCCAAATCAAAGACTCGAGAGGGACACATTCCTGTGCTAAGGAAGTTCTTCGAGAGACTCCGCAAGTTTCGTATGCGTCTCAATCCACAGAAATGCACCTTCGGAGTCACAGCTGGCAAGATGCTCGGTTTTATGATCACTTCCCGTGGAATAGAGGTCGACCCATCAAAGATCAAGGCGGTGCTTGAGATGAAGCCACCAGTGTCTGAAAAGGGAGTGCGGAGCTTTTTGGGAAAGGTTCAGTTCATCAGCAGATTCATCGCCAAGTTGACTTTAACTTGCGAGCCGATGTTTCGTCTACTCAAGAAGGATACCCCGTTTGTATCAGACAAGTGTCAAGCGGCTTTTACTTCCATTCAGAACTATCTTCAGAATCCTCCGGTTTGATGCCACCAGCCTAGGAAGCCCTTGATACTTTACTTGTCTGTCAACCCGTCTTCTATGGGGTGCTTGCTAGCTCAAGAAGGAGATAAAGGAGTCGAGAAGGCCATTTACTACTTAAGTAAGAAGATGGTTGGATGCGAAGAACGCTACACTGCTCTGCTAGAGAAGACGTGTTGGGCTCTTGTTTGGGCTTCCAAAAAGTTGAGACACTACATGCTGGCTTACCCAGTGAAGTTGATTTCTCGGATGGATCCTCTCAAGTATCTATTCGAGAAGCCAGCACTTACTGGTAAGTTAACACGTTGGTTACTCATGCTAGCCGAGTTTGATCTTGAGTACGTCACCAGGAAGTCTGTCAAAGGCCGTGCGGTGGCAGAATTCTTAGCTGATCATCCTGTCGATGGGCCGGAAGACTCAGACTTTACATTTCCAGACGAAGAGGTGCTAACAGTAGTTGACGATGTATGGACTCTCTACTTTGATGGGGCAGCCAATCAGAAAGGATTCGGAATCGGGGTTTTGTTGATAACGCCCGAAGGTTCTCATATTCCTCTAGCGTTCAAACTCAATTTTGATGTCACGAATAACCAAGCCGAATATGAGGCCTGCATTGTCGGCATGGAGGCTGCTTTAACACTCGGTGTTGAAAAACTCGAGGTCATTGGCGATTCCAATCTGGTTGTATCTCAAGCCAACGGGGACTGGAAAGTTCGGGAGGAAAGGTTGAAGCCTTACCATCAAGACTTGGAAGATCTTATTCCTCGTTTCAACAAGGTTACCTTCACACATATTCCTCGTCTGAAAAATCAATTTGCCGATGCCTTGGCAACGTTGGCCTCCATGGTTGAACTTCCATTTGGTGTCAAGCTTCGTCCTATTCTAATTGAACAGCGGGACTGCCCTGCTTATCAACATATTAGCACCATTGATGATGTCAATGATGGTCTGCCTTGGTATCACGACATATGGAATTTTGTAGAAAGGGGTGAATATCCGGCTGAAGCCTCTAAAAAAGATCAACTCGCACTGCGGAGGATGGCTACTCATTACATCATTTGTGGAGGAAAGCTTTATAGGAGATCTCATTGCGGAATGCACAAACTCTATGTCAACAGTGCTGAGGCCACTACAATAATGGAAGAGATTCATGAAGGAATCTGCGGTCCTCACATGAGCGGAGTCATGCTTGCCAGGAAAATCCTTCGTCAAGGTTATTACTGGTCAACCATGGAATCACAGTGTGTGGATTATGTCCGTCGCTGTCATAGGTGTCAGATCCACGCCAATCTTATGCATGTCCCTCCCTCTAAGCTGTTTGGTATGACCTCGCCTTGGCCTTTCTCTGTCTGGGGCATTGATGTTATCGGCATGATCAGGCCGTCTGCTTCCAATGGTCATCGATTCATTTTGGTGGCAATCGATTACTTTACCAAGTGGGTTGAGGCTGAATCCTACAAAACTCTGACTGCAGTTCAGGTTGCTCAATTCATCAGGAAAAACATTATCTATCGATATGGTGTTCCTCAGGCCTTCGTATCAGATAATGGAGTTCACTTCAAAGGCAGAGTTTTGGAGCTTTTTGACGAATTCAAAATCCAGATCCACCATTCAACGACCTATCGCCCTCAGACGAATGGGGCAGTTGAAGCAGCCAAATAGAACATTGAAACAATCATCAAGAAGTCTGCAGAGTTTGCCAGGGACTGGCACGAGCAGCTACCTTTAGCCTTGTGGGGGTATCGCACGTCAATTCGAACATCAACCGGGGCGACACCCTACTCCCTGGTCTATGGGATGGAAGCAGTACTCCCTATCGAACTGGAGTTGCCATCTTTGAGGATCATGACAGAATGTGAACTCACGGAATCTGAGTGGCTCAGCGGGAGGTTTGTTGAACTCATGCTCTTTGACGAGAGGAGGCTCCGTGCCTTGTATCATGTTCAGGGATATCAGCGAAGAATTGCTCGGGCGTTCAACAAGAAAGTCAAGTCTCGTGACTTGCTCGAGGGTGACATGGTTACCAAGGAAATCCGTGCTCCCATCTTTGATCTCACTGGAAGTTCCGACCAAAACGCGCAGGACCTTACATCATCAAAACCATCCTTTCGGGTGGAGCAGCTCAACTCATTGATCTGGACGGCAACGAGTTCAACACTCTGGTCAACCTGGATCAACTCAAGCGTTACTATCCCTGAGAGAAGCTCGCTGGGCCGAAAACCACAAGGGTGGGCGGTCCCAGGCAAAAATTAGAGCAAGCCTGTTAGACTGGAAACCTGCAAAGGCAGTCTAAGCAAAAATAAATAGGCAAATATCAAAAGCTCGCTAGGCTGAAAACCTGAAAAGGCAGTTCTAGGCAAAACTTAGAGCGTAAAAGGAGAGATAAACCCTAGCCTGAACTACGTTTTGACCTGATTCCTTGAAAAGGGATACGTAGGCAATCTCTCTGTGAGATTCGGTCACAATCAATCAACTCGATCCGTGGTTTTCCGTTTCAATATATGCGCTGACGTTCAAGACCAGCTTGGTGTTCAACACTTGGACCACAAGGGGAAAGTTCTTAATCTTTCACTTTTATTCAAACTATTATCTCTGAGCAAGCCTTAAAAACAGTTAAGCATAAAAACAGAATACATGCTGGAAGCCTTAACAGGCTCACAGTTTATTTTAGATCATGTGGGTTTTGCCAGGAGTCAGTCTGCATTTTGTCTTTTTGCAACTTCTTTCCGTAGCCATGCTTTGTAGCGACGTTGCAGGTTGGTGCTGAAATCAGGATCCGCTCCTCCAAGTTGTCTCAGGCCCCAATTGTGTGCATATCCGTTCAGGTTTTGGGCAGTGAATGCAGGAGTATGGAAGGCTTCCACCCCGGCTCGGTGTAACCCCTGGCTCATCCCTAGCTGCCGAAGGATACGGCCTGGAATATAGAAGGTGAAGTTGGACAGCCCAACAATCACCATTCTTTCATAACCTGCGGAGTGTAGAGCCATGTCTGGAATGTTTAGCGCCCTGTGCCTCCAAACTATTTCCTGTGGTGACAGGTTGTTCATGAATGCATACCAGTCCTCTGTGGACATTTCTGGGTATAGCATCCCTCGTTGGTGCATTCGACCGGGCAAGTGCGGCCAATTCGCCTCTGGAGCTTCAACCAATCCCAGCTTGTCTGATAACCATAGCTGCATGAGTGAAAAGACAAGTAAGGAGCTATATAAAACTTGAGCGGAAAAACAAGTCAGAAACTCCGATATTTGCCTTAGCTGAGTGTTGAGGTAAAAGCAGAATGTGTGAAAGCCAGAAAAAGGTGAGCTGAGTGAGTTTACCTGTAGTAGGAGTGGACTGCCGCCGAACGTCTCCGTCTGGGCGGTAGCTACCAAATCCAAACCCATGAGCGTTTCCGCCAGAACCATAGGCACAATGTTCTTCCGGACACCTAGCTGAGTGGCCACGTGAACCAATGAAGGATTAACTCGGCCATCGGCAGGCACCAGCAGATATGCAGCCAGCACACAGATTGTTAGAGCAAACCGTCGCCTAGCCTGCACAGTAGTGTCCGTGAGGTCACCTTCGGGGCCATACCACTCTATCAGGCGCATCACGTTTATCTAACCTCCACTTAGCAGACCCTCTGCTGCACCTTTTGAGATCTTCAGCGCGGATTTCAAGAGTTTGGACATGCTCTCTCGGTAAGGAGGTACAATAATCACGTTGGACGCAAATCCTTGAAGATATGCGTGAAATTCCTCCACTGTTGGACATAGTTCGTCATTGCCAAATCGGAATACGTGGACATCTGGGTCCCAGAACCGCACTGCCGCCCATAGGATTTCAGGACGCAGTCTTACGCTTCGGAGGTAACGAAACGCGGCCAATCCGTGAGTCCGGAATGATAGCCAATCGCCTGCAACGAATGCTTCAAGCCATGGGCCAATTAAGGTAGGGAGGTGGTTTGCCATTTCTTAAATGTTGTCTGGAGTTTTAGTCTGGAGACAAATGCCTTATGTTCATGGAGGTTTAAGCTTTTATAACCCAAGAATGGTAGGATATTTCCCTTATTCAAAAGAAAATATCACTGGAGGTGGGTATACGTCCTTTCAAGAGAAGTGGTATGCTTTGGAACTGTCTCAGGCTTGTACTGGACGCCCAAACAGTGATAACAGGGCCTACAACGCCTCAGCTTTCTGAAAAGTGTCCAACATGGCATCTGAGCTGAACAACATCATCGCGCGACACACTGGGTCTCTCGCGCGAGGGTCTGTTTTCTTTCACGTTTTAAAATCAGCCTACTGGATTATTTGGAGTGATCATTCACGTTTCATCTTGGGCTGGCTTTTAGGGTTTTGTGCTTTACTAGCAGGTCAATTCAAGTATTTCGACGCAGGGGTTCGAAATATTCATTTTATTCAGCGTACCGAGCAAACAACACCATACAGCAGTTCTGATAATCAAACAAAAGTACATAAAACTATTCGGATGCCTAACGACTCTCGAACTTATTCTCAATTACAGGCGGAATCCTTTTGCGTTCAGTAATATCCCCCGGGCCTTGCTTGGATTTCGGCACGAAGCCATGCCACGTAACGGCCATCTAGCCAATCTACGAAATCTGGGCTAGGGCCCTCAAGCACCCCCTGTCTCCAAAGCCTTCGATACTCGCGCAGTGAGGGCACATTGAAGTCAGGCAAGTGGAATTCCTCGATCCCGGCTTGGTGCAGCCCTTGGCTTATGCCTAGTTGGCGTAGGATGCGACCCGGGATATAGAAGGTGAAGCTTCTCAGGCCAGCAATTACCACTCTTTCAAGGCCTGTTGTATTGACAGCCATATCGGGCATGATCAGCCATGGACATCTCCAGACAAAATCATCAGATTGCATGTCGTGCAAGATCATACTCCATCCTGTTACGTCCTGTTCAGGATACAGCAGGGGCCGTTCGAGCAATCGCCTCGGGAAATGTTCCCAACCCGCTTGTGGAGCTTCGAGTAATCCCATTTTGTCAGAAAGCCACACCTGTGAGCGAAAAGACAAGTAAGGAGCTAGATAAAGCCAGAGTGAAAAGACAAGTAAGGTTCTAGTGTGATCCTTAGCCGAGTGTCGAGGTAAAATGCGAAAGTGCGAAAATCGAAAAAAGGTGAGTTGAGTGAGTATTTACCTGGAGCAACCGTGGGCTGCCACTGAAGACATTGCTCTGTCCGCTTTTGAACAGATCCAAGCCCATCAGTGTCTCGGCCAGGACCGTCGGGATAATGTTTTTTCGGGCTCCCATTTGTGAGGCCATGCTCACCACGCTGGGACTTACCCTTCCGTTAGCAGGAACCAGTGCGTAAGCCGCCAGCACGCAAATTGAGAAGGCAAAACGTTTGTGAGCCTCTTCAACGTGATCCGTCAAGATGCCGCCTGGCCCGTACAACTCAATCAAACGCGCAATGTCCAATTCGTCATCATGGATAATGCTGGCCGTCAGCGCCCCGGAAATGTTCAGTTTCATCATCAGTAAATGGCTCATATTCTCCTGCACCGGAGGAACGGCAAGGACATTGGGATTTGCAAAGCCGGGTAGGTAGGCTTGGAACTCTTCCACTGTTGGGCACATTTCGTCGTCATAATTACGAAGACGGCATGATCGATCCCGTGAGTTCATAGCAGCTTCGAGGAGCTCGGGGCGTGGCCCCACATATCGAAGATCTTTGATCGAAGCCAGCCCTCGAGTCCGAGGACTCACCCATTCATAGGTTTCGGTTCTTGCCAACCAAGGATCAAGCATTGCAGCAAGTGGACTCTCCATTTCAGATAACCGATGATGTTCTACACAACTATCAATGGGTTCCATTTATGGGGTTTTGTTTGGAAGTGTCGGTTCCTTATGCATTTGTGTTGAAGGAAGAAGTTAAAAAGTTTTGAATACTTTACACTTGGCAAATGAAGGGCTCCGCAATTATGTTAATTACTGTGTGCAGACCGTTGGAGGGCCCCCCTAGCATCTCCTGGTGTCTTCAGAAGTTTATTCCAGTCAAACAAAGCCAGCCTGACAGGGGTTGACTCTCGCGCGAGAGTCTCACTCTCCCGCGCGACACATCTTCCTCGCGCGTGCATGGAACTCTCTCGCGCGACAGATATTACTCGCGCGAGTGTTCCACTTACTCGCGCGATGGTCCTTTCTGCATTTTTGACAGCCTGTAGCAGCTACTGGTTTGGCTTGGTCATTTTGGGTTCCAGGGGTATTTTGGCACTTTTTATGGTTCCTACAAGTCTTAATGGGCATATGTGACTGTACCCGGGCATCGGTTACGGAAAATTGCGCTTAACGAAGATTTTGGACCCTCGGCGGCCCGTTTCAAGCTTAAATGGAGGTTTTGGAGGTTCGAAATCCGTTCTAGGGGTTGTTGCCAAGTTCTCTCATGCCGCACAGGTCATATGGAGCGTATGTGACTGTATGGAGGTGTCGGTTTCAGTCGGGACATAATTGAGTCTTGTTTCGCTGTCTCGTGTCCCTTTTTGTGTCTTAGGACACTTTTTGACATATCTCTCGTCTCGGGATGTATTTCTTGATTCCGTCAACTTGTGCAAGTCACGTTTTGCGTGCTTGCCCTTACGGAAACATCAGTTTCGATCAAGGTCAAGTATTTAGAGTTTTTGGCCTGTTTTTGCCTGAAATTTCATTAAAATTGCCGTATCCTCGTTTCCTGGCTGTGTCCTAGGGTACGTTTTCCGTTTTCTTTCGAGCTAGTCACTTCCCTACATACATGTGCGTCTGCAGTCGGTCTCAGTATGTTATCAATGCAAGTTTGGTAGTGGTTGGCGTTTTGCCTCTTTTATGCATATAAAGAGCGAATAAACCAAGAAAATGCAAATTTTATAAACTAACCATGCTATATCAAACCAAACCAAAGGAAGGTGCTGTGTCTATAGCACTCCGGCCAACTCAAAAACCACCAAAGTATACCCGGGGCACACTCGCCCACTATCACAAGGCACGCAGGCCTTCAAAAAGCAAAGTATCAGTATCTAAGGCACGCCGGCCTCTATATCTAACTACTTGGGCACGCAGGCCCGAAATCAAATACAGGTCATGGAAGGCAAAAAGGGGCTCCTCAGTGGTCCTCATCCCCTCCAAGCCAGTCGGTATCTCTCAAGTCCTCCTCGATATCATCACCACCATCGTCATCATCATCATCATCGTCCTCATCAGCAGCAGCAAGCTCGTGTGGATTCTGCAAGTACTGGGGATCGTCGACAGTGTCGTCGGAATCGCTCCTGGCCTCCTCATCCTCCTCTTCCTCCTGGGGCTGGGCTAGGACGAGCTGCTTCTTGCGGGCCGGCTCGCCTTGGCCCGACCTGTCTCGCCTCTCTATCCTGTACCTCTCCTCTGCACGCGCCGCTGCCTTCTTGGCTGTCTCCCGGCTCACCACGGCAGGCTGTGAGCTCCTGGTGTGTCGAGTAGCAGCTGGAGGTGTGGTGGCCTGTGCTCGCGGCGGAGACCGCGCTCTCTTCCTAGAAGCCGCCCGTCCCTGTGCCTGCATGTTTATATGTTGCATTAGTATACGTTTTGCAATATGTTTGTCTATCAAATGTTTAATTGACAGGTACATTCTATCAATTGGAAGCTATCTATCAGCTATCTATTGGTATCGTGTGTTTTCAAGGCAAGCATGCATGTATCAAAAGCAGGCATGTATCGTACGTATTGAAAGCAAGAAGGAAGTGTATCGTTTTGTATACCTGAGTCCTCCGGGACGCCGCCGCCTGAGCTGGCTGAGCTGCGGGTGCTGGATAACGCAACTGCAATGGCATGCCTTGAGCTGCTCTCCTCACCAAGTTCTCCAATGCAAGCATGCGACGTAGGGCTTCGTTCACCCACTCAGCAGGCACCTGTGAATGTTTTGCAATCATCAGATATTCTAGATACAGTTCAAGGGTTTTGAAGTTATACAAATGGAAGTTAGTTTACCTGTACAGTCACGGCCGCAGGCTCTCTAAGTGCAGGCACAAGCTCCACCTCAGCTGTGTTCCCCTGATGGTCCACAACATCCACTTTCCAAAGCAACTCCGGCAACCCACCAACTACTGGCCTGCTCTCCCTACGCCTCTCACGGCGTTCTCCTCCTCTCTGTACCTCAGCAGCGGCCCTTCTATCGGCACCAGCCTGGCGTGCCTGCTCCTGGAGCTCTCTGCGGGCTCTGACACCAAGTGGCCCCGCCAAGCGGTCTCTCTGGTAAGCCGCGTAGTCCATCGTCGGACGCAGGTGGCGTGTCAGTGCAGCATCTGGTCTCGTGTACCTCTCCAACTCAGCCAGCGTATAGTCTCCTGTGTGTGAAGCTCGTGTTGGGAGTGGCCCTGGCACCTGGAACTCAGGGTAACCGAGTGATTGGCGAACCACTCGATCCCCTAAATACCACTGCCAACCAAAGGCTGACTCCAATAGCACCCTGCTGGCCGTGACCGCTCTGCTCTGCGCCAAGAACTCCGGCTCCGGCCCGTTTGTCCTCCAAGGATTCCACTCAACCTGCATAACATGACAAACAGGCAGTATGTACAATTGATCAGCGACAGCATTAAAACCATGGAAAGCATGCATGATCGTTTATTCGGGTTCTTATGTTATACCTGCGAAGCCCTCAGCTCGTCCAAATACAACCTGTAGGCATTAAGGCTGCCCCTCCCTTCTTTGGTGCCCCTGTGCTCTTTGCTCCATATCAGTGCTCGCGGGAGGGTGCTCAGGTCAGGATGCTTGCACTCCGGGGGGTACATCCTCAGAACCTCGTATGCCCAAAGCTGCAGTGTTATCAAACATTGAAGTATGTCAGTCACGAATTGTACAGTTTTGCAGTTAAAGCTAATAAACTGTCTATGCAATCAAGTGGTACAATAGAAATTATGTTGCAATAAGTGAAATCATACCTCCCAGACACGCCAGTAGCCGGCTGTGCTCTGCCCGGTCCTCGAGGAGTCACCAAAGAAAAGGTAGGCGGTGCCGAGCGCTGCTCCACCCCAATCAAATCGGGAGGCTGTCCTCAAATCCCTCAGCGCCGGCAGGTACGATAGATGCACCGTACTCCCCCTGCCTGGATATAGCGAAGCTCCAAACATGTACAGCAGGTATGCCCGGGCCATCTGTGCTTCCTCATGCTCATTGGTCGGCTTCTTCTTCTTCAAATACTGTACGAATTGAGCATATCTCGCCGCTCCTCTCTCAACCTGGGGCACCATCCCCAAGAACCACTCCAGAGCCGCTGGATCGGCATGTATCCCTGAGTCAAAGGGGATGGGCTCTCCCCCGACCCTCAAACCTGTAATCGCGGCAAAGTCTGATGGTGTCACTGTCATCTCTCCCAGAGGCAGGTGGAAGGTATTGGATGTATCCCTCCATCTCTCAGCTAGCGCAACAAGAACAGCATGATCGTTTCTAACTGGTACCGTCAGGGTCTGTATGAACTCCCTAAAGCCTGCTGCATCCACCAACTCCCTCACTCTCGCTGGCAGCCCCCTGTACAGTGCCAAAGAGCTGCACGGCCCGCCAAAACCGCGGATGTCCCTCTGATCCGCCTGTTTCAGACATCAAAAACAAGTAGCAGAACATAATGTTAGCATGCAGAGCTTTCATTTTCAAGTTCTAGGTAATCACTGCAGCAGCTTAGCCACGCATGGTAAACAAGCAATGGAATATGATGTTAGCATGCAATGCTCTCATTTTCAAGTTCTAGGTAATCAATGTATCGACATGACCACAGATGGATGGGTTATGTTATTTGTTCAAGCTCTTGTTCAAGTGATAGCATGCACGCGTCGCAGTATTAGGGTTATCTTGTCATTACTTGGAACTCGGTGCCATTCTTAACAGCTGGTTAGTTCAAGACTTTGCGTACGTAGTATTAATTGCGAGGGCTACATCGTCATGTTTTGGTATCTACGCAAGCTATCATGAGATGGTTGGTCCAAGTTATGATTTTGGCGTGATGCGTTCATGGGGCAGCAATGGATTCATTGATGGACGTTCTCGTATGCATGGCATACTTTACGAGCATTCTTTCATCTTGACATGTCTTATACCCAATCTACAACAGATGGTTGGTTCAAGTTATTGCATGCATGGCGTTTGGGACGTAAACATATATCGTTATTGCATAATTCAATTACGAGGTATTCCGTGATTTTCAAAAGCTTACGAATATCAAGAAAAAGCATAAACAGGATGTACCTCGGCCCAAGTATTGGCAATGTGCACCCCGGGGTCCCTCAGTATCAACTCTGGGTCGTAGTCAGTCTGCTGTGGCGGTTTGTACCCCGCAAAGCCTAACGGTACGAACAGGTGAGGCCGCGGAGGCGTATAGGTCTCCTCTGAAAACTCCGGGCGCTCCAGGGCACCCGCCTCAGCCACTGCACTCACTCTCGGCCCCAAGGCCTCTTCGGCCTCTGCCTCCTCAGCCTCTATATCAGCCGCCAGCCCCTCTGACCCGGCTCTCTCCCTCTCGACCTCTCTCTCAGCCCTCGCCGCGGCCTCGGCAGCCTCGACCACTCTTGCCCTATCCTCTTTGGCCTTCAAAATGTATTCCCCGATCTCGGGGTGTTGTTCCAGGACTCTCGCCAATATCTCGTCGGGCGTGTGCTCGGCAATATCATCGTAGGAAATGGGCATGTGACGTGACGATGTAGCCGCGGACGCCGGCGGCCTGAATGCAATATCCTCCTCCCGAATCTCGACGGGGGCGACCTCTGTGGTCTGTTCTTTCCCCATTTGTTCTTCCTCAACAGGCTCCTCTGCAATAACAGCCTCCTTACCCTTCGCCGAGTCCCTCAGCGAGGTTTGGCTTGGCCCGGGATCATCTCCAACGACACCGCTGCCTTCCACACCACCTGAACTCCCACCAACTGTGGGCGAGGCCCTTGCCTCTGTATTCGTGCCCGCTGGTTCAGAAATGGACCCCACGGCCCTGGCTGGCTCTGTCGCGCGAGGCTCCATCTCAATCGCGCGACGGTTCTCTTCGCCACCCGTCGCCTGCTCGCGGTTGCCACCGTCATCGCCGCCTTCTTCGACCACTGCATCTTCAACCCCGACGGGATCCGCCGTTGTCTGATCTGTTTCTTCAACCGCCATTGGCCCCCCGCGGTTTTTCGGCTGATTAATCACGTCACCATCTACGCCGTCACCACCGTGTTCAGCCATGGATGGGTTCTCTTGTGTGGGTGTGTTGATTTTTGGACAGGTTTTGGGGTTTTGGAAGATTTGTTGAGAGAGTTTGAGAGGTTTGGGCCGGATCTGGGCTGGTTCAGAACCCAGGCCCAGAAATCACTCCGTCGCGGGAGGGAGTGAGTGCCTCGCGCGACACACCTTTGGGCTCTAGGCCCATTTTCCCAGCAGGCAGGCCCCATTCCGTTGTTATCTATTTTGATATAAATCCAACGTTTTAATTATGGTCCTAAATCAATTTTGGGATCGCATTGGATTAAACTCCCGCAATCTGGAGCACTTATATCCCCAGCTGTGGTCCGCCTACACGCTCTGATATGCTCATTCAAGTCAGCGACGATCTATCCGTCCACGTTCAAATCAACGACGATCTATCCGTCCAATCTCGAATCAGCGACGATCTATCCGTCCACATTCAAATCGGCGACGATCTATCCGTCCACATTCAAATCAGTGACGATCTATCCGTCCACACTGAAATCAACGACGATCTATCCGTCCAACTCCGAATCAGCGACGATCTATCCGTCCACATTCAAATCAGCGACGATCTATCCGTCCACATTCAAATCGGCGACGATCTATCCGTCCAATCCCGAATCAGCGACGATCTATCCGTCCAACTCCGAATCAGCGACGATCTATCCGTCCACGTTCAAATCGACGACGATCTATCCGTCCACGTTCAAATCGACGACGATCTATCCGTTCATGTTCAAATCAACGACGATCTATCCGTCCAATTTCAAATCAACGACGATCTGACCGTCAATCAAACGACGATCTATCCGTCCAATCATTCTTCGGTGCATGGTATTTTTTTTTTATATACTTGCACATTTTTCCATTAAATCGGCTTTTGGGTGGATTTGGTGGGTGTCTAGAAACCTTTGACGTTACCCGTACCAATCAATGGTGCTCCGCGTGCCGTCAAAGGGGGACTACTGTAGACACCCCAATCTGAATCTCCCGATTGTTTTATGGTTTCTTGTTTCCCCGATGATGAAACGGATCGAAAAGCAGTCTAAAGGTTGGAAAGGTTTGAGCTTGGTGTGTGTGGAACCCCCGTTGAACCCTTTGAACCCTTAAATTAAAGATGGTCAACACTGGGTCTGGAGTGGACCGTCGCGCGAGGGAGTCATTGCCTCGCGCGAGGGTCTGCTTTGCCAGGTGTGGTCAAAGTCAAACATTTGACTGTTGACCCACGCGCGACAGGTAGAACACTCGCGCGAGAGTCTCACTGTCTCGCGCGATGGTCCTAGGCTGTCCCTTTCACCTTTTGCCAGCCACTTGGTTGCTTGCCAGGGGGGCTGCAGGGCTGCTTAACCCCGTTTTTCTCCACAGGGTACTGTACAGTGCAGGCTTTGGGAACACACCCTCACACAACCCTTCCCATCACCTTTTCACCAAGCTTAGTCACCAAGTTTGGTCCTAAGGGGGTGTTTGCCACCACCCTTGGCCCTTGGCTTCCCCTATAAGTACCCCCCTTGTTCTTCCTTTGAAAGGGTCACTAAGTCACAAAAATTCACCAACTTTGAAAGTTTAGGAGATTGAGAATCCTTGCAAGCACAAAGGCTCTCAACTCTAGCTCACATCCTATACCTTTCTTCACTCCATTTTCCATCACAAGCTTCTCAATTTGTTCAAACCTTTCCAAAACCTTCCAAGCAAAGGTATAAACACCGTTTATTGCTTACTGTTTTGATCCCTGAGGGGGGCTGTCAGGGCCAGGATTGGTAATCAATACCAGTTCTGGTCCTAAAGTCAGCAGAGTTACAAGAAATTGGTTCAAGCATACCCACGCGCGAGTGACTCACATACGCGCGCGACAGTCCTCGTGGGGTTTGGGGATGCTAGGTTTTCTTGTTTTTCATGTTATTTATTTTACAGCTTTGTAAGCCTTTTAGATCACTGTTTTGCATGTTAAAACAAATAGACTAGACTTTTATTGCTTATTTACTTTGTTGGAATGCTTCTGGGTTGTTTCTGGACATGTACCAGAGCCCAGAGCATGCAAAGCAATTCCTGGAAGTCCAGTCAGGACACTCGCGCGAGAGATTCACTGTCTCGCGCGAGTGACCTCCTGGTTCCAGTGATTGCCCTTGCATGAGCAGCTTGGCCTTTGCCCCTGTTTTGACACCCCCACTGTTTAGGGGTTGCATTTCAATTAATTTGGCTCCTGTTTTGTAATAATTTGTAATAATCATTTACTTACAGTCAATATAAACTACTTGGTTTGCCTCCTGGGTGTGCACTGGTCCTTCCAGAGCACAGAAGAGGATAGAATTCAACCTGTGGTGAGGGATGAACCCTCGCGCGAGTGAATGGTTGTCTCGCGCGACGGTCCTATTTTCATGCACGTAAAGCCATGCATGTAAAGATGGCTGTCATGCATGATTCACCCGTTCCGTTTGCTGTTTTGGTTTGTTTCTCACCAGGGGGTTGGATTTTATCTTACTTTCTTTATTTCCATCCATTCGTACCATATTCAATCACATCTTGCAAATCATGTTACAGTCTTAAATCCCCGATTAACTGTTCCCCCGCCCTAATTGGCTTAAAATTGGTTAAAGAAGAGTTCGAATCACAAATATTTTCACAAAATGCCTAAGTAGAGTCCGATCTCCGGATTGGGCGAGAGGGATGTCTTAAAACCCTTCCCCTCTCGTAACCTGGCTCCCGAACCCAGATATGGTTATGACGGACTGGTTCCTTCACTTTTTCAAATCAAACGGCACGACAGGTGCTTCAAAATACGGTTCCTTGGGTGACGGACCTTCAAACCCAGGTGGCGACTCTGTGTTTTGCGAGCGCCTGCTTCTCCGCTCGCGCTCCCTCGATCTATCGGGCCGCTTTGGCAAAATGAGGAACGAAATCCTCTTTTCCAAGGGCATGCTGCCCACATCCGGGATTCCCTATCACCGGCAAGCCGGGTAGGATTGCCGAAACACAACAGCGGGGCTGCACATGATATATATACAAAAAATAAAAAGTGAAATAAAATCCTTTGAAAATCCCATAAATATTTTTCAAGCTTGGCTCACTAATTTAATTAATGCTTAAGGGAAGCGGGCCGTTTTGTTAACGTACCGATTTTTCTCAAGTATAAATTAAATCGCATCCCTAACAGAGTCGCCACTGTGGGCTACCACAGCCCCGGGTGGAATCGGGGCGGCCCGAAAAGAAACGCCACGGTTTAGAATCGAGTTGAAAAATTTTGAAGAGTCGCCACCCGGATTTGTGGTTTGTCACCCGAGAAACCGTTTTGTTTTGAAAATGCTTGATTGATTTGAATTGAAAACCAGAGATTTGTTTGAGGGTTCGGAAGCCATGTTACGAGGGGGGAAGGGTTTTACGGCACCCCCCTCACCCGATTCGAAATCGGTCTCTACTAAACATTTGTGGGACTTTTCAAAGTATTTTATTTCATTAAGACACTTAGCAGGCATCCACAGGTATATCAAGTGCAGAGGGTGCATGCATGTGCATGTGTACAAAGAATAATGGAAAATGGCAAATAAATGCAAAATGACTGAAATTGGAAGATCCTGTCACTGATCCACTCTCGAGCGCTCGGGAGCACTCCCGAGCGCTTGGAAGTGTTGTATGCCCAACCTGCAAGTCTTGTTAGTACAACAGGATACAACAGAATACAATGCTAAAAATGTAAACTAGAATAACATTAATCGTCTCACAGGCTCGACAGAGGGCTTAGCAGAATGGACTCAGACCCCATTCTGTCAAACCATGCTTCCTTGCCTTTCTGAAAAATGATTTTACGGTTGTAATAGACAAAAGGAGGTACATGCATGGACATGCAAGGGTAGTAGGAGGACCAAACTAGAAGAAAAAGTGGACTGAAGTTGCATGCAGACACTCCCGAGCGCTTGGGAGTGATCTGCATTCCAGAACAGGTTTCAACCATTTAATATACTCACTTTAGTATTCTGGCACATAGGATCTTACATTTTTGAAGCATGAAAAAGATTTTTCTTTTTAGATCCAGACCACAACTCTTTTGCATGCCCTAAATGAAAATCATTTTCTTTATTTTCCTCTGAAAACAGCAGATCATGCATACCAACACACTTTAGAAGAACTAAAAGACCTTAAAACACCTCTTACTCCCCATGCATGTCCATTTAAGTACCTAAAAGAAGGAAGACAGGACTGGAGCTACTCTCGAGCGCTTGGGAGTAGTCCCGAGCGCTCGGGAATGCTTCCAGTGGGCTAATCATAGAAAACACACTTGTACCCCTTTGCTCTTGTTATTACACCAAGGTCTCTCAACCCACACTTAGTATTAAGGACTAAGAGGGCTGAGGGACCTCCCTCAGAAAAGAGAAACAGCCCTGTCTCTTTTGTTTATTTGACACTTGGGTAGAAGGCTTCTACCTTTTAGACTAGAACTTTGCTCCTGTGAAAGAAACTTTGAAAGATGAGTGGGAAATGAAAACTTCAGAGGATCAAAAGCTGATGGTGATCTGAACTTCCTCCATCTCCTTGATACTTTGAGTTTTTTGACTACTTGGCTTTTGAAAACCCAAATTTTCAAGGGAATGAAAATGGTTTTCTTTGACTGGTCAGAGAGCTTCTAGAGAGAGAGTTCGTGCCTGTTTTTGAGCTGGAATGAGGCCTTATATAGGCAAAATAACCTATGGTCTAAAAATGAAATGAATTTGAAATAAATAATTTTTTTAAACAGAAAAACTGCTGGTCTGAGGATTTCTAACCGAGGTTGAGTGTGGACTGAGCTTCAGCCGGCTCAAAGAGTCTACAATGATGAGTTGCATGGGTAGTGGGAAGGCCTGCCACCCATTGGTCATCACAGAGGACTCGAGCGCTCGGGAGAATTCTCGAGCGCTTGGGAGTTAACTCTCGAGCGCTCGAGAGTTTGTCAAGTCCCAGGTTTTGCAAATAGTTTGGAGCACTTGGGACTGCTCCTGAGCGCTTAAGACTGATTTTTGACATTTTATTTCCTTTTTTAAAGCCTTCCAAGGAGCATCATTCTGACTGGTCAAGGGCTTGTTTCAATCCAAATTCATCATCGGGGAGCCTCCGGGCCACAAATTAAGGAAGTTCGAAACGTCCAAATTGGGGTGTCTACACATGGACATGCAAGGGCAGTAGGAGGGTCAAACTGGAAGGAAGATGGGCTGAAATTGCATGCAAATACTCTAGAGCGCTTGGGAGTGATCCCGAGCGCTCGGGAGTAATCTGTACTCCAGAACTGGTTTCAACCACCTAATGCACTCATTGTAGTATGCTAGTACACCAGATCTTGTATTTTTGAAGTATGAAAACTTTTACTTTTAAGTTCTACATAAAACCCTTCTGCATGTCTTTGAATAAAAATGATCTTCTTTATTCTTCTCTGGAAAAGGAAGATCATATGTACTCACACACATCAAAAGGAGTAACATATTTGAAAACACATTTTACTCCCCATGCATGTCCATTTAAACGTTTATAAGAAGGAAAACAAAACTGGAATCACTCTCGAGCACTTGGGAGCAGTCCCGAGTGCTCGGGAGTGCTTCCAGTAAACTGGTACAGAAAACACCTTTATGCCCCTTTGCTCTTGTTTTTACACTGGAGTCTCTCAACCCATGCTCAGTATTAAAGATTGGGAGGGCCGAGGGACCTCCCTCAAAAAGGAAAAATAGCCCCGTTTTGCTTGTGTTTGACACTAAGGTAGAGAAGTTATACCTTTTGGATTAGAACCTTGCTCCTTGAAAAAGACTTAGAAAGTGAATGAAGAAAGAAAGAGCAGGAAGATCAGAACTTGAAGATGATCTGAGCTTCTTGCCTGTTTTTGATGCCTTGAGTTTTTGGTTGCTTTCTTTTGAAAATAATGTTTTGAAAGAGATGGAAAATAGCTCTGTTTGAACAGTCAAAAGGGTTTTAGAGAGAGAGTTTTTCGTGCCTATTCTGTGTTGGGGTGAGGCCTTATATAGGCAAAATAACCTATGGTCCCATTTTGGAAAAATGTAATTAGGAATCAATTCAAATCTCCAGGCCTGACTCCCCTCTGACTGAGGTGGAGTGTTGTCTGAGGTTTTCATCGACTAAAACGGCTGTAATGATGAGTTGCATGGGAAGTGGGGAAGCTCCACCATCCATTGGGCAGTACAGAAGTCTCGAGCGCTCGGGATCATTCTCGAGCACTTGGGAGTGTTACTCTCGAGCGCTCGAGAGCTTGTCAGATCCTAGGTTTTGAAAATGGTTTTGAGCGCTTGGGACTACTCCTGAGCGCTTGGAACTGATTCCTGACATTTTATTCCCCTTTTAAAGTTTTCCAAGGAGCATTGTTTTAACTGGTCTAGGGCTTGTTTCAATCCAAATTCATCATCGGGGAGCATCCGGGCCACAAATTAAGGAAATTCAAAATGTCCAAATTGGGGTGTCTACAGTTGCCCCTCTTTGGATGGCGCTCGGCATGATGTCTGGATACGAGTGACATCCAAAGATTGAGACAGCCCAATTCGAGCCACGTCAAACCCTTAATTCTGAAAACAAATGCAAGTAAAAGTGTTTGATGCATGCGGTCGCGTCTTTCCAGATTGTCTATGCACCCTTTTCTACGGGGATCAGACCAGCTTAGTTCTTTGGGGCAAATGCAAGTACGTGTGATGCATGCATGAGAAAAGATCGACGCGACTTTGATGAGATAAATGCATGAAGGGTCCACCTGTTACTCTGTTTGGCGGACGGAAAATGCAAGCACGTGTGATGCACGCATGAGAATGGATCTGTAACGACCCTGATTTTTGGTCAATAAAAATTTCGCTAAAAATTTGAATTTTAGTTTAATACTTGGATTTCATTTTTAAACGTCCAAAAATCGGTCGTTATCGACTTATAAAATTTTGTTATTTTATTTGAAAATTCTTTATTTATTTTATAAATCCCTTTTTGCGATTAATAATCCGTCATAATTAGGTTTTGACTTAGGAGATTGGAATTCATCGCCCGGGCATTAAGGTCATTTTTCTAAAGGCGAGTATGCCTATTAAGACCTTGGTATAGTTACTTGGTAATTGTAGTAAAAATCCTAGAATTTATTTTCTCGGCTGGAAATCCTACTTGGCTGGACCTGCCTTGCCTTGGCGTCGGCTTGCTGTCAGGCCTGCCTTGCCTTGGCGTCGGCTCGCTGTCACGCCTGCCTTGCCTTGGCGTCGGGTCGCCGTCAGGTTCTGCCTTGGCATCGAGTCACGCCTTGCTTTTGCCTTGGCCGTGCTCACGCCACCTTGGCCGCCGCCTTGCTTGTGGGCTGCCTTGGCCATGCTCACGCCGCCTCGGCCGTCGCCTTGCTTGCAGGCCGCCTTGGCCACCGCTTGGCCACTGTTGGCCACTAGGCTGCTTTGGCCGCCGCTTGTTGTACCAGTCGCTGGCTGCTGCCACCGCTTTGGCCATCGTTTGCCATCGCTGCTGCGCTATTAGGTCGCTTTGGCACCACTTGGCTACAGCCACTTTGCCGCCAGCCTACCGGGTTGCCTTGGCCGTGTTTGGCCACTAGGTCGCTTTGGCCACCGCAGCCATCGTTGGTACCGGTCGCTTGGCCACTGTTTGGCCACCGGGCTGCTTTGGCCGCCGCTTGGCCGCTGCTTGGCCACCGGGCTGCCTTGGCCACTGTTTGGCCACCGGGCTGCTTTGGCCGCCGCTTGGCCGCTGCTTGGCCACCGGGCTGCCTTGACCACTGTTTGGCTACCGGGCTGCTTTGGCCACCGCTTGGCCACCGCTTTGCTACCAGGCTGCCTTGGCCACGCTCACGCATTGCCTTGGCGTTTGGCACCGTCGGACTTTAATACTTCGTTATTAGGCGATTTCCTACTAATTACAACCGAAATACCACTCGAGCAATGAAAGCCTAGATTAAGTATCGTTAGTCTTTAACCAATTAATTAGAATAGCCTAATGCCCATTTAGCCTAATCACTTCTTCCTAACCCTAGATGGACCATTTGACCCTTTTTGTCTTTATCCATTGGACGATGGATGCTAGGCAAATTTGTACCCAGTGGGTAATAGGAAAACCTTGGTTAATCTCCCTAAGTACGAGATTAGATTAGTTTAGTGCTTAATTACAAGTATTAGACTTTTTAGTATTAACCGTTGGATAATAACCGCTTGGAGGTTTATTATCCATTGGACGATAGATTAGAATCCTAGCCACCATTACCCATTGGTTATTGACTGCTAGGGAAAGTATTATCCATTGGATAATAGTTAATCTTGACAATCATGTACTAAGTTGATTAAAATACTAGATTTTGCCGTGTGTGTATTTAATTAAAATACAATTTGTACATTAGGTTAGTACATGGTACTTTGGATGAAGTAGAATACTTAATTGGATATGGGATTCTCCAATACCTAGCCTAGATTGAGAAGTACTAGACTTTACATATTATATGTATGTACTTATATATATATATATAGATATACATATATATTATATTGTATATGTGCATGTGTGTATTAGAATATAATAATTAGAAAACCTATATTACTTAAAAATGTGAATTTTATGAATAACCCAAAGTACATATATATATATATATTAGTATATGTATACTCTTTTATAGTACAAACAAGTGGGAGAGAGAGAGAGAGGGAGAGAGAGAGAAAGAGAAGGAAAGAGAGGGAGAGAGATGGTACCTTGAATTGACCTAGCTCTTCCATTGTACCTTAGTGATCTTTTCCTACAAAATCTATGTACTAAATGTCCTAAATGCATTTTCAAATCTTGTACAATCCTTCCAAGCCTAAATCTTCACTCTTTCCTTTGTCATCCCAATCTTGTCCTTTTTATTATATATATATGGTTATATATATATATATACATAGTGCAATGTACCGAGAGAGAGAGAGAGAGGTTCGGATGGAGAGGGAGAGAGAGAGTCTGATATGTGTGTGCAAGTGGATTGACCTAGCATAGGCCATCTTGTCCTTGTATATATATATATAGTTGTATATATATATAAATATACATAGTACATTGTACCAAAGAGAGAGAGAGAGGAGGAGAGAGAGGCCGAGAGAGAGATTGAGAGAGAGAGAGAGAATTCGGATGGGAGAGGGAGAAAGAGAGTGATGTGTGCATATGTACTCTTGCATCTAATCCATCCTTGTTGGCCAATCCAAGTACAAACCAAATCTAGACTTTCTTGCATCACAATGTACCATGAAATCTAGGGTTTTTTGTGCTTTCACTCCAAAGGACAACCAAATCCATTTTCCTATAATTTCCAAGGACTTGATTGGACCAAAACCCCATTAGAATAGATTAAACCTAGTCCTTGTTTGGAAGGAAGAACAAGGAAGGTCTTTGGATGGTCTTTCAAGGCATGACATCACTTGGATCATGACAAAATCCATGGGATTTGGAGAGAGAGAGAAGGCCGGCCAATGAGGGGGAGGGAGAGCCCTTGCTTGCCTATAAATAGGACTCCATTCTTCTCATTTAACTCACACCATTCATACCTCCAACTTCTCTCTCTAGGAAGCATAAGTATTCTTGTAGTTTAGCTTTGTTCTTTAGTGTTCTTGAGGTTCTTCCCTAGGCTTCAAGAAACACCTCTAGTGCCGCCACTAAACTGCCCTACGACCACCCTTTCGATCCAAAAGTAGTAGTCTAGTAGTCAAGATCAAGTTTCGAGAGAAACCTTTCTCTTTCGAAGCTAACGAAGGCCACCTCCTAAGCCGTTACTCCGTCCGTAGGAATTTCCAACCTAGCTTATTCGGCCCCGACTAGTTTCGGATCAAGGTAGAATCTTTCGTACTCATTTCTCCGAAGTATATGTACTTATGTTAGTTAGTATGCATGATAATGATAGTTTATGTTTTAGAACGTTGGATGCATGATAGTTAGTAAACTTAATATTGGATGATTAAGCATGATTAGAATCGACTTAAGATATAACGTTGTGTAGAAGTAATCGCATGTTGATCTTTTAACTTAACTATAAGCTTATATTCCATTCCTTGTATTACTTGTGGTATTATAACAAAGCATATGGTGGATTACCACCCCAAGGGCGTCCGCACAGGTGGCGTTATGCTTTAAGTAATGGTTATGGACATGCTATGTACTTGCTTGGATTATACTTACCTTAAGTATGCGTAGTAAATTTCTAAACATGAGTTAAACGGTTAAGGTATCAAAGCTAGTTAGCAAAAACTTGTTCTACTAAAGTACTAAAGAAGAATGAGCATGTCAAATAATGAATTTCTACGTCAATAACCATATGTTGTTTCGAAAATCCCACAAAGGAAGAAAGAACGGATTTTTCGTAATATATTATTGTCTTGAGGATGAATATGAACATGTATGTATAATCGTTTGCATTACTTGTTGCTGATAAAACATAAGTGGCTTTAAGCAATAATTTGAGTACGATTAGGTAATATAGAGTTGGATGATCTTGCTAGTTTAGTTTCAAGATTTCTTTAAAGTGATTTGTCCCGCCGCGGAGTCTATGCATGATTACGAGACACAAGAACCGAAAAGTAGAAACATGACACTTAAGGAGTGGTTGATATGGATAAAAAAGGATTTTGAGACTACATAATGGCCGGACTTGGTAGCCTTATGTGAGTTGTGAAAATCCGCAAGGTGGCTGGACTTGGTAGCCCTTTGTGCAGACTTGCGAAAACCACAATGAGGCCGGACTTGGTAGCCCATTGTGTAGATTGCTAATGGAGCCGGACGTGGTAGCTTCATTGGTAATTGGGCTTGGTTATCCGCGGAGAGGAGCCAATGCAAGATTTTGTAACGTGGCCAGACTTGGTAGCCCGTTGAATGAGAAATGATTTTCGAAATAAAATGGTGACACAATACGATGAGTCGCGTAGGAGAAACCCAGAAAGGCATGACACCAACGTAAGCAAGATAGTGAATGCGGATGTATCATGGTTGATTATGTTGTTTAATGAGCATGTGTAATTATTTATATGACTCTTTGTTGTAAGTTATGGGTTAGCGGGTTGGATTATTCTATTGAGCTTCTGTAGCTCACGGTGTTACCTTTTTGGTGACCCTGACATATTATACTGGGGGCGACGTTGGTATAATGTGTCAGATTTCATAGATGAGCAGCAGGAACAGTACACCTTGGAGGCCTTTGGAGCCGAGGAGCTTGCAAGGATGGAGGAAGAGGCGGAGCAGTAGTTAACCTTAGATCATCCCCTCTTTTGAATAAAAGTACTCTTGTGAGACTTATGTTGTAATAATGAGCTAGACTCTCCTTAATTTATTCAATAAAAATGTTTATTTAACGTACCCAAAATTCGGGGCGTTACAGGATCGACACGGCTTTAATAAGATAAATGCATGAAGGGTCCACCTGTTACTCTATTTGGCAGACGAAAAATGCAAGCCCGTGTCATGCATGCATGAGAATGGATCGACACGGCTTTAATAAGATAAATGCATGAAGGGTCCATTTGTTACTCTGTTTGGCAGACGGAAAATGCAAGCACGTGTAATGCATGCATGAGAATGGATCGACATGACTTTAATAAGATAAATGCATGAAGGGTCCACCTGTTAGTCTATTTGGCAGACGGAACAAGGATAAAATGGCACCCATAGGGTAAGTATACCTGCAAACATGTTGAAATAGACAAACAGACAAATTTCCATCGACTACCAAGTGAGATACCAAATCGCGAAGCGCGAGCCTCAAAATCACATCACCGAGGGATGTTTGCCTCTCGCAGTCTCGTTCGATGCGGTCGAAGCCAGGACTGAGATTGATTTTGTAAAAAGAAAAGGAAGCTAAGAAAGTCTCGAAAGCGAGAAAGGCACGGGACGAAGGAGGATTGGCACGGAGGCTGAGGATAGATCTCAGCGCTCAGAACCACTCCCAAGCGCTCGGGAGTGGTCTTGAGCACTCGAGACCATGGCTGGGGTCCACTGTCCTGTTCACCTTCTTCGACTGATTTGGGGTTTAAACCCCAAATCTCAGCACTCGAGAACCAGAGTACGACACATCTTTGAACTCGATCGTTCTCACTCTCCTCTCAGGCGAAATCTTTCTCTCACTCGGTCGACCTCTCTCCTCTCTCAAATGATTTCTCTCTCTCACTCGGTCGACCTCTCTCTCAAAATGGATCGAGCAAGCGGTCTCGAGATCTCTACGATCTTCCAGTGGGTGGTTGTGTGCCAGGAGATTCGAAGGAGGGGGAAAAAGGCTTCGTGGGAAGGAGGAGAGCCAACCACGGCCAGCGGTGGTGACGGGGAAGTGCCCAACCGCGAGGAGGCAGCGGCGGTGGTTAAGGCTGCGGCGGCGATGGAGGTGGACAGCGGCGGTACTGTCACACCAGCCAACGAAAGGGCTGTCGGGGAGGATTTGGCTACTGTGGTTGAGGCTGGTGGGGGTGTAATGGCAGTAGAGGGCGGGGTGGCGGCTAGAGGAGTAAGAGAGGGCGAGGCCACCCGAGGAGGGGACAGCAGCGAACTGGCCACGAGTAGTAGAGATACATTGGGCAGTGGGGGAGATGCTAGGAGTAGTAGGGGAGGTGCCACGAGCACTCCTGATACTCCTACGATAGAGGAGTTGCTCGCGGCCGCCGAGCGGGCCGGTGTTGAGTGGAGGGAAGGTAGCGGCGAAGAGGTAGTGACGGCTGGTCGCGTTGTTGCGACACCGATGCTGAGGGCGACGGACGTAGAGCCGAGGGGAGGAGATGATGGGATCGGTGCTTCGCATTCGGTCCCATTCGCGGAGGGGGATTTCTTGGATTTCGCGAGGCTGCGGGACATTTTGAATGCACTTGGCCTCGATGCCGGGATTACAGAGGTGTTGAGGGGTGCGAGGGCGATAGAGGATCAGGCCTCGGCGCTCTTATTAGGAGCGTTGCTCAGTGGTGCGGGGATGACGGCGACGGACACGGGGTCACCGGGGACGGATGCCATGAGGGGGGAGGAGCTAGAGGAGGAGGTGGTGGTTGAGGAGCGGATTACAGCGACTGCTGAGGCGAAGGCCTACTGGGCCAGAGCGCATCCCAGGTTTGAAATGGGGACTTATGCTCCGCGGTTACACTTCTTCGAGCCGACGGGGATGACTGGTTACGTCCCTGCTCGGACGGATTTCCCCGAGGACATGCTTCTTCGAGACCGGGCTTCACATATCTCTGCTAGGTGGACCACGGTATGACTTTAACGGTTTAACTCCTTGAATTAGACTTGCTTCCTTGAATCATTGCGTTGCTTTATTAATGCCATTTCTTTGCTCTGTTGAAACAGCGTACTAAAGATGTCTACGGCCACGGAGGCTCAGCCAGCTCATTGAAGTACTACAAGGAGTTGCCCCGGAGAGTACGGGAGTTGGTGGATGAGGCTGGTTTCGGGCCGTTCATCCAGTTGATGACGGCAGTGAGGGTGGATCGCACGGTGTTGACGGCACTTACGGAGTGGTGGTGGGACACCACCAACACGTTCCACTTCCATTTCGGGGAGATGATGGTGACTCCCCTCGACTTCGCGGCGATTACGGGACTCCGGGTTGGAGGCGAGCCGATTCCTTACAACCCGAGCATAGATTTGGATGATACAGCTTTGGAGTGGTTCCTTGGACGGGTCCCGCGCCATAGCGGAGGAGTGGCGGAGTACGGCCAGTTCAAGGCGTACTGGGATCACGAGCCGGCGAGCGACGTCGAGGTGGCCCAGATGGCCAGGGCTTACTTGCTATACCTGTTCGGGGCTTCTCTGTTCCCGATCAGGCGATCTCGGGTGCACCTCAGTTACTTGGCAGGCCTGGTAGATCTGAGACAGGCAGGGCGATACGACTGGGGAGGTGCTGCTCTGTGCATGCTCTACTGCTTCCTTAGAGCTGCCTCACGCAGAGTGGGAGACACTGTTGGCGGCTATTGGCGGGTAGTTGAGGTATGACTCAATGCTATCACTATAAACTGCTTTGATTGATTGAATGATTTGAAAATGCTTTGAGTTGAATTGAAAATGCAATGATTTGAATTGAATTGACATCCAAAATTCGCAGCTTTGGGCCTACGAGGTTTTGGGCATGTTCCCACCTGAGAATACTTACACGAATCTGAACTTGCTTCCACGTGGACTTGCGTGGGGTAAAGAGTACAGGAGAGTGAAGGAGCGGCGGGGACAAGTGATGACTTTCCGACGCTGGCTAGACAACATCACTGGAGTTACGGTACAAACATCAACTTTCCTTTCCTTTTATGATTTCTTGAAAAATGAAATTCTTGATTATTAATGTAAGAAAACTGAATGCAGGTTCACTGGGATCGTTGGGCCAGGGTGGAGGCTGACTTCCTTCTGAGGAGCTGGGAGGTGACGCGGAGCAGGGTCCTGCTGGAGTGCCCACTGGGCTGGCAGTGGTATTTGGGGGATCGCGTGACACGACAGTCACTCGGTTCTCAAGAGTTCATTGTGCGGGGCCACTTCCTCCACGAGTGCAGAGGACTGAGACCTACACTTGATCATAATCTACACTCGCGATGTAACGACCCTGATTTTTGGTCAATAAAAATTTCGCCAAAAATTTGAATTTTATTTTAATACTTGGATTTCATTTCAACGTCCAAAAATCGGTCGTTATCGACTTATAAAATTTTGTTATTTTATTTGAAAATTCTTTATTTATTTTATAAATCCCTTTTTGCGATTAATAATCCGTCATAATTAGGTTTATGACTTAGGAGATTGGAATTCATCGCCTAGGCATTAAGGTCATTTTCTAAAGACGAGTATGCCTATTAAGACCTTGGTATAGTTACTTGGTAATTGTAGAAAATCCTAGAATTTATTTTCTCGGCTGGAAATCCTGCATGGCAACCGATTAGTTAGCAAACCCTAACTACCATATGGCTTAGTTGCATTTTCCCTAACCTAGAGCGTTGCATCGATGCCAAAATGGTTAATGTTTAGTCCTTGCCTTGGCGTCAGTTGGTCGCGCCTTGCTTTTGCTTAGCTAGGCTGCCTTGGCATCGGCTCGCTGACAAGCCTGCCTTGCCTTGGCGTCGGCTCATTGTCGAACTGCCTTGCCTTGGCATCGGCTCGCTGTTGCGCCTGCCTTGCCTTGGCATCGGCTCGCTGTCGCGCCTGCCTTGGCTTGGCGTCGGGTCGCTGTCGGTCTGCCTCGCCTAGGCGTCGGGTCACTGTCGGGTTGCTCTGCCTTGGCTGCCATCGGGTTCTGCCTTGGCGTCGGGTCACGCCTTGCTTTTGCCTTGGCGTTGCTGGGCCGCCTTGCTCGCCTTGCCTTGGCTATGCCTTGGCCACCGCCTTGCTTGTAGGCCGCCTAGCCGTCGCCTTGCTTGCAGGTCGCTTTGGCCACCGCTTTGCTTGTAAGGTCGCTTTGGCCCTTTGTTTATCGGGTGCTTTACCGCTGCCACTACTTGGCTCTGGTCGCCTTAGCCACTATTTGGCCATGCTTTGGCCACCGCCCTTTGTTTAGCCACAGTGCTTTGGCCACCGCAGCCTTTGTTTGGCCACCAATTGCCAGCCACCGCTTGTTTGGCCACCAGGCTGCCTTGGCCACCGCTTTGCCACCGAGCTGCTTTGGCCACCGCTTGGCCACCGCTTTGCTACCAGGCTGCCTTGGCCACGCTCATGCCTTGCCTTGGCGTTTGGCACCATCGGGTTTTAATATTCCGTTATTAGGCGATTTCTTCCTAAATAAAACCAAAATACCACTCGGGCAATGAAAGCCTAGATTAAGTATCGTTAGTCTTTAACCAATTAGTTAGATTCCTAATAGACTGCTAACCTAATCACTTGGATCCCAAATCTATTTAGGTTACCCTAACCCTAGATGGACCATTTTACCCTTTTTGTCTTTATCCATTGGACGATAAAAGCTAGGGTAATATTTATCCGTTGGACAATAGCATTAGGATTTCCTTTACCCATTGGTCAATAGGTAAACCTTGGTTAATCTTCCTAAGTACGAGATTAGATTAGCTTAGTGCTTAATTACAACTATTAGACTTTCTAGCATTAACTGTTGGATAATAACCGCTAGGAGAATTATTACCCATTGGACGATAGACAAGAATCCTAGCCATCATTACCCATTGGTTATTGACCGCTAGGGAAACCATTATCCAATGGATAATAGTTAGTCTTGACAATTGTAGACACCCCAATTTGGACCTATTAATTATCCTTAATTTGTGCCCTCGAGGCTCCCCGATGATGAAAATGAATCAAAACAGGCCGTGGACGAACTTGGACAATGCTTCTTGGACTTTTTCAAAACCAAAACTCTTCTTTTTCCGACACCCTGAGGGCAAAATGGGCACACTTTTTGGCATATAAAATAACTTTGAATGAAACCAATTGGGTTAGTAAGAGGACTCAACGAGCTTTCCAACGCTTCGAAAAACACCCAAAACCGAGTTCGGGAGTGTCCGTGGCGCCCTTCTGAAGTTGGGCAGCCACTCCCAAGCGCTCGGGACCACTCTAGAGCGCTCGGGAGTGCCACTCCCAAGCGCTTGAGACCACTCTAGAGCGCTTGGGAGTGTTGACAGACCAATGCATGTTGAGCTTGGCTTTGACCATGGCTTTTTAGGCTTTTAAATCCATTCAACGTTCAAACTTGGTCCCCCCTGAGCATGCCTGAGCCAGCAGAGCATCTCATGATGCCTTTTGCCCTCCCCAAAACATTTTTTCTTTTCATTTTCATTTGATTTTCAAGCTAAAATCCTAATTTTCCCTCCCCTATATATACTCCTCCATTCCACATGCAAAAGGGACACAAAATTCTTCTCACTCTCTCCCCTATTTTCTGAAAATCTCAGCCTTCAAACCTCTCTCAAATATTTTCCAAAACTTGTGTTTTCAAAGGAAGTTTTCAAACAATCTTCAAGTGCTTCAAAAGCCTCACATCTCTAGTTCATCTACTTCATTTTCCTACTGTTTTCAACCCATTTTCAAGCAAACAAATCAGTCCAAGAAGTCAAGTTCAAGCCAAGAAAAGGTAAAAATTTGGTTTTTCCAAGTTATTCAATGCTTTTCTACTTCTGAGGGGGATCAAGGGCCCATACCAGTTCCTTATACTGGTTGTGAGCTCATTTGATCTTGGTTTAATAACAAGAGCAAGAGGAACACAAAGAAGAAAACAAACTTTTTTCTGGGCACTGTGTTCACTCCCGAGCGCTCGGGACCATTCTTGAGCGTTCGGGAGTGCTGCTGCCACTGAAACCTTGTTTTGTCACTATGTACTTCATTTTCTATTTGCAGTAGACACTGGGTGTGCACTGGTCCCTCCGGAGCCCAGTTAGGTTTGCATTCAGTTGCAAGGAGGCATGATTTGGATGGTTAGAACCTGTTTCTAGTCATTTAAACCCTATGCTGAGCATATTCATGTTTAAATGGTTTTTGTATTCTTGTTTAAAGTATCATGTTATATCTGTGCTAACAAAGTTTGCAGGATGGCTTGACAGTGGTCCCGAGCGCTCGAGACCACCCCTGAGCGGTCGGGAGTGATTGCATGCTATCTCACTTCACTCTTTCTACAATCTTGTTATTTCCTGCCTTTGCATGTCCCTACATGTGCCTGTTTGCTCTTTTAAACTATAGATCTCCCCTTCCAGAGGCAAGGAGGCATGAGTTGGAAGGCTGGGGTGCAACTTCAGCCTGCCAAGCCCACTGTTGAGCCTGTGATGTGCTTAACTTTAGTTTAGTTTATAGTTTCTGTATTGCATCCTGTTTGTACAAACAAAAATTTGCAGGTTGGATATCAGCACTCCCAAGCGCTTTGGAGCATTCCCGAGCACTCGGGAGTGAAGTCAGAAGCAGATCTTCAACCCTTTGTCATCCTGCATTTTATCCTTTGCCATTATATCATTCACTGTACACCTTGCACATGCATGCACTGCTATCTTTTGGTATTTGTACATACTTGCTAAATGGTTCAATGAAACAAAATGTTTTTGACAAAATCCCACAAATGTTTAGTAGAGACCGATTTCAAATCGGGCGAGGGGGGTGCCGTAAAACCCTTCCCCCCTCGTAACATGGCTTCCGAACCCTCAAACGAATCTCTGGTTTTCAATTCAAATCAATCTTTTTCAAGCAAAACGGTTTCTCGGGTGGCGAACCACAAATCCGGGTGGCGACTCTTCAAACTTTTCAAATCGATTCTAAAAGGCGTGGCGTTTCCTTTCGGGCCGCCCCGTAACCACCCGGGGCTGTGGTAGCCCACAACAATCATGTACTAGATAGATTAAAATATTAGATTTGGCATGTGTTAAAATCTATTATAGTATAATTAGTACATCTGGTTATTCATTTAGGACTTTGTACTTTGAAAGTAGTATAATTGTTTATTAGATAGTGTACTAGATTGTGTGTACTTACTTGTATATATATTATATGTGTACTTGTATGTATATATATATATGCATATATATATAATATTGAATTGTGCATGTGTGCATTAGAATATTTTAATTAGAAAATCTTGCATAATACTTTATTTCTTTTACCCATTGGACAACACATGTTAGGAGATTTATTAACCAATGGACAATAGCTTAGTCTTGCCAAAAGTACAAGGTTTATTATTTAATTTTTCCATGGGATTCTCTTATTATTATATATAAAGACTAGATTGCCCATATGTTAAAAAATATATTAAAATAGAATTAGTATATTAGGTTATTAATTTAGTACTTAGTACTTTGAAAGAAGTAGATTAGTTTATTAGATCTTGGAAAGTGACATATCTAGTCTAGATATTGTAGTACTTGCTTGTATATATAATATGTGTACTTGTATGTATATATATATATTATATTGTAATACACATGTGTCTATATAGATTTTTATAATAAGAAAATCTAATTTTGGTTTAAAATACAAGATTTCAAAGTACCCATAGTACCCATATCAATAATATACTATGTGTATTCTTCCTAGTGCATATATATATAGATATATAGTACAAGAGAGAGAGAGATTCTCGGATGGAGAGGGAGGGAGAGAGTGTGATGTGTGTGCAAGTTGATTGACCTAGCTTAGCTCATCTTGTCCTTCTTTGATATGCTTTCAAGGTGAAAGCATGGCCAAGGACAATCAAATCTAGTCCTTCTTGTACAAACCCTAATTTTATACTTGAATCAAATCCCATTTTCTTGCCTAGTCTTCCATAATCCAATCCAAAGGACACATCCTAGCCTTGCATGCCTAGTTTTAGGTTGTTTCTTGCAAGGAAGCAAGATTGCTTGGAATAAAAAAATGAGAGATAGGAGAGAGAGAGAGAATTCGGCCATGAGAGGAGAGAGGAGAAGCTTGCCTATAAATACCAAGCCATTTGGTGCTTTGAACTCACACCTCCAAGCATAGCTCTCACTTCTCTCTAAAATCTCTAAGAAACCAGTTTCTGGACAGCCTACTGTCCTCCAAAAAACTCCATTTTTTCTCTGGGCGAAAGTCATTTCTAGGAACAATGTCCTCCACGAAAGTCGTAGAACACTTCGAGAGCTTCAGTTTAGACCCAAGAACCACCCAAACGGTCAAGAAACGACCAAGATATTGCCATCCGAAGTTCAGTGAAATTCTCGGATTTCCAGTCCAGACAGCTTACTGTCACCCCCTTTACCACCATTTTTCTCCGGGCGAAAGTCGTTTTTAGAAACAACGTCCTTCACGAAAGTCGTAGAGAACTTCGAGATCTTCGTTTTAGACTCAAGAACGATCCTATTCGGCCAAGTATTGACCGAGTTACTGCCTTCCAAAGTTGGGTCCAGATTGTGAGCATTCGACGCCCGTAGCACTTTCCAACTAGCTTATTCGGCCCCAACTAGTTTCGGATTAAGGTAGAATCTTCTTATACCCCTACCCTACGTATATCGTATGATATGAACGTGAGTAAGAATATGTAATACTTGGCTAGTTGATCGCATGATGTTGTTTGACGTAGGATTCTTTGAAGTATATGAGCATGATAATGTAGTTGTGATAATTAGCTTGTAGAACTTTCTTACTAAAAGTACGTAGTTTACTTTGATCTTGAGAATAATTGAATACATGGTTTATAGAATCTCCCCAACTTGATTAACTCGTCAATAAACATATGTGGTTACGATTCGTTTAAAAACAAAATGTTGTTTCAAAACAAAGTATTTGTATTTTGACCTTTTTAAGGATTGTGAACTTGATTGCATGATTGCTTACCTTACTTGTGGTTGCAAACAAGCATGATTAAATAGAGTTGGATGATCTTGCTAGATTACTTTAAAGTGATTCGTCCCGCCGCAGAGTCTTTGCATGATTACGAGACACGAGAACCAAAAAGTAGAAATATGACACTTAGGGAGTGGTTGATATGGATAAAAAGGATTTTTGAAACTACATAATGGTCGGACTTGGTAGCCTTATGTGAGTTGTGAAAACCCGCAAGGTGGCCGGACTTGGTAGCCCTTTGTGTGGACTTGCGAAAACCACAATGAGGCCGGACTTGGTAGCCCATTGTGTAGATTGCTAATGGAGCCGGACGTGGTAGCTTCATTGGTAATTGGGCTTGGTTATCCGCGGAGAGGAGCCAATGCAAGATTTTATAATGTGGCCGGACTTGGTAGCCCGTTGAATGAGAAATGATTTTTGAAATGAAATGGTGACACAATACGATGAGTCGCATAGGAGAAACCAAGAAAGGCATGACACCAACGTAAGCAAGATAGTGAATGCGGATGTATCATTGTTAATTATGTTGTTTAATGAGCATGTGTAATTATTTATATGACTCTTTGTTGTAAGTTATGGGTTAGCGGGTTGGATTATTCTATTGAGCTTCTGTAGCTCACGGTGTTACCTTTTTGGTGACCCTGACATATTATACTGGGGGCGACGCTGGTATAATGTGTCAGATTTCATAGATGAGCAGCAGGAACAGTACACCTTGGAGGCCTTTGGAGTCGAGGAGCTTGCAAGGATGGAGGAAGAGGCGGAGCAGTAGTTAACCTTAGATTATCCCCTCTTTTGAATAAAAGTACTCTAGTGAGACTTAAGTTGTAATAATGAGCTAGACTCTCCTTAATTTATTCAATAAAAAGTTTATTTAACGTACCCAAAAATTCGGGGCGTTACAACTTGGTATTAAAGCTTTAGGTTCAAAACCTCGGCCATGGGTAGAATGGGTAGCCTTTAAGATTAGTTTTAAGATAAGTTGACCATTGCACAAACGCGACTTGATTTTTTAAGTTTACCGTCCCAAATTGGGTGGAATTCTGACAAAACAATCTTCGGATTGAAGTAAGGTGTGGAAATTGGCAGTACCACCGAACTGGGAATTCCCGAACAATTGGATGATGACTTAAATCAAGAATCGAATGTGGAACGTAGCTAAATCCAAGTTTTTCATTAGTGTTAATTGAACCCTTGTCTTTAAACCGTGACTAATTGAGGTTTAAACTTTCCTTGTAGATGAGCCAACCGAACCTTTACCAAGTCAACCTACTAGCGGAAGCTCGCCGATTTAGAAACACCATAGAAACCATGACAACCCAACTAATGGAGGATCCCAATTTTCCCTATATTTTTCCCTACATTCATGACTTCTATCAGAAGCATGGTGCCATTCCACTTCCCAAAAATGAGGAGGAAGATGGTGATGAAGCTATACCCGTCATAGTCCAAATAGCATTTCCCGATGATGAGGGGTTTATAATTGAGAAAATTACCTCTAAGTACAGAAAAGTGACACTTAATTTCCATTAAGGATAGATGAAATACTTAATTACCACTAAGTCCATTTTTACAAAAATACATTTACCATTAATGGAAGTGTCACCCTGGAGTTTTAGGGCATGCTAGGGTTTTATGGTACCCTAATGGGTATCCTAGTACCCTTGGGTACCCTAAAATCTTAGGGTACCCTAGGATTTTAGGATTTTAGGGTACCCTAGGGTTTTAGGGTACCTTAAGATTTTAGGTTTTAGGATACCCTAGGGTTTAAGGTACCTTAGGGTTTAGGTTTAGTCACTTTCATAGAGCGTTAGAGTTTAGGTTTAGGCACTTTCATAGGAGTTTTAGGGTGCACTTTCCTATTATAGGGTTTTAGCGGTTTAGGCACTTTCATAGGGTGCCCTAGGGGTTTAGGCATTTTTATAGGGTACCCTGAAGTTTAGGCACTTTTATAGGGTGCCCTAGGGGTTAGGCACTTTTAGTATTTAGGATTTTAGGCACTTTCATAGGGTTTTCGCGTTTTGTTAATTAGAGGAGACTTGGTGGGAATTACTTTTTATTTTCTAGACCTAGAGGTAAATTGCCCTTTATAATTGAAGAAGTTGAAGAAGAAACCAGAGATGAGAAGGTTGCCAACAAGGTGATTGAGGAGGGAGAAGTCAGTGGAAGTAAGGATGTCAATGAAGGGAATCTCGAAGAGGACGAGACCCCAAAAGCAGAGGATGCCAATTAGGCGTATCTTAGATAAGTCGAGTAATAATTGTAATCCTTCGGGATGTAGGAAGTTGGAAAATTAGGATCACCCTTGTCTGTTTAAGAGTCCATCTATGTTGTATGCATTTCTATTTCAATAAAGACTTGTACGATCATCTATGTGTACTTGTTTCCATTTAATGAAAGACTTGTATTTTATACCTATTCGTATACGATTTTCTCTTTACACCTCGAGTCGTAGTAGTATCGTAGCAAGAGTACCTAGGATCGTTTCAACTTGTATTAGAAAGAACCTTAGGTCGCTTTTTGCCATTATAGTAGAATTCTATGCTTATGTTTGTAATCCTTTGCTTATCTATGAAAAGCTTATTTTCTTAAAATAAAGAGTACTGTTGTATGCTATACAATATTTTACTTTAGTAAATAAAACCCTTAATACAAAGGACAATCATTTTGGTTGACGCAAGTTACTAAATGATAGTAATCTTTTTGCTTGTCTATAAAATCTTCTCTGTTATGGGTACTGTAGCACACTACCATTAGACATTTTATTTTAGTTCGATGAGAGCACCAAGTGTCGGCCATAACCCAAAGGGGGGCCCGGCAAACCGCCACCCTCAACCTCCCCCAAAAAGGGGGCCCCGGTAAACCACCCTCAACCTCCCCCCAAAAATTCAAATTCAAACATTTTTCCTCCTCCACTCACCCTTCACCCGGCCCTATAAATAGCCCCCTCCTCTTCCCATTTTCTTCACACCATCTCTTCATCTCTCTTTCACCATCTTAACCCCTCCAAACCACTATCCAATCAAACCGAGCCATGGCGGCGATCTGGCGACGTGGATTCCCGGAGGACGCCCAGTTCCGAGAGATGGAGCGAATCGAGCTCACCTCGACGATCCGAGTAATACAGTTGCTACCCTTCACCTTCGTCCTCTTTTGTGCCGTGATTACCATAGCCATGCCGCGGTGGTTCGATAGGAATAACCGCCTCACCACCTTCTGGTACTAGGTTCCCGTCGTGGCCGTCGCACTTGTGGCGTTCGGAAAAGAATACGAACGTCGGGCACTCCAAGCCTTCAACGATCGATGGCGGCTCGAGGCGTAGCAATGGCACCCTAGCCATTATTTTGCTTTTACATTCATTTTCTTGTATCCGATGATACCGTTAGGCGTGTAATATAATGATCTTTTCTAACTCAAATTTTATTTGCTTATCTACCACAATCTATCTTGTTCATTGCGTGCTAACTTCATAACAAAACCCCTAAGTTCGAGTAACACCACCATTTCGGGAGAGTACAGCTGTTAGTCTAAAGTAAGTAGTGAGTGCGAACTAGAAATAGCCAACCTACGCCTAACCTGTGACTTAAGAGTGACTTGCTTCTTTTAAGGGGGATAGACGACAATTCAAGGACCAGTATAGCAACCTTGTCAAATCAGTAGACACGCACCAATTTCGAGGACGAAATTATTTTAAGGGGGATAGGTTGTAACGACCCTGATTTTTGGTCAATAAAAAT
Organism: Rhododendron molle; assembly: GCA_025413875.1. NCBI lineage: Eukaryota > Viridiplantae > Streptophyta > Magnoliopsida > Ericales > Ericaceae > Rhododendron > Rhododendron molle. The sequence continues at coordinate 23,637,140 of CM046393.1, forward strand.
TTCGCTAAAAATTTGAATTTTATTTTAATACTTGGATTTCATTTCAACGTCCAAAAATCGGTCGTTATCGACTTATAAAATTTTGTTATTTTATTTGAAAATTCTTTATTTATTTTATAAATCCCTTTTTGCGATTAATAATCCGTCATAATTAGGTTTATGACTTAGGAGATTGGAATTCATCGCCCGGGCATTAAGGTCATTTTCTAAAGACGGGTATGCCTATTAAGACCTTGGTATAGTTACTTGGTAATTGTAGAAAATCCTAGAATTTATTTTCTCGGCTGGAAATTCTGCATGGCAACCGATTAGTTAGCAAACCCTAACTACCATATGGCTTAGTTGCATTTTCCCTAACCTAGAGCGTTGCATCGATGCCAAAATGGTTAATGTTTAGTCCTTGCCTTGACCGTTAACTTGACTGCCTTGCCTTGGCGTCGGCTCGCTGTCGGGCCTGCCTTGCCTTGGCATCGGCTCGCTGTTGCGCCTGCCTTGCCTTGGCGTCGGCTCGCTGACAAGCCTGCCTTGGCTTGGCGTCGGGTCGCTGTCGGGTCTGCCTCGCCTAGGCGTCGGGTCACTGTCGGGTTGCTCTGCCTTGGCTGCCATCGGGTTCTGCCTTGGCGTCGGGTCACGCCTTGCTTTTGCTTTGGCGTTGCTGGGCTGCCTTGCTCTGGCCTTGCCTTGGCTATGCCTTGGCCACCGCCTTGCTGGTAGGCCGCCTTGGCCACCACTTTGCTTGTAGGCTGCCTTGGCCACCGCCTTGCTTGTAGGCTGCCTTGGCCACTGTTTGGCCACCGGGCTGCTTTGGCCACCGCTTGGCCACTGGCCACTGTTTGGCCACCGCTAGCCTTTGTTTACCAGTCGCCTTGCCACCGCCAGCCTTTGTTTGGCCACCAGGCTGCCTTGGCCACCGCTTTGCCACCGAGCTGCTTTGGCCACCGCTTGGCCACTGCTTTGCTACCAGGCTGCCTTGGCCACGCTCACGCCTTGCCTTGGCGTTTGGCACCGTCGGGTTTTAATAGTCCGTTATTAGGCGATTTCTTCTTAAATAAAACCAAAATACCACTCGGGCAATGAAAGCCTAGATTAAGTATCGTTAGTCTTTAACCAATTAGTTAGATTCCTAATAGACTGCTAACCTAATCACTTGGATCCCTAATCACTTCTCTCTAACCCTAGATGGACCATTTTACCCTTTTTGTCTTTATCCATTGGACGATAAAAGCTAGGGTAATATTTATCCGTTGGACAATAGCATTAGGATTTCCTTTACCCATTGGTCAATAGGTAAACCTTGGTTAATCTTCCTAAGTACGAGATTAGATTAGCTTAGTGCTTAATTACAAATATTAGACTTTCTAGCATTAACCGTTGGATAATAACCGCTAGGAGAATTATTACCCATTGGACGATAGACTAGAATCCTAGCCATCATTACCCATTGGTTATTGACCGCTAGGGAAACCATTATCCAATGGATAATAGTTAGTCTTGACAATCATGTACTAGATAGATTAAAATATTAGATTTGGCATGTGTTAAAATCTATTATAGTATAATTAGTACATTAGGTTATTCATTTAGGACTTTGTACTTTGAAAGTAGTATAATTGTTTATTAGATAGTGTACTAGATTGTGTGTACTTACTTGTATATATATTATATGTGTACTTGTATGTATATATATATGCATATATATATAATATTGAATTGTGCATGTGTGCATTAGAATATTTTAATTAGAAAATCTTGCATAATACTTTATTTCTTTTACCCATTGGACAACACATGTTAGGAGATTTATTAACCAATGGACAAAGCTTAGTCTTGCCAAAAGTACAAGGTTTATTATTTAATTTTCCAATGGATTCTCTTATTATTATATATAAAGACTAGATTGCCCATATTTTAAAAAATATATTAAAATAGAATTAGTATATTAGGTTATTAATTTAGTACTTAGTACTTTGAAAGAAGTAGATTAGTTTATTAGATCTTGGAAAGTGACATGTACTTGCTTGTATATATAATATGTGTACTTGTATGTGTATATATATGTATATATATATTATATTGTAATACACATGTGTGTATATAGATTTTTATAATAAGAAAATCTAATTTTGGTTTAAAATACAAGATTTCAAAGTACCCATAGTACCCATATCTATAATATACTATGTGTATTCTTCCTAGTGCATATATATATAGATATATAGTACAAGAGAGAGAGAGAGATTCGGATGGAGAGGGAGGGAGAGAGTGTGATGTGTGTGCAAGTCGATTGACCTAGCTTAGCTCATCTTGTCCTTATTTGATATGCTTTCAAGGTGAAAGCATGGCCAAGGACAATCAAATCTAGTCCTTCTTGTACAAACCCTAATTTTATACTTGAATCAAATCCCATTTTCTTGCCTAGTCTTCCATAATCCAATCCAAAGGACACATCCTAGCCTTGCAGGCCTAGTTTTAGGTTGTTTCTTGCAAGGAAGCAAGATTGATTGGAATAAAAAAATGCGAGATAGGAGAGAGAGAGAGAATTCGGCCATGAGAGGAGAGAGGAGAGGCTTGCCTATAAATACCAAGCCATTTGGTGCTTTGAACTCACACCTCCAAGCATAGCTCTCACTTCTCTCTAAAATCTCTAAGAAACCAGTTTCTGGACAGCCTACTGTCCTCCGAAAAACTCCATTTTTTCTCCGGGCGAAAGTCATTTCTAGGAACAACATCCTCCACGAAAGTCGTAGAACACTTCGAGAGCTTTAGTTTAGACCCAAGAACCACCCCAAACGGTCAAGAAACGACCAAGATATTGCCATCTGAAGTTCAGTGAAATTCTCGGATTTCCAGTCCAGACAGCTTACTGTCACCCCCTTTATCACCATTTTTCTCCGGGCGAAAGTCGTTTTTAGAAACAACGTCCTTCACGAAAGTCGTAGAGAACTTCGAGATCTTCGTTTTAGACTCAAGAACGATCCTATTTGGCCAAGTATTGACCGAGTTACTGCCTTCCAAAGTTGGGTCCAGATTGTGAGCATTCGACGCCCGTAGAACTTTCCAACTAGCTTATTCGGCCCCGACTAGTTTCGGATTAAGGTAGAATCTTCTTATACCCCTACCCTACGTATATCGTATGATATGAACGTGAGTAAGAATATGTAATACTTGGCTAGTTGATCGCATGATGTTGTTTGACGTAGGATTCTTTGAAGTATATGAGCATGATAATGTAGTTGTGATAATTAGCTTGTAGAACTTTCTTACTAAAAGTACGTAGTTTACTTTGATCTTGAGAATAATTGAATACATGGTTTATAGAATCTCCCCAACTTGATTAACTTGTCAATAAACATATGTGGTTACGATTCGTTTAAAAACAAAATGTTGTTTCAAAACAAAGTATTTGTATTTTGACCTTTTTAAGGATTGTGAACTTGATTGCATGATTGCTTACCTTACTTGTGGTTGCAAACAAGCATGATTAAATAGAGTTGGATGATCTTGCTAGATTACTTTAAAGTGATTCGTCCCGTCGCGGAGTCTATGCATGATTACGAGACACGATAACCAAAAAGTAGAAATATGACACTTAGGGAGTGGTTGATATGGATAAAAAGGATTTTTGAAACTACATAATGGCCAGACTTGGTAGCCTTATGTGAGTTGTGAAAACCCGCAAGGTGGCTGGACTTGGTAGCCCTTTGTGTGGACTTGCGAAAACCACAATGAGGCCGGACTTGGTAGCCCATTGTGTAGATTGCCAATGGAGCCGGACGTGGTAGCTTCATTGGTAATTGGGCTTGGTTATCTGCGGAGAGGAGCCAATGCAAGATTTTATAACGTGGCCGGACTTGGCAGCCCGTTGAATGAGAAATGATTTTTGAAATGAAATGGTGACCCAATACGATGAGTCGTGTAGGAGAAACCAAGAAAGGCATGACACCAACGTAAGCAAGATAGTGAATGCGGATGTATCATTATTAATTATGTTGTTTAATGAGCATGTGTAATTATTTATATGACTCTTTGTTGTAAGTTATGGGTTAGCGGGTTGGATTATTCTATTGAGCTTCTGTAGCTCACGGTGTTACCTTTTTGGTGACCACGACATATTATCTTGAGGCGGAGGTATAATGTGTCGATTTCATAGATGAGCGGCGAGCAGTACACCTTGGAGGCCTTTGGAGCCGAGGAGCTTGCAAGGATGGAGGAAGAGGCAGAGCAGTAGTTAACCTTAGATTATCCCCTCTTTTGAATAAAAGTACTCTTGTGAGACTTAAGTTGTAATAATGAGCTAGACTCTCCTTAATTTATTCAATAAAAAGTTTATTTAACGTACCAAAAAATTCGGGGCGTTACACAGATACAGACTTGGAGAGGTACCTGCGGCGCACACTGGACTACGCAGCATACAGGGATAGGTACTTGGCCACGAGCTTGGGTGTGGAGAGGGACACTACGCCAAATATTGCTTTTGCCGGCAGTATTATTACCGGCGGTAAAAAAAACTGCCGTTAAAAGTAACTTTTACCGGCATTAGTAAAACCGCCGGAAATAACTACTAAAAACGGCGGTTTTTTTTAATAATGCCGTTTTTATAAACTTTTACTGGCGGTTTTTTAAAATACCGCCGGAAAAAATAGAATATACGGTTTTTTAAATACCGGCGGTTTATTAATGCCGCTTATAATAATAATACCGACCCGTATAATATAAATATTATTATTTATCCTACATGACGCAATCTGCGGGTCAGCCCAGTTGGTAGCACGCGTGCTATAGGATCCAGAGGTTCCGCGTTCGATTCCTGGGAGAACAAAAAAAATTAACTACCGATTTTACTGCCGGTGGTATTATTACCGGCGGTTTTTTACCGCCGTTTTTAGTATTGCCGGTGGTTTTCTAATGCTGCTTTTGTTTTTCTGACAATTGTATTCCCGGCGGTTTATTTCCGGCGGTTTTTGAACTTTTACCGGCGGTTTTGTGTATTACCGGCAGTTTTTTGGACTATTAACGGCAGTTTTCTCATGCCGCTAATACTAAAATTTGGCGTAGTGGGAGCTCGAGAGACGGATAGCAGAGGCTGAGGCCAGGAGGGCAAGGGGTGAGGCTGGAGGTGGGATGGGAGATGAGACTGGAGGTGTGACTAGAGGGCGGGGCCGTGGCCGTCGCTCTTCGCGCGGGAGGGGTTGAAGCACTAGACCTCCTGCTGGTGGGCAAGGTGGTGGCTCTTCAGGCCTAGGTGAGGGCAGCACGCAGGTTCCAGAGACGGCTGAGACTTCAGCTTCACCTGGGTTACCGGCGTTGGAGTGGACGATAGGGGTGAGGGACCCTTCTGGAGCACGGGCTTTGCTAGATGTTCCACGCCTTCCTCAGCCGCTAATGCGACTTCCTGCTCAGGTATGAATACAACTTGCTTCTTTCCATGATCCAAATGCTCCTTATTCATGCGCCTATTGTTTTGACCTTTGAACCATCGTGCAGGTGCCACGAGAATGGGCAGAGAAGGCCATTATGCTGATGGTGGGGATGTGCCAGCTGCTGAAGGATTGCGCTAAAAGGAGGACCCTCCAGATTAGACCTGCTCCTGAGCCTGCTTTACCTGTTGCTCCTCAGATACAAAAATGCATGCATATTCATTTTATTGGATTTAAAACATGTGTCAAATGAATGAATGTTCATGACATGCAGATGCAGCCACGACGCTCGACTAGGGCGCAGCCGCAGGGCACTGTGAGCCTTCCAACTTCCACCAGCACGAGAGGCCGGGGTACACAAAAGGTGTCACGGTCTGCTACAGGGGCGAGACAGTTTGAGATAGTTCCTAGGGCTGCGTCCCAATGGAGGCCCGCTCCTGAGGAGTCAGAGGAGGAGACAGAGGAGTCGCTTGAGTCACGAGCTTTAGGGTCTACGGACTCGAGTACTGCCTCAGGCCCTTCCAATGATGACGACGATGACGATGGTGGCAGCGACGAGGTTGAGAGCTCTGAGTCCCAGGGACACCAGCGGAAGAGGACCCGTCTGGACTGAGTTTTAGGATTTTTGCTTTGCTAGCTTTTCTTTTGCATGGGCCTGCATGCCAGCGTAGTTGTAGCTTCCAGGCCTGCATGCCTTGGTTTTGTTTGGGCCTGCGTGCCCCGGTAGATAGGATTGGGCATGTGTTCGCCCCAGTTCATGTACTTCCTTCTTTGCTCATTATAAAAACTGTTTAGTTTTGAAAATTTGCGTCGTTTTTCATTTGTTCGCACCCCCTTTATAGAATTGTATTTTATGAAATATGTCTGTCTAGCTTTGAATGAGAGCGAAGAGCACGCGAATTTCAATCGATACTCTTAAAATGAATAAAACTTGACATAACTGACTCGACTCACGAAATTTGACTTGAGATGACAAGAATGTCCTTAATGCGGAATTTGTGATCATTAAGGAGAGTAACAACTGGTCTTGACAGTGACTGGACACGAAAATGGGACACGAGCGCATTTGGTCAAGGCGTATAGCCTACGACGCGCATTAGGTTTCGCCAAAATGCCATTAACGTTGCTTTGACGTGCACACAAGTAATAACGCCGAGGCGTTTCAAAGTGAAAATTGACTTTACAAGCTTCAATGCCAATTTTGACTGCATCATACAATCACAAGCACGTATTAAGACTCGTGTACACCGTTTGATTTGACAAGACGCTCTCGACATGAATTTTGACACGTCGACGGGAAGGAAATCATCAACGTTTTGAGGTTTTCCAAAGGATATACTTGAATACTCGAGAAAACGGACAACTGGACATGCTGTATTCCCCCAGAAATAGGTTGGAACTTGTTGAACCTGCTGTACCAAGATTACAATGCTACCCTGAGGCCAAAACTTGGAAACCAGAACCTTCTGCAAAACTGCAGAACTCTCGAGCGCTCGAGAGTGTTGTCGAGCACTGGGGAATTCACTCCCAAGCGCTCGGGACTGCTGTCACCAGTAGACCAGTGTTCCTTTCCAAGGTCATTCACTAGCCTTCCCCTGCTGTTTCCTCATGCCTGTACGTTTTCAAGATGCTTTAGTGGCATTACACCAGCTGCTTCCCCAAGGAAAACAATTTTCCAAAGCTAGACTTGTGTGTTTCCAATACTTTTTCAAGTTTCCAAAGTTTAAAATCTTGAAAATGCAAGGAAATGGTTTTGAAAAAGACAAGCTTGCTGAGTTTCAAGACTGGTGAGTGAAGGATTGCCCCCCTCCAGCCCTCTATAAATACTGAGCCTAGCTTTGGTAAGTCATTCACATCCCATCCATTATTCTTTTTTCAAAAACTCCCATTTCCTCATGGCTTTGTTGAACCAAGCTTTGCTTCGACCTTGGTTGGACAGCCTTGAAGGCATCGATTGGCTGAATTTCTAAGGGCATCGCCTCTATGCTTTGAGGCATCTCCGAGAAGTTGCAATTCGTCCCGTCTTGCTGCATGTGGCAGCACATTTTTGGGATCCCGAAGTGCATGTCTTTCGCTTCGGTTCTCAAGAACTCTGCCCCACTGTCGAGGAGTTCCATGCCTACCTGGGGAGCCATGATTCTGCTGAGCCAGTCATTCCTATGATCCGGGAAAGCATGAAGAACATTCTTAAGGCTAAGCTGGGTGTTAATGGTAACACTGCTGAATTCCTCACCCGACACAACGCCATCAACATTGTGCGGCTATACGAGATGTTCAATCTGCCTGGCAACCTGACGGACTTTGAGTATCAAGGCCGTCGGATGATGGCTTGTTGCATTTGTCTCTTGGCGGCCTTCTTACTAGTTTCTTATGTTGGTCAGCCTAGCCCTTTGTTGGTGGGAGTTGCTGCTCAGATCGAGGCTCGCAAGGACGTCGCTCCTTTAGTCCTTGCAGAAACCCTGATGGGGTTGGATGCTGTTCGCGCTGGTCGCACGAGGGTTTTTGGTGGTAGCCTGCTATTGTTGCAGGTCGGGACCTCACTCAGCACTCCTTTTTCTATTTCGCTCATTCTTTTTACCTCGACACTCGGTTTAGACTTTATCTGGCTCCTTACTTGTTTTCTCTCTTCTCTTTTTTTTGACAGGTGTGGCTTTGTGACAAACTAAATTTGCTGACTCCTCCGGCCAATGATTGGTGGTATCGTGCTAGTGGATGGAATCGCCCTTTTCAGGTGATGTACAGGAATGAGGATGATTGGGTTGACTTCTTTGCCTCCCTAGATGATGATGACATAGCTTAGCGGTGCTAGTGGCTGAGGCTTCCTGCGATGACTGTGAGTAACATGGGCTCGCCACAGGTGTTTGTGGCAGGCTTGGCTGGCTTCACCTTCTATTCACCACTCCGTATTCTGCGCCAGTTTGGACTCAGTCAAGAGATGCCGCCCCCAGGTTTAGAAATGCTTCGTCTCCCTCCGTTCACCATTCCGGGCCTTCGCAACTATGCGGGAACATGGGGATCTCGTCGGACTGAGTCGAGTGATCCGCTCTATTCCATTGCTTTGACTGGTAGGTACCAGAAGTGGCTAAGAAGGGATGTGGAAGCAAGGAAGGGCTAATTGCTTATTTTGCCGTCTTTGGAATAAAAGAGTAGACCCCGTTGTGTGTTTTTCTTTTTCGTGCTCAACTTGTAATAAAGAAATCATCTGAATAAAAGTGACTGATTAAGGGTCTCCCCCTTTCGGTTCATTAATCGCATGCGCCTTGCAAGAAAATATTTTGATTTTTTAATTTGGATTTTGATCTTGTGATTTAGGACCGAACCTCAGAGTGAGATTGCCTACGTATCCCTTGTGAAAGGGAATCAGGCCCATACGTAGTTCGGGCTAGGGTTTGCTCGGGTATTAACACTCTCCTTTTAGCGCTCTAAATTTTGCCTAGTACCGCCCTTTCGGGTTTTCGGCCTAGCGAGCTCTTTCTCGACTTTTTGCCCTAACTTTTGCCTAGGCCGCCCTTTCGGGTTTTCGACCTAGTGGGCTTGCTCTAATTTTTGCCTGGGACCGCCCACCCTTGCGGTTTGCGGCCCAGCGAGCTCTCTCAGGGGTAATATCGTTTGAGTTGATCCAAATTGACAAGGTTTGAGAATTCATTGCCATAAAGATCAATGATTGAGGCTGCTCCCTCGGAAAGGATAGACTTGATGATGTATGGTCCGGCCCACTTTGGTTGAAACTTCCCTCGTAGGTCAAAAATCGGTGCACGGATTTCCTTAAGTACCATATCCCCCTCTTGCAGGTCCCTCGACTCCACTTTCTTGTTGAATGCTCGGGCGATCCTCCGCTGATAACCCTGAATGTGGTACAACGCACGTAGCCTCCTTTCGTCGAATAGCATGAGTTCTTCGAATCTCCTACTAATCCATTCAGCTTCGTCTATCCCTTGTTCAGCTATGACCCTCAGTGATGGAACTTCTAGCTTGATAGGGAGAATGGCTTCCATACCGTACACCAAAGAATAGGGTGTTGCCTCTGTTGGTGTGCGGATAGACGTCCGGTATCCCCAAAAAGCTAGTGGTAGTTGTTCGTGCCTATTCCTAGCCGATTCAATAGTCCTTTCGAGAATGCTTTTGATGGTCTTGTTCGCTGCTTCGACTGCCCCATTCGTTTGTGGCCGATAAGTGGTCGAATGATGCACTTGAATTTTGAATTCATCAAAGAGCTCCAGAACCTTCCCCTTGAAGTGAACACCATTGTCAGACACGAAGGCTTGAGGGACCCCATACCGATAAATGATGTTTTGCCTGATGAAGTGAGCCACCTGAACTGCCGTCAGAGTCTTGTATGAAGCTGCTTCGACCCATTTGGTGAAATAATTGACTGCTACCAAGATGAACCTGTGACCATTAGAGGCCGCTGGCGTGATCTATCCAATGACATCTATGCCCCAGGCGGAAAATGGCCACGGTGTTGCCATTGGGTGTAATTCTGCGGGTGGGACATGGATAAGATTAGCATGAGTCTGGCATTTATGACATCGGCGCACATACTCAATGCAATCTGTCTCCATGGTTGACCAATAGTATCCCAGTCTCAAGACTTTCTTAGCCAACATCATTCCATTCATGTGGGGCCCACAAACTCCTTCATGAACTTCTTCCATCACTGCTCTCGTATCGTCACCGAGAATACACAACTTGTGAACTCCACATGGAGATCGCCGGTACAATTGTCCACCACAGATGATGTATTGAGGCACCAGCCGTTGCAAGGCGATGCGATCCTTCTTGGTTGAATCTGCAGGGAATTCTCCCTTTTCGACAAAATTCCAAATGTCGTGGAACCACGGGAGTCCATCATTCGGCTCGTCGATGTTCATGACATAGTCATACACGTGCTTGCCTCTCTGCTAAATCATGACAGGCCTCAGCTTTACCCCGATCGGAAGTTCCAGCATGGATGCTAAAGTAGCGAGTGCGTCGGCAAAGCGATTCTTCATCCTTGGGACATGCGTGAAGGTCACCTTTTGAAAATTCGGGATAAGTTCATCAAGTTGCTGATGATACGGCTTCATCTTTTCATCCCTAACCCTCCATTCTCCATTTGCTTGAGATACAACCAGATTGGAATCCCCCACAACTTCTAGTACCTTGACTCCGATTTCCAGTGCGGCTTCCATTCCAACAATGCATGCTTCATACTCTGCTTCGTTGTTCGTGACTTTGAAATTTAGCTTGAAAGCGAGGGGAATGTGTGACCCCTCAGGCGAGACAAGCAGTATGCTAATCCCAAAGCCCTTCTGATTAGCGGCTCCATCGAAGTACAAAGTCCATGTATCATCGACTGCTGTCATCACGTCTTCGTTGGGAAATTGAAATTCCATGTGCTTAGGTCCTTCAATTGGATGATCCGCTAAGAATTCCGCAACAGCCCTGCCTTTCACTCACTTTCGGGTGACGTACTTGATTTCGAATTCTACCAATAAGAGCAACCAACACGCTAACTTAACGGTAAGTGCTGGTTTCTCAAATAGATATTTGAGAGGGTCCATCCAAGAAATCAGTATAACCGAGTAGGACAGCATGTAGTGTCTCAATTTCTTTGTGGCCCATACAAGCGCCCAACACGTCTTTTCCAATGGAGTGTAACGCTCTTTACTTCCCACCATCTTCTTGCTTAGATAGTAAATGGCTCTTTCAACCCCATCCTCCCTCTTGTGCCAGCATGCACCCCATTGATGAGGGCGTGACGGACAAGTACAGGATCAAAGGTTTTCTCAGGATAGGCGGCATCAAGATTGGGGGATTCTGGAGATAAGTTTGTACTACTTCGAAGGCTTTTTGGCACTTGTCGTTCCATTCGAACTTCACATCCTTTTTGATAAACCAAAACATCGACTCACAAGTCAATGTTAACTTTGCAATGAAACGGCTAATGAATTGAATTTTGCCGAAGAAGCTCCGGACATCCTTTTCGGAATGAGGCGGCTCCATATCAAGAATGGCTTTGATCTTAGACGGATCCACCTCAATCCCCCTGGTCGTGATCATGAACCCAAGCATCTTCCCAGTCGTGACTCCGAACGTGCATTTCTGCGGATTGAGACGCATCTTGTACTTCTGAATTCTCTCAAAGAACTTTCTCAATGCTGGGAGATGATCTTTCCGCTCTTTCCCCTTCACTATCATGTCGTCGACGTACACCTCAACCTCCTTGTGAATCATATCATGCAACAATGTTGTAGCAGCTCTCTGATATGTAGGCCTGGCATTCTTCAACCCAAATGGCATAACCTGATAGCAATAAGTACCCCACTCGGTGATGAATGTTGTCTTCTCCCTGTCCTCTGGTGCTAAGAGAATCTGATTGTATCCAGAGAAGACGTCCATGAAAGACAGCAAAGCATGCCCTGTAGTGTTATCGACAAGTACATCTATATACGGCAGAGGAAAGTCATCCTTAGGGCTTGCTTTGTTCAGGTCTCTAAAATCGACGCACACTCTGATTTTTCCATCCTTTTTAGGGACAGGCACGATGTTTGCAACCCAAGTGGGGTATTCTGTTACCACTAGAAAACCGGCATCAATTTGCTTGGTCATCTCCTCTTTTATCTTTAATACCCAATCGGCCCGCATTTTTCTTAGCTTTTGTTTGATAGGTTTGGCGTCGGGATAGAGGGGGATCCTGTGCTCGATGATTTCTAGGTCGATTCCGGGCATGTCCGCGTGGGACCAGGCAAAAACTTCTTTGAATTCTTTCAATAAATTAGTGAGCTCTTGAAGCTCATCGGGAGACAGCCCGGAACCGACCTGAACCAATCAAGGGTTCCCCTCATCACCCAAGTTTATCGAGATTATTTCTTCTTTTAAAGGCTGAGCACGCCTTTCGTTTTCGCGCTCGATGAGGGAACGGATTTCCTTGGGGATGTCCCCATCGAAATCTATTCCTTCATCGTCGGGATCTACAAAATTTATTTCAAAGTCCGGCAAGTAAGCAAAAGCGTTCTTCATTTCATTAATGGGGGCCCCAGTAGGAGGGAATACAGCTGTGGACTCAAACTCGAAGTAAAAGCTACGACGAGGAGGGCCAATAGGCACAAGCTCCGACTTAGCGCTAGACAACGACTCAGTGCTAAATTCAGATACAGTGTCAATGTCAGTGCTGTGAGTGCGCTTTACAAGTGGAATGAAAGTGCAATTCTCTTAAGTGCCTACAGCGTCCACAATGAGCATGGAAGGGTCTTCGATCTCCTCATTATCTCCAAGCATCAGCACGGCAGGATCTTCCATAATACCCCCCAATTTCTCGCCCCCGAACAGCGATTGAAACTGGCCAGCTTCAAGGGTTTTGAGCCAATCCAGAGCTTCAGACAATTCTTCCATCCTTGCAGCCTCTTCATCACTCTCCCAAGTGTCATTGGCAAAGATTTCAAACCCCGGGTACTTCACCTTTGTTTCCAGATCGATGAACGGCTCTGGCTCTCCTTGGTATAGCTTCTCCCTTTTGTTAATCACGGGACCGACCCTAAACTTTATTTTAGCAGGTTGGGCTCGGGCACGATGCGCCATTTCCTTGCAGGGTCATTCTTCTTGGGCTCATAGCCCAAACCGTATGGATCAACACTCCCAGGAAAATGAGGGAACTCAGATACGCCTTGTTGATTGCGACCAAGGCCCAGGCCAGGCAGGTAGTTCATCTTCCTCATGATCTCTAAGGCTGCAGAGCTTACCAAGAAGCCTTCGTCAGTCCAGATGGTGCACACCTTCGATGTTACAATAGCAAAACCCCCCATGGGTACGTCCTCATCTCCATGCATAATTTCCAGCAGCGGGGAGTTGTCTTCCAAATGAGGACAGATGCCAGAGTCCCCATAAATTATGAGAGTCCCAGAGCCCAATCCCAAGATAAGTTTCTGGTGCAGCGTGGATGGTACCTCCATAACATCAGGGCGGTGTAGCCACAGTCTCCCCAGCAGGAGATTGAATGAGGCAGGGATTTCCAGAACACAGAATTCAACAACGGTCTTGAATTTCCCGGTTGCTAGCTCCAAGTTGAACGTTCCCAAAACATCGCGACGAGTATTGTCGTAGGCACGGACTCCCAAAGTCGATGGCATGAAATCCTTGATTTTGAGGCCGAGACAATAGGCCGTGCAGAGGGGGCACACTTTAATGGCGGAGCCATTTTCAACAAGGATCGCTGTAATCCATTTTCCCAGGCACTTCATGATGATGTGAAGGGGTTTGTTATGGTCAGTTCCCTCAGGCGGCAGGTCTTTCTCGGTGAAGGACAAGGTGTGTTGGGTAAAGTTTGGGGTTATGAGGGCGATCATGGCCTCTGGTGCAATATCGGAGGGAACCTCGAGTTTGGAGCCTCTTCACCACTTTCACAAGTGTCATTGGCAAAGATTTCAAACCCCGGGTACTTCACCTTTGTTTCCAGATCGATGAACGGCTCTGGCTCTCCTTGGTATAGCTTCTCCCTCTCGTTAATCACGGGATCAGCCCTAAATTTATTTCAGCAGGTTGGGCTCGGGCACGATTTCGCCATTTCCTTGCAGGGTCATTCTTCCTGGGCTCATAGCCCAAACCGTATGGATCAACACTCCCAGGAAAATGAGGGAACTCAGATACGCCTTGTTGATTGCGACCAAGGCCCAGGCCAGGCAGGTAGTTCATCTTCCTCATGATCTCTAAGGCTGCAGAGCTTACCAAGAAGCCTTCGTCAGTCCAGATGGTGCACACCTTCGATGTTACAATAGCAAAACCCCCCATGGGTACGTCCTCATCTCCATGCATAATTTCCAGCAGCGGGGAGTTGTCTTCCAAATGAGGACAGATGCCAGAGTCCCCATAAATTATGAGAGTCCCAGAGCCCAATCCCAAGATAAGTTTCTGGTGCAGCGTGGATGGTACCTCCATAACATCAGGGCGGTGTAGCCACAGTCTCCCCAGCAGGAGATTGAATGAGGCAGGGATTTCCAGAACACAGAATTCAACAACGGTCTTGAATTTCCCGGTTGCTAGCTCCAAGTTGAACGTTCCCAAAACATCGCGACGAGTATTATCGTAGGCACGGACTCCCAAAGTCGATGGCATGAAATCCTTGTTTTTGAGGCCGAGACAATAGGCCGTGCGGAGGGGGCACACTTTAATGGCAGAGCCATTTTCAACAAGGATCGTTGGAATCCATTTTCCCAGGCACTTCATGGTGATGTGAAGGGGTTTGTTATGGTCAGTTCCCTCAGGCGGGAGGTCTTTCTCGGTGAAAGACAAGGTGTGTTGGGTAAAGTTTGGGGTTATGAGGGCGATCATGGCCTCTGGTGCAATATCGGAGGGAACCTCGAGTTTGGAGCCTCTTCACCACTTTCACAAGTGTCATTGGCAAAGATTTCAAACCCCGGGTACTTCACCTTTGTTTCCAGATCGATGAACGGCTCTGGCTCTCCTTGGTATAGCTTCTCCCTCTCGTTAATCACGGGACCAGCCCTAAACTTTATTTCAGCAGGTTGGGCTCGGGCACGATTTCGCCATTTCCTTGCAGGGTCATTCTTCTTGGGCTCATAGCCCAAAACGTATGGATCAACACTCTCAGGAAAATGAGGGAACTCAGATTCGCCTTGTTGATTGCGACCAAGGCCCAGGCCAGGCAGGTAGTTCATCTTCCTCATGATCTCTAAGGCTGCAGAGCTTACCAAGAAGCCTTCATCAGTCCAGATGGTGCACACCTTCGATGTTACAATAGCAAAACCCCCCATGGGTACGTCCTCATCTCCATGCATAATTTCCAGTAGCGGGGAGTTGTCTTCCGAATGAGGACGGATGCCAGAGTCCCCATGAATTATGAGGGTCCCAGAGTCCAATCCCAAGATAAGTTTTTGGTGCAGCGTGGATGGTACCCCCATAACGTCAGGGCGGTGTAGCCATGGTCTCCCCAGCAGGAGATTGAATGAGGCAGGGATTTCCAGAACATAGAATTCAACAACGGTCTTGAATTTCCCAGTTGCTAGCTCCAAGTTGAACGTTCCCAAAACATCGCGACGAGTATTGTCGTAGGCACGGACTCCCAAAGTCGATGGCATGAAATCCTTGTTTTTGAGGCCGAGACAATAGGCCGTGCGGAGGAGGGGGCACACGTTAATGGCGGAGCCATTATCAACAAGGATCGCCGGAATCCATTTTCCCAGGCACTTCATGGTGATGTGAAGGGGCTTGTTATGGTCAATTCCCTCAGGCGGCAGGTCTTTCTCGGTGAAGGACAAGGTGTGTTGGGTAAAGTTTGGGGTTATGAGGGCGATCATGGCCTCTGGTGCAATATCGGAGGGAACCTTGAGTTTGGAGAGAGTATTGACTAGTCTTCGGCGGTGCATGCGGGAAGACGCCAATACACCCCACATGGACATGTTGACCGGGGTTTCACAAAGTTGTTGGATGATAGGGTCGGCGGAGGCTTCGGGATCAGGGTCGGGGAGTGAGTTGAGGTCGATGGTCGGTTTAGGCTGGGTAGGTGGGTTAGGTTTAGTGGAGCTTGAGGGGTTACTTCGTGGAGCTTGCGGGACGGGGGTTTTTAGACTTGCAGGATTGACTGGGTTCACAGGGATGTTGGGATTGACTTGTTGTGGTGGAGGTGCCCGGGATGAGCTTCCCTGTTGGAGGTTGGATGGTTGATACACTCTGCCACTCTTGGTGAGATTACTAACTGTCTCGGGGATAGAATCCCACCAAGAATCTTCCCAGAAGTCGGAGAGATCAGCATCGGCCTTACGCTTTCCCTTGTCAAGCTTTGTTTTCTCGAGAGTCTCATTGAGAACCTCCATTTATAGGGCATTCCATATGTTCTCCTCTTCCAACGAATTCCAAAAGTCGACATTGTTGCTATTGTTGACTTACAAAGACCCTTCATTCAGCATAGCCTTGTTGACAGTAAGTTCCTCGCCATCCATCCATATGTTCACCAGTTCAGCTTTGCCCCAGATGTCTTCAGAATCAAGCACACAGATGTTGGGTTCATCGGGAATCTAAACTATCGGTCGAGGGAGAAACTCGTCGATAATATGCTATTGCGGATAGAGAGCATGATCCATTACATAGTTCAGAACGTCGGAGTCCCTGGCAAGATTAACGATAGTTCTGACGGAGAGTCCCGAGCATGCGAGGGTTCATCAGATCCAGTTCCTGCTCTACTTCTTCTTGCTCCCAAAAGAGGTGCGCCAAAGATGTTTCATCCAAAGGGTCGGAATCGTCTATCCAGTGCCACCCATTGGGTTCGGGCTCCCACTCCCATTCATCTTCCTCTTCAATAGGTTCTGGCTCCAAAAATAGTGCAAATAGAGAATACCCATCCAATGGGTCAGCCATCATCTCTTCCCAGCCCTGCCTCCATTCTCCATGTCCCAATTCCTCTACTTGGTGAGGGTTAAGCGCCACGGGCCACACCCCAGTGATAAGAGCCCAGTATTCCACTGCGAGGAAGTCACTTGTCAGGTCATCCCACCTTATTTGAAAATCCCATTCCACGGTTTCCATTGCACAGACGGCATCCTCAACTGGCAGTTCGACGGTCGGCTTGGCTTGGGTAGCAGGAATGATGTAAAAGCTCGGGTTAAAAGGGGAGGCTAGGGAGATGTGGTTGGTGTGGTTGTTGGTATGCTTTGGCAATGGGTTGGAGACGGTATTGGGTTTCTGTGGAGGCATGAGGAGGGTTTTGTTGTTTATGAGGTCCTGGATAGCATGGCAAAGGCGGAAGCAGTTGTCGGTCAGGTGGCCCACATTTTGATGGTAGGCACAATAAGCATTGGGGTTGTGAGAAGGAGGGAGCTTTTGAGGTAGAGGAGTAGGGTTAAGTGGTTTGAGGGTGCCGCTTTCGACCAATTTCTCGAGCACGGCTGAGAGAGGTGCCAAGAGTTGAGCAAAAGTGCGAGGTTGAGAACGGGGTTGACTAGTTTGGGTGGCAATTTGGTTCACCGGCTCGGCTTGGGTCGTGTTTGTGGAGGTGTTGGGGAGGTTGGTGTAGCTTGAATTGCCAAACAGAGCGTTGCTGTTTCCGGAGTAGACCTTCTTGGGCTTGGGAGGAGGCTCGGGTTTGTCAAGGATCCCCAATTGAACTGCTTCTTCTATGGCTAGGCTTGTGTCGAAGAATGTTTTAAAGTCTGAGCATGCTTGAGCCATAACCATATGCCTTGCAAGAATGGGTTGAAGGTTCCGGACAATCATCCGGATTTGGTCCCTATCTGATGGCCTATCCTTCATCTGGGCCGCCTTCGCCCTCCACCTTTTCAAAAAATCCGCAAAAGTCTCCTTAGCATCCATTTTCGTAGACTCCAACTCACGGGTGGTCACCTCCAACTGAATGATATAATCGTACTGCGCCACAAAAGCCGCGCATATATCCTCCCAAGAACACTTCTTTCTCTCATCCAGTGACGTAAACCAGTGTAGAGCATGTCCCACCAAAGTCTGTGAAAACATCTGTGCCATAGCATCCCTTTCTACTCCCCACATGGAAAGTGCTCTAATGTATCCCGTCAAGTGTGCCTTTGGATCTCTTGTTCCGTCAAACTTAGCGAAGTCGATCGGTCTGAACTTGTCCGAAAGCTTTGCGTTAGGAAATAGGCAAAGCTTATTGATGTTAAAGCCAGTTGACGCTATCTTCTCATTTCTCGCAACAGACTGCTCCAACTGAGCTATCTTTGCTAGTATAGCTGCCATCTTAGGGTTCTGTGGAGTTTCCATCTCAAGGGCTGTTTGTTCCGTGTTAAGATTCGGGTTGGGGTTTGGATTGGGATTCGCGTTTGGATTTGGGTTAGGATTTGGGTTTGGGAGTCGTCGAGCCACCCCAGTAATCATAAGCATGAGTTGGGCTATTTGGTTGTCAGTGCGTTCGCCCAATCGGTGGATAGCTTGCCTAATTTCTGCCATTTCTCCATTTGGGTTCTCCGGGTTCGGCTGTTCCGGGTTTGGGTTTTCTGGGTGAGGATTTTCTGGATTTGGATGAGGGTTGGGGTTCGGATTGGGATTCCCAGCCGGTTGTTCCATCTCTGCCTAAAAGTCCGAAGCACTGCTAGGATTTGACCCAAGTCGAAGCCGCTCCAATCTCTGCCCAAGGGGTCTGGTCCAGGAGGGTATGATGTTCTTCTTCTTTGGCCCAATTGCTCAGAACTGACAGCAAAGCAAAAACTTGTGCTCAGACGCGGTCCCTGCTAGCATTTTTATGAAAATTTGTGCATGGTTTTAGAAAATGTGCGCGTCATCGTCACCGTCATCGATTCTAATTTTTCAGAAATGATTGACTCACGGAAGGTTGCCTTGATCCTCAGATTTTTGGGGTGTATCCTCTTGTAGGAGCCGTCAATTCCCAAAAGATGCTAAAATAAGCTAAGTATTTGGTTAATATTCCATCGAGAACTCGACCATTGGTTCGGAATGACTCGGGGTGGACAATGTGATACGATGACCAAAGCGGTGTAAGCGGTACACTTGCTTTTAGCCTGGATGGTGTGGGTATCACAACGTTTTGCTTCCTCGTCATTCCTTTCCTTTGGTTAAATCCCGATTAAGTACTAGTAAAGGACTCAGCAAGATTTTAGTTTCCTTCAGGTTTGTGCTCGAGGACTTGTATGATTTAAGCAACACGTGTCAGGGTGCGTGACTCTTCATTGGGTCTTGGCAACCTTCCAAAGACCGCGCGAGCGAGTCTCGAGAACCGTGGCTGACAGCATAGTGATGCCAAATGCAATGCAGCACGTAAGCAGAATATAGCACGTAACCCTGCCCTGTAAGTTCTTGTCCTAATTTGGAAGGTTTAAGGTTCTGTGGCTCGCTAAACATGTACAAAGGCCGGTTTTGGTTTGAAGAGGGTTCCCCGGACTAGAGTCAAAGTATACCTCCCATTATTGAGCGTATACCCAATAACAATACAAACGGTAGGGATGACTTTTCACGGTCGAGGGTTGCTGAGCATTCTGGGATTCCCTATCACCGACAAGCCGGGTAGGATTGCTGAAACACAACAGCGGGGTTACACAAGATATATACATATATATATATATATAAAAAGATAGAAAATGAAATAAAATGTTTTGAAAAATCCCACAAACATTTTTCAAGCTTGGCTCACTAATTTAATTAATGCTTAAGGAAATCGGGGCATTTCATCAACATACCAATTTTTGTCAAGTATCAGTTAAATCATATCCCTAGCAGAGTCGCCACTGTAGGCTACCACAGCCCCGGGTGGATATGGGGCGGCCCGAAGAGCGCAAAAACGTTTTTGAATCGAGTCAAAAAATTTGAGGAGTCGCCACCCGGATTTATGGTTTGTCACCCGAGAAATCGTTTTATTTGAAAATGGTTGATTTGAATTGAAAACCAGAGATTTTAAAAGGGTTCGGAAGCCACGTTACGAGGGGGGAAGGGTTTTACGGCACCCCCCTCGCCCGATTCGAAATCGGTCTCTACTAAACATTTGTGGGATTTTTTGAAAACATTTTATGTCATTAAGTCATTTAGCAAGTATCCAGAGATGTATCAAATACAGATGGGGTGCATCCATGTGCATGTGTACAAAGGATGAAGAAAGATGCAAAATGACAGAAACTGGAAAACCCTGTCACTGATCCACTCTCGAGCGCTCGGAAGCACTCCCGAGCGCTTGGGAGTATTGCATGCTCAGCCTGCAAGTCTTGTTAGTACAACAGGATATAATGATGAAAATGTAAACTGAAATGAACTTAAACACATTATAGGCTCAATAAATGACTTAGTAGATTGGGGATCAGACCTCAATCTTCTAAGCCATGCAACCTTGGCTTTCTGAGAATGATTTAACAGTTCTAAAAGGGAAAAAGGGACACATGCATGGACATGCAAGGGCAGTAGGAGGGTCAAACTGGAACGAAGATGGGCTGAAATTGCATGCAAATACTCTAGAGCGCTTGCGAGTGATCCCGAGCGCTCGGGAGTAATCTGTACTCCAGAACTGGTTTCAACCACCTAATGCACTCATTGTAGTATGCTAGTACACCAGATCTTGTATTTTTGAAGCATGAAAACTTTTACTTTTAAGTTCTACATAAAACCCTTCTGCATGTCTTTGAATAAAAATGATCTTCTTTATTCTTCTCTGGAAAAGGAAGATCATATGTACTCACACACATCAACAGGAGTAACATATTTGAAAACACATTTTACTCCCCATGCATGTCCATTTAAATGTTTAAAAGAAGGAAAACAAAACTGGAATCACTCTCGAGCGCTTGGGAGCAGTCTCGAGCGCTCGGGAGTGCTTCCAGTAAACTTGGTACAGAAAATACCTTTATGCCCCTTTGCTCTTGTTTTTACACTGGAGTCTCTTAACCCATGCTCAGTATTAAAGATTGAGAGGGCTGAGGGACCTCCCTCAGAAAGGAAACAGCCCCGTTTTGCTTGTGTTTGACACTAAGGTAGAGAACTTCTACCTTTTGGATTAGAACCTTGCTCCTCGAAAAAGCTTTAGAAAGTGAATGAAGAAAAAAAGATCAGGAAGATCAGAACTTGAAGATGATTTGAGCTTCGTGCCTGTTTTTGATGCCTTGAGTTTTTGGTTGCTTTCTTTGAAAATAAAGTTTTGAAAGAGATGGAAAACAGCTCTGTTTGAACAGTCAAAAGGGTTTTAGAGAGAGAGAGAGTTTTTCGTGCCTGTTTTGTGCTGGGGTGAGGCCTTATATAGGCGAAATAACCTATGGTCCCATTTTGGAAAAATGTAATTTGGAATCAATTCAAATCTCAAGGCCTGACTCCCCTCTGACTGAGGTGGAGTGTTGTCTGAGGTTTTCATCGGCTAAAACGGCTGTAATGATGAGTTGCATGGGAAGTGGGGAAGCTCCACCATCTATTGGGCAGCACAGAAGTCTTGAGCACTCGGGATCATTCTCGAGCGCTTGGGAGTGTTACTCTCGAGCGCTCGAGAGCTTGTCAGATCCAAGGTTTTGAAAATGGTTTTGAGCGCTTGGGACTACTCCTGAGCGCTTGGAACTGATTCCTGACATTTTATTCCCTTTTTAAAGTTTTCCAAGGAGCATTGTTTTAACTGGTCTAGGGCTTGTTCCAATCCAAATTCATCATCGGGGAGCCTCCGGGCCATAAATTAAGGAAATTCAAAATGTCCAAATTGGGGTGTCTACAATAGGCTACAAGATCTGCGCACGAAATATCCCAAAAGATGCTCCAAACATACCCTCCAAAGACCTCGGTACCGATACAGAACTCCATAAGCTCTGTGCTAATACTCTCGGTATCGATAGGAATGTTTAGAAGGTACCAATACTGATGCAGTTAGGAGCTGGCGCAAGGACCTTCGGTATCGATAGAAGGAATTTGATGGTACCGATACCGAGAAGCTTGAGCTGCTTCCTGGACATCTCGGTACCGATACCCTTCCTAGGGTGGCACCGATACCGAGCCTTGTATCTTCAGCATTTGGCTTCACAGCTCCCATCAGCTTCCACTGCACCCAACAGCTTTCACGGCATTTTATTTTCATTCTCTAAACTTAAGTAAAGATTGCATTTTAAACATTTTTTTACTTTTTCTTTACTTTAATTTATTTAATGAAAATAAGGAAGTACCCCAAATTTGGAAACAAGGGCAATAACAGAATTTTAAGATTTCAATCCAATCAAAATGTTGACCCCGAGCTTTTAGTGTAAAATAAAAAACAATACACTTTTCTATAGAGAAAATGGCTCAAAACATAACCTTGCTCTTCGAATAAAACCTTGCAAATTTGCAGTTGCTCTTAGAAAAATTCAAGGATCAATTACCGCCATTTTTTATCTCAAAAATTGATACTTTTTCAAAAAGTCATTTTTCCATACTTAGACAGATTTTCAGAGGTCGAGAGGGTCTTCCTTGGTTCCTCGGGTACTTAGACACACTTGGGCCATTCATGGCGTCAATACATGCCTTTTTCAAACGATTTACCTGAAAACACTAAAAGCATATCTTATGTGCAATATCTAATAAAATAACTAAATTAAAGACATAATTAAGATGAAACTAAGGACTTAGCGCACCCATAATGGCATTATTGGGTGCTTATCACTTGTCCTAGAATATATCACAACCAGTGGGCATCTGTTGACTGGTTTGCCAAGAAGTATGTGGACATGGTAAATGAAAACCCTAATTGGCATGTAAAGGCCATGCAAAATGATGTTAGAAGAAAATGGATGTTGGATGTTACAGAAATGCAAATATAAAGGGCTAAGAGAAAGGCTATGCAGATGGTGGAAGGGGAATACGGGGAACAATACTATAGATTGTGGGACTATTGTGAGATGATAAGAAAGAAGAATCCTGGAAGAGTAATGGCCAGACGTAGGGGAGTGACAGCTGGTGGTAGAGGGATGACAAGAGGGAGGGGAGTCATAGATGTTGGTAGAGGGATGGCAAGAGGGAGTGGAGTGCTAGGTGGCGGTAGAGGGATGGAAAGAGGGAGGGGAATGGCTTCATTGATACAACTTGCTTTTTTGTTTGTTCTTTCGAAAGTGTTGCGTATTGATATCAAGTCTGTGGTGAAATATGTTGTAACTGTAGACACCTCCCAAACGGGGCATAGCCAAACAGATTGATCGTTGTTGCTCGTTTGGTTATTAGCTTTGTAAACCAAGATCGCGGACATTCCCATGGCTAGGAACATCGCCACACGATAGCGGTTGTCATCAAAACAGAGTCGCCGCCTAGTTTATTAAAACTAGGAAAATAGATAGAGATTCCGGGTACGGGAGCCAAAAGTACAATAAGGGAAAAGTATTAGGCACCCCTCTTTGCCCAACCGTGAGACTGGTCCATAATCGTTCAATATAAGACATATACTTGCTTTATTTAATTCCAACACGTAGCCGGTTTAATTAGCCTTTAAACACTTAATGGTGAGCCGAGACTGTAATTGAAAGCATGCATCGAAAAACAGAACACAAAACAAAGTTGTCCCAGCAAATAGATTACTCGGCCGGTGAATGGATGTCATGGCCGAGTAATCTCGCTAGTTTAATGTATCGGCCGAGCAATCGATGACCCAGCCGATGTTCTTCCTCACACCAGACAGAAAAGTTAGCAGATAATCAAAACGTTGCAATTAAGTATAAAGACAGGAAATAAATCAAACTAGAGGCCCTTGGGCCTCACCACTTTCATCCCTCAGTAGCTTGATTGCTTCGGATTTGATTGGATTGACTGATTTGCTTCTTGAAAACCCTAAGGTTAGGGTTTGAACTTCAGGGTTTGATCGTCGGATTGCCGGCTGCCTTCAGAAGGTTAGGGCTTTTGTAGAGGGGGTTGGAGAGTGTATTTCTGCAGAGTATCGTGGCTATAGAGGGTGTATAATGATATGAATTTTGTGGTCTTTATTTCGGAACCCTAAGGCCCTTTATATAAGCAATTGGTGACTCACTCCGTCCAATCAAAATGCACGTTAGGAATTGGAGTTGCAATGCAATATAAACTCTTCATGGTGATCTCTGAACATAGCCCGTACGCATCGGGGAGGTATCGTAGTTGGATCAAACGATTGATAGAACGTTCCAGAATCTGGAAAATAGACAATCTTGCGGCCGTAGAAAGGATCTAGCAGCCGAGGAATAGATGTTGCAGTCGAAGGATAGATCTTGCGGCCGGAGGATTGATCTTGCGGCCGAAGGATTGATCTCTCAGGGAGATTTTCAAGCAACAGGTTGCTCGGGTGAAGAAATGATGTTGAGGCTGTGAGATCAATGTTATAGCCGACAGATGGATTCTCCTGGGATACTGTATTTCTGTCTAAAAGGGTATTTGGCTCTGGATTGGGTCCTCTAAGTGGCTAAAAGTTCTTACCGAAAGTCCTAAGATTCATAAGAAGTCAATCAGCAATCACTGTATCCATTTCATCATTGGGATGGTCCCCAAGGTCGGACTTGAAATAATCGTTAGACCAAATTGGGGTGTCTACAAATGCCCCTCTTTGACTGAGCTCAGACGGATCGTGAGACATGTTTGAGTAAGAGTCAAAGCTGTAAAAGCAACTCAATGTGGTCCAACCACTATTCCAATGGGTTTTTGAAAAAGGTTTTTGTTATGGTCGGGCCAGGAGGTTGCTTACGTATTCCATAGGGGAAATTCAGACCAACCCTAGTTTGGGGGGCAATAAAAAAAATAAAAGTTTGGAGGGTTAGAGACAGAAGACGTACCTTCTGGCTTTAAAAGCCGTAGTGCGACTGTAACAACTCTGATTTTTACTAAATAAAAATTTCGTTGTTAGTATTTGAAAATCGTAATTAGGTTTTAATCGTCGCTTTATCGCCAATTTTTCCGCCGTTTCTAGGGTTAAGTCTTAAGATTTCGCATCTCGGCTGGAAATCCTATCTAGTAAGCCTAGCTAGTTTTTAACCAACTAGTTAACCAGACGATCGTTACCCTAATCGTCGTTTGCTTCCTAATGATCGGTTAACCGTATGAACCTTTGTAACTTGAACCTTTTGAACCGCTTGAGTTTGTAACCCTAGATGGACCTTTTGAACCTTTTGTACCTTTTAGCTAATAACCATTGGACGATAACGTTAGGGTTATCTTTACCCATTGGATAATAAGAGAACCTTAGTTAATCTATCAAAGTACGAGATTAGATTAGTTTAGTACTTAAACATAGTATTATCTACAAGTATAATACTTCCTAGGATTACCCATTGGATAATAGCCGTTAGGAGAATTATTACCCATTGGACGATGGACTAGAGTCCTTGCCATCATTACCCCTTGGTTAATAACCGCTAGGGAAACCATTATCCATTGGATAATAGTTAGTCTTGACAATCAAGTACTAGGGTTTAATAAAAAACTAGGTTTGCCATGTTTGTTAATCCATTAAAATAGAATTAGTACATTAGGTTAATAATATAGGACTTAGTACTTTGGAAGTATAGCTTAGTTTATTAGATATTAAATTTTGACATATCTAGTAGGATTTCAAAGTACATGGTTATATATTTATATTGGAAAGTACCATGTGTGTATTTGTATATTTTAATTAGAAAATCTATTTTTGCTTAAAAGACTTAGATCTTTTAGTACCCATAGTACTCATATATATATTAGTATATATATATACTTTCAAGTAGAGTACAAGGGAGAGAGAAAGAGAGAGAGAGAGAGAGGGAGAGAGAGAGAATGCCGAGAGAGAAAGAGAGAGAGAATCCGAGAGAGAGAGGGAGAGAGAGAGAGAAAGAGAAGGAAAGAAAGAGAGAGAGAGAGTGTACCTTGATCTTGCTTGTGCTTCCAATGTACCTTGATGATTTCTTTAAATCTATGTACCTAGTGTCCTAAATGCATTTCCAATTTGTCAATTCTTGTACAAATCCCTTGCAATAGAAAATCCTTACTCTTTCAATCCACCAACCCTTGTCCTTCAATATATATATATATTGTACATTGTACCAAAGTGAGAAAGAGAGAGAGAGAGAGAGGGAGAGAGGCCGAGAGCGATGAGGGAGAGAGAGAGAGATGGCCGGTTGGAGAGGGAGAGAGAGTGTGTGATGTGTGCTAGTGTACTCTTCCAAATCTAGTCCAATCCTTGGCCAATCTTCATACCTCATCATGTACTACCAAATCTAAGGTTTTCTTACTCTTTCATTTCTAAGTACAACCATATCTATATTTCTTACTCTTTCGAGGACTAGACAAGACCAAAACCCCATTAGAATAACCTAGATTTGTCCTAGTTTTTGGAGTGCAAGGAAAGTAAGATCTTGGTTAGTCTTTCAAGCCATGAAATGACTTGATTTGGAGTTTTATCCGTTGGACAATGGGGGAGGGAGAGAGCCGGCCAAAGAGAGGGAGGGAGAGCCCATGCTTTGCCTATAAATAGCACCTCATGTTCTCATTTCATTCTCACCTCTTCATTCTCCAACTTCTCTCTAGAAAGCATAAGTCTTCTTGCTTGTTCTTGCTTGTTTTTGCTTGCTTTCTTCTTGTTTCAAGAAACTCTTCCATCATCGTCACTAAACCACCACTCGACCACCACCTCGATCCAAAAGTATTAGTAGTCGTAGTTAAGATCTAGTTTTAAGAGAAACCATTCTCTTTCGAAGCTACCGGGAGCTTACCATAAGCCGTTACTCCGTCCGACCGCCGACTTTCTTTCCGACGTACTTTCTGTAGCCTTTTACTACCGCCAAGAGGAATGGTAGATTAATCTTCACCCCTACCCTACGTATATTGTATGTTATGAGCATGATTGAAAGATATGTAGTATACTTGGATAAGTTGATCGTATGATTTTGTTTTACGTAGTTTACTTTGATCTTATGAATACGTGAAAGCATGATTGATTGCATGACCTTATAGAATCTTTCCATCTTGATTAACTCGTCAATAAACATATGTTGTTTTGACTTTCCAAAGAGAAGGATATACGCCTTTGTTTTAAAGATAAAGTGTTGTTTAAAAGAAGTATTCGTATTTTGACCTTTTCAAAGATCGTAAGCTTGATCGCAGGATTGCTTGCCTTACTTGTGGTTATGAATGAGCATGATTAAATAGAGTTAGATGATCTTGCTAGTTTAGTTTCAAGATTACTATGAATGTGTTGAACTTGTTACGAAGTCCCGCCGCGGAGTCAATGCATGATACAAGACACATGAAATTGGAAAGTAGAGACATGACACGTAAGATGTGGTTGATATGGATAAAAATATTTTTAAAACTACGTAATGGCCGGACTTGGTAGCCCTACGTTGGTGTGCGTTGCCAATGGAGCCGGACTTGGTAGCTTCATTTGGAGGTGTGTTGTGACACAATGTGCCTGACTTGGTAGCCATTGTGGCCAATAAGCCGGACTTGGTAGCTTATTGGTTGTGTGCGTTCACAATGTGCCAGACTTGGTAGCCATTGTGGCCAATGAGCTGGACTTGGTAGCTCATTGGTGTGTGCGTGCGAGTTTTGAGAAATGATGTTGAAAGATGAGACACAAAACGATGAGTCGCGTAGGAGAAACACGGAAAACATAACACCAACGATAGATAGTGAATGCGGATGTGTCATTGTGGTTATTATTATCAATTATTGCATGTGCTGTTTATGACCCTTTACGATATATGCACGACTTGCTCTGTGTAAGTTAAGGGTTAGTGGGTTTTGGGTTATTCTATTGAGCTTTCAAGCTCACGGTGTTGCTTTATGTGACCTTGACATATTATGCTGGTAGCGACGCTGGTATAATCTGTCAGACCTTTTAGATGAGCAAGGAGAGCTGTATACCTTAGAGGCCTTTGGATCTGAGGAGATTGCTAGGATGGAAGAATAAAAGGAGCTGTAGATAACCTTAGATATCCATCCCTTTTGTGTAATATAAGAACCCTTTGGGAGTTTGTGATGTAATAATGAGCTAGACTCTACCTTGTTTATCTAATAAATGTTTAACTTAACAAACCCAATTTTGGGGGCGTTATAGCGACGTACCCAGGCAATGCCAGGATTTTGGCGAAGAGTAGTTGAAGGAGTGCAGGGCTGCCGGGGAAATTTTACGGAGAGCGTCCTGAGTATTTTGGGGTAGATCAATACACGGCAGGTGCGTTTGCTTTTCTTGATCATCCTTAGTTTGACTGAGGGGAACTCGGTAGAATAGCCTATCCTTGCGAATTAGCTTGATGGAATTGATGTAATTTGGATGGAATCCAAACCATTTGTTGGGGATGATTCGAACGCCTGTTTTGAGACATGGTGGCACAAGGCATGGGATTGGAGTGCGGAGCTTGAAGTGATAAAATAAAGGCATGGATCCGGTTGTGTGTAGGATTGACCTGTTTCATGAGTGAGAGAGATGCAGAGTGTGTATATGATGACAGTGGTTAGATATGAGCAGATATGATGATGCAGACTCGATGATAACAATGGTGATGCAATTGATGCTAATGTGCACGGGCCCATGCGTGTGTGTTTGATTTAAGCATAAAGCTTCTTTCAAGTTCTGGACATGAGCATAGGGAGCATAGAGCTCAAGCATTCGAAGGGTAAAGTCTGAGCATTCAAAGTACAGGCTTTAAGCATCCAGTACACAGTGGTTGGGCATCCAAACGTAGAGCTTGAGCATTCAAGGTATAAACCTTAAGCATTCGAACATAGAGTTCGAGCATCCAGTACGCAGTGGTTGGGCATCCAAACGTAGAGCTTGAGCATTCAAGTGTAGAACTTGAGCATCCAGTACACAGTGGTTGGGCATCCAAACGTAGAGCTTGAGCATTCAAGTGTAGAACTTGAGCATTCAAGCATGGAGCTTGAGAATAGGTGATATCTTGTCGTATGAGGCAGCTGAGTAGTGAGTTTGTAGAACTGCTAAGCTGTTGAGTATTCCATCTTCCATCTTCCACGGTTTTGATTTGTTCCTCATGCTTGGGATGCTTCTAAGGCTAGTTTCGAGTATGCTCGGGATTGTCCCCAAGACTAGTTCCGAGTATGCTCGGGATTGTCGCCCAAGGTTAGATTTCACATGCTCGGGATTGTCCCCAAGGCTAGTTCTGAGTATGCTTGGGATTGTCCCCCAAGGCTAGATTTCACATGCTCGGGATTGTCCCTAAGGCTAGTTTTTGACCATATTCCACTTTGACTCTATTGACTTGTTGACCCAAAGTGCCATAAGGTTTGTTAAATGCTTCGGCTATTAATATCTTTGGAGATTTCCATCGCCTCGACTGATGGGGTGATTCACCTTGTTTGGGAGATTTCCAACGTCTTCGTTGATGAGGTGATCCTTATGAATGCCTAGGATATTTCCTTTGCCTCCTAATTTCAACCTTGCTAAGTGGATTTCCAACTCCTCTACTAACGGGATGCCTTTTGAAGTGTGCGCTAGGCCAGAACTGCATGATGTGCATTAAGTGGGAGCCGCAGGATTGCTTCACTGGCCTGGAAGTGGTGAGGCTACTTATCTTCATGATGTGAACTCAGGGTAGCTACAGAGCTGCTGAATGACTGAGATTCTAGGCACGAAGCTGTTGAGGTGAGTGCGAAGCTGTTTGAGCGACTTGGGCACAGGGCTGTTGAGTGGGCTTAGAGTTGCTGATAGAGAGCCAAAAGCTGCTGGGTGATAGTGAGCATGGGCATAAAGCTGCTGAATTTCCGAAGCTGCTGGATATGGAGATGTTTGGAAAATGACAATGGAGCTTGCTGAGTGACTTGAGTATGGAGCTTTTGAGATGCAAAGTGCAAAACCACTTTAATGTTGCTGACATGGTGCTAATTGTAGAGTTGGCTCAGGACTAGTTACGAGGCTATCTTCCAGCTTCTTTGACTTGACTCAGTTGGTCATAGACGCAAAGCTTAGTGTGGTTAGTCCTGATAATTTCAGGGACTGAATCCCGAGAGAATCCTGCAATCAACGTTTGAACAGTTTAGAAAACAACAATGGATAGGAAAATAACATGCAACAGGCTTGGAGTCGACCACGGGCTGAAGTCCTTTTATGCTGACTGCTAGGGGCAGGACCATCACATTTGAAGAACCCTATTTCAAGAGCTTGAACGATTTTGGGTGACATAGATTGCAATGCAACACATAGGCAAGTTAATTTGAGTATTTAAAAAGAAACGCAAGCCCATTGTTTAGGCCATGAATGCTTGGCCCTAGCTCAATTGTGCATGATGACAATGATCTAATTGCCCGTAGCATAGAAACATGCAATGTAAATAGCAATGAATGTGAGTGCAATGTTTCTGTTCGGCAGTGATCTTGGCGTCCCCTTGACAGTGCTATGTGACAGCATTCCACAAAAGGGTTGATGCTTCTCAGGCTGAGCTTTCTTCAAGTGTGTTGACAAGGAGGTAGACTTTACAGTGCATCCCTTTGTTGCCCTTTATTCCTTGTATAGAGATGATGGCCATGATGCCTTGATGAACCTGCCATACTTGAGCATAAGAACACCTCATACTTGGGGTTAGCTCGTGCAACCAAGACAACTACTTCCATTAAGAAGCCATATACACATGAAATACTAGGATCAAGAGGTTAATGCAAAAGACAGGGTGATAATAATGTGCAAACAAATCCACAATGTATTCTGGACATCTCAACTTTCGCGCATTTAAGCTAATGCTTCTCTTTGATTTAGGGAGACCAAGAATGACTTTAAACTAGTTAAGTGACTATGACAAGACAGACTACAATATTCTAGCGACACTACTGAAAATATTGTTTGACCCAGGGCCTATCTAGCTACACTCCTCATGAAATGAGAAACTCATTTTATCTCCTCGATAGAGCCATTGAGTTGGTGGGCGTAGAGCCACTGAGTTGGCTGGTGTAGAGCCTGTTAAGATAGTGGGCTTGGGGCCGCTGAGATGGTGATGAGCTCGGAGCTGCTGAGTGTTTATGAGCATAAAGCACTAAGTCGTTGACATGATGAGCATGGGTGTAGAGCTGCTGAGTTGACAGGCGCAGAGCCATCGAAGTATGCGTTGAGTCGGTTGATGAGCTCAGAGCTGTTGAGTGAGTTTTAAAGTTGCTGAGGTGGTTACAGGTTGAGAGCTCGTTGATAGTTGTAGAGTCAGTTGAGATAGCGAGCATAGAGCTGCTTAAGTGGTGTTGAGCATGGAGCTTGGTTGGTGTTATTGAGATAGTGGGTATAGTGCTGCTAAGTTGTAGTGAGTATGGGTGTAGAGCCTGGAGCTTGGGGTTTATAGTTGGTCATGTGACTAGCATTTGGTGAGCTTGCTGCTATGGGGAGAAAACTGCGATATTTTCTATACTCGGGCATGCTCCCAAGGCTAGTTCTGATCATACTGTATTTGTTCGGGGGATGCCCCTAAGGCTATTCTGTTGGTCAAGACCCAGAATATTTGAATTTGGTGCGCTGAGTAAAATCTAATGGTGCTGAAGGGAATGGATTAGGCGGGGGCCAAGAGATCGATCTCTTGGCCGAGTAAAAGATGTTTCGGCTGGGGAATCGAAGTCTCGGCCATGAGAACGCCAAAGGTCAGAAAATCGATTTAAGTTCGGTTTAATCGATTTCACGGCTCATTTTTTCTTTTTCCTTCCTCATCTACTCCTCTCATCTGAATCCCTCCAGTGACCACCATCGTTCGTCGCCATCCTTCTCCTCCATCACCGTCGGCCACCGTTACCTCCGGCCACCATTGCCATCGCTTGCTTTCTTTTCCTCTTGTTTTGGACGTGATGGCCACGCCATCTTCGGACGTTGTGGGTTCATCCTCGCACCCTCCATTGTAGGGAGGTAATGCCGAATAGGAACAAAAGAGGCCCGAACACGTGATACGTGGGGCCAGGAACAAGTATAATATGAGCAGCCACCGTGCAGTACGGTGAACGGCAATAAGGACCAGAGGAGTCTGAAGTAGCCGTTACAATCTTGTACTGTTCAAAGGCTCTTTCGTTTTCTTGCACTTACAATTGGCGCCGTCTGTGGGAAACGAAGGAGATCGCTTTGAAAAAGCGACCATGGTGGAAGAAGATCAAAAAACCCCACTTGACCCAAACAATCAGCTGGGTGGGGGAGGTGACAAGTCCCCACCAGGTCCTCCGAAAAAACCCGATGGCGAGCATGCAAAAAGAACCACGAGCAAGGACCGCCCCTTGACTATCCATGGCGATTCCAGGAACAAAGAAGGAAGGACGGCCACGGAATCCACGAGAAGGAGCAAGTCCCGTCGTGGGATAGAGTCAGTGGCACATTCGAAAAGTGTTCTAAGCTAATAAAATCTCCCGGTGAAATGCCGGTTCTGCAACTAAGGCATATAGACGCGTATTCCCATCTTCCGACGATGGTCGTAGGTTGAACTCATTAAGAGTATCTACCATTTCCCATTCCTTAATGGCATTCTTGACCTTCTACATCCTGTCCTTTCGGTTCAGCGCATCGGCTACCACATTGGCCTAGTCGGGGTGATACTGAAGCGTAAACTTGTAGTCCTCCAAATACTCCATCTATCGACGCTGTCTCAGGTTGAACTCCTTCTAAGTGAAAAGGTACTTGAGGCTCTTATGGTTGGTGAAGACTTCGAATTGTTCTCCCCACAAATAGTAACGCCAGGATTTGAGGGCGAATACTACTGCAGCCAATTCTAGGTCATGGGTGGGGTAATTTTTCTTGTGTGGTCGGAGTTGTCGGGATCCGTAGGCTACAACTTTTCCATTCTGCATTAGCACGCATCCCAATCCTTCTCTCAATGCGTCGCAGTAGACCGTATAGTCTACACCTCGCTCGGGTATGATGAGTATTGGTGCGCTGGTCAGTCTTTTCTTCAACTCTTGCAAGGATTTCTCACAAGCTTCATTCCAATCCAGTTTCACTCCTTTCTAGGTCAGTCTCGTCATCGGTTTGGCAAGGGTAGAGAAATCTGGTATGAACCTCCGGTAATACCTGGCCAATCCTAGGAAACTCCTAATTTCAAACACAGAGGTTGGCTGTTTCCATTTCAGCACTGCCTCAACCTTGTCTTCGTCCACTGCGATTCCATCTTTGAATACTACGTGACCCAATAACTTAACCACTTTCAGCCAAAACTCGCATTTACTTGCCTTGGCATAGAGTTGGCTATCTCGGAGTACTTGTAGCACTATCCGTAGATGTCCTTCATGCTCCTCCTAACTGGTGGAGTATATCTGTGGGCTACCACTGCCCCGGGTAGATCGGGGTGCCCCGAAAAACACCGTTTTTGAATCGAGTTGAAAAATTTGAAGAGTCGCCACCCGGATTTATGGTTTGCCACCCGAGAAACCGTTTTGATTGAAAATTGATTTTTGAATTGAAAACTAGAGATTTGTTTGAGGGTTCGGAAGCCATGTTACGAGAGGGGAAGGGTTTTACGGCACCCCCTCGCCCGATGCAAGATCGGTCTCTACTAAACGTTTGCGGGATTTTTTTAAAATATTTTGTTTCATTAAACCATTTAGCAAGTATCCACAGTATTATCACATAAGGGGTGCATGCTGGTGCCAATGAATGTGAAATAATGAAGCGAGAATGAACAAGTGCATAGTATTAGTAAGACCGGAAACTGCCAATGACTTCACTCCCGAGCGCTCGGGAGTACTCCCAAGCGCTTGGGACTGCTGGTGCTCAACCTGCAAAACTTTGTTAGGCCTAAACAGGATACAACATTAAACTAAAAACTGGAGGTTATTTTAAACTTATAGTAAGCTCAGCAAAGGGCCTGGAAAATCAAAGCCGAGCTTTAATCTACTGGACCATTCATCCCTGCCTCTACGAAACTAGATCTGCATTCTTTCAAGAGCAAATGAACACATCCCCTGCATATGGAATATCAGTAACTTGGAAAAATAGGGGAGTATGAACTGCAGTAGCATGCATGCACTCCCGAGCGCTCGGGAACAGTTCCAAGCGCTTGGGAGTGGATTGCATGTCAGCTTGCTATCAGGCAGGAAATGTCCTCATCTTGACATGCAATTACTCCAGTATTGATTTTCTAAAAGCAAACCTCCCTTTTAACTTGGAAAAGAACTTTTATTTTTACTTGAGCATTGGTAAGAAAGATCTCTGATTTGGGAAAATAGGTTTTCTGAGTTTGCATGTCACAACAATTTTACACAAGAGTGCACTTCACTTCTACCCACTATCCACCAAAATGCAACACATAGGGACTGGAGGCAGTCTCGAGCGCTTGGGAACACTCTCGAGCGCTCGGGAGTGGTTCCAGTAAGCTTCAAAAATAAGTTTGTGGTTCCTTTGCTCTTGTCTTTACACTAAGATCAAATGGACTTATGACCAGTATGAGGAACTGATACAAGCCTTTGATCTCCCTCAGAAATGGAAAAACAGTGGCTTATGAAGGTGTTTATACCTGTACTTGACTTGAACTTGGCTTCCCGGACTGATTTTGGTGCTTAAGAATAGTTAGAAAACAGTTTGAAAAGATGGGATTTAGGCCTCCATTTCTCTTAGAGATTTTCCTTGAGAATTGGAGATTTTTCTTAGAAAATGGAGGTTGTTTTGAAGGAGTTTGAGGGAGAGCTTTGGAGGCTGATTCTTGGCAGCAAAAGGGGGAGGGAGAGACTGATTTTCGTGGTCTTCTCAGCTGGTAATGAAGGGGTATTTATAGGGGAGTCAAAAATCATGGTTTTACTTTGAAAATCAAATAAAAATAAAAAGAAAATGTTTTGGGGAGAGAAAAAGACATGATGAGGTTCCTGCTGGCTCAGGCAGGCCTGGGATATGCAGGTTTGAACGTTGAATGATCTGACAAGCTTGAAAAGCCATGGTCAAAGGCCAAGCTCAACATGCATTGGCCTGTCACTCCTGTAACGACCCTGATTTTTGGTCAATAAAAAAATTTCGCTAAAAATTTGAATTTTTATTTTTATACTTGGATTTCATTTTTAACATCCAAAAAAATCGGTCGTTATTGACTTATAAAAATTTTATTGTTATATTTGAAAATTCTTTATTTTATAAATCCCTTTTAGCGATTAATAATCCGTCATAATTAGGTTTATGAATTAGGAGATTGGAATTCATCGCCCGGGCATTAAAGTCATTTTCTAAAAGACGAGTATGCCTATTAAGACCTTGGTATAGTTACTTGGTAATTGTAGTAAAATCCTAGAATTTATTTTCTCGGCTGGAAATCCTACTTAGCAAGCATAGTTAGCTTTTAACCGATTAGTTAGCCAACCCTAACTACCGTCTGGCTTAGTTACGTTTCCCTAACCTAGAGCGTTGCATCGATGCCAAAGTGGTTAATTTTCGGCCTTTGCCTTGACCGTTGACTTGACAGCTTTCGCTTAGCTAGGCTGCCTTGGCGTCGGGCCACTGTCGCGCCTTGCTTTCGCCTTGGCATCGGGCCTGCCTTGCCTTGGCGTCGGCCCGCTGTCACGCCTGCCTTGCCTTGCCGTTGGCTCGCTGTCACGCCTGCCTTGCCTTGGCGTCGGCTCGCTGTCGGGTCTGCCTCGCCTAGGCGTCGGGTCGCTGTCGGGTTGCTCTGCCCTGGCCGCCATCAGGTTCTGCCTTGGCATCGAGTCACGCCTTGCTTCTGCCTTGGCCATGCTCACGCTGCCTTGGCCACCGCCTTGCTTGTGGGCTGCCTTGGCCGTGCTCACGCCGCTTGGCCGCTGCTTGGCCATCGGGCTGCCTTGGCCACTGTTGGGCCACCGGGCTGCTTTGGCCGCCGCTTGGCCACTGTTGGGCCACCGGGCTGCTTTGGCCGCCGCTTGGCCACTGTTTGGCCACCAGTCATGGCCGCCGCCATCGGGTTGGCCTTAGCCGTTGGGCCACGTGCTTTAGCGCCACTTGGCCGGTTGAGCCAGGCACTTTGGCCGCCAGCCTTGCTGTTTGGCCACCGCTGGCTAGCCCGCAGCCTTGGCCATTGCTTTGGCGCTTGGCAGCTAGCCATCGGTCGCCTTGGCCTTGTTGGCCACGGTGCCTTGTAGCCACCGCCTTGCCGCCTTTGCCACCGCTGCCTTGCCGCAGTCGCCTTTGGCCACGCCACACCGTGCCTGGGCGTTTGACCTAGAATTTCCTTTACCCATTGGTCAATAGGTAAACCTTGATTTATCTCCCTAAGTACGAGATTAGATTAGTTTAGTGCTTAATTACAAAGTATTACACTTTTAGTATTAACCGTTGGATAATAACCGTTAGGAATTTTATTAACCATTGGACGATAGGCTAGAATCCTAGCCATTATTACCCATTGGTTATTAACCGCTAGGTAAAGTATTATCCTTTGGATAATAGTTAGTCTTGACAATCATGTGCTAAAAT
This sequence comes from Rhododendron molle, assembly GCA_025413875.1. Taxonomy (NCBI): domain Eukaryota; kingdom Viridiplantae; phylum Streptophyta; class Magnoliopsida; order Ericales; family Ericaceae; genus Rhododendron; species Rhododendron molle. The sequence continues at coordinate 23,673,287 of CM046393.1, forward strand.
GATTTAATTAATAGATTTGGCATGTGTGAAATCCAATAAAATAAGATTTGTTCATTAGATTATTAGGTTAGTACATAGTACTTTGGATGAAGTAGAATACTTAAATGGATATGGGATTCTCCCATACCTAGCCTAGATTGAGAAGTACTAGACTTTACATATTATATGTATGTACTTATATATATATATATATATATATATATAGATAGATATACATATATATTATATCGTATATGTGCATGTGTGTATTAGAATATAATAATTAGAAAACCTATATTACTAAAAAATGTGAATTTTATGAATAACCCAAAGTACATATATATATATTACTATATGTATACCCTTTTATAGTACAAACAAGTGGGAGAGAGAGAGAGAGAGAGAGAGGGAGAGAGGAGAGAGAGTGCCGAGAGAGAGACCCGAGAGAGAGAGAGGGAGAGAGAGAGAAAGAGAAGGAAAGAGAGGGAGAGAGATGGTACCTTGAATTGACCTAGCTCTTCCATTGTACCTTAGTGATCTTTTCCTACAAAATCTATGTACTAAATGTCCTAAATACATTTTCAATTCTTGTACAATCCTTCCAAGCCTAAATCCTCACTCTTTCCTTTGTCATCCCAATCTTGTCCTTTTATTATATATATATGTGGTTATATATATATAAGTACAATGTACCAAAGAGAGAGAGAGGAGAGAGAGGCCGAGAGAGAGATTGAGAGAGAGAGAGAGAGAATGGAGAGGGAGAGAGAGTGTGTGATATGTGTGTGCAAGTGGATTGACCTAGCATAGGCCATCTTGTCCTTGTATATGTCTATAGTTGTATATATATATATGTAAATATACATAGTACAATGTACCAAAGAGAGAGAGAGAGAGGAGGAGAGAAAGGCCGAGAGAGAGATTGAGAGAGAGAGAGAATTCGGATGGGAGAGGGAGAAAGAGAGTGATGTGTGCAACCCAAGTACAAACCAAATCTAGACTTTCTTGCATCACAATGTACCATGAAATCTAGGGTTTCTTGTGCTTTCACTCCAAAGGACAACCAAAACCATTTTCCTATAATTTCCAAGGACTTGATTGGACCAAAACCCCATTAGAATAGATTAAACCTAGTCCTTGTTTGGAAGGAAGAACATGGAAGGTCTTTGGATGGTCTTTCAAGGCATGACTTCACTTGGATAAAAGCCTTACCCATTGGATAATGGGAGAGGGGCAGCCGGCCATATGGGAGGGAGAGAGCCCTTCATTTGCCTATAAATAGGCTTCTCATTCTTCATTTAACTCACACCATTCCAACCTCCAACTTTTCTCTCTCGGAAGCATAAGTATTCTTGTAGTTTAGCTTTGTTCTTGAGTGTTCTTGAGGTTCTTCCCTAGGCTTCAAGAAACACCTCTAGTACCGCCACTAAACCGCCCTACGACCACCCTTTCGATCCAAAAGTAGTAGTCTAGTAGTCAAGATCAAGTTTCGAGAGAAACCTTTCTCTTTCGAAGCTAACGAAGGCCACCTCCTAAGCCGTTACTCCGTCCGTAGGAATTTCCAACCTAGCTAATTCGGCCCCGACTAGTTTCGGATCAAGGTAGAATCTTCCATACCCATTTCTCCAAAGTATAGGTACTTATGTTAGTTAGTATGCATGATAATAGTTTATGTCTTAGAACGTTGGATGCATGATAGTTAGTGAACTTACTATTGGATGATTAAGCATAATTAGAATCAACTTAAGATATAACTTCGTGTAGAAGTAATCGCATGTTGATCTTTTAACTTAACTATAAGCCTATATTCCATTGCTTGTATTACTTGTGGTATATTAACAAAGCATATGGTGGATTACCACCCCAAGGGCGTCCGCACATGTGGCGTTATGCTTTAAGTAATGGTTATGGACATGCTATGTACTTGCTTGGATTATACTTACCTTAAGTATGCATAGTAAATTTCTAAACATGAGTTAAACGGTTAAGGTATCAAAGCTAGTTAGCAAAAACTTGTTTTACTACAGTACTAAAGAAGAATGAGCATGTCAAATAATGAATTTCTACGCCAATAACCATATGTTGTTTTAAAAATCCCACAAAGGAAGAAAGAATGGATATTTCAAAATATATTATTGTCTTGAGGATGATTATGAACATGTATGCACTACTTGTTGCTGATAAAACATAAGTGGCTTTAAGAAATAATTTGAGTACGATTAGGTAATATAGAGTTGGATGATCTTGCTAGTTTAGTTTCAAGATTACTTTAAAGTGATTTGTCCCGCCGCGGAGTCTATGCATGATTACGAGACACGAGAACCAAAAAGTAGAAACATGACATTTAAGGAGTGGTTGATATGGATAAAAAGGATTTTGAGACTACATAATGGCCGACTTGGTAGCCTTATGTGAGTTGTGAAAACCCGCAAGGTGGCCGGACTTGGTAGCCCTTTGTGCGGACTTGCGAAAACCACAATGAGGCCGGACTTGGTAGCCCCTTTGTGTAGATTGCTAATGGAGCCGGACGTGGTAGCTTCATTGGTAATTGGGCTTGGTTATCCGCGGAGAGGAGCCAATGCGAGATTTTGTAACGTGGCCGGACTTGGTAGCCCGTTGAATGAGAAATGATTTTGGAAATAAAATGGTGACACAATACGATGAGTCGCGTAGGAGAAACCAAGAAAGGCATGACACCAACGTAAGCAAGATAGTGATTGTGGATGTATCATGGTTAATTATGTTGTTTAATGAGCATGGGTAATCATTTATATGACTCTTTGTTGTAAGTTATGGGTTAGCGGGTTGGATTATTCTATTGAGCTTCTGTAGCTCACGGTGTTACCTTTTGGTGACCCTGACATATTATACTGGGGGCGACGCTTGTATAATGTGTCAGATTTCATAGATGAGCAGCAGAAACAGTACACCTTGGAGGCCTTTGGAGCCGAGGAGCTTGCAAGGATGCAGTAGTTAACCTTAGATTATCCCCTCATTTGAATAAAAGTACTCTTGTGAGACTTATGTTGTAATAATGAGCTAGACTCTCCTTAATTTATTCAATAAAATGTTTATTTAACGTACCCAAAATTCGGGGCGTTACAACTCCCGAGCGCTCTAGAGTGTTCCCGAGCGCTCTAGAGTGGCTACCCAACTTCAGAAGGGCGCCACGGACACTCCCGAACTCAGATTTGGGTGTTTTTCGAAGCGTTGGAAAGCTCGTTGATTCCTCTTTCTAACCCAATTGGTTTCATTCAAAGGTATTTTATGTGCTAAAATGTGTGCCCATTTTGCCCTCAGGGTGTCGGAAAAAATGATGGTTTTGGTTTGAAAAAGTCCAAAAAGCATCGTTCAAGCTTTAGCCAAGTCCCATTTTGATTCAATTTCATCATCGGGGAGCCTCGAGGGCACAAATTAAGGATATTTAATAGGTCCAAATTGGGGTGTCTACAGTACGAGTGGCATCCAAAGATTGAGACCGCCTAATTCGAGCCCTACTAAATCCTTAATTCAAAATCAAATGCAAGTAAAGATGTACAAGCATTTGAAACATGAGGTCGTGCTCTTTCGAGCTGCCTACGTACCCTTTTCTGCAGGGATCAGACCAGCGTAGTTCTTTGGGGCAAATGCAAACATGCAGACATGGAAGCAAATGATCGACAAGAAAGATTGATTGAGGAGCGCCCACCGATTGCTCAGTCTCAGTGGGTGGAAAAATTAAACCAAGGAAAAGATTATAAAAATGCACTGCGAGGGGTGTCACCCAACGAAACAAGTTAGTTTGTCTCGAAGGGATCAAAACCAAATCTATGGCAGAAAATGATTGAAAGGTGTCCCTCAGGACAGCACCAAATCTATGGCAGAAAATGATTGAATGGCGTCCCTCAGGACGGTGCCAAATCTATGGCAGGAAAATGATTGAAAGATGTCCAAGAAGACAATGCCAAATCTATGGCAGAAGTTAATTGAAATGATGTCCCTCAGGACAAAGCCAAATCGATGGCGGAATTTGATTGAATGATGTCTAAGAGGACGATGCCAAATCTATGGCAGAATTCGATTGAAGGATGTCCCTTAGGACAAACCCAAATCTATGGCAGCATTTGACTGAAAGATGTCCCGCAGGATTATGCCAAATCTATGGCGGAAGTCGATTGAAAAGATGTCACTCAGGACAAAGCCAAATCTATGGCGGAAGATGATTGAATGATGCCCAAGAGGACAATGCCAAATCTATGGCGGAAGATGATCGAATGATGTCCCTCAGGACAATGCCAAATCTATGGTAGAAGATGATTGAAAGGTGTCCCTCAAGACAGCGCCAAATCTATGGCAGAAAATGATTGAATGATGTCACAGAGGACAATGCCAAATCTATGGCAGAAAATGATTGAAAGATGATGTCCCGGAGGATGGTGCCAAATCTATGGCGGAAGATGCTTGAAAGGTGTCCCTCAGGACAGCGCCAAATCTATGGCAGAAGTTGATTGAATGATGTCACAGAGGACAATGCCAAATCTATGGCAGAAAATGATTGAAAGATGATGTCCCGAAGGACGGTGCCAAGTCTATGGCGGAAGATGCTTGAAAGGTGTTGTGGGCTCCCGGGCCCGAAAGCGCTAACTCGAAGAGTCGCCACCCGGATTTTTGAGATGGATAATCCGAGAAACCAAGAGCTTGATTTGAAAAAGAAAGGCTTTTGGTCTAGCAAAAATGTTGAGATCTTGGATCCAGGAGCCACATTACGAACGCGGAAGGTTTTGTTGAAAAAGCACCCCGCTCGCCCGGTAAAACCGGTCTCTACTAAGCATTTTAAATGGGGGATTTAATACCATTTGAAAAACTTAACTTTAAAACATATACGGGAAAGGGACACGGGATAGAATATAACACATTGGCGTGCTTGTGGTGCGAACTGTACAGTATGAAATGAATGAGCAATGTACATGAAATGAAATAACAACATCATAATAGACTGTCAATACCACAAGAGGTGCTGCGCGATACACCGGATGCATCGCATGGTACAACCAAAGTACCGTGCGGTACACCTGTCTGCACATTCCAGAATCAGTTTGCTTTTACATGATAGAACAACCCATAGGTCCGCAAAATAGTTTGTTATATTTTCGGAATCTTTGAAAAATGATTTATGAGACCCATTTGTTCATCTTATCATGTAAAATAATGTTAAAAGCTTTTTGGAATATTGAAAGAACTCATGAAGTAAAAAAAAGGACTTTTAACATGAAACTTGAATCTAGAATGTACCCGCACGATCTTTAAGCAATATTAGATGAAATATGAAAAGAAAAACCAAAGAAAATGAAAAGAAAAGAAAGACTTTGAATGTAAAGCTCGTTTGAGACCCAAACTCAGTATAGAAAGACCGAGAAGGGCCTCGATCGGCTCCCCTCTAGGCCAAAACGGGGTTTAGCCTAAGGAAAATGGATTTATACCTTTTGATCGAAACTCGGACGTGCTTGAAGGTGGAGGAATAAAAGTTGATTTGGATTGAGCTTGAGAGACTTGAGAGCAAATGGGTGTAGCGAGAGAGAGATGTGTATAGTGGTGATGGGTGTAAGAAGTTGTAGAGAGAGAATCAAAAAAGAGTATTTTTAGAGAGAGAGAGTGAGAGCCAAAAAAATGGCATAGTAACTTTACTTGGAGTTGAAGGGGTACTTCTTAACTAGAGAGGGGGTGTATTTATAGGCAAGAGAGCCAAGGATGATCACTAAAGGAGGGGAGGTGACTTTTGGGCCGAATAAAACTCATTTTCTGGCATAGACGCTCCTCCTGCAGGCGTGGCCGACAGCTTTCTGCGACTGTCAGAACTTTTTCTCAAGGTGCCATGCGATGTAGTGGAGTCCCGTGCGAGAGAGAGATTTTTTGTATTTTCTAAGGTGCCGTGCGCCCTTTTGAAGTGCCGTGCGCTATGTGAATCAGCACAGTACACCGAACTTCGCGAGGGCGCCCCGGACACTCCCGAACTCAGATTTGGACGCGGTTCGAAGCGTTGGAAAGCTCGTCGAGTCCTCTTTCTAACCCAATTGGTTTCACTCAAAGACATTTTATACATTGAAATGTATGCCCATTTTACCCTCAGTGTGTCATGGAAAAAGTTATTTTTGACAAAGCAAATGCGTCTTTCTCTTTTGCAATTGAACCGAGGGCCACCTTACATTGTTGAAAAGGGGTTTTCTTGAGGTTAGAGAAGGAGTAGCAAAGGAGCAACAATCCAAGCCTCGAAGGTATATTTTTCCTTATTTCATCATCAGGGAAACTTAAAGATTATTCAGGGGTCCAGATTGGGGTGTCTACAGTAGTCCCTCTTTAACGGAACTTAGGTACCATTGCTTGGTATAAGTGACGTTAAAGATTAGACATCCCAATCCATCGCTCCAAAGTCTTTAAGTTAAATGCGAGAATGCAATAAAGGTGGTCGCGCTCATGGAACGTACCCTGTTGTAGGGATCAGACTAGCGTAGTTCGATTGGGACAATGCAAGTAAAGCGAATCCCGGAGGACAAATTGCGAAGTCCAGAGGACAAAGTGTGAGACAAATTGCAGTCCCGGAGGACGAAGTGCAGATAAGGTGCAGTACCAGGGGACAAAGTGCAGATAGAGTGCGAGTCCCGGAGGACAAAGTGTTAGATAAAGTGCAGTCCCGGAGGACAAACCACAGCTTGAGAAACTAAAAAAAAAAAAAAAAGGCTCCAAGGTCGGTTAGACCATAGCCAGAGAAACGAAGAGACTTTAGGCGGGTAAGACCGTAGCTTGAGAAACTAAGAGGCTTTTAGGTCGGTTAGACCGTAGCCTGAGAAATTAAGAGGCTTTTAGGTCGGTTAGACCGTAGCCCGAGAAATTAAGAGGCTTTTAGGTCAATTAAACCGTAGCCTGAGAAACGAAGAGGCTTTTAGGTCGATTAGACCGTAGCCCGAGAGACGAAGAGGCTTTTAGGTCAATTAGACTGAGCCCGAGAGAGGAAGAGGCTTTTAGGTCAATTCGACCGTAGCCTGAGAAACTAAGAGGCTTTTAGGTCGGTTAGACCGTAGCCCGAGAGACGAAGAGGCTTTTAGGTCATTTAGACTGTACCCCGAGAGACGAAGAGGCTTTTAGGTCAATTAGACCATAGCCCGAGAGACGAAGAGATTTTTAGGTCATTTAGACCGTAGCCCAAGAGACGAAGAGGCTTTTAGGTCAATTAGACCGTAGCCTGAGAGACGAAGAGGCTTTTAGGTCAATTCGACCGTAGCCTGAGAAACTAAGAGGCTTTTAGGTCGGTTAGACCGTAGCCCGAGAGACGAAGAGGCTTTTAGGTCATTTAGACCATAGCCCGAGAGACGAAGAGGCTTTTAGGTCATTTAGACCATAGCCCGAGAGACTAAGAGGTTTTTAGGTCATTTAGACAGTAGCCCGAGAGACGAAGAGGCTTTTAGGTCAATTAGACCGTAGCCCGAGAGACGAAGAGGCTTTTAGGTCAATTCGACCGTAGCCCGAGAAACTAAGAGGCTTTTAGGTCGGTTAGACCGTAGCCCGAGAGACGAAGAGGCTTTTAGGTCATTTAGACCGTAGCCCGAGAGACGAAGAGGCTTTTAGGTCATTTAGACCGTAGTCCGAGAGACAAAGAGACTTTAGGTTGGTAAAACCGTAGCTCGATTGACTGAGATGCTTAGATCCTTTTGACTGTAGCTTGATAGATAAAGAAGCTTTACGTCCTTTTGACCATTGCTTGATAAACAAAGAAGCTTAGGTCCTTTTGACCATCGCCGATTGAATGAGAAGCGTAGGTCCTTTTGACCGTCGCCTGCGAGACCAAGAAGCATTAGGTCAGTTAGACCGTCGCTCAATAAACCAAGATGCTCCGGCCCTTTTGACCGTTGCCGATTGAATGAGAAGTTTAGGCCCTTTTGGCCGTTGCGAATTGACGGAGAAGCTTAGGTCCTTTTGACCGTCGCCGATTGAATGAGAAGCTTAGGCCCTTTTGGCCATTGCGAATTGACTGAGAAGTTTAGGCCCTTTGGACCGTCACCTGATTGACTGAGAAGCTTAGATCCCTTTAACCGTCGCTTGATAAACAAAGAAGCTTAGGTCCTTTTGACTGTCGCCGATTGAATGAGAAGCTTAGGTCCTTCTGACCGTCGCCGATTGAATGAGAAGCTTAGGTCCTTTTGACCGTCGCCTGATTGACTGAGAAGCTTAGGTCCTTTTGGCCGTCGCCGATTGAATGAGAAGCTTAGGTCCTTTTGACCGTCGCCTGATTGACTGAGAAGCTTAGGTCCTTTTGACCGTCGCCTGATTGACTGAGAAGCTTAGGCCCTTTTGACCGTCGCTGATTGAATGAGAAGCTTAGGTCCTTTTGACCGTCGCCGATTGAATGAGAAGCATAGGCCCTTTTGGCCGTTGCGAATTGACTGAGAAGCTTAGGCCATTTTGACCATCGCTGAATAAATGAGAAGCTTAGGTCCTTTTGACCGTCGCCAATTAAATGAGAAGCTTAGGTCTTCTGGACCGTCGCTCGAGAGACTAAGAAGCGTTAGGTCTTTTGGACCATAGCTCGATTAAATGAGAAGCTTAGGTCTTCTGGACTGTCGCTCGAGAGACTAAGAAGCGTTAGGTCTTTTGGACCATAACTTGGTTAAAGGACTTTTGGGCAACATTCGAGATTCGCGATTTGGCACTCGACGACAATGATGACAACATTCCTTTTTGTTTTTTTTTGTTTTTGTTTTTGTTGTTTTTTTTTTAAAAAAAGGAACACATCTAATTACCCTTTTTGCTTTACTATCTTTGGCCGGTGACTGGTATCTTGGGTTTTTGGGCTAGAATTTGCCCGCGGTGAGGGCTTGAATTTGAGTTGGAGTTTGTTTTTTGTCGAAACTTAGATTTGAGCTGGAGTTTGTTATTGGTCAGGGCTTAGGCATACGCTAGCCTCGGTAGATGACATCGAGTTGTGGTGCCCCAGTGAATGACGAACCCCAGTTCTGATGGTTTTAACAAGCAATTGTCCAAGCGCAGTCCAGGCTATGGTTTCACTCGGGTATTAACACTCTCCTTTTGCGCTCTAAATTTTGCCTAGTACCGCCCTTTCGGGTTTTTGGTCTAGCGAGCTCTTTTGATTAATTGCCTTAACTTTTGCCTAGGCCGCCCTTGCGGGTTTTCGACCTAGCAGGCTTTTGCTCTAATTTTTGCTTGGGTCTGCCTGCCCTTGCGGTTTTCAGCCCAACGAGCTTCTCTCAGGGGTGTATTCTTCCATGCGTTGAAATGACTTCCACGAGTCGAGAATTGACAAAACTGAGATGACTCTTTTGACTTTTGGCAAAAGGGGCGGAATTTTGACAAGACTATGTTGACGCAAATGAAGGAGAGAAAGACGAAGCGACTTTCGAATGGAGTCCTTGATTGGACGAAGAGTTTGGCTATTTGAAATGGCAGACACGCCCAGGTTCTTGGAATTCTCCTTTTGGAATTTCGAAATTATTTCACTCCATCAATTGATTCTCATTCAAATCTTCCGATTTTGTTTTGTCAAAACACGAAAGTTTTTATCATGAACCGTGTCTCAGGTTGCTGACGATGACCCGTGGATCAAAAATGTCCCAGTCTGGATTTTTGTTTTGAGCATTGCTTTGACTTTTTCTCCATGTATTGATCTTCGGTCATGCCTCTTAACGCCTAGGGTTCTTGCTATCAAGTTGCGCTTTCCAATCTGAAAGGACTTTTTGGGTTGTAATGTGGGCCATGGTTTGGGCTTAACAAAGAAAGGACAATTGGCTCAAAAATTTCTCTTTCTTTTGGGTTTTCAAAACTAGCAGCTATCTTTGAACTTTTTATGCCCCTTTGCTTTGGTGGACATTTTCTCTTGATTTCTCATGCCTTCAATGCCTTTCAGCATGTTTGACACTTTCATCATTTTGATGCTTTGAATCTCGATGTGTCTGGCACTTTCACTCTTTTGATGCTTTGAATTTCAATATTTCTTCTTGCACTTTTATTTTGCATTTCACCCCGATGCGGGGGATAGCTGGCTAGCTGGGGTTCAAAGAATTTGATTGAGGCTCAAAATGGGCTATCAAAAGATATATCTTTATGCGTAGGATGAAAGAAACGATGGCCTTTCTTCATTTTGGATTGCGCAACCTAACAACTGAATCCTAGATGCTCCACTGAGAAGTTTTTGTTTGCATGCTCTAACTTTTGCTTAGGTCAGATTTTGAGTTTTGACCTAGCGAGCCTTTTTAGATTCACGACACTGCTTCTTAGAATGGATATGGCACCGGGAAGTGGTCCCTTGAAATTCTTCTTTTTTTCCTGAGGTGAGGGTTCAATCAAAAATCATCTCGTGTTTTGAAGTGATTATCATGATTTTCAACTGATGGTAGAAAACAATTTCAAAATCCTGAGTTTATTGCGGAGATGTGATGTTCAAAAGACAACGACCGAACTACCAGGGGCTGACTCAAAAACCATGACCGAACCTTGGGATTGACTTGAATTCTCGTGATCGGGCCTCGGGATGAGGCTGCCTACGTATCCTATAAAAGAATCAGGTCACAACGTAGTTCAGGCCTACGAAATTGACACTTTTTTTTTTTTAGACTTTTACAGACACAGACACAATAGTGAAAGCATGAAAGACTCGAGGTACAAACTGACTTCAAACACAAAGATGATTATTTAGAGGACAAAGACTCAGAACTTGAAAACTCCTGGACTCGTGGAAGGTCAGACCGTTGCATGGCTCTTGATGATTTACCCTTCTTTGAAGAAGGCGGCATTGATGCAATGATTGCGCTTTGACATGATGTCTGGCTATGGTGGAGGGATGATTCTGTCATCGATGAGGTCTTGAATTTTGTGACGGAGACGGTGACACTTATCGGTAACATGGCCAGGCATTTGGTGAAAGGCGCAGAAAGCATTTGGGTCGTGGTAGGCTGGAAGCTTTTGGGGTAGAGGAATTGGAAGGAGTGGCTTTATGAGACCAGTTTTGAGGAGCTTTTCATAAACCAGGGATTGAGGTTCAGAGAAATGGGAGAAGGCCCTTGGTTTGGTTCTGTGACTGAGTTGAGGGTTCATGGTGGCGCCTGTGGTGCCCTTACTCGCTTTGCAACTGTATAGCCTTCTGCTATCAACGGGACAAACCCTTTTGCCTCTGGGATTGATCTCATGTACTTCTGCTGAGACAATATGCATGTCAGCACTGGTTTCGACCAAGGGTTCAGTATCTTCCTTCAAGTGAGCCCTAGCGTCATGAATTTCAGCCAGGTCCTTGAACATTTCTGAGAGCTTCACTTTTGAGAAAAGTTTGTTAGCCCTGTCAGCCCCTAGGTCCCCAACATCATCATTCAGTCCCACATTTGTGTTCGGGATTATAGAGGTGAAAAGGTTAACCAGCCCTTGGACCAAAGTTAGCATCTTGTCCATTTTCTGACTCATTTCCTCCACAGTCCTTTTCAGCTCATTCAATTTTGTCTGCCCTGCCATTGACGTGATCGGAGAATGCGGTGTGGTTTTGTGTAGGATGGGTGGCTCAGTACTGACAGTAAAGCAAAAATTGAATTTTAGATGAGTCCCAGATACTGTTTTTGAAAAAGAAAGAACATGTCATGTACGTGTCGTCGATCTTGATGTTGTCTTAAGGTCTGACCCAGCCTGGTCTCACTTAAGGCATTGCATAGATGGTTTCCAACAACCACGGGTAGGTTGTTTAGCAGGGATGGACCCAACGCCTTTATCATGACCATCAAAGCAATAAGATTGTTGTAACCAGCTTTCCCAGACCAGGGGCAGTTTGGGCACGGCGAACACCGAAGGTATCGCAAACTTTGTGTATTTAGAGTCTCCTACACTGTCCTAAAGACTTACCATGGTTTAAATCTCACTTAGGACGTTTGTACAGAAGATTTTCGATAGCCTGGGTAGGTGCCGTCAGGCAGGTTGAATTCCGAGCGAGTCGGAACCAGAGCCAATCTCCTTACCGTGACCATCCGAGACAGAGCAATTTGACTACCGGAATTCAGATACGCACGCACTTAAGGCTACACCCAAACCAAGGGAGCCGTTCGGGCAGGGCAAACACCGAAGGTATCACAAACTCCATAGATTTAAAGTCTCCTAGACTGTCCTAGTGGACCTACCGTGATTCAAATCTCACTTAAGACGTTTGTACAGAAGATTTTCGATAGCCCGGGTAGGTGCCGTCAGGCAGGTTAAATTCCGCACGGGTCGGAACCAGAGCCAATCTCCTTATCGTGACCATCCGAGGCAGAGCAATGTGACTATCGGAATCCAGATACGCACGCACTTAAGGCTAGACCCAAACCAAGGGAGCCGTTCGGGCATGGCAAACACCGGAGGTATCACAAACTCCATGGATTTAAGGGCTCCTAGATCGACAGCGCGATCCCTAAAGATTGCCTCAATCCTCAGTGTTTCTTTTAACAGTGTATCCTTTGATTAGGAATGACAAGACTTGGGAGATGGCAAAACAAATTAAGTCCCCAACATTTTTCATTCAAAGTTCTGATTTTGGTTTTAGAAATCATTTGGCGTAAATGACATGATACTGTAACCGAGACAGCGTAGGCGACATGGCGCCATTAGCCTAAGTGGTGTAAGTGACTTGGCACAGTAACCTGGATGGTGTGAGTATCACGGCATTGTAGCCCAATTGTTTCCTTAATCTCCATTGAATTTTTGATTGCAAAATGTATTAACGACTTAACAAATTTTGACATCCCCAAAGCTTTATCGTTCCAAGAATCATTTGATTTAGAAATCGTGTAGATGCACAGCTCTTCATAGGGTCTTGGCAATCTTTTCAGACCACGGGAAGGGAAGGAGAGAAGGGCAGAGGAGGAAGCGAGAATAAGTGCGAGTCCCAGAAGACAAGTAGACGAGTGTCTAGTAGGCAGACCATGTGCATTGCAATGCGATGGTATGATACGGCACGAAAAATGCATCAAGCTAGATATAACACATAGTTCTGACAAACGAGCCACTGTCTCAACTTTGGAAGATTCTATGCACATAAGTCATCGTTGTTGTCACCGTCCTAATTTCCTGCAGACCTACCTCATGTAACAACTCGGATTTTTACTGAATAAAAATTTCGTTGTTATATTGGAAATTCTTTAATTAATCTTGTTGTCTTAATAATTCTCTTTTAATTTTAATAATCCGTCATAATTAGGTTTATGACTTAGGAGATTGGGATTCATCGCCCGGACTGCCTTGGTCACTGTTTGGCCACCAGGCTGCTTTGGCCGCCGCAGCCGCAGCCGGTCGCCATGGCCTTGTTTGGCCACCAGTCGCTGGCCGCCATCAGCCTTTGTTTGGCCACCAGTCGCTTTGGCGCCCGGCTAGCGCTAGCCACTGGTCGCCTTGACCATCTTTGTTTGGTACCGGTCGCTTTGGCACTTGCCAGCCTTTGCTTGGCCGCTTGGCCACTGTTTGGCCGCCGGACTGCTTTGGCCACCGCTTTACTACCAGGCTGCCTTGGCCACGCTCATGCCTTGCCTTGGCGTTTGACACCGTCGGCCTTTAATATTTCGTTATTAGGCGATTTCCTACTAAATCAAACCAAAATACCACTCGAGCAATGAAAGCCTAGATTAAGTATCGTTAGTCTTTAACCAATTAGTTAGATTCCTAATAGACTGCTAACCTAATCACTTGGATCCCAAATCTAATTAGGTTACCCTAACCCTAGATGGACCATTTTACCCTTTTTGTCTTTATCCATTGGACGATAAAAGCTAGGGTAATATTTATCCGTTGGACGATAGCGTTAGGATTTCCCTTACCCGTTGGTCAATAGGTAAACCTTGGTTAATCTTCCTAAGTACGAGATTAGATTAGTTTAGTGCTTAAATGCAAAGTATTATACTTTTTGGTATTAACTGTTGGATAATAACCATTAGGAGATTCTTTACCCATTGGGTGATAGACTAGAATCCTAGCCATCATTACCCATTGGTTATTGACCGCTAGGGAAACCATTATCCAATGGATAATAGTTAGTCTTGACAATCATGTACTTGTTTGATTTAAATATTAGATTTGGCCATGTGTTAAAATCCATTAAATTAAGATTAGTCCATTAGTATATTAGGTTAGTACATGGTACTTTGGATGAAGTAGAATACTTAATTAGATATTAGATTTGGTCAATATCTAGCCTAGATTGTAAGTACATACTTATATATATATATATATATCTGTGTACTTGTATGTCTATGTATATAATATTGTATATAACATGTGTGTATATAGATTATTATATTTAGAAAATCTAATTTACTTGAAAACTTAGATTTTATTAAAGACCCATAGTACATATATATGTATTAGTATATATGTAGTCTTTCATAGTACATACAAGTGGGAGAGAGAGAGAGAGAGGGAGAGAGAGGAGAGAGATTGCCGAGAGAGAGGGAGGAGAGAGATCCGAGAGAGAGAGAGAAGGAAAAGAGAGGGAGAGATGGGATGTATTGCTTGATTTTTGTCTACCAAATCCTAGATATATGTATATGTTAGTACTTGTACTAGATGAAAGAAGTAGAAAGGAGAAGATAGGAGAGAGATTTGAGGTACAAATCTCTTACAAAGTCAAACCCTTACTCTTCCTTTGTCATCCACCAATCTTGTCTTTATATATATATATATGGTTATATATATACATATGTACATAGTACAATGTACCAAGAGGAGAGAGAGAGAGAGAGGAGGAGAGAGAGGCCGAGAGAGAGAGATTGAGAGAGAGAGAGATAGAGAGATTCGGATGGAGAGAGAGAGGGAGAGAGTGATGTGTGTGCAAGTGATTGACATGCTTTGGTTATCCTTGTCCTAGTTTGTGTATACTTTCAAGTGAAAGCATAACCAATGCCATCCAATCTTGTCCTTCTTTGTACAAACCCTAATTTTATACTTGAAACAAATCCACTTGCTTGGCCAATCTTCCAAAATCCAATCCAAAGGACACATCCTAGCCTTGCATGCCTAGTTTTTAGGTTAATTCTTGCAAGGAAGCAAGATTTGCTTGAATTAAAAATTGAGAGAAAGAGAGAGAGAGAGAGGGCCCGCCATAGGAGGAGAGAGAGGGAGGCCTTTGCCTATAAATACTCACCTCATTCTTCATTTGAACTCACACCTCTTCATTCTCCAAGTTCTCTCCTTGAAAGCATAAGAATTCTTAGTGTTCTTGAGTAGTTCTAGCTTGTTCTTGAGCTTTCTTTCCATCTCCGCCACTAAACCACCATACGACCACCACCTCGATCCTAAAGTAGTAGTAGTATAAGTCACGATCTAGTTTCGAGAGAAACCTTTCTCTTTCGAAGCTATCGGAAGCTTATCGTAGGACATTACTCCGTTCGTTTGCCGACTTTCTTTCCGTCGATCTTTTCGTAGTCTTCCTACCGCCAAGAAGAAAGGTAGATTTTTCCTATACTTCCTAACCTTAAGTATATGTAGATTTTCCCGATCTACCCTTCCTAAAATATAGATAAGATGTGTGTTGAGCTTTTCGAACTATTTTCGCTAAAGGAAATAAAGTTAGTTGTATGAATTAGCTTGTAGAACTTTCTTACTAAAAGTACGTAGTTTACTTTGATCTTGAGAATAATTGAATGCATGGTTTATAGAATCTTCCCAACTTGATTAACTCGTCAATAACATATGTTGTTAAGATTTCGTTTAAAAATAAAGTGTTGTTTCAAAACGGAGTATTCGTATTTTGACCTTTTCAAGGATTGTGAACTTGATCGCATGATTGCTTACCTTACTTGTGGTTGTAAACAAGCATGATTAAATAGAGTTGGATGATCTTGCTAGATTACTTTAAAGTGATTCGTCCCGCCGCGGAGTCTATGCATGATTACGAGACATGAGAACCGAAAGGTAGAAACATGACACTTAGGGAGTGGTTGATATGGATAAAAAGGATTTTTTAAACTACATAATGGCCGGACTTGGTAGCCGTATGTGAGTTGTGAAAACCCGCAAGGTGGCCGGACTTGGTAGCCCTTTGTGTGGACTTGCGAAAACCACAATGAGGCCGGACTTGGTAGCCCATTGTGTAGATTGCTAACGGAGCCGGACGTGGTAGCTGCATTGGTAATTGGGCTTGGTTATCCGCGGAGAGGAGCCAATGCAAGATTTGATAACGTGGCCGACTTGGTAGCCCGTTGGTAACAAAGAATGAGAAATGCTTTTCAAAATGAAATGGTGACACAGTTTACGATGAGTCGCGTAGGAGAAACAAAGAAAGGCATGACACCAACGTAGGTAAGATAATGAATGCGGATGTGTCATTGTTAATTTATGTTGTTGAATGAGCATGTGTAATTACCTATGTACCTTCGTGTTATAAGTTATGGGTTAGCGGGTTGGATTATTCTATTGAGCTTCTGTAGCTCACGGTGTTACCTTTTTGGTGACCCTGACATATTATACTGGGGGCGACGCTGGTATAATGTGTCAGATTTTATAGATGAGTAGCATGAACAGTATACCTTGGAGGCCTTCGGAGCCGAGGAGCTGGCAAGGATGGAAGAAGAGGCGGAGCAGTAGTTAACCTTAGATTATTCCCTCTTTTGTTGAATAAAAGTACTCTTGTGAGAATTATGTTGTAATAATGAGCTAGACTCTCCTTAAATTATTCAATAAAAATGTTTATTTAACGTACCCAAAATTCGGGGCGTTACAACTTGGTATCAGAGCTTTAGGTTCAAAACCTCGGCCATGGGTAGAATGGGTAGCCTTTAAGATTAGTTTAAGATAAGTTGACCGTTGCACTAACGTGACTTGATTTTAAAGTTTACCGTCCCAAATTGGGTGGAATTCAGACAAAACAATCTTCGGATTGAAGTAAGGTGGAAACTGGCAGTACCACCGAACTGGGAATTTCCGAACAATTGGATGATGACTTAAATCAAGAATCGAATGTGGAGAATAGAAATTTCAATGTGTCCATAAGCATTAGCAAACCTTGTTTTAAAATGTTACTAATCGAGGTTAAAACTTTTCCTTGTAGATGAGTAACTATCGAGACAACCTACTAGCCGAAGCCCGTCAACTTAGAGGTACCCTGAGGACGATGACTAACCTACTAGCAGGAGACCCCTACTTCCCTTACGCTTTTCCCTACATTTATGACTTCTATCAAGACCATGGTGCCTTGCCACTCCCTGATGAGGAGGAGGTGGGAGACGTAGAAGCAGTACCTGTCCTCGTCCAAATAGCACCCCTTTTTCATGAAGAACTTGTAGTTGTGGGGAACGAAGCTGAAGCCATTCCCGCTCCAGTTCCAATAGCACCTCCCGAGAATGAGGATCTCGAAGAAGATCCCGAAGAAGATCCCGAGGAGGAAGAACCAATGGAGATTTGGGGAAATGAGGGATCTGACGGAGAGAGTGAATCTGATGACGAAGAAGAGCCTGGATGGCTAGGGGTTGTACCCGACATCATGGACATAGCCTCTGACACCGGCGATGTACCACCGCCACCCGTTGAGACTGACATAGGCCCATATAAGGCCCAATTCCCGAATACCTTTTAGGCTCATTAAGAAGCTTGTGATGCAAATGTAATAAGAAGGTTGGTAGTAGTTGAACTTGTAAGGTAGTAGTAAGCCTAAGCTAATATTAGCCATTCATGTTGTACTTGATCCGATTAAGTACTGAAAATATGTATTTTTTTCCTACGTGAAATCACTATTTATGTGCATGCTTATAGTTACCCTTCGTACCGTTAAGTCTAATATAGAACTCTTCCACTTGTATAGATGTCAAGAGTACCACAAAGAGGTTGCCCACCTTTCGCCCCGAAAACTAGGGCCATCTACCGATCACTACTGTCACCTGAGTACACCGGACCAACACTCCCACATATGGATGACATGGAACTCTATGAAGTCCCCATCATTTGGGAGGTACCCCTACTAGCTCAAAACCCCGAGTACCTACCTCCCATCCAAGCCCCTGCACCACCTGTGCAGGACTTCGAGCAACCATTTAGCTTTCCGGTGTCCGACATGGAAACCGACATCGATTGGGAGGCTGTCATGATGAAACTCTTCCCGTGCTACCCCGAACCGTTAGAAGAACCGCTCGTGCTAACGCAGGAGGAAATACTTAAACAGGAGCAGGAACTGTTTCGGATAAATGAAACTGAGGCTGAAAAGAACCACAAGATGTGTCTAAGGGAGAAGTTCGGAATCAACATGCCTTAGAGAGGATTAGTATTGTAGAATAAACCTGTTAGGATCATGTGTGAGATCGCCGCAGTTGTATTAGGAAACCCTATCCTATATTTTTGTACTAAGAAAAGTCTATCTTCTGTTTTGCAATAGAACTCGATGCTTCTATTTGTAACCCTTTGCTTAGCTATGGAAAACTTATTTCGTGTACTATTTCACTTTAGTAAATGAAACCCTTATTACAAAGGACAATTATTTTAGTTGACGCAAGTTGCTAAATGATAGTAATCTTTTTGCTTATCCATAAAATCTTCTCTGTTATGGGTACTGTAGCACACTACCATTAGACATTTATGTTAGTTTGATGAGAGCGCCAAGTGTCGGCCATAACCCAAAAAGGGGGGGCCCGGTAATCGCGCGTCGGCCATACCGAAAAAAAGGGGGGCCCCAGTAAACCACCCTCAACCTCCCCCCAAAATTCAAATTCAAACATTTCCCTCCTCCACACCCCTCACCCGGCCCTATATATACTCCATTCCTCTTCCCATTTCTTCACCCCATCTCTTCATCCCTCTCACCATCCTAACCCCTCCTAACTACTATCAAACCGAGCCATGGCGATCTACCGACAAGGATTCCCGGAGGACGCCCAGTTCCGGGAGATGGAGCGAATCTAGCTCACCACGATGATCCGAGCAATACAGTTGCTGCCCTTCACCTTCGTCCTCTTCTGTGCCGTGATCACCATAGCCATGCCACGGTGGTTCGATAGGAACGACCATCTTACTACCTTCTGGTACTGGATTCCCGTGGTGGCCGTCGCACTCGCGGCGTTCGGAAAAGAATACGAACGTCATGCACTCCAAGCCTTCAACGATCGATGGCAGCTCGAGGCGTAGCAACGGCACCATAGCCATTATTATCTATTTTACTTTCATTTTATTGTATCTAATGATGCCGTTAGGCATGTAATCTAATGATAATTTCTAATAAAAAATCTAGCTGTCTTGTTCATTGCGTGCTAATTCTAGTAACTAAACCTCCCTTAAAATTTCTACTCGTAGATGGTGAACCGACGCAGTGGACTGGGATTTGAGAATGGAGAAACCTCTAACACTAACCCTTGCATAGCCCAGATCATGCAAGCTTTTGTGACCGCTTTGAATGCCAACCGCCGAAACCAAAACCGCGATGATGAACCTATGACCAGAACCCGAGCGATGAACGAGTTCTGCAAACGCCGACCCCCAACCTTCAGTGGAGACCCTAACCCCACTGTGGCCGAATCATGGCTGAAGGAAACCAAGGTGATCCTGGACACCTTGGAGATCACCCGGAATGGGGATCGCGTGGCCCTGGCCACGTACCAACTAAAGGGAGAAGCCCGTTATTGGTGGGAGTTGATGGAAACAACTTATACCGTAGCCACCATGACATTCGACGAGTTTGAAACCCTGTTCCTTGACAAGTACTTTCCCACACCCATTCGCCTGGCCAAGGAGCAAGAATTCATGAACCTGAAGCAAGGAAGCATGACTGTCACTCAATATGCGGCAAAGTTCGAGGAGCTGTCTCGCTACGCCCCAGACACTGTAGCAACTGAGGATAAGAAAGCGAGAAGATTCGAGTGGGGACTGACAACTGCTCGAAGGGCCGTGGTAGCACAGGCCTTTCCCACCTATTCCCAAGATCGCCCAAAGGTGCTCTTCGATTGGAGAGTGAAGAAGCGGACTTCAAAACCCATTGGAGGAAGGCAACGGGCAATACTGGTGACAATCCGTACCCAAACATCCAATAACAATCGAGGACCCTACCCCGCTAAGACCTTTACCCCGACCCAAAACAACCAAGCATGGAAAACTGCTACCCCAGGACACAACCAACCACAGAGAGGCACTCGAGATCTGTCAACAATAAAGTGCTACAACTGTCAGCAGATGGGCCACTACAATCGTCAATGCCCGCAACCACAGAAGGAGAGGAATGGGAGAGGGTGCTACAGAATGGGCAAGCTGGATTTGGGAAGCAGAACCATGGAGGACCATCCTCGCAACCAAATGGGCTAAACAAAGGGAAGCAGGCCATGAACACTCAGCACGAGACTAGAGGGCGGATCTTTGCACTACAGATTGAGGAACAGGAGCCGGATCCCTCTGTGATCCAAGGTACGCTACTATTATATAGTACTTGCGTACAAGCCTTGTTTGACTCTGGTGCATCACATTCATTCATATCTACTGCCTGCGTAACTGCTTTAGCACTAGAAACAGAACCCCTAAGCATGAGTACGACGGCAGCGTCACCATTGGGGGGAAGTATAACCGTTAGTCTAGTGTGTAGAGGGTGCGAGCTAGAAGTAGCCAACTTGCGACTAACCATCGACCTCCGGGTAATCAAAATGGCGGATTTCGATATAATCCTAGGAATTGATTGGTTATCTGCACACAGAACAGTCATAGACTGTCATCAGAAGACAGTAACAGCTTACACCTCAGAGGGAACTCATTTCCGTTTTAAGGGGGATAGGCAGACAACAAGTTCGACGACGAGAAGACCTAGGTGGCAGAATCAACAACTTGGATGGCTAGCTAGTCTCCAAATGGAAGAACCGTTAGGGAGGAACTGGGATTGCCCCACATCGTTTGCGAATACGCCGATATGTTTTCGGAGGAACTTCCTGGCTTACCTCCTCAGAGAGAGATAGACTTCTCTATAGAGCTCCAACCAGGAACAACACCAATCTCGATGGCACCATACCGTATGGCCCCAGCAGAGCTAAAGGAACTGAAGACCCAATTGCAAGAGCTATTGGATAAAGGGTATATCAGGACAAGTACATCACCATGGGGAGCACCTGCATTATTTGTGAAGAAGAAAGAGGGAACGCTTCGTTTATGTATCGACTATAGGAAGCTGAATCAGGTCACAATTAAGAACTGATACCCCTTGCCCAGGATCGATGACCTGTTCGACCAATTAAGAGGAGCAACTTGTTTCTCTAAAATCGATCTTAGATCAGGTTACCATCAACTGAGAATCCAGAATGAGGATATTGACAAAACAGCCTTCCGCACCAGATACGGACACTACGAGTTTGTGGTGATGCCGTTCGGACTGACCAACGCTCCGGCGGTATTCATGTGTCTCATGAACAAAGTTTTCCAACCCTACTTGGACAGGTTTGTAGTGGTGTTCATTGATGACATCTTGATATACTCTGCTAATAAGGAGGAGCACGAAGAACATCTCCGAATAGTACTACAAGTACTCCGAGATAACCAACTCTACGCCAAGGCAAGTAAATGCGAATTTTGGCTCGAGGTGGTTAAGTTTTTGGGACATGTAGTATCTAAAGACGGAATCGCGGTGGATGAAGGCAAGGTGGAGGCCGTGTTGAACTGGAAACAGCCAACCTCCGTATTCGAAATCCGGAGTTTTCTAGGATTGGCTAGGTATTACCGAAGATTCATACCCGACTTCTCCACACTGGCTAAACCAATGACGAGACTGACTCAGAAAGGAGTAAAGCTGGATTGGAATGAGGATTGCAAGAAATCCTTTCAGGAATTGAAGAAAGGGCTGACCAGTGCACCGATACTCATCATCCCTGAGCGGGGTGTAGATTATACAGTTTACTGCGATGCGTCAAGAGACGGTCTAGGATGCGTGCTGATGCAGAATGGGAAAGTTGTAGCTTACGGATCCCAACAACTCCGACCGCATGAGAAGAACTACCCTACCCATGACTTAGAATTGGCTGCTGTAGTATTCGCCCTTAAAACCTGGCGTTACTATCTGTGGGGAGAACAATTCGAAGTCGTTACCGACCATAAAAGCCTCAAGTATCTTTTCACTCAGAAAGAGTTGAATCTGAGACAGCGCCGCTGGATGGAATATCTAGAGGATTACAAGTTTACACTTCAGTACCACCCCGGTAAGGCCAATGTGGTGGCTGACGCTCTTAGTCGGAAGGACAGAGCACAGAAGGTCAAGACCACCATCAAGGAATGGGAGATGGTGGACACTCTCAACGAGTTCAATCTGCGACCATCCTCAGAAGATGGGAACACACGTTTGTACGCTCTCGTTGCAGAACCGGCACTTCACAGAGAAATTTTGCTCGCCCAAACCTCCGAGCAAAACTGCGAATTCATCCGGTATCGAATCCGAGAAGGAAAGGCATTACCTGGATGGATGATCGAGAAGGACAACAGCCTGACATTCAAGGGGAAGGTGTTTGTGCCTAACGTTGGAACCCTGCGAGAAGCAGTACTCCGAGAGGCTCACCATTCGAACTTCGTGGTACACCCTGGTGGTACAAAGATGTATCATGACCTGCGAAGGACGTACTGGTGGGAAGGAATGAAGAAGGACGTAGCTCAATTTATATCTACGTGCCTGGTATGTCAACAAGTCAAAGCTGAACATCAGAGACCTGGAGGAGATCTTCAACCCTTGTCGATTCTGACATGGAAGTGGGAGCACATCTCTATGGATTATGTGACTGGACTACTGAGATCTGCTAAGTCTAACACCGCTATCTGGGTGATCGTGGACCGACTCACCAAATCTGCACATTTCTTGCCTGTCAAGATGACCGAGAATGTAGAACAGCTAAGTTTGCTGTATATTCGAGAGATTGTACGCCTGCATGGAGTACCTGTCTCGATAGTATCTGACAGAGACCCACGTTTCGTGTCACACTTTTGGAAAGGATTACAAAAGGCAATAGGGACTGACGTAAGGCTTAGTACGGCCTTTCACCCGCAAACAGATGGACAAACTGAGCGGACAATACAGACACTGGAAGACATGCTAAGGGCCTGTGCATTGGATTTTTCTGGAAATTGGGAGCAGCACTTGCCATTGGTAGAGTTTGCCTACAACAGTAGCTATCAAGCAAGTATTGGGATGGCACCCTATGAAGCTCTGTACGGTCGACCCTGTCGATCTCCCGTCTGCTGGACAGATGCTGAGGAAACTGGATTGATTGGACCTGACATAGTATGGGATACCACAGAAAAGGTCAAGCTCATCAGGCAAAGAATTCAAACCGCACAAAGCCGACAGAAGAGTTATGCAGATAAGAGAAGCCGACCGTTAACCTTTGCAGTAGGAGACCACGTGTTCCTAAAGATCAGACCAAAGAAAGGAGTTATCAGATTTGGGAAGAAGGGAAAGTTATCCCCACGCTACATTGGACCATTCGACATTGTGGAAAAGATCGGGAAGGTTGCGTATCGCCTAGCACTGCCACCGCAGTTAGACAGAGTGCATAACGTATTTCACGTTTCAATGCTCCGCAAGTATCCCGCATTACCCACACATATTCTCAACTGGGAAGACATCAACATCGAGGTGGACGCGACGTATGAAGAAGAACCGATAGAGATACAAGATCGAAGTGAGAAGACAATCCGGAACAAGACCATCAAACTAGTTCGAGTCTTGTGGAAAAACCGTGGAACTGGAGAGACCACCTGGGAGAGAGAAGAAACCATGAAGGCCAACTACCCTCACATGTTCAAATCTGAGCATTCGCCTAATTTCGAGGACGAAATTGTTTAAGGGGGATAGGTTGTAACAACTCGGATTTTTACTGAATAAAAATCTCATTGTTATATTGGAAATTCTTTAATTAATCTTGTTGTCTTAATAATTCTCTTTTAATTTTAATAATCCGTCATAATTAGGTTTATGACTTAGGAGATTGGGATTCATCGCCCGGACTGCTTCGGCCATCGCTTGGCCACTGCTTGGCTACCGGGCTTGGCCACTGCTTGGCCACTGTTTGGCCACTAGGTTGCTTTGGCCGCCGCCAGCTTGTACCGAGTGCCTTTGGCCATCGCTGTTTGGCCACCGGTCGCTTTTGGCCATGCTGTTTGACCAACTGTACACCGGGCTGCCATGACCATCGTTTGGCCACGTCGCTTTGGTCGCCATTGCCACTGCTTGGCCACCGGGCTGCCTTGGCCACTGTTTGGCCACCGGACTGCTTTGGCCACCGCTTTACTACCAAGCTGCCTTGGCCACGCTCACGCCTTGCCTTGGCGTTTGACACCGTCGGGCTTTAATATTCCGTTATTAGGCGATTTCCTACTAAATCAAACCAAAATACCACTCGAGCAATGAAAGCCTAGATTAAGTATCGTTAGTCTTTAACCAATTAGTTAGATTCCTAATAGACTGCTAACCTAATCACTTGGATCCCAAATCTAATTAGGTTACCCTAACCCTAGATGGACCATTTTACCCTTTTTGTCTTTATCCATTGGACGATAAAAGCTAGGGTAATATTTATCCATTGGACGATAGCGTTAGGATTTCCTTTACCCGTTGGTCAATAGGTAAACCTTGGTTAATCTTCCTAAGTACGAGATTAGATTAGTTTAGTGCTTAAATGCAAAGTATTATACTTTTTGGTATTAACTGTTGGATAATAACCATTAGGAGATTCTTCACCCATTGGGTGATAGACTAGAATCCTAGACATCATTACCCATTGGTTATTGACCGCTAGGGAAACCATTATCCAATGGATAATAGTTAGTCTTGACAATCATGTACTTGTTTGATTTAAATATTAGATTTGGCCATGTGTTAAAATCCATTAAATTAAGATTAGTCCATTAGTATATTAGGTTAGTACATGGTACTTTGGATGAAGTAGAATACTTAATTAGATATTAGATTTGGTCAATATCTAGCCTAGATTGTAAGTACATACTTATATATATATATATATATGTGTACTTGTATGTATATGTATATAATATTGTATATAACATGTGTGTATATAGATTAATATATTTAGAAAATCTAATTTACTTGAAAACTTAGATTTTATTAAAGACCCATAGTACATATATGTGTATTAGTATATATGTAGTCTTTCATAGTACATACAAGTGGGAGAGAGAGAGAGAGAGAGAGGGGGAGAGAGGAGAGAGATTGCCGAGAGAGAGGGAGGAGAGAGATCCGAGAGAGAGAGAGAGAGAGAGAGAGAGAGAGAAAGAGAAGGAAAAGAGACGGAGAGATGTGATGTATTGCTTGATTTTTGTCTACCAAATCCTAGATATATGTATATGTTAGTACTTGTACTAGATGAAAGAAGTAGAAAGGAGAAGATAGGAGAGAGATTTGAGGTACAAATCTCTTACAAAGTCAAACCCTTACTCTTCCTTTGTCATCCACCAATCTTGTCTTTATATATATATATATGGTTATATATATATATATGTACATAGTACAATGTACCAAGAGAGAGAGAGAGAGAGGAGGAGGAGAGAGAGGCCGAGAGAGAGAGAGATTGAGAGAGAGAGAGAGATTCGGATGGAGAGAGAGAGGGAGAGAGTGATGTGTGTGCAAGTGATTGACATGCTTTGGTCATCCTTGTCCTAGTTTGTGTATACTTTCAAGTGAAAGCATAACCAATGCCATCCAATCTTGTCCTTCTTTGTACAAACCCTAGTTTTATACTTGAAACAAATCCACTTGCTTGGCCAATCTTCCAAAATCCAATCCAAAGGACACATCCTAGCCTTGCATGCCTAGTTTTTAGGTTAATTCTTGCAAGGAAGCAAGATTTGCTTGAATTAAAAATTGAGAGAAAGAGAGAGAGAGAGGGCCGGCCATAGGAGGAGAGAGGGGGAGGCCTTTGCCTATAAATACTCACCTCATTCTTCATTTGAACTCACACCTCTTCATTCTCCAAGTTCTCTCCTTGAAAGCATAAGAATTCTTAGTGTTCTTGAGTAGTTCTAGCTTGTTCTTGAGCTTTCTTTCCATCTTCGCCACTAAACCACCATACGACCACCACCTCGATCCTAAAGTAGTAGTAGTATAAGTCACGATCTAGTTTCGAGAGAAACCTTTCTCTTTCGAAGCTATCGGAAGATTATCGTAGGACATTACTCCGTTCGTTTGCCGACTTTCTTTCCGTCGATCTTTTCGTAGTCTTCCTACCGCCAAGAAGAAAGGTAGATTTTTCCTAGACTTCCTAACCTTAAGTATATGTAGATTTTCCCAATCTACTCTTCCTAAAATATAGATAAGATGTGTGTTGAGCTTTTCGAACTATTTTCGCTAAAGGAAATAAAGTTAGTTGTATGAATTAGCTTGTAGAACTTTCTTACTAAAAGTACGTAGTTTACTTTGATCTTGAGAATAATTGAATGCATGGTTTATAGAATCTTCCCAACTTGATTAACTCGTCAATAAACATACGTTGTTACGATTTCGTTTAAAAATAAAGTGTTGTTTCAAAACGGAGTATTCGTATTTTGACCTTTTCAAGGATTGTGAACTTGATCGCATGATTGCTTACCTTACTTGTGGTTGTAAACAAGCATGATTAAATAGAGTTGGATGATCTTGCTAGATTACTTTAAAGTGATTCGTCCCGCCGCGGAGTCTATGCATGATTACGAGACACGAGAACCGAAAGGTAGAAACATGACACTTAGGGAGTGGTTGATATGGATAAAAAGGATTTTTGAAACTACATAATGGCCGGACTTGGTAGCCTTATGTGAGTTGTGAAAACCCGCAAGGTGGCCGGACTTGGTAGCCCTTTGTGTGGACTTGCGAAAACCACAATGAGGCCGGACTAGGTAGCCCATTGTGTAGATTGCTAACGGAGCCGGACATGGTAGCTTCATTGGTAATTGGGCTTGGTTATCCGCGGAGCGGAGAGGAGCCAATGCAAAATTTGATAACGTGGCCGGACTTGGTAGCCCGTTGGTAACAAAGAATGAGAAATGATTTTCAAAATGAAATGGTGACACAGTTTACGATGAGTCGCGTAGGAGAAACAAAGAAAGGCATGACACCAATGTAGGTAAGATAATGAATGCAGACGTGTCATTGTTAATTTATGTTGTTGAATGAGCATGTGTAATTACCTATGTACCTTCGTGTTATAAGTTATGGGTTAGCGGGTTGGATTATTCTATTGAGCTTCTGTAGCTCACGGTGTTACCTTTTTGGTGACCCTGACATATTATACTGGGGGCGACGCTGGTATAATGTGTCAGTTTTTGTAGATGAGCAGCATGAACAGTACACCTTGGAGGCCTTCGGAGCCTTCGGAGCTGGCAAGGATGGAAGAAGAGGTGGAGCAGTAGTTAACCTTAGATTATTCCCTCTTTTGTTGAATAAAAATACTCTTGTGAGAATTATGTTGTAATAATGAGCTAGACTCTCCTTAAATTATTCAATAAAAATGTTTATTTAACGTACCCAAAATTCGGGGCATTACACCTCAGCTCCAAGTCTCACTCAAGATATGACTGTACCAAGGGTTTCAACAGCCACGGGTAAGTCGGGTCAGGCAGGTTAAATTCCGAATGCCTCGGAATCAGAGCCAATCTCCTTATCTTGACCATCCGAGACAAAGCAATAAGGCTGCCGAAACCTAGATACAAGCACATCCTAAGGCTAGATCCAGACCACAGAGGCCGTTCGGGCACGGCGAACACCAGAGGTATCTCAAACTCCATAGATTTTAAGTCTCTTAGACTCACAGAAAACGGTTTTTAAAAAAAAGGTTGCCTCGATCCTCAGAGTTTGTTTTTTTTGACATTATATCCTTTATAAACAACGAAGTTTAAGAGATGTCAAAACAAACTAAATCTTCATTTTTTTTTTCAAAGGCTCAATTTCTATTTTTGAAATGACGTGGTAAAAATAACGCGATATTATGACCAGGTGGCATGAACGACGTGGCGCTATTAGCCTAAATGGTGTAAGTGCCACATCATTAATACTTTAGTCATTCCAATTTTTTTTTTTTGGGTATTTGAACATTTGATTGAAAAATGTATCGAAAACTTAGTAAGAATTGATTTCCCTCAAACGCGTCATTTTAAGGAGTAACTAGTATTAAGCAACGTGCGTCCCATGGGGCACGACTCTTCATCGGGTGTTAGCAACCTCCTAAAGACCGTGGAACCTAAAATTATTCTAAAAGGCGAATTAACCTATCGGTTTGCGGGGACCTGACCTCTAGAATGTATGAATGCAATGATGTATGAATGATATGCATGTACAGAAAAAAAATGCATATAAACAGGATATATCACATAAGTCATAACCATGGGTTCCTGTCCTAATTGGGAAGGTTTTACGGCTATATACAAGTGTAGAAGGCCGGTTTTGGTTTCAAAAGGGTTCCCCGGACTAGAGCCAAGATGTACTACCCCATGTCAAGTGTATTGCAAGACAATGGTCGAACAGCACGATGGCCCATCATAGTCGAGGGTTGCTAGGCATCTCGGGAGAGCTTGTCACCGGTAAACCGGGCAAGATAGCGGAAACACACTAGCGAGGCTTGTGCGGTGCATAGTGTAAAAAAAAAAGTTAAGATTTTCAAATGATTTTAAATCCTCCAAGAAAAATGTTTTTCAAGCTTGGCCCTCTTCATTATTCAATACTTTTTGTTCCTTTTGTTTTTAAAAAAAAAACACAAGTAAAGTATTGAATAAAGATCCCCAGCAGAGTCGCCACTGTGGGCTCTCGGGCCCGAAAGCACTAACTCGAAGAGTCGCCACCCGGATTTTTGAGATGGATAATCCGAGAAACCGAGAGCTTGATTTGAAAAAGAAAGGCTTTTGGTCTAGCAAAAACGTTGAGATCTTGGATCCGGGAGCCACGTTACGAACGGGGAAGGTTTTGTTGAAAAAGCACCCCGCTCGCCCGGTAAAACCGGTCTCTACTAAGCATTTTAAATGGGGGATTTAATACCATTTGAAAAACTTAACTTTAAAACATATACGGGGAAGGGACACGAGATAGAATATAACACATTGGCGTGCTTGTGGTGCGAACTGTACAGTATGAAATGGATGAACAATGTACAGGAAATGAAATAACAACATCATAACAGACTATCAATACCACAAGAGGTGCCGCGCGATACACCGGATGCATCGCACGGTACAACCAAAGTACCGTGCGGTACACCTGTCTGCATATTCCAGAACAACCCATAGGTCCACAAAATAGTTTGTTATATTTTTCGAATCTTTGAAAAATGATTTATGAGACCCATTTGTTCATCTTATCATGTAAAATAATGTTAAAAGCTTTTTGGAATATTGAAAGAACTCATGAAGTAAAAAAAAGGACTTTTAACATGAAACTTCAATCTAGAATGTACCCGCACGATCTTTAAGCAATATTAGCCGAAATATGAAAAGAAAAAGCAAAGAAAAGAAAAGAAAATGAAAAGAAAAGAAAGACTTTGAATGTAAAGCTCATTTGAGACCCAAACTCGGTATAGAAAGACCGAGAAGGGCCTCGATCGGCTCCCCTCAAGGCCAAAACGGGGTTTAGCCCAAGGAAAATGGATTTATACCTTTTGATCGAAGCTCGGATGTGCTTGAAGGTGGAGGAATAAAAGTTGATTTGGATTGAGCTTGAGAGACTTGAGAGCAAATGGGTGTAGAGAGAGAGAGATGTGTATAGTGGTGATGGGTGTAAGAAGTTGTAGAGAGAGAATCAAAAAAGAGTATTTTTAGAGAGAGAGAGTGAGAGCCAAAAAAATGGCATAGTAACTTTACTTGGAGTTGAAGGGGTACTTCTCAACTAGAGAGGGGGTGTATTTATAGGCAAGAGAGCTAAGGATGATCACTAAAGGAGGGGAGGTGACTTCTGGGCCGAATAAAACTCATTTTCTGGCATAGACGCTCCTCCTGCAGGCGTGGCCGACAGCTTTCTGCGACTGTCTGAACTTTTTCTCAAGGTGCCGTGCGACGTAGTGGAGTCCCGTGCGAGCTAGAGAGTGATTTTTTGTATTTTCTAAGGTGCCGTGCGCCCTTTTGAAGTGCCGCGCGCTATGTGAATCAGCACAGTACACCGAACTTCGCGAGGGCGCCCCGAACACTCCCGAACTTAGATTTGGACGCGGTTCGAAGCGTTGGAAAGCTCGTCAAGTCCTCTTTCTAACCCAATTGGTTTCACTCAAAGACATTTTATACATTGAAATGTGTGCCCATTTTACCCTCAGTGTGTCATAGAAAAAGTTATTTTTGACAAAGCAGACGCGTCTTTCTCTTTTGCAATTGAACCGAGGGCCACCTTGCATTGTTGAAAAGGGGTTTTCTTGAGGTTAGAGAAGGAGTAGCAAAGGAGCAACAATCCAAGCCTCGAAGGTATATTTTTCCTTATTTCATCATCGGGGAAACTTAAAGATTATTCAGGGGTCCGGATTGGGGTGTCTACAGGTGTCCCTCAGGACAACGCCAAATCTATGGCAGAAGTTGATTGAAATGATGTCTATCAAGATGGTGCCAAATCTATGGCAAAAGATGATTGGATGATGTCCAACATGTCAAGTAGTCATGTTGACAAATATGATAGATGAAGGCGACCATAAGAGGTCGAGGCTAGAAAGTGAGACCCGTGTTTCGACATTCGACAACAACGATGATTTTTTTTATATTTATTTGAAAACAACAAAGGGCATGTCTGAGTACCCTTTCTGCTTTACTGTTTTTGGGCAGCATGCTGGTATTTTCAGGACCTTGGGATTTGGGATGGAGTTTGTCTTTGGATGAAAATTGGGTTTGAGCTAGACCTAGGGCTTGAGCTGGAGTTGGTTTGAGTTTGACTTTGATCAGGGCTTGAGTTTTGAGCATTCAGGCCCCAGTCTTGATATGCTTGCTATGATTGATGACATTGGGCTAATGTGCCCCAGTGACAGATCTCAGTTTTGATTCTTTTCCTTGATTCCACTGATAGTTTCGGCAACCAGTTTTATCGTGAGTGCAAGCGCAGGTTCTTCCATGTATTGGAATTTCTCTCACGAGTTGGGACCTCAAGATCAATATGATTTGACTAGACAGATGACCTTGTGTGAATTTGGACAAGGCCTAGATGACTCAAAAGATAAGAAAGACCATTTATGAGAGGGCTGACTCTCCATGATGATCTTGACTGGACGAGGAGTTTGATTTGACTCAACGAGAAGCTTGATTACTTGAGGGTTTGAAAAGTGGCAAGCATGCCCCACAATTGATGTTTGAAATTGTTTTGATAAAATCAATTTTTGGTGATTTTCCCATTATGGGTTTTGAAATTGTTTTAGCTCCATCAAGTGATGCTCATTCTTGTTTTGTCAAAACACGAGAATTTTTACCACGAAACGTGCCCCAGGTTGCTGATTACAATCCATGGATTTCGCAAATGCCCCAGCTTGGATTTTGTGGGACTCACAAAATGCATGCCTTGTCGCTTCTTCTTGTTTTTTTCCAGTGCCTAGGATTTTTGTTATCAAGTTGCGTTTTTCAATCTGAAAGGACTTTATCCGGGTTGTAACTTGGCCAAGGTTCGGCTCAACAAAGGAAGGATAATAGGCTCAAAAACCGTTGTGGTAGGAACCAGCGCGCGACGGTTCTACTCTCGCGCGCGACACTTTGTGGTTGCATGCGCAGGACCGCGTGGGGATTGGTGTCGTACTATTTTATGTCTTTTGTTTATATAGATCACTGTGAGCATGCTAAACAATTAGTTTACTGCTTTTCTTAGTTTAAACTGCTAGCTGTATTTCAATCTGTTATTGTGGAGTACCCCTGGGATCATTCTGGACCTGTCCCGAACCCAGGAGGAGCAAAACTAAACACTGGAGGGTGGACCCGAACCCTCGCGCGATGATTCCATACCCGCGCGCGATGGTCAAATGGAGCGTTGACCATCGCGCCAGGGCGCAACCGTCGCGCACCAGGGCGCACCATCGCGCGACTGTTTGTCTTCCTCGCGCGACTGTTCTACTTTAGGATCGAGGTGGTGGTCGTATGGTGGTTTAGTGGCGGAGATGGAAAGTTTCTTGAAAGAACTAGAAAGAAAGTAAGCAAGAACAAGCTAGAACTACTCAAGAACAACAAGAATACTAAGCTTATTCTAGAGAGAAGTTGGAGAATGGAAAGGTGTGAGTTCAAATGAACAAGTGGCTTGCTATTTATAGGCCAAGAACTCCCTCTCTCTCTCCCTAGCCGAATTTCCCTCCCTCTCTCTATATCTTTTTTTTTATTTCATCAAATCTTGCTTGCTTGCAAGAAAAACCCTAAAAACTTAGGCATGCAAGGCTAGGATGTGTCCTTTGGATTGGATTTTGGAAGGTTGATCAAGGAAGTGGATTTGATTCAAGTATTCTAATGGGGTTTTGTACAAGAGTACAAGATTTGGCTTGTAAGGATGAAATCCCAATGGATTGTATTCTTCCAAAGGTACATAGAAATCACAAGGCAGATCAATCAAGGGTACAATGGAAGATCAAGGAAATCAAGGTACAAATCTCTCCCTCTCTTTCCTTCTCTCTCTCTCTCCCTCTCTCTCGGATTCTCTCTCTCTCTCTCTCGGAAATCTCTCTCTCTCTCTCTCTTGTACTATATATATATATATATATGCACACTAGGATGAATACATATATAATAGTATAGATATGGGTACTTTAGGTACTACAAGATCTAGGGTTTTTCTAGTAAATTGATTTTCCAACTAAAATATACAATTACACACATGGTACTTTTCCATTATAATATATACATATTGATACAAGTATATATATATATATATATACATATATATATAGCCATGTACTTCACAATCTAACCTAGATTGCCCAAAATCTAATATCTAATATACTAATCTTAGTCTTTCAAAGTACAAAGTCCTATATTAATAACCTAATATACAACTTCTAATTTAATGGATTTAACACACATGGAAAATCTAATCTTTATAATAATAAAAGAATCCCATGGGAAATTTAATAATAAACCTTGTACTTTTGGCAAGGCTAAGTTATTGTCCATTGGTTAATAAATCTCCTAACATTTGTTGTCCAATGGGTAAAAGAAATAAAGTACCTTACAAGATTTCCTAAATAAATAATTCAATTGATCACATGTTCTTTTAATAAAATACTAGATAAGAAGTACTTAGAAAATCTAATATTTTAAGGCTTGGTACATGCACAACCTACATTTTAATCATAAAATCTTATGGGAAAATCTAGAATTTCATAAACTACTAAATCCTAGTACTTTTTGAAAGATTGACCCTATTATCCAATGGTTAATAAAATCCCTAACTTTTATGGACCAAAGGATAAAGTAATATTCTATATACACACATGCCATATACAATATTATATATATATATATCTATATATATATATATATATACAAGTACACATATTATATATACAAGCATGTAGCACACAATCTAGGCTAGATATAGCCAAATCCAATATCTAATAAACTATTCTACTTCTTTTAAAGTACTAAGTACTACTCTATTATCCTAATGAACTAATTCTAGTTTATTCAATAACACACATGGCCAAATCTAATATTTTATTAACCTAGTACTTGGTGGGCAAGTAAAACTATTATCCAATGGATAATAGTTCCCCTAGCGGTTAATAACCAATGGTTAAGGATTTCCCTAGAACTTATCGTCCAATGGTTAATAATTCTCCTAGCGGTTATTACCCAACGGGTAATACTAGAAAGTCTAATACTTGCAATTAAGCACTAAGCTAATCTAATCTCGTACTTAGGAAGATTAACCAAGGTTTACCTATTGACCAATGGGTAAAGGAAACCCTAACGCTATTGTCCAACGGATAAATATTACCCTAGCTTTTATCGTCCAATGGATAAATATTACCCTAGCTTTTATCGTCCAAAAAGGGTAAAATGGTCCATCTAGGGTTAGGGTAACCTAATTAGATTTGGGATCCAAGTGATTAGGTTAATAGTCTATTAGGAATCTAACTAATTGGTTAAAGACTAACGATACTTAATCTAGGCTTTCATTGCTCGAGTGGTATTTTGGTTTTATTTAGTAGGAAATTGCCTAATAACGGAATATTAAAGCCCGACGGTGCCAAACGCCAAGGCAAGGCGTGAGTGTGGCCAAGGCAGCCCGCTAGCAAAGCGGTGGCCAAGGCAGCCCACTAGCAAAGCGGTGGCCAAGGCAGCCCGGTGGCCAAGGAGTGGCCAAGGCGGCCCGCTGGCAAAGCGGTGGCCAAGGCGGCCCGCTAGCCAAGCAGTGGCCAAGCGGTGGCCAAGGTGGCCCGTTAGCCAAGCAGTGGCCAAGGCACTGGTCAAGCAGCGGGCCAAGGCACCGTGGCAGTAGCTAAGGCGTCTGGCCGCAAAGCAGCTGGCAAGGCAGCAAAGCGGTGGCCAAGGCACCCCGGTGGCCGAGCATGGCAGCCCAGAACGCCAAGGCAAAACCCGATGGCAGCCAAGGCGAG
The DNA here is from genome assembly GCA_025413875.1 of Rhododendron molle. Classification (NCBI taxonomy): domain Eukaryota; kingdom Viridiplantae; phylum Streptophyta; class Magnoliopsida; order Ericales; family Ericaceae; genus Rhododendron; species Rhododendron molle. The sequence continues at coordinate 23,707,723 of CM046393.1, forward strand.
CAACCCGACAATGACGACCAGCGCTTAGCGAGCGACGGCAGCGACCACGCTAAAGCGACCAGCTAAGCCAAAGCAAAGTCGTCAGCGGTCAAGGCAAAGGCCAAAAATTTTCTGCTAACCACTTTGTCATCGATGCAACACTCTAGGTTAGGAAAAAGTAACTAAGCCAAACGGTAGTTAGGGTTGCTAACTAATCGGTTGCCATGTAGGATTTCCAGTCGAGAAATATAATTCTAGGATTTTACTACAATTACCAAGTAACTATACCAAGGTCTTAATAGGCATACTCGTCTTTAGAAAATGACCTTAATGCCCAGGTGATGAATACCAATCTCCTAAGTCATTAAACCTAATTACGACGGATTATTAATCGTTAAAAGGGATTTATAAAATAAATAAAGAATTTTCAAATATAATAACAAAATTTTATAAGTCAATAACGACCGATTTTTGGATGTAAGAAAATGAAATCCAAGTATTAAAATAAAATTCAAATTTTTAGCGAAATTTTTATTGACCAAAAATCAGGGTCGTTACACTTTCTGATTTGTACTTGATGGAAAGCCGTGAGTTTCTTGAAGAACTAGGTGTAAGGACCCTGATTTTTGGTCAATAAAAATTTCGCTAAAAATTTGAATTTTATTTTAATACTTGGATTTCATTTTAACATCCAAAAATCTTCGTTATCAACTTATAAAATTTTGTTATTATATTTGAAAATTCTTTATTTATTTTATAAATCCTTTGCGATTAATAATCCATCATAATTAGGTTTATGACTTAGGAGATTGGAATTCATCGCCCGGGCATTAAGGTCATTTTCTAAAGACGCGTATGCCTATTAAGACCTTGGTATAGTTACTTGGTAATTGTAGTAAAATCCTAGAATTTATTTTCTAGGGAAATCCTACATGGCAACCGATTAGCTAGCAACCCTAACTACCGCTTGGCTTAGTTACATTTTCCTAACCTAGAGTGTTGCATCGATGCCGTAGTAATTAGTAGAAATTTTTGGCCTTTGCCTTGACCGTTGGTTGATCGCCTTGCTTTGGCTTGGCTAGGTCGCCAGGCATCGGGTCGCCATTAGGCCTGCCTTGCCTTGCGTCGACTTCGACGAGCCTGCCTTGCCTTGGCGTTGGCTCATTGTCGGGCCCGCCGCTTAGCGTCGGGTCATGTCGGGTTGCTCGCCATGGCCGCCATCGGATTCGCCTTGGCATCGAGTCACGCCTTGCTTTTGCCTTGGCGTTCCTGGGCTGCCTTGTTTCTGGCTACGCCACCGCTTGCCACCCCAAACCCTACTGACTTTGCACTGAACCGTGTTAGCCACTATTTGGCCATCGGGCTGCTTTGGCCACTGCTTGGCCACCAGGCTACCTTGGCCATGCTCACGCCTCACCTTGGCCACTGCTTTGCTAGCAGGCCGCCTTGGCCACCACTTTGCTTGTAGACTGCCTTGGCCACCGCCTTGCTTGTAGGCCGCCTTGGTCACTGCTTTGCTAGCGGGCCACCTTGGCCACTGCTTTGCTAGCAGGCTGCCTTGGCCACGCTCACACCTTGCCTTGGCATTTGGCACCAACGGGCTTTAATATTCCGTTAGTAGGCGATTTCCTACTAAATAAAACCAAAATACCACTCGATCAATGAAAGCCTAGATTAAGTATCGTTAGTCTTTAACCAATTAATTAGAATAGCCTAATGCCCATTTAGCCTAATCACTTCTTCCTAACCCTAGTTGGACCATTTGAACCTTTTTGTCTTTATCCATTGGACAATAGCGTTAGAGTTTCCTTTACCCATTGGTCAATAGGTAAACCTTAGTTAATCTTCCTAAGTACGAGATTAGATTAGTTTAGTACTTAATTGCAAGTATTAGACCTTCTAGCATTAACCGTTGGTTAATAACCGTTAGGAGATTCTTTACCCATTGGACGATAGACTAGAATCCTAGCCATCTTTACCCATTGGTTAATAACCGCTAGGGAAACTAATATCCATTGGAGAATAGCCTTACTTGCCCACCAAGTACTAGGGTTAATAAAATACTAGACTTGCCATGTGTGGTAATTGAATTAATTATAATTAGTACATTAGGGTTATTATTTAATTACTTAGTACTTTGAAAGACTTACATTAATTTATTAGCTATGGGATTCTTTCATATCTAGTCTAGATTGAGAAGTACATGGCTTGTATATATTATATATGTACTTGTATATATATATATATGTATATATATATTATATTGTATATAGCATGTGTGTATTGTATTATTATATTTAGGAAATCTATAATTTGTTTTAAATACTAGATTTTTAAAGACCCAAAGTACTTTTATATATATTAGTATATATGTAGTCTTTCATAGTACAAACAAGTGGGAGAGAGAGAGATTTGGAGAGAGGCCGAGAGAGAGAAATTGAGAGAGAGAGAGTTCGGATGGGAGAGGGAGAGAGAGAGTGATGTGTGTCCAAATCCTTGGTCAATCTTCTTACCTCACCATATCTAGGGTTTTAAACTTACATATCTAGCCTAAATCTGCTAAGGACTAAACCTAGACTTTCTTATTAGATTCAAGGACTAGACAAGACCAAAACCCCAATAAGATAACATAGTTTTGTCCTAGTTCTTGGAGTGCAAGGAAAGCAAAATCTTCCATAGCCATGCAAGCCTAGGTTTTTTAGGATGATTCTTGCAAGAAATCAAGATTTGGTGGAATAAAAAATTGGGAGAAAGAGAGAGAAAGAGAGGCCGGCCAAGAGAGGAGAGAGGAGAGGCTTTGCCTATAAATACTTGCCTAATTCTTCATTTGAACTCACACCTTCACCTCATTCTCCAAACTCCTCTCTAAAACCCATTCTGTTTTGCCCAGGCAGCCTACTGTCCTCTGAAAAACTCCATTTTTTCTCCGGGCGAAAGTCGTTTCTAGGAACAACGTCCTCCACGAAAGTCGTAGAACACTTCGAGAGCTTCAGTTTAGACCCAAGAACCACCCCAAACGGTTAAGAGATGACCAAGATATCGACCTCCAAAGTTCAGTGAAAAATCTGGAAATTCCATTCCAGACAGCTCACTGTCCACTTTCTTATCCCCATTTTTCTCCGGGCGAAAGTCGTTTCTAGGAATAACGTCCTTCACAGAAGTTGTAGAAAATTTCGAGATCTTCGTTTTAGACTTAAGAACGATCCTATTCGGCCCAGTTGTGACCGAGTTACTGCCATTCAAAGTTCGGTCCAGATTTGAGAGTTTCACCGCCCGTAGAATTTTTCAACTAGCTTATTCGGCCCCGACTAGTTTCGGATTAAGGTAGAATCTTCTTATACCCCTACCCTACGTATATCGTATGATATGAGCGTGATTAAGAATATGTAGTACTTGGCTAGTTGATCGCATGATGTTGTTTGACGTAGAATTCTTTGAAGTATATGAGCATGATAATGTAGTTGTCATATTTAGCTTGTAGAACTTTCTTGCTAAAAGTACGTAGTTTACTTTGATCTTATGGCTACTTGATTGCTTGATCGCCTAATTACCACGTGATTGTATGAACTCGTCAATAAACATGTGTTGCTTTATTGAACTTCTCGAAGGAAATGTGTTTTAAAGATAAAGTGTCATTTTGAAACGAAGTATTTGTATTTTGACCTTTTAACGAGCATGATAGTATAGAGTTGGATGATCTTGCTATTTGATATCGCATGAGTTATGTGAATAGTCCCACCGCGGAGTCTATGCATGATTTCGAGACACGACAATCGAGAAGTAGAAACATGACACCTAGAGTGTGGAGAAAGGAAATAATTGGACTTGGTAAAATATTTTAGAAACTACGTAATGGCCGGACTTGGTAGCCTCACGTTGGTATGCGTTACCAATGGGGCCGGACTTGGTAGCTTCATTGGAGGTGTGTCATTTGGTTATCCGCGGAGAGGAGCCAAGATGTGACACAATGTGCCGGACTTGGTAGCCATTGTGGCCAATAAGCCGGACTTGGTAGCTTCATTGGAGGTGTGTGACTTGGTTATCCGCGGAGAGGAGCCAAGATGTGACACAATGTGCCGGACTTGGTAGCCATTGTGGCCAATAAGCCGGACTTGGTAGCTTATTGATTGTGTGCGTTCATAATGTGCCGGACTTGGTAGCTCATTGGTGTGTGTGTGTGATTTTTGGAAATGATGTTGAAAGATGAGACACAAAACGATGAGTTACGTGGGAGAAACACACGGAAACATGACACCAACGATAGATAGCGAATGCGGATGTGTCATTGTTGTTGTTATTGTTATATTAATGCATGTGCTGTTATGACTCTTTATGATATATGCATGACTTGCTATTTGTAAGTTAAGGGTTAGTGGGTTTTGGATTATTCTATTGAGCTTATGTAGCTCATGGTGTTACCTTTTTGGTGACCCTGACATATTATACTGGGGGCGACGCTGGTATAATGTGTCAGACTTGTTAGATGAACAAGGGGAGCTGAATACCTTGGAGGCCTTTGGAGCTGAGGAACTTGCTAGGATGGAAGAAGAGAAGGAGCTGTAGATAACCTTAGATTATCCCCTCTTTTGTTGAATAAAAGTACTCTTGTGAGAATTATGTTGTAATAATGAGCTAGACTCTCCTTGACTTATTCAATAAAAATGTTTATTTAACGTACCCAAAATTCGGGGCGTTACAGTGGTGGACAGCAGTGGTGGTGGCGATGGTGGCAGTACGGTTTTGGCTGGATATGGCCAGGAGATGGAGACTCCGGGTGTAGTGCAGTCGAGAGGTGACGCCGAGGCCTTGGGCTGATCGGAGGCAGCGGTTGGTGTGGAGAAGAGGACCACAGAGGGTCCCTGCGGTGGTAGTTTAGATCAGGTGGTAGAGGAGGCGGAGACCTCTCCTGTGAGAGAGCCCCGGGCTGACTTGGGGAAGGCCCCCATTGTCGAGGACGAGCTGGTGGTGGAGCCAATGGTGGAGGACACACCGCCCATGTTTGTGGGCAGCGGCGCAGGTGCGGGGTCGTCACACCACATTGGCATGGGCGACTACTTAGTGATGGCGTCCACAGAGGACGTACTGAAGGTGGTACGAGGGTTCCCTGGGTTGGCGGAGGCTATACTTGCGTCCCGTGAGGCGGAGTTACAGGGTGAGCTCGGGACTGGGGGTGCTAGGGAGCCAGAGGCTGCGGAGGAGCGAGTTGACGAGGAGGCCGAAGAGGTGATGGCCCCACGCAGTACTGTGGTGGACGAGGCAACACTAGCCTTGCAGAGACGAGGGGCCTATGACGAGGTGACCTACGTGCCCTTTCAGCACGTGGTGGTGCCTTCGCTTTTCGACCCTTACGCACCTAGGAGGCCCACGTACAACGAGGCCTTGGTTCTGAGGGACTCTCAGCAGCACCTTTCTTTGCGCCGAGACGAGGTATACTTTAAATATCGGCATTTCAAATTCCAATGCATCGTGTTTCCATTTCATTGCATCCAAGTATACCATTGTATTGCGTGCCATGCCTGTGTATTAAATATTGCTGATTTGTTGCAACAGGCGATCTCGCGCTCGTGCTACGGAGGTTCGGCGGCTGTGCCGACATTCTAGGGAGGCTGCCTGGGGCAGTGCAGGAGATAGTGAGGCAGGCAGGCTTTGGAGAGTTTGTTGGGGTGTTGGCGAGGGGTGTGTGCAATGACCGCCCAGTGGTGAGGGCTTTGGCTAAGAGGTGGTGGGACACGACGAATACCCTCCACTTTTCCTTTGGCGAGCTGACCGTGACGCCGTTGGACTTTGCGGCGATCACTGGTCTCAGGGTCGGAGGTGACCCTATTCCTTTCGACGCTGCCACGGGGAGGCAGGCGGCGTTCCAGCGGGCGATGCTGGGGTACGAGCTGAGGGCGGGGGCTGATGACGCCAAGTATGCGCAGCTCCTGGGGTTTTAGACAAAGAGGCTTCCGACTGACAGGGTGGAGGAGGAGCAGATGGCGAGGTGCTTTTTGTTGTACTTACTTGGTGCGTCCTTGTTTCCCAACAGGCGCAACTGAGTACACCTTTCGCTTCTCCCAGCCTTGAGGGACGTCGGGGAGATTGCCCGCTTTGACTGGGGAGGTGCAGCACTGGGGACGTGCTACGCCTTCATGGGGTCTCTTTCTCGCGGGGCAGGAGCGAGCCTCAGAGGCTATTGGAGGGTCGGGGAGATATATCTCATTTCCTTTCTTTTGAATAGTTAGCTTTCCATTCATATTCATTCGATGTATATCTTGTGCTAACTTTCAATGTCTTGAATTGTAGCTTTGGACGTACGAGGTGATAGGGATGTACCCTACCTCGGGCCTTGCGCTGGTCGACAGAGTACAAGGGCGTGAAGAGGGGAAGAGGAAAGCTGGATGCCTTCCGCCTCTACCTGAACGAGCTGCATCCTAATCAGGTACTAATGCGCTTCCATATTTTTTCCATAGCTTTCCTGCTCATTTCCATTCAAATAGCATCTTGATATTGCTCATTTTGATGACAGGTCCGCTGGCAGGTGTGGGACCGCTTCGAGATCCCCTACGTTGCGCAGAGTAGGGAGGTTGCTAGGGGGAGGGTGCTTCTCGAGTCCCCTTAAGGCTGGCATTGGTACTTGGGTGACCGAGTGTCAAGCTAGTCGCTGTGGCTGGACGCTTTCCGAGTCCCTTGGCCGCTTCCTGCTCTGGTGCAGAGGACGAACCAGTACACGCGGAGGGAGGTCGAGCGGTTCACACGGCCAGACCTCAAGCTGGAGCCGTTCTTTCAGGCAGGTACCAGTCTCGCTGCTGACTACGCGGAGTACCGTGCCTGGTACTTGATGCCGAGTCTGGGGATACGCGCTGCTTGGGAAGCGGCGCAGGCGACACGAGGTGGCGTTGGAGGAAGGAGGGGAAGGAGAAGAGATAGGGATGATGGAGGCAGCGGCAGTGGAGGCCGCGATGACAGAGGTCGCGGCGAGGGTGCAGGCCCGAGTGGTACTAGCCTCCCTGCCCTCTCTTGGACAGTGGACGTGACGACTCGCCAGGGAGCCCCTGGCCTGGTTGTAGCGCCATGCCCTTCAGCTGAGGCTCTAGAGTTTCTCGCTCAGGTATAACGTGTTTTCATTCCTTTGTAAATTCGCTCTTTTACATGTTCTGACCACCTTCTTCATTGCAGGCTCCTCCAGGGTACGTGAAGGAGATGGCAGAGGCCATGATGGGCCTGGAGTAGCTGGTGAGGCAGTACGCCATGGGCCACCCTCCAGAGGTGTTGCCTCGCGTTGGCAGGATGATGGTACTCTCTTGAACCTTAGCTATTTACTTTACTTCTATTGCTTATATCACGATTATGATGCAAATGTTATATGAGTGCTATACCATTGCAGGCTAGAGGAGGGGCTACACGCGGGTTACGACAGAAGTCCGTCCACTTTCCAGCACGACAGGTCTCCTCCGCCGACTCTCAAAAAGAGCCGCCATCGAAGAGGGCACGACACTCTACGGGGACCGAGGATGAGCCTATTGACGTCTCTGAGGACGAGACTACTGAGGCCACGGACGTTGACCTGGAGGCTACCTCAAGTGGCACCGTGCCTAGAGCGACCGGTACTCGAGAGTTGAGCAGCTCTCTAGCGGAAGAGGAGGTTTCTGAGGAGGACGAGGAGGAGGGCGAGGACGGGGATGACGACGAGAGTTGAGCTCCTCCTTTTGTTTTGTTTTTTTGATGGAGCCTGCGTGCTTCTTTTGCAGGGCGCCTGTTTGCCCTTGGTAGATAGGATTTTGATCATTGATTTATCACACTTCTTGTGTACTTCGACTCATGGATGCTTTTGGATTTATACACAGAGATATGTTCTTTCATTGTTTATGCCATTCAATCTTCTCTTGTTTGATGAAGAAAGCTGAATAACTAAAACATTGACCGGAACGTGCAACTGGCCGTTGATTCAAGAGATTGAGTTGAGTTGTGAGGTTTACGACGAGCGACACACTAACAATCAAAGCATATTGACAATGGAATAGAAATCAAAGAAAGTAATTAGGCAAACCTTCATAAAATTGACTCCGCATACAAGAATTTACACAGACATCTTCGTAACTAACTTCGGACGCAGCTATGAGACAACAACGACCTTTAAATCTGGATATAAGACTTGAAAATTCCATTTTGCTTTTGAAATATACTTGAAAAGTAGGATAACGTTGGCTTTAACACGTGACATTCTCGAGTTTTGACTTGGGACACGAACCGGAACTTGGACTAAGTCACTTTCGACCATTATGACCTGTAAGACTCGGAAAAACAGCTCGAAACGACTCGAAACGGATTTTGACAGATTAAGAAACGGATTTTATCGAGTTTTCATGTCACGACGACGAATCCTAGGAGTTGTCTTGAAACGAAACATCCCTGAAGTCCCAAATACCAGTTAGAGTGTGTTTTAGTGGTTGCTGATGCTTCGTAGTGCCTCGATTCCACTTTGATGTGTTGCTGCGAAAAACTGCAGAAATGCAGACTTGAGGTGCCGTCCAGATGCTCCAGGGTGCTGCGCGGGCCTTGATCCTGCACACGGTACCTCAAATACTGTGCCGTGGGATTTCATTGGTTTCAACGTGTCGTGCGACACGGCAAGGTGCCGTGCGTGGCAAATTTCCTGACAGATTCCAATTTTGCTGCTTCGCAAGGCAGATTGCTCGGGGGTTGAGGTTTGACCCATGCAATGGCATCTCTGAACCAGTGCATGTCTGTTTTGAACCATTTAGGACCAGTGCATGTCTGTTTTGAACCTTTTAGGACTTGAGCAAGCTTTTCCCCATGTAGGACTCATGCACTTTTGAAACCCAAGGCTCTTTGGAAGTAGAAGTTGTCCTCTCCACCTTCCTATAATTCAAGCTCCCTTATATCACATTCTTCTCATCTCATTCAACTCCTATTCTCCTCTTTACTCCTTACAATGGCTCTTTCTCTCACTAGTTCACTCCATCCATGGTTGGCTTCCATGGAAGGTGTTGATTGGCTCAACTTTCGAGCCCACGGTCTCTATTCCATGCGATACCTCCGCAACATTCGTCTTCGTCCCGAGCTTCTGAGGGCAGCCGTGAGTTTCTGGGACCCGGAGGTTCACGTGTTTCGGTTTGGCGATCAGGAGCTCTGCCCCACTGTCGAGGAGTTCCGCGCGTACCTTGGGGGTTTTGGTTCAGGGGAGGTCATCATTCCTCTTACGCGCGAGAGCGCTTACAGAGTTCTGGTTGCGGCCCTTGGATTGGGTGATGGCGCTGCCCGCTACCTGGTTAGGGATGGCCATCTCAATGTTATGCACCTCATTGAGCTATTTTCTCCTCCCGGTGAGCTTGCGGATATGGCTTATCAGACTTGACGCATGACTGCTCTCTGCATGTGCTTGCTTGCAGCCTACCTTCTGGTTCTTTCTACCGGTCACGCTAGCTCGGCATTAGTCAGCGTCGCCGTTCAGGTTGAGGCCCGAAAGGACGTGGTTCCAATGGTTTTGGCTGAGACGCTGATAGGTTTGGACAAGGTTTGTCTTGGAGAGACCGAGACTTTCGGGGGTAGTCCTCTCCTCCTACAGGTTGGCTTCTCACTCAAGCTCTCCTTTTTTGGGTTCATCTCACGTTCTCATTTTACCTCAACACTCGGCTTGGCTTGCTACGGTTTCTTACTTGTTTTCTCTTTCTTTTCACAGATTTGGCTCAGCGACAAGGTGTATGTGCTGACCATTCCTCCTGGCAATTTGTAACGACCTTGATTTTTGGTCAACAAAAATTTCGCTAAAAATTTGAATTTTATTTTAATACTTGGATTTCATTTTTAACATCCAAAAATCGGTCGTTATTGACTTATAAAAATTTTGTTGTTATATTTGAAAATTCTTTATTTGTTTTATAAATCCCTTTTAGCGATTAATAATCCGTCGTAATTAGGTTTAATGACTTAGGAAATTGGTATTCATCGCCTGGGCATTAAGGTCATTTTCGAAAGACGAGTATGCCTATTAAGACCTTGGTATAGTTACTTGGTAATTGTAGTAAAATCCTAGAATTATATTTCTTGGCTGGAAATCCTACATGGCAACCGATTAGTTAGCAACCCTAACTACCGTTTGGCTTAGTTACATTTCCTTAACCTAGAGTGTTGCATCGATGCCGAAGTGGTTAGTAGAAATTTTTGGTCCTTGCCTTGACCGTTGACTTGACTGCTTTTGCTTTGGCTTAGCTAGGTCGCCTTGGCGTCGGACCTGCCTTGCCTTGGCGTCGGGTCGCTGTCGCGCCTTGCTTTCGCCTTGGCGTCGGGCCTGCCTCGCCTTGGCGTCGGGTCGCTGACGGGCCTGCCTTGCCTTGGCATCGGGTCGCTATCGGGCCTACCTCGCCAAGGCGTCGGGTCGCCGTCGGGCCTGCCTCGCCTAGGCGTCGGGTCGCTGTCGGGTTGCTCTGCCTTGGCTACCATCAAGTTCTGCCTTGGCGTCGGGTCGCGCCTTGCTTTTGCCTTGGCGTTGCTGGACGGCCTTGCTCTGGCCTTGCCTTGGCTACGCCTTGGCTGCCGCTTGGCTAGCGGGCTGCCTTGGCCACGCTCACGCCTTACCTTGGCGTTTGGCATCGTCAGGCTTTAATATTCCGTTGTTAGGCGATTTCCTACTAAATACCACCAAAATACCACTCGAGCAATGAAAGCCTAGATTTGACTAAGACAAGTCATGTGTTTCTTCATCATTGCTTCTTTGGACCATTGGTTATTACATGCTAGGAAGATCTTTGCCCATTGGACAAAAGATTGTTAGGTAATTGGTTGACCGCTGGGCAATGGAAGGGAAGAAGACCCAAGTTTGACTAGTAGTTGGACTAGTAGTTGGAATAGTCTAGTCAAAAGCAAACATTGTACTTCATGATGGTTTTCCTTGGACCATTGGTTATTACATGCTAGGGAAAGCTTTACCCCGTGGACAATAGATGTTAGGATTGCCAAATAGGATGACAAGACTAGTCATGTGTCCTTTCTCCTACAAAAAGAACAATCATAGCCATGTGTGCATTTAAGTGAATTTGTCCATACCTTCCTTGTTCTTTCCATAATTGTACATATACATGTATATACACATGGAAGTACTTTGACTAAGAGAAAGAGAGGAAGTGGCCGAATGAGAGAGAAAGAGAGGGAGAATGAGGTGTATGTACTTGGACATGTGTGTGTACTTGAACACTATTTGACCTAGTTGCACTTGGTTGTTGTACTTTGCTTTAACAAGACAAGACCATGGAACAAATCCATGGGGGGGGGGGGGGGGAGAGAGAGAGAGAGAGATGGCCGAATGAGAGGGAGAGGGAGAGTGAGGTGTATGTGTGTTGTACTTTGACATGTGGGTGGTAATTTGACACTATTTGACCTAGTGGCACTTGGTTGGAGTACTATTGCTTGACAAGACAAGTCCATGGAGCAAATCCATGGGGGAGAGAGAAAGAGATATTGGCTGGCCAAGTAGGGTGAGGGGAGAGCTTCATTTTGCCTATAAATAGCATCCATTCGATGCCTTTCAACTCACACCTCCAAGCATAGCTCTCACTTCTCTCTAAAATCTCTAAGAAACCAGTTTCTGGACAGCCTACTGTCCATCCACCAATCCTCAGTTTTCTCCTGCTTAAACTAGTTTCTAGGATAAACTTCCTTCTAGAAACTTGTAGAGCACTTCGAGATCTTCAACTTAGACCCAAGAACCACCTTAATCCGTTAAGAAACGACCAAGATATCGACATCCGAAGTTCAGTCAAATTTCGGATTTCCAGATTCCAGACAGCTTACTGTCACCCCCTTTTCCACCATTTTTCTCCGGGCGAAAGTCGTTTTTAGGAACAATGACCTCCACAAAAGTTGTAGAGAACTTCGAGAGCTTCGTTTTTAACTCAAGAACGATCCTATTCGGCCAAATATTGACAAAGTTACTGCCATCCAAAGTTTGGTCCAGATTGTGAGCTTCACTGCCCGTAGAACTTCCAACTAGCTTATTCGGCCCCGACTAGTTTCGGATCAAGGTAGAGTGTCCTTACTCACTACCCCTAAGTATAGTTTGTGTGCATGTTGAGTTGTATATCTTCACCCCTACCCTACATATATCGTATGTTAGGAGCATGACAGAAAAATATGTAGTGTACTTGGATAAGTTGATCGTATGCTTTTACGTAGTTTACTTTGATCTTGAGAATGATTCAATGCATGACTTATAGAATCTTTCCAACTTGATTAACTCGTCAATAAACATATGTAGTTTTGAATGTCCAAGAAAAAGGATATACGCTTTCGTTTAAAGATAAAGTGTTGTTTCAAAACGAGGTATTCGTATTTTGACCTTTTCAAGGACTGTGAACTTGATCGCATGATTGCTTACCTTACTGGTTATGAAAGAGCATGATTAAATAGAGTTGGATGATCTTGCTAGTTTAGTTTCAAGATTACTTTAAAGTGATTTGTCCCACCGCGGAGTCTATGCATGATTACAAGACACGAAAATCAAGAAAGTAGAAACATGTCACCTAGGGTGTGTTAAAGACAAGGTGTGTTTTGAAAACGCAATGCGGCCGGACTTGCCCATTGTGGGAATGTGGTTGATATGGATAAAAAGGATTTTTGAAACTACATAATGGCCGGACTTGGTAGCCTTATGTGAGTTGTGAAAACCCGCAAGGTGGTCGGACTTGGTAGCCCTTTGTGTGGACTTGCGAAAACCGCAATGAGGCCGGACTTGGTAGCCCATTGTGTAGATTGCTAACGGAGCCGGACGTGGTAGCTTCATTGGTAATTGGGCTTGGTTATCCGCGGAGAGGAGCCAATGCAAGATTTGATAACGTGGCCAGACTTGGTAGCCCGTTGGTAACAAAGATTGAGAAATGATTTTCAAAATGTTGATTTGGAAGTGAAAAGGATTTCGGAAACGTTGATGAACATGATGACACGGTCTACAACGAGTCCGTAGGAGAAACTCAGATATCACCGACACCAACGATAGAATAGTGTATGTGGATGTGTCATTGTTAATGCCTTGTTAAATATGCATATGTTATTCCGCTGCTTGTGCCAGAGTTGGTATCTGCTCTTATACTCTGATATTGGTAAGTTATGGGTTAGTGGGTATAGGATTATTCTGCTGAGCTCTTGTAGCTCACGGTGTTACCTTTGGTGACCCTGACATATTATATCGGTGGCGACGCTGGTATAATGTGTCAGATTTTGTAGATGATCAAGATGAACAGTACACCTTGGAGGCTTTTGGAACTGAGGAGCTGGCTAGGATGAAGCTGCAGGCGGAGCTGTAGTTAGGAACCCTAAAACCCCTTCATTTGTATAAATATTGAACCCTAGTGGGAGTTATGATGTAATAATGAGCCAGACTCCATTTGATTTTATCAATGAATTGTTTATTTAACGTACCTAAAAATCAGGGGCGTTACAGAATGGTATCAGAGCTCTAGGCGCAACACTCGGCTATGGGTAGAATGGGTAGCCTATAAGATAAGATTGACCGTTGCACAAACGTGATTTGAGTTTAAGTTTACCGTCCCAAATTGGGTGGAATTCTAACAAAATAATCTTCAGATTGAAGCAAGGTGTGGAATTGGCAGTACCACCGATCTGGGAATTCCCGAACAATTGGATGATGACTTAAATCAAAAAATCAAATATGGAACCTAGAAATTCCAAAGTTTCCTTAGCGCTAGAAAAACTTTGTCTTAAATGTTACTAATTGAGGTTTAAAACTTTCCTTGTAGATGGATCACCTAGCCAAATTGACTGTTGGAGCTCACCAACTCGAGGTCACCCTAGAAACTATGACCATCCAACTAATGGAGAAGTCTTACTACATTGTCATGATACTCATAGAAATCCGTGATTTCAAAAGAGTACAACGTCATACCCCTACCCCCGTGGAAGATGACCCTTGGTTTCCTGTGATGTTCCCAATCCTGTGTGCCTTCCGTGGATTCTTTGGAGCCCTACCCCCGATGGAAAACTTCACATATGGTGAAGAAGAAACCGAAGATGAGGAGGTTGCCAATAAGGCGACTAAGGAGGGAGAAGCTAGTGGAAGTAAGGATGAGCCCAAGGAAGATGAGGTCCTAGCAAACCTGTGAAGCCAAGACTGCAACTTAAGCGCACCTAAATAAACCTAGCAATAGCTGTAATCCTTCGAGATGTGGGTTGGTAAACTAGGATCACTGTTGCTTGTTGGACTTTTGGTATAAAATAGGAAGTAGTTGGACTTTTGGCTGTAGTAAGATTATGTAGGATCATTTCAACTTGTAGTAGGAAAGTCTTATCTTTTGTTTTGTAGTAGAACTCTATTCTTATGTTTATAATCCTTTGTTTATCTGTGATGTAGGGAGGTAATCCCGAACAGGTACAAAGAGTGACCCGAACACATGGTACGTGGGGCCCAGAACACATGTAGACGGAATACCCGCCGTGCAGTACGGTGAACGGCAGTGAGGACCAGGGATACGAGGGGTCCCAGGTCCAAGATACCCGATCAGGGGTATGGTCCAAAGAGCAAGGGTAGTTGTTGGACCAGTCGCATGCTAAGGAGACCAATGGTTTGAGACATCATTGGTCTAGATAGGCTGTTTGGCAACGAGAGGGCCGAACAGGAGCAGTAATTTGGAGGAGGTGCCAGAGGGCGCTCCAAAGGGGTCCAGAAATGGTAATTCCCAGTAAGGAAACGAGATCTGGAGGAGATACCCAACGAGAGTGGGGTGAACGGCCAGCTTTGGAAAGAGTTCCTAAAAGGTCTAAAAAGAAATATGCAGTTAAGGGAATGAGAATCCCTGATATTCTGGGTTCCCTTTACGAGAAAGGAAACTTAGGGCAGCAAGATGGCTTGGACAGCAAGTAGACATGGGTCTATAAATATGAGGTAAACCTAGAGGTAAAGGTACGCAATTCCTGGCTATTGGCTTATTACTTACTAAGAATTAAGGTTTTACTAGTACGAGATACTAACTTTGGCATCGGAGGGCCTTTGCCATGAGACGGCAAAGGTGCGCTCACCTTCTGTTTGTTTTATAGGATCAATACCGGCGGTGTGCTAGGGTTCCGGTGTAGAGAGAAAAGTAGCCGTTACAGTTTGGTGCTGTTCGAAGGCCTGTTTCGTTTTCCTGCACCTACAATTGGCGCCGTCTGTGGGAAACGAAAGAGATCCCTTTGAAAAAACGACCATGGCGGAAGAAGATCCAAAGACTCCACTTGATGCAAACAATCAGCTGGGTGGGGGAGCTGACAAATCCCCACCAGATCCACCGAGAAAGCCCGACGGTGGGCGTGTGGGGAGGACCACGAGCAAGGACCGCCCCTTGGCAACCCATGGCGACTCCAGAAACAGGGACGGACGGACGGCCACAGGATCCACGAGAAGGAGTAAGTCCCGTCGTGGGAGGGAGTCAGTGGCGCGTTCGAAAAGCGTGCACAGCAGGGAAGACATCCTGGACAAAAAGAGACAGGAAATAGAGGAATATGCTCGTCTGATTAAAAGATGAGAATATGAGATTCAACAGCAGCAGCGGATACGAGAACATCCGGAGGATTCTGGGCTTTCACGAAGGAAGTCCAGAAAAGGTGGAGTACAGGAGAGCGTCTTCACGAAGAAAAAGAAGCAGGAGCCTCACTCCGAAACGACCAAAGGCTTCTTCACGAAAAAGGAGAAGCAGGAGTAGGAGCTCCTCCCCCGAGGAAGGAGGAAGCAGGAAGCACTACAGGGACAGGTACGAGAGACCTGATTCCGATTGGGAAAGGAATAATGCAAAGGGATCAGAAGAGGGGACCATGTCTGCACGAGAAGCAGCGCGGAGAGCCCTTAGCAACATAGCAACTTCTCCTTTTGCAAAGAGATTGCAGGAGGCAAAGTTGCCGAGCAGGGTTAAACACGGGACGTTTATTCTGTACGAAACGAATGCAGACCCGGTGGCACACATACAGCATTACCAGCAGGCGATGTTTATGCACGATGGTGATGATGCGATCATGTGCAAGATGTTCCCATCTAGTCTGGGAAAGGTGGCCCTGTCATGGTTCCATAAGTTGGGGCCGAACACCATACGAGGATGGAGACAGTTGGCCAAGGAATTCACTGCTCGGTTCCTGACGAGCAGGAAACCACCCAAAACTTTTGAGAGTCTCTCAGTTATGAAGCAAGGAGAGAGTGAGTCGATCAGGGATTACGCCAAGAAGTATTGGGAGACTTTCAACGAGATTGAAAGTTGCAGTGAGGAATATGCAATAGCAACGTTCAAGACTGGGTTGCCTGTTCGGGGGGAACTACAAAAGTCCCTAAACATGAGTCCAGTGAGCATGCTGGCAAAGCTGATGGAACGTATTGAGTAGCATGCCAGGAATGAGGATGACATACTACGGGAAGACGGCAAGTTGAGTGCCGAGCAAGCCAAGGGTCTCGCGAAAAAGGCGGATAAACCCGAGCCCAAGACTTACAAAGAGAGGAAGGAGCACGGACAGACTAAGAGAGAGTCATACCGGGAGAAGCATGCCCCTGACCCAAAGTCGTTTCTCAGTAACGACGGTATGGAAAGAACCGATTTATCGAGTTCTTTATCGAATAAAGAACCGCCCATACTTTAAGTGGCCTCCATGGCTGGAGGGTGATAAAGATGCAAGAAGGGCAACGAGTCAGCATTGCAGTTACCACAAGGACTGGGGTCACATGACAGAGGACTGCGAGATGTTCAAGCAGCACCTTGATGACCTGGTCTCACGAGGGTATTTGAAGGAATTCATTCAAGAGGAGCACAAGGGTGCCGAGAGGGCAATGGAGGGTATTTGAAGGAATCCAAGGGGCGTGATCCATATGATACATGGATTAGCCACACCTTATACGAGAAATGAGGTGAGGTTGCTCCAAAGGCAGGTAAAACACGACCAGCATGTGATGCGGTTGGGAAAGAAACGAGGACGTGAAGCGGAAGGATGCAACGAGGGCATAACCTTCACGGACGAGGACCTGGGGGGAGTCCAGGTGCCGCACAATGACGCACTTGTGATAACCCTACGAATTGGGGAATATGAGATGGAGAGGATCCTGGTGGATTCAGGAAGCTGTACTGAGGTGCTTTATTACGACGCGTTCAAGAAGCTGGGATTGGCACAAGCAGACTTGGTACAGTCAGTAACTCCGTTGGTTGGGTTCAGTGCAGGGGAGCAGTCGGCCATTGGGCAAGGTGACCCTACCTGTTTGGGCATGAACAGTGGTGAGAATCGACTTTTTAGTGGTGGGCGTGCCATCTTCCTATAACGCGATTATAGGGAGGACTTGGTTGCATAAGATGAGGCGGTTTCCTCCACCTACCATCGATGGTAAAGTTTCCAATCCACCGGAATCGAGAAAATAAGGGGAACCAAAAGACCCTCAACAAAGGCTTGGTTTCCATAATCAAGAAAGCACCCAAGGCACAGCTTGGTGCAAACCGTCGAGGTTACTAATCGGCCGACCATCAAGGATGTCGAATCCAGCCGAGAAGGTGGTGGAAGGATTGAAGAAAATCCAGATCAACGAGAATGATCCTGAAAGGTATTTCCTGATTGGGGAAAACCTGTGCAAAGAAGAGGAGGAAGAGTTGGTGAAATTTCTCAAAGAGCACGTTGATGTGTTTGCTTGGGTGCCCGAGGAGATGCCTGGGGTGGATGCAAGCGTGATTTGCCACCACCTGAATGTGGACCCGCAGCACAAACCGGTGATGCAGAAGAAAAGAAGGTCTGCCGTACAGCATGTGGACGCTGTTATCGAGGAGGTCGACCGTTTGCTCGAAGCAAAGGCGATCCGAGAGGTATACTACCCCGAATGGTTGTCTAACACAGTGGTGGTAAAAAAGAAGAGTGGGAAATGGCGGGTATGCGTCGATTTCACGGATCTAAACAAGGCTTGTCCGAAAGACAGTTTTCCCCTGCCCAGGATAGATCAGTTGGTGGATGCAACAGCTTGGTATGGGCGTATGAGTTTTCTCGACGCTTATCGAGGATGTCACCAGATAGCTATGTACGGCTCCGATCAGGAGAAGACGTCCTTCATCACACCACAGGGGTTGTACTGTTACAATGTTATGCCCTTTGGTCTGAGGAATGCTGGAGCAACTTAACAGAGACTAGCAACGATTATGCTAAAGAAGCTGCTCGGCAAGACCATGGAGGTGTACATAGACGATATGGTGGTGAAATGCAAGGAGAAACGAAACCACATCGCTGATCTGAAAGAAGCTTTTGAGATACTGAGAGAGTATAAGCTGAAGCTCAACGCCTCGAAATGTGTGTTTGGGGTAAGTTCTGAGAAGTTCCTGGGTCACTTAGTGACCATTAGAGGGATAGAGGTGAATCCCGATCAAATAACAGCTTTACAGAAGCTGCAGAGTCCGAGGGCCACGAAGGAGGTCCAGCGGTTAACAGGGATGGCGGCAGCCCTTAACAGGTTCATAAGTCATTCGAGTGATAAGTGTAGACCTTTCTTTCAGTTGTTAAAAAAGAGAGAAGGTTACGAATGGGGAGCAGAGTGTGAGAAAGCGTTCCAAGACCTGAAGAAGTACTTGGCGGCGGCCCCACTCCCATCTACTCCTGAGCCTGGCGAGGTCCTGACCCTGCTTAGCAGTATCCGAACATGCTGTAAGTGCGGTCTTACTGAGGAACAAGGGATCCAAGCAAATCCCTGTCTATTACGTGAGCAAGATGCTATTGGATGCAGAAACGAGATATCTGCCTCTTGAGAAGTTGGTCCTGGCACTGAGGACGGCCGCTAGGAAGTTGCCCCACTACTTCCAAAGTCACAAAGTGGTCGTTTATACGGAGTTCCCGTTGAAGTCATTGCTTCGAAAGGCCGATTTCTCGGGACGAATATCAACTTGGTTGGTGGAATTGAGCCAGTATAATATTGATTATCAGCCGCGCACGGCAGTCAAAGGGCAAGTTTTGGCAGATTTTGTGGCAGAGTTCTCTCCCACAGTAGCTCCACGGCCTCCTACGAGAAAGGAGCAGTTGGACGAGCAGTCAGCGGAGAAGCGAGGGGCATCCGCCGAGCAGGACCCATTGGAATGAAAGCTTTTTGTAGATGGATCCACATGCAACACCGGATCTGGAAATTGGGGTGGTGCTTTTCCCTCCTGAAGGAGTTACGATCGAATTATCCCTGCGCCTGGGTTTCAGTGTGTCGAATAACGTGGCGGGGTACGAGGCACTCCTGGCCGGGTTACGGAGCGCAAGAACCTTGAAAGTAAAAAGAATTCGAGTATTCTGTGATTCACAACTCGTGGTGAATCACTACCCGATATACGAGGCCCGGAGTGAAAAGATGGCGGCCTACGTGGAGGCAGCCAAGGATTTGCTTGATACCTTTGAGAAGGTACACATCAAGCAGATAAGCTCTGGATAGAACGCCCACGCTGACTCACTGGCTTGGTTGGCAGCGGTTGTGCCAACAGAGTTCAAAAGGAAGGTAGCAGTGGACTATCTTGCTGAGCCGAGCATTGGGAGAAGTGTGGAATTGGTTATGGACGTGAACCAAGGACCAAGTTGGATGGATCCAAAAGTGGAGTTCCTACGAGATGGGACACTCCCCACAGATAAAAAAGAAGCTCACAAGATAAAGACAAAATCTGCAAGATTTTGGCTATCACCAGAAGGGAAGTTGTACAGAAAGTCTTTCACTGGACCGTACCTGCTTTGCGTGCACCCCGAGATGGTGCAGAAATTCCTCCATGAAATACATGAGGGAACATGTGGGAGTCATGCAGGTGGGAGATCTATTGCTCACCGTGCAATCACCCAGGGTTACTGGTGGCCGCACATGCAGGAAGATGCAAAGGTGTACGTGAAAATTTGTGAGAAGTGTCAGAAATTCTCAGCTATGATTCGAACACCAGCCGAAGATCTGGTGCCCCTGACAAGTCCTTGGCCGTTCGCGCAGTGGGGGATGGACATCGTGGGTCCCCTCCACAAGGCTACTGGGAACAGGAAGTTTCTGTTGGTAGCAACGGACTACTTTATCAAGTGGATTGAAGCAGAACCACTGGCAAAAATCACAGAACCTATGATAGAAAGGTTCGTGTGGAAGAGCATCATCACTCGATTTGGGGTTCCTTATTCCTTGATCACTGATAATGGGTCCCAGTTCCAGAAAAAGTTCTAGGCTTTTTGCGCCCAGTATGGAATAAGGAACTACTATTCCACACCGGCCTACCCTCAAAGAAATGGGCAGGCAGAGGCGTCCAACAAAGCTATACTTGACGGGATCAAGAAAAGGTTGGACAAAGCAAAAGGCAAGTGGCCCGACGAATTGCCACTGGTCCTGTGGGCGCACCGAACAACTCATAGGAGGTCTATGGGAGAGACCCCCTATTCGCTAGCATATGGAACAGAGGCTGTGATTCCATTGGAGGTTGGTTTGCCGACCAACAGGACCACATTGGTGGAAAGTGGGGGCAATGACAGAGCCCTGGAAATCGAGCTGGATCTCGCTAAGGAAAGGACAGAATGAGCTCTGGTGCACCTGGCGTCGTACTAGGAGCAGTTGATGAAAAACTACAATAAGCATGTCCACCCACGAGAGTTTGGTGTTGAAGACCTTGTGCTACGAAAGGTGCTCGGCAACACCAAGGTGGCCAACGAGGGCAAGTTGGGGCCAACTGGGAGGGCCCATATCGAGTAACAGAGGTTGTGGGCATTGGGGCATATCGATTGGCAGACCTGGACGGGAACCCGGTACCAAGGCCCTGGAATGTTCACAACTTGAGGAAGTTCTACGTGTGAAGAATTTCGATTTCGTTTCTATTCTGTTTTAGATGCACATCGTGATTGTGTGGGAATTACGAATAAAATTCCCTTGTGTTTTCTTTTACTAGTTACAAGGGGTACGCGTAACGCCCCCTTGAGTTTTGCGAATTACGAATAAAATTCTCAAATTTTGGCAACAAACGCTATTTTTTACGAGTTTTTCGTTTATCATGCTTTAAATACGAAGTCAAGCTATGTCCTTAGTCCTTACGTCGTATTGGGGAGCAGAGGTAAGGGGTAACTAAATGGAATTTCGAATATTTAAAAATTTTACCAAGTACGAACATACTTGTCTGTTCGCTCGGGTACGAATACACCCAAAATTGAGCCAAGTACGAATATACTTGACAGTTTGCTCGGGTACGAATACACCCAGAATTGAGCCAAGTACGAATACACTTGTCTGTTTGCTCGGGTACGAATACACCCAGAATTGAGCCAAGTACGAATACACTTGTCTGTTTGCTCGGGTACGAATACACCCGGAATTTTACCAAGTACGAATACACTTGTCTGTTTGCTCGGGTACGAATACACCCGGAATTTTACCAAGTACGAATACACTTGTCTGTTTGCTCGGGTACGAATACACCCGGAATTGAGCCAAGTACGAATACACTTGTCTGTTTGCTCGGGTACGAATACACCCAGAATTTTACCAAGTACGAATACACTTGTCTGTTTGCTCGGGTACGAATACACCCGGAATTGAGCCAAGTACGAATACACTTGTCTGTTTGCTCGGGTACGAATACACCCAGAATTTTAGCAAGTACAAATACACTAGTCTATTTTGCTCGGGTACAAATAAACCCAGGATTACTGTGGACAAATACGAGTACATTTGGGTGACCTAAATTAGGGAAAGTTTCCAAGCACGAAACGTGTGGGCTGCGTACGTGAACATGCAGCAGCATCTAAGTTCGAAAAAAACTTGATGTTTACTCAGGTATGAACAAACCTTGAGCACCTACAACATTATATGAAAATGGTCAGAAGCCTGTCCGGGTACGAATAGACCCTAGATACATACGTATACAAACAATTATGCGTATTGCGTAGACGAGCTACAGGTGCAGTTAACACTGTTCTAAGGTACGAGAGGCCTGCAACGGTATAAATGTGAATACAACTGGATCATCAACAGGCACGATGAAATCTGGGGAGCATACGTGACTATGCATAGGGCTAAGTATGAAGACACTTAGCACATAAAAATTGGCCAAGAGATGGCCACCTGCATTGATAAAAGGCCACGAAGGGCCAAGCAAAACGGTAATTCAGGCCAAACAGGGCCACCCAAAACATTTCAAAGGCCACGAAGGGCCAGAACACGAGAATCAAAGTGTGTAGAAATGTATCAATGCCACACAGGGCGATGCCAAACGGCCACGCAGGGCCAGCAGAAGATAATTAAAAGTTTTAGTTGTTGTCACTACGAAGAAGCCCAACTTACTCTTCGTTTGTCAGATCTTGGATGACAGGGGGAGAGGCCGGAGCAGTTGTGGAGTCCGGAGCAGTCGTGGAGGTTGGAGCAGTTGCAGAGGCCAAAGCAATTGAGTTATCCGCAGCAGTGCTAAGCTCAGGTGGATCGCCAGTGGCTTCCTTTCGGACAAGGCTGGTCACTTCTCCAGTCTGTTCAACACTGGCATTCTGCTGTTCGGGGACGTTGGCGTTAAGCTCCCTGTCCAGGCTGTCCTCCTCTTCCACGATCTCTTCCAGCTCCTCGGTAAAAACCTGGGCGCTCGGAAGGTCAATCTCTGTCCAGAGGGGAGAAGACTCTGCTGCACCGGATTTCTTGAGGCAGGCTAGCCAACCAGCTTCAAAGACTTGGTCCTGGATCCCGGGCATCTGGTCCGTGTAGCTCTCAGTGGCCACACGGATTCCCTCATTATAGCCCTGCTGGTAGGCTGCCTTGGCCTCGTTCTTGCTCGCCTCCAGCTCTGTGAGAGTTTGGTTCAGGCTGTCTTCAGCACCCTCCAACTTACCCCTCAGCTCGTCCGCAAGCCCGCGGGCCTGATTTCTCTCTCTCTCCAGCCTGACAATGGTGTTTTGAAGCTTGGCGTTCTCATTGGCAAGCTTGGCACGCTGGGGCTCGGAGTGTCTGGGCCATGGCCACCATCTTTTGCATTGCCTGGAGGTACAGTAAACGAAGCAACGTTAGACACAAATAAGGATACGTAATCTACTAAAGAAGCACGACAGGTTTACCTTAGCGCTGTGGCTCATGAACGAGCCCAGGAGGTTGTCAGGGGAGTAGGAGACTTCCTTCTGCATGTCCCCAGGCAACAGAAAAGCCTGGGACAGTGCAAGGGCAGCCCCTTCAGATTCAGCACTGTCACGGATGGTGACCAGCCGGCCTCCATGGGTAAGCTGTGGGGCCCAGAGCGGGGTTGGAGGAGCTGTAGGTTGGGACGGAGGCCGCTCGACCGCAGAAGTTTCCAGCTGTAGGGAGGTAATCCCGAACAGGTACAAGGAGTGGCCGAACACGTGGTACGTGGGGCCCAGAACAAATACAGTCGGAATATTCACCGTGCAGTGAGGTGAACGGCACAAGGACCGGGGATACGAGAGGTCCCAGGTCCAAGATACCCGAGCAGGGGTATGGTCCAAAGAGCAAGGGTAGTTGTTGGACCAGTCTCGTGATAAGGGGATCCAGTGATATGAGAAATCATTGGTCCAGAGGGTCTGTTCGGCAACGAGAAGGCCGAACAGTAGCAGCAATCTGGAGAAGGTACCAGGAGGTGCTCCAGAGTGGTCCAGAAATGGAAATATCCAGTAAGGAAACAAGATCTGGAGGAGATACCCAACGAGAATGGGGTGAACGGCCAGCTTTGGAAAGAGTTCCTAAAAGGTCTAAAAGGAAATATGCAGTTATGGGAATGAGAATCCCTGATATTCTAAGTTCCCTTTACGAGAAAGGAAACTTGGGGCAACAAGATGGCTTGGACAGCAAGTAGACATGGGTCTATAAATATGAGGTAAACCTAGAGGTAAAGGTACGCAATTCCTGGCTATTGGCTTATTGTTTACTGAGAATTAAGGTTTTACTAGTACGAGATACTAACTTTGGCATCGGAGGGCCTTTGCCACGAGACGGCAAAGGTGCGCTCACCTTCTGCTTGTTTTGTAGGATCAATACCGGCGGTGTGTTAGGGTTCCGGTGTAGAGAGAAGAGTAGCCGTTACAGTTTCGTGCAGTTCGAGGGCCCATTTGTTTTTCCGCCATACAATTGGCGCCGTCTGTGGGAAACGAAAGAGATCCCTTTGAAAAAACGACCATGGCGGAAGAAGATCCAAAGACTCCACTTGATGCAAACAATCAGCTGGGTGGGGGAGCAGACAAATCCCCACCAGATCCACCAAGAAAGCCCGATGGCGTGCGGGGAGAACCACGAGCAAGGACCGCCCCCTGGCAACCCATGGCGACTCCAGAAACAGGGACGGACGGACGGCCACAGGATCCACGAGAAGGAGTAAGTCCCGCCGTGGGAGGGAGTCAGTGGCGCGTTCGAAAAGCGTGCACAGCAGGGAAGACATCCTGGACAAAAAGAGACAGGAAATAGAGGAATACGCTCGTCTGATTAAAAGACGAGAATATGAGATTCAACAGCTGCAGCGGATATGAGAACATCCGTAGGATTCTGGGCTTTCACGAAGGAAGTCCAGAAAAGAAAGGTTGGGTATGGTGGAGTACAGGAGAGCTTCTTCACGAAAAAGAAGAAGCAGGAGCCTCACTCCGAAACGACCGAGGGCTTCTTCACGAAAAAGGAGAAGCAGGAGCAGGAGCTCCTCCCCTGAGGAAGGAGGGAGCAGGAAGCACCACTGGGACAGGTACGAGAGACCTGATTCCGATTGGGAAAGGAATAATGCCAGGGCTGCGAAGGTATCGGAGGAGGGGACCATGTCTGCCGAGAAGCAGCACGGAGAGCCCTTAGCAACATAGCAACTTCTCCTTTTGCAAAGAGGTTGCAGGAGGGAAGGTTGCCGAGTAGGGTTAAGCACGGGACGTTTATCCTGTACGAAACCAATGCAGACCCGGTGGCGCACATACAGCATTACCAGCAGGCGATGTTTATGCACGACGGTGATGACGCAATCATGTGCAAGATGTTCCCATCTAGTTTGGGAAAAGTGGCCCTATCATGGTGTGGGCAGCATGCCCTGGAATTTCTGGATTCCAAAGCGCGAGCCTTCGGGAATTTCGTTTCCCGAAGCAAGGGCCCATAATCGAGGGAGCGCAATAGCGGACAGAGGCTGTGCACGCGCTCGCCAAAAATACAGAGTCGCCACCTGGGTTTGAAGGTCCGTCACCCAAGGAACCGTATTTCGAAGCACCTGCCGCGCTATTTGATTTGAAAAAGGGAAGGAACCAGTCCGTCATAACCATATCTGGGTTCGGGAGCTAGGTTACGAGAGGGGAAGGGTTTTAAGGCACCCCTCTCGCCCAATCCGGAGATCGGTCTCTACTTAGACATTTTGTGAAAACTTTGTGATTCTTCCTCTTCTTTAATCATTTTTTAGCCAGTTAGGGCGGGGGAACAGTTAATCGGGGATTAAAACTGTAACAAGTTTGCAAGATGTGATCTAAACATGGCATGGATGGATGGCAAATATGAAACGGGATAAAACTTAACCCCCTGATTAGAATAAACCAAACTGCTCATGGAATAGGTGTATCACACATGACAGCCACCTTTGCACGCATGGATCAACGTGCATGCAAAAAGGACCATCGCGCGATACACCCATTCCCTCGCGCGAGTGTTCAAGTCTCACCACAGGTTGAATTTTATCCCCTTCTGGGCTCTGGAAGGACCAGTGCACACCCAGGAGGCAAACCAAGCAGTTTATAGGTACTGAAAGTAAATAATTATTAAAAATTATTATAAACAGGAGCTAAACAAATTGAAATACAACCCCTAAACAGTTGGGGTATCAAAACAAAGGCCAAGGGCCAAGCTGCTCATGCAAGGGCAGTTACCTGACTCAGGAGGACCATCGTGCGAGACAGTGAGTCCCTCGCGCGAGTGTCCTGGCTGGACTTCCAGGAACTGCTTTGCATGCTCTGAGCTCTAGTACAGGTCCAGATGCAACCCAGAAGCATTCCAACAAAGTAAATAAGCAAGAAAAGCTAGTCTACGTGTTTTAACATACTGAGCAGTGAGCTAAAAGGCCTATCATACTTCAAAACAATGAATAACATGATAAAATAAGAATAACCAGCACCCCCAAACCCCACGAGGACTGTCGCGCGAGACAGTGGACTGTCGCGCGCGTATGTGAGTCTATCGCGCGAGGGAGTGCTTGGCACGGATTCTTGTATTTCTGCTGACTTTAGGGCCAGGACTGGTATTGATTACCAGCCTTGGCCCTGCCAGTTCCCCTCAGAGATCAGAACAGAGAGCAAAACAAAGGTAAGCTATACCTTCGGCTTTTGGTTTGAAAAGTGTTTGAACTTTGAGTTGAGTTGAGATGAAAAGGGGGATTTGAGTGATGGAGGAGGAAGAACAAGCTTTGTTCTTGAGGTGTAAGCCTTTGAATGCCAATTTTTGTTAACCCTTTGAAAGTGAACAAATGGGGGGGTATTTATAGAGTTAGCACCTTCCATAAATGGAGAGGGGGAGGTAGATCTGGTGCAAAGAGACGTGCAGGTTGTGGGTTACTTCATGGCTAAGTTTTCCCAGCTGATAAAGGTGACTGTGACAGGTTTGGGACCGTCGCGCGATGGAATGGGACCATCGCGCGAGTGTGACAGCTGTCGCGCGTGGATCAACGGTCAAATCTTTGACTTTGACCCAGGCAGACTCTCGCGCGAGGGCGTCCGTCTGTCGCGCGAGGGTGTGCCCTGGCGCGCGATGGAGTGAGTCTGGCGCGCGATGGTGCGCTCTGGCGCATCATCGCGCGATGGAGTCAGAGTCTCGCGCGATGGTGTGCCCTGGCATGGGACGGTTGCGCCCTGGCGCAGGATGATTGCGCCCTGGCGCGGGTCAGTAGGGTTTGGCTTTTGGAAGTGGCTTAGGTTAGGTTAGGTTCAAGGGCTTCAAACACTCAAAGCTCAAACACCTATCATTCCCGAGGTGTTCTTGATCCGTTTCATCATCGGGGAGTCAAAAACCGAAAGTAAAGTAATCTGGAAGCCCAGATTGGGATGTCTACACATGGTTCCATAAGTTGGGGCCGAACACTATACGAGGGTGGAGACAGTTGGCCGAGGAGTTCACTGCTCGGTTCTTGATGAGCAGGAAACCACCCAAAACTTTTGAGAGTCTCTCAGCTATGAAGCAAGGAGAGAGTAAGCCGATCAGGGACTACGCCAAGAAGTATTGAGAGACTTTCAACGAGATTGAAAGTTGCAGTGAAGAGTATGCAATAGCGACGTTCAAGACTGGGCTACCTGTTCGGGGGGAGCTACGAAAGTCCCTAAACATGAGCCCGGTGAGCACACTGGCAAAACTAATGGAGTGAATTGAGCAGCACGCCAGGAATGAGGATGACATACTACGGGAAGATGGCAAACTGAGTGCCGAGCAAGTCAAGGGCCCTACGAAAAAGGCAGATAAGCCCGAGCCCATGACTTATAAAGAAAGGAAGGAGCATGGGCAAGCTAAGAAAGAGTCATACCGAGAAAAGCATGCCCCTGACCCAAAGTCTTTCTTCTCAGTGACAACGGTTTGGAAAGAACCAATTTATCGGGTTCTTTATCGAATAAAGAACCGTCCGTACTTCAAGTGGCCCCCAAGGCTGGAGGGAGATAAAGACGCAAGAAGGGCTACGAGTCAGCACTGCAGTTACCACAAGGACTGGGGTCACATGACGAAAGACTGCGAGATGTTTAAGCAGCACCTTGATGACCTGGTCTCACGTGGGTATCTGAAAGAGTTCATCCAAGAGGAGCACAAGGGTGCGGAAAAAGCGATGGAACTGGATTACGAGCAGAATCCAACGGGCGTGATCCATATGATACATGGAATGGCCACACCTTATACGAGAAATGAGGTGAGGTTGCTCCAGAGGTAGGTGAAACATGACCAACACGTGATGTGGTTAGGAAAGAAACGGGGACGTGAAGCGGAAAGGTGCAACGAGGGCATCGTCTTCACGGATGAGGACCTGGGAGGAGTCCAGGTGCCACACAATGATGCCTTGGTCATAACCCTACGAATTGGGGAGTATGACATGGAGAGAATCCTGGTGGATTCAGGAAGCTGCACCGAGGTGCTTTATTACGACGCGTTCAAGAAACTGGGGTTGGCACAAGCAGACTTGGTACAGTCAGTAACTCCGTTGGTTGGGTTCGATGCAGGGGCAGTTTAGTCGTTGGGTAGGGTGACCCTCCCTGTTCGGGCAGGAACAGTGGTACTCAGAACCGATTTTCTGGTAGTGGATGTGCCCTCCTCCTATAACGCGATTATAGGAAGGACTTGGTTGCATAAGATGAGGGCAGTCTCATCCACTTACCATCAGATGGTGAAGTTTCCAGGGTCCACTGGAATCGAGAAAATAAGGGGGAACCAAAAGACAGCCCAGCAGTGCTTGGTTTCCATAATCAAGAAGGCACCCAAGGCACAGTTGGTGCAGACTGTCGAGGTTACCAACCAGCCGACCATCGAGGATGTCGGAGGTGATCCCGCCGAGAAAGTGGTGGAAGGATTGAAGAAAAATCAGATCAACGAGAATGATCCTGAGAGGTATTTCCTTATTGGGGAAAAATTGTGCAAGGAAGAGGAGGAAGAGTTGGTGAAGTTTCTCAAAGAACACGTCGATGTGTTTGCTTGGGTGCCCGAGGAAATGCCTGGGGTGTATGCAAACGTGATTTGCCACCACCTGAATGTGGACCCACAACACAAGCCCGTGATGCAGAAGAAAAGAAGATCAGCCGTGCAGCATGTGGATGCTGTTATCGAGGAAGTTGACCGTTTGCTTGAGGCAGAGGCGATACGAGAGGTCTACTACCCCGAGTGGCTATCCAACATAGTAGTGGTAAAAAAGAAGAATGGGAAATGGCGGGTTTGCGTCGATTTCACAGATCTGAACAAGGCTTGTCCAAAAGACAGTTTTCCCCTGCCCAGGATAGATCAGTTGGTAGATGCGACTGCTGGATACGGGCGTATGAGCTTCCTCGACGCTTATCGAGGATATCACCAGATAGCCATGTACAGCCCCGATCAGGAGAAGACGTCCTTTATCACGCCACGAGGGCTGTACTGTTACAGTGTCATGCCCTTTGGTCTGAGGAACACTGGAGCAACTTATCAGAGACTAGCAACGATTATGCTGAAAAAGCTGCTCGGCAAGACCATGGAGGTGTACATAGACGACATGGTGGTTAAAAATAAAGAGAAACGGGACCACATCGCTGATTTGAAGGAAGCTTTCAAGATTCTAAGGGAGTACAGGCTGAAACTCAATGCCTCAAAATGTGCGTTTGGAGTAAGTTCTGGAAAGTTCCTGGGTCACCTGGTGACCATTAGAGGGATAGAGGCGAATCCCGATCAAATTACAGCTTTGCAAAAGCTACAAAGTCCAAGGACCACGAAGGAGGTCCAGCGATTGACAGGGATGGCGGCAGCCCTTAACAGGTTTATTAGTCGATCGAGCGACAAGTGTAGACCTTTCTTTCAGCTGTTGAAGAAAAGAGAAGGATACGAATGGGGAGCAGAATGTGAGCAGGCATTCCAAGACCTGAAGAAATACTTGGCGGCAGCCCCGCTTCTGTCCACTCCTGAGCCTGGTGATATCCTAACCTTGTACTTAGCAGTGTCAGAGCATGCTGTTAGCGCAGTCTTATTGAGGAGCAAGGGATCCGAGCAAATCCTTGTCTATTATGTGAGCAAGACGCTACTGGACGCAGAGACGAGATATCTGCCCCTTGAGAAGTTGGTCCTGGCATTAAGGACGGCGGCTAGGAAGTTGCCCCATTACTTCCAAAGTCACAAAGTGGTCGTTTATACGGAGTTCCCGTTGAAGTCATTGCTTCGAAAGGCCGATTTCTCGGGACGAATAACAACTTGGTCGGTGGAATTGAGCCAGTATGATATTGATTATCAGCCGCGCACGGCAGTCAAAGGGCAAGTTTTGGCAGATTTCGTGGCAGAGTTCTCTCCCACAGTAGCTCCACGGCCTCCTACGAGAAAGGAGCAGTTGGATGAGCCGTCTGCCAAGAAGCGAGAGGCACCCGCCGAGCAGGACCCAATGGAATGGAAGCTTTTTGTAGATGGATCCGCATGCAACACCGGATCTGGAATTGGGGTGGTGCTTTTCCCTCTTGAAGGAGTTATGATCGAATTATCCTCGCGCTGGGTTTTAGTAAGGCCGAATAACGTGGCGAGTGCAGGCGCTCCTGGCCGGGTTACGGAGCGCAAGAATCTTAAAAGTAAAAAGAATTCGAGTATTCTGTGATTCACAACTCGTGGTGAATCAGCTGTCCGGGGAATACGAGGCCCGGAGTGAAAAGATGGCGGCCTACGTGGAGGCAGCCAAGGATTTGCTTGATACCTTTGAGAAGGTACACATCGAGCAGATAAGCTCTGGACAGAACGCCCACGCTGACTCACTGGCTTGGTTGGCAGCGGCTGTGCCAACAGAGTTCAAAAGGAAGGTAGCAGTGGACTATCTTGCTGAGCCGAGCATTGGGAGAAGTGTGGAATTGGTCATGGACGTGAACCAAGGACCAAGTTGGATGGATCCAATAGTGGAGTTCCTACGAGATGGGACACTCCCCACAGATAAAAAAGAAGCTCACAAGATAAAGACAAAATCTGCAAGGTTTTGGCTATCACCAGAGGGGAAGTTGTACAGAAAGTCGTTCACTGGACCGTACTTGCTTTGTGTGCATCCCGAGATGGTGCAGAAATTCCTCCCTGAAATACACGAGGGAACGTGTGGGAGTCATGCTGGGGGCAGGTCCATTGCTCACCGTGCAATTACCCAGGGATACTGGTGGCCGCACATGCAAGAAGATGCAAAGGTGTATGTGAAAATCTGTGAGAAGTGTCAGAAATTCTCACCTATGATCCGAACACTAGTCAAGATCCGTGCCCCTGACAAGTCCTTGGCCGTTTGCGCAGTGGGGTATGGACATCGTGGGTCCGCTCCACAAGGCTACTGGGAACAGGAAGTTTCTGTTGGTGGCAACGGACTACTTTACCAAATGGATTGAAGCAGAACCACTGGCAAAAATCACAGAACCAATGATAGAAAGGTTCGTGTGGAAAAGCATCATCACTCGATTTGGAGTTCCTCATTCCCTGATCACTGATAATGGGTCGCAGTTCCAGAAAAAGTTCAAGGCTTTTTGCGCCTAATATGGAATAAGGAACTACTATTCCACACCGGCCTACCCTCAGAGCAATGGGCAGGCAGAGGCGTCCAACAAGACTATACTTGACGGGATCAAGAAAAGGTTGGACAAAGCAAAAGGCAAGTGGCCTGATGAATTGCCACTGGTCCTATGGGCACACCGAACAACTCCTAGGAGGTCTACGGGAGAGACCCCCTATTCGTTAGCATATGGAACAGAGGCTGTGATTCCATTGGAGGTTGGTTTACCGACCAACAGGACCACATTGGTGGAAAGTGGGGGCAATGACAGAGCCCTGGAGATCGAGCTGGACCTCGCCGAGGAGAGGAGAGAACGAGCTCTGGTGCACCTGGCTTCGTATCAGGAGCAGTTGATGAAAAGTTACAACAAGCACGTCCACCCGCGAGAGTTCGGCGTTGGAGACCTTGTGCTACGAAAGGTGCTCGGCAACACCAAGGTGGCCAACGAGGGCAAGTTGGGGGCCAATTGAGAGGGCCCGTATCGAGTTACGGAGGTTATGGGCATAGGGGCATATCGATTGGCAGACCTGGATGGGAACCCGGTACCAAGGCCCTGGAATGTTCATAACTTGAGGAAGTTCTACGTATAAAGAACTTCGATTTCATTTTTTATTCTGTTTTAAAAGCACATCGTGATTGTGTGGGAATTACGATTAAAATTCCCTTGTGCTTTGTTTAGCTAGTTGCAAGGGGTACGCGTAACGCCCCCTTGAGTTCTTTGAATTATGAATAAAATTCCCGGATTCTGGTAAGCAAACACTGTTTTTTACGAGTTTTTCTTTCGTTAAGCTTTAAATACGAAGTCAAGCCAAATCCTTAGTCCTCACTCTGTATTGGGGAGCAGAGGTAAGGGGTAACTAAATGGAATTTCGAATATTTCAAAAGTGAGCCAAGTACGAATATACTTTAGCTTTGCTCGGCACGAATACACCCAAAATTGAGCCGAGTACAAATATACTTGACAGTTTGCTATTTCGAATGTTTCAATTTTTGCCAAGTACGAATATACTTGACAGGTTGGTCGGGTACGAATATGCTTGACTGTTTGCTCGGGCACGAATACGCCCAAAATGCATACGAGATTATGCACGCTGTTCTCAAACACGAAAATGTTTGGGATAATTCCAAGTACGAATACACTTGGCAGTTGCTCGGGTACGATTACACCCAGAGCTTTATTAAGTACGAATATACTTGACCATTTTATTCGGGTACGAATACACCCAGAATTATGTCAAAAACACTTCACTGTTCTCAAACACGAATATGTTTGGGATAGTTCCAAATACGAATACATTTGTTTATGCATAAGAGTACGAGTAAACTCAGGATTAACATGACCAAATACGAATACATTTGGGTAACATGGGCACGCCATGAACACACAACATTGTCTAAGTATGAAGACACTAAGCACATAAAATATTGGCCATGAGACTGCCACATGTGTTAAAGAATGGCCACGAAGGGCCAGCCAAGCGTGTTCAGGCCACGAAGGGCCAGGCAAGACAAAAGTTTAGGCCAAACAGGGCCACCAAAGCATAAAAAGCCACGAAGGGCCAGAATCAGCAGAAATTAAAGTGTTTGAAAATGTATCAGGCGCCGCGCAGGGCAATACCAATGGCCACGCAGGGCCAGCAGAAACTAATTCAGAAATCACAACTGTTATCACGATGATACAAAGAGACTAACTTACTCTTCGTTCGTTAGATCTTGGATGACAGGTGAAGTGGCTGGAGCAGTTGCAGAGACAGGAGCTGTCGCATCAACCACAGCTGTGCCAGGTTCAGACGGACCGCCACCGGCTTCCTTTCGGCCAGTGTTGGTCGCTTCTCTGGTTTGACCAGCTTCGGCACTTTGCTGTTCGGGGATGTTGTTAAGCTCCCTGTCCAGGCTATCCTCCTCCTCCACCACCTCTTCCAGCTCCTCGGTGGCCGCCTGGGTGCTCGGAAGGTCAATCTCAGTCCACAGGGTAGAAGACTCTGGGGCACCAGATTTTTTGAGGCAAGCCAGCTAGCCTCGAACACCTAGTCCTGAATTCCAGGCATTTGATCCGTGTAGCTCTCAATAGCCACACGAATCCCTTCATTATAGCCTTGCTGGTAGGAGGTCTTGGCCTCGTTTTTCTGTCAGAGTCTGGCTCAGACTGTCCTCAGCTCCCTCCAGTTTACCTCCGAGCTCGTCCACGGTCCCGCGAGCCTGATTCCTCTCTCCAGCCTGACAATGGTATTTTGAAGCTTGGCGTTCTCATTGGCAAGCTTGGCACGCTGGGCTCGGAGTGTCCCAGCTTTCGGGCCATGGCCACCATTTTTTGCATCGCTGGATAGGCACGAGGTTAGACAGATCAAAAGGAGCAGAGTTTAAAGCCATTAGCACATGAAAGTAGATACGATGGTCTTACCTTAGCGCTATGGCTCATGAACGAGCCGAGAGATTGTCCGGGAGCAAGCAACTTTTTTGCATATCCTCAGGCAAAGCAGAGCCTGGGACAATGCAAGGGCTGTACCCTCAGAGTCCACACTGTCACGAACGGTGATTGGCCGGCCACCATGTGTGAACTGTGGGGTCCAGAGAGGGGTTGAAGGTGCTGCAAGCTGGGAAGGGGGCTGTTCGGTAGCAGAGGCTTCCAACCGTTGGCGCTTGTCCCTGTGGCTGGCCTCAATCTCCTCGGGGGAGAAGCCTGGAGGGGCGTCGGGTTGACTTGGGCCACGGCGGCCATGAGAGGGCGCCGGGTTTTGGAGGCGTCCGCGGCCACGAGATGTGCCCGGGTCCGGCCACGACCAGCCCCCGGGATGTTGAGGAGGCTGCTGAGGTTGATCGGTTGTTGCATTTCTCGAGGAGAGGGAGATGGAGAATACCCACTTGAGGACGAGGAAGTTTCTTCGGCGAGTTGGATTGGATCGTTGGGCAAAGGAGGGGTCCGAGAACGCCTCTCTTCTCGTTGCTCGGGCTGTTGAGCTGGAGGATCAGGGATGATGGGATTGTCTGCTGCTCGGATTCGTCGATCGATGAATCCGCCGTATGATGCACGGTAACTGAGAAGGATCTGCGCAGCTCTTGCTCGGCCAGCCAAGCACGTGCCTTGCCCGTTGAATGCAAGAGCACGATTGATGTCAGTCACGTGAACCTGAGGGGTGATAATGGCGTGCCCCTGGTTGACGTTCGTGGCTGCAAATACGAGAAAAATTGGCAATCAGTAATACAAATGAATGAAAGGTGCAATACGAGGAATTGCTCGGCAAAAAGTTCTACGAGAAAAGGAACTAACGTGGAGTGCCAAATCTGTGGGGTGCGTGAAAGCCGACGACTCTACCATCCTCGTCTCTGGGCTCGAAGTTCCCCGTGACGATGAGGAAGTCGTCGTCGTCCCCTCTGGCAGAGTCAGGCAATTCAAGCACCAGCCTTTTCCTGGAGTCCCTACTCTTGAGGTAGTAGGGTAAGGCGTCCTTGGTTCTGGAAATACTGTATAAGTGGTGTATGTCGTGAAGACCAAGGGATGTGCCTAGCATCTGATTCAGGGCATTGATGCCCATAAGGACCCTGAAGAAGTTGGCTGAAACTTGCATCGGGGACAATCTATAATGGGCTAAAACCTGGCGGAGTAACGGTGCCAGGGGAAACCTGACGCCGCCCTCAACGACGGCTACGACAGGAATGTGTAGAGTATCGTTGTCAAAACTCTCACGGATGGCGTTCTCAGGGGCCAATGAAGTGGCCACGTTGTCTGGAATCTCGTAACGAGATCTAAACTCAGCCATCTGTTGGGGGGTGTCACAGTGCCTACGAAATCGACCCATAACGAGATTGTGGGTGTAGGAAACAGTAGGGTACGAAAAAGCCCTAAAAGAAACTGTGGAGATCCCAAATTGACGACGAAGACAGAATGGAAAGGGGGAGTGATAACTTACGAATGAGTAGAACCCTAGAATCGGAGAAGAATGAGACCCCGAGATGGTGAACAGTGCTTCAATGGCGGGAGCGCTTGGGCGTGCTTTCTGTAGAGGGAAGTTGGGAAAAGAAAAGTGGGTTTAAAATGGGGACGAAAACCCAAGTATACCCCAGCAAAAGGGGTGACGTATGAGAAACGTCACCCCAGACGCCGTTTGGGCGCTCCGTTCCCCGAAACGTCTGCTCGCATTTAATACGGGCAGCACAGAGCATGCCGCGTGTAAAGGTGTTAGCTGGAAAAGCCTGTGCAGACCAAATGACGAGACGTTTAGGTTAGGCTAATGATGAGTTTGCACCATGTACAAGAAACATAGGTGCAGGAGCAAAGGACGAGAACCTTGCTCAGTGTTTAGAAGCTTTGCTCGTCATATTAAGAGAAAATAACGAGTAAAGCTGGGGAGCCATTGTAGGGAGGTAATCCCGAACAGGTACAAGGAGTGGCCGAACACGTGGTACGTGGGGCCCAGAACAAATACAGTCGGAATATTCGCCGTGCAGTGAGGTGAACGGCACAAGGACCGGGGATACGAGAGGTCCCAGGTCCAAGATACCCGAGCAGGGGTATGGTCCAAAGAGCAAGGGTAGTTGTTGGACCAGTCTCGTGATAAGGGGTCCAGTGATATGGGAAATCATTGGTCTAGAGGGTCTGTTCGGCAACGAGAAGGCCGAACAGTAGCAGCAATCTGGAGAAGGTACCAGGAGGTGCTCCAGAGTGGTCCAGAAATGGAAATATCCAGTAAGGAAACAAGATCTGGAGGAGATACCCAACGAGAATGGGGTGAACGGCCAGCTTTGGAAAGAGTTCCTAAAAGGTCTAAAAGGAAATATGCAGTTATGGGAATGAGAATCCCTGATATTCTAAGTTCCCTTTACGAGAAAGGAAACTTGGGGCAGCAAGATGGCTTGGACAGCAAGTAGACATGGGTCTATAAATATGAGGTAAACCTAGAGGTAAAGGTACGCAATTCCTGGCTATTGGCTTATTGTTTACTGGGAATTAAGGTTTTACTAGTACGAGATACTAACTTTGGCATCGGAGGGCCTTTGCCACGGGACGGCAAAGGTGCGCTCACCTTCTGCTTGTTTTGTAGGATCAATACCGGCGGTGTGTTAGGGTTCCGGTGTAGAGAGAAGAGTAGCCGTTACAGTTTCGTGCAGTTCGAGGGCCCATTTGTTTTTCCGCCATACACCAGCCGCTGACGTTTGTCACGGTGGCTAGCCTCAATCTCCTTAGGTGAGAAGCCTGGGGGAGCGTCCGGTTGAGCTGGACCTCGGCGGCCATGAGACGGCGCTGGGCTTTGAGACCGTCCGTGGCCACGAGCAGCACCGCGGCCTCTAGCACGGCCGATGGTGAGCAAGTTGCTAAGATTGATCGGTTGATCCATTTCTCGAGGTGGGGGAGATGGAGTATATCCACTCGAAGATGTTGAGGCTTCTTCGGCGAGCTGGATGGGTTCGTTGGGAAGCGGAGGGGTCCGAGAACGCCTCTCCTCTAGTTGCTCGGGTTGTTGAACAGGAGGATCTGGGAGGATGGGATTGTCCGCTGGTCGGATCCGCCGGTCAATGAAACCCCCGTATGATGCTCGGTAGCTGAGGAGTATCTGAGCTGCTCTTGCTCAGCCAGCCAGACACGTACCTTGCTCGTTGAAGGCGAGAGCATGGTTGATGTCAGTGACGTGGACCTGAGGGGTGATGATGGCGTGCCCCTGGTTGACATTTGTGGCTGCAAAATACGAGAAAAATTAGCAGTCAAGGCAAAGGGAAAGCGATGCAAAACGAAATTTTGCTCGGCAATAAAGTTCTACGAAAAAAGGACTAACGTGGAGTGCCAAATCTGTGGGGTACGTGGAATCCGATGACTCTACCGTCCTCGTCTCTGGGCTCGAAGTTCCCTGTGACGATGAGGAAGTCGTCGTCATCTCCTCGGGCAGAATCAGGCAGTTCAAGCACGAGCCTTTTTCTGGAATCCCTACTTTTGAGATAGTAGGTCAAGGCATCCTTAGTTCTAGAGATGCTATACAAATGGTGAATGTCGTGAAGGCCTAAAGATGTGCCTAGCATGTGGTTTAAGGCATTGATGCCCATAACAACCCTAAAGAAATTAGCAGAAACCTGCATAGGGGACAATCTGTAATGGGACAGAACCTGGCGGAGCAATGGTGCCAGGGGAAATCTGACGCCGCCCTCAACGACGGAGACGACAGGGATGTGCAAGGTGTCATTGTCAAAACACTCACGAATGGCATTTTCAGGAGCCAATGCAGTGGCTACGTTGTCAGGGATCTCATACCGAGATCTAAACTCGGCCATCCTTTGGGGGGTATCACAGTGTCTACGAAACCTACCCATAACGAAGACTGTGGGTATGGGTTTTCTAAGAAAAAATTGGGTACGAAAAAACCCTAAAAGAGACTGTGGAAGTCCTAAATCGACGAGGAAGATGGAATGGAAAGGGGGAATAAGAACTTACGAACAAGTGGACGAGAACCCTAGAGTCAGAGGGGAAGGAGACCCTGAGATGATGAACAGAGCTTCAATGGCGGGAGCGCTTGAGCGTTCTTTCTGCAGAGGGAAGTTGGAGAGAGAAAGTGGGTTTGAAATTGGGACGAAAACCCAAGTATACCCTAGCAAAGGGGGTGACGTATGAGAAACGTCACCCCAGACGCTGTTTGGGCGTACCGTTCCCCGAAACGTCTGCTCGCATTGAATGTGGGCAGTACAGGGCACGCCGCGTGTAAAGGTGATAGCTGGAAAAGCCTGTCCAGACCAAACGACGAGATGTTTGGGTTGGACTAATGATGAGTTTGCACCAAGTACGAGAAACATGGGTGCAGGAGCAAAGGAAGAGAACCGTGCTCGGTGTTCAGAAGCTTTGCTCGTCATATTAAGAGAAAAATAACGAGTAAAGCTGGGGAGCCATTGTAGGGAGGTAATCCCGAACAGGTACAAAGAGTGACCCGAACACATGGTATGTGGGGCCCAGAACACATGTAGACGGAATACCGCCAGTGCAAGACGGTGAATCGGTGAGGACCAGTGGACACGAGGGGTCCCAGTCCAAGATACCCGATCGTGGGTATGGTCCAAAGAGCAAGGGTAGTTGTTGGACCAACCGCATGCTAAAGAGACCAATGGTTTGAGACATCATTGGTCTAGATAGGCTCTGTTTGGCAACGAGAGGGCCGAACAGAAGCAGAATTTGGAGGAGGTGCCAGAGGGCGCTCCAAAGGGGTCCAAAATGTCCAGTAAGGAAACGAGATCTGAGGAGATACCCAACGAGTGGGGTGAACGGCCAGCTTTGGAAAGAGTTCCTAAAAGGTCTAAAAGAAAATAAACGATTAAGGGAATGAGAATCCACGATATTCCAGGTTCCCTTTACGAGAAAGGAAACTTAGGGCAGCAAGATGGCTTGGACAGCAAGTAGACATGGGTCTATAAATATGAGGTAAACCTAGAGGTAAAGGTACGCAATTCCTGGCTATTGGCTTATTACTTACTAAGAATTAAGGTTTTACTAGTACGAGATACTAACTTTGGCATCGGAGGGCCTTTGCCACGAGACGGCAAAGGTGCGCTCACCTTCTGTTTGTTTTATAGGATCAATACTGGCGGTGTGCTAGGGTTCCGGTGTAGAGAGAAAAGTAGCTGTTACAGTTTGGTGCTATTCGAAGGCCTGTTTCGTTTTCCTGCACCTACATATGAAAAGCTTATTTTCTTAAGATAAAGAGTACTGTTGCGTACTATTCAATATTTTGCTTTAGTAAATGAAACCCTTATCACAAAGGACAATTATTTTAGTTGACGCAAGTTGCTAAATGATAGAAATCTTTTTATCTATAAAATTTTCTTTGTTACGGGTATTGTAGCACACTACCATTAGACATTTTATTTTAGTTCAATGAGAGCACTAAGTGTCAGCCATAACCCAAAGGGGGGCCCGGTAAACCGCCACCCTCAACCTTTCCCCCCAAAATTCAATTTAAATTTTTCCCTCCTCCACACACCCCTCACCCGACCCTATATATACCCCATTCCTCGTCCCATTTCTTCACCCCATCTCTTCATCCCTCTCACCATCTTAAACCCTCCAAACCACTATATAATCAAACCAAGCCATGGTGATCTACCGACGAGGATTTCCGGAGGACGCCCAGTTCTGAGAGAACGAGCGAATCGAGCTCACCTCGACGATCCGAGCACTACAGTTGCTGCCCTTCACCTTCGTCCTGTTCTGTGTCGTGCTTACGTTGGGCATGTCACGGTGGTTCGATAGGAACAACCGCCTCACCACCTTCTGGTACTGGGTTCCCGTCGTGGCCATCGCAGTTGCGGCATTCGCAACGGAATACGAATGTCGTGCGCTCCAAGCTTTTGACGATCGATGGCGGCTCGAGGCATAGCAATGGCACCATAGCCATTATTATCTGTTTTTGTTTTTTTACATTTTCTTGTATCTGATGATGCCTTTGGGCGTGTAATATAATGATCTTATTTTATCTCAAAAGTTATTTGCTTGTCTGCAACAATCTGTCGTGTTCATTAAACATTTGCCCCCGAAACAAAACCCCTTAGTTTGAGAAAGTATCATCACCATCTCGAGAGAGTATAGTTATTAGTCTAAGTGTGTAGCGAGTGCGGACTAGAAATAGCCAACCTACGCCTAACCTGCGACTTAAGAGTGACTTGCTTCTTTTAAGGGGGATAGACGACGATTCAAGGACCAGTATAGCGACTTTGTCAAATCCGTAGACACGCACCAATTTCGAGGACGAAATTATTTTAAGGGGGATAGATTGTAACGACCCTGATTTTTTGGTCAACAAA
Source organism: Rhododendron molle (assembly GCA_025413875.1). Taxonomy (NCBI): domain Eukaryota; kingdom Viridiplantae; phylum Streptophyta; class Magnoliopsida; order Ericales; family Ericaceae; genus Rhododendron; species Rhododendron molle. The sequence continues at coordinate 23,747,595 of CM046393.1, forward strand.
AATTTCGCTAAAAATTTGAATTTTATTTTAATACTTGGATTTCATTTTTAACATCCAAAAATCGGTCGTTATTGACTTATAAAAATTTTGTTGTTATATTTGAAAATTCTTTATTTGTTTTATAAATCCTTTTTAGCGATTAATAATCCGTCGTAATTAGGTTTAATGACTTAGAAGATTGGTATTCATCGCCCGGGCATTAAGGTCATTTTCGAAAGACGAGTATGCCTATTAAGACCTTGGTATAGTTACTTGGTAATTGTAGTAAAATCCTAGAATTATATTTCTCGGCTGGAAATCCTACATGGCAACCGATTAGTTAGCAACCCTAACTACCGTTTGGCTTAGTTACATTTCCTTAACCTAGAGTGTTGCATCGATGCCGAAGTGGTTAGTAGAAATTTTTGGTCCTTGCCTTGACCGTTGACTTGACTGCTTTTGCTTTGGCTTAGCTAGGTCGCCTTGGCATCGGGCCTGCCTTGCCTTGGCGTCGGGTCGTTGTCGTGCCTTGCTTTCGCCTTGGGGTCGGGCCTACCTCGCCTCGGCATCGGGTTGCTGACGGGCCTGCCTTGCCTTGGCATCGGGTCACTATCGGGCCTGCCTCGCCTAGGCGTCGGGTCGCTGTCGGGTTGCTCTGCCTTGGCTACCATCAAGTTCTGCCTTGGTGTCGGGTCGCGCCTAGCTTTTGCCTTGGCGTTGTTGGACGGCCTTGCTCTGGCCTTGCCTTGGCTACGCCTTGGTCGCCACTTGGCTAGCGGGCTGCCTTGGCCACCGCTTTGCTAGCGGGCTGCCTTGGCCACCGCCTGGCCACCGCTTTGCTTGCGGGCTGCCTTGGCCACCGCTTTGCTAGCGGGCTGCCATGGCCACGCTCACGCCTTACCTTGGCGTTTGGCACCGTCAGACTTTAATATTCCGTTGTTAGGCGATTTCCTACAAAATACAACCAAAATACCACTCGAGCAATGAAAGCCTAGATTTGACTAAGACAAGTCATGTGTTTCTTCATCATTGCTTCTTTAGACCATTGGTTATTACATGCTAGGAAGATCTTTGCCCATTGGACAAAAGATTGTTAGGCAATTGGTTGACCGCTGGGCAATGGAAGGTAAGAAGACCCAAGTTTGACTAGTAGTTCGACTAGTAGTTGGAATAGTCTAGTCAAAAGCAAACATTGTACTTCATGATGGTTTTCCTTGGACCATTGGTTATTACATGCTAGGGAAAGCTTTACCCCTTGGACAATAGATGTTAGGATTGCCAAATAGGATGACAAGACTAGTCATGTGTCCTTTCTCCTACAAAAAGAACAATCATAGCCATGTGTGCATTTAAGTGAATTTGTCCATACCTTCCTTGTTCTTTCCATAATTGTACATATACATATATATACACATGGAAGTACTTTGACCAAGAGAGAGAGAGAGAGAGAGAGAGAGAGGAAGTGGCCGAATGAGAGAGAGAGAGAGAGAGAGGGAGAATGAGGTGTATGTACTTGGACATGTGTGTGTACTTGAACACTATTTGACCTAGTTGCACTTGGTTGTTGTACTTTGGCTTGACAAGACAAGACCATGGAACAAATCCATGGGGGAGAGAGAGAGAGATGGCCGAATGAGAGGGAGAGGGAGAGTGAGGTGTATGTGTGTTGTACTTTGACATGTGGGTGGTACTTTGACACTATTTGACCTAGTGGCACTTGGTTGGAGTACTATTGCTTGACAAGACAAGTCCATGGAGCAAATCCATGGGGGAGAGAGAGAGAGATATTGGCCGGCCAAGTAGGGTGAGGGGAGAGCTTCATTTTGCCTATAAATAGCATCCATTCGATGCCTTTCAACTCACACCTCCAAGCATAGCTCTCACTTCTCTCTAAAATCTCTAAGAAACCAGTTTCTGGACAGCTTACTGTCCATTCACCAATCCTCAGTTTTCTCCTGCTTAAACTAGTTTCTAGGATAAACTTCCTTCTAGAAACTTGTAGCGCACTTCGAGATCTTCAACTTAGACCCAAGAACCACCCTAATCCGTTAAGAAACGACCAAGATATCGACATCCGAAATTTAGTCAAATTTCGGATTTCCAGATTCCAGACAGCTTACTGTCACCCCCTTTTCCACCATTTTTCTCCGGGCGAAAGTCGTTTTTAGGAACAACGACCTCCACAAAAGTTGTAGAGAACTTCGAGAGCTTCGTTTTCAACTCAAGAACGATCCTATTCGGCCAAATATTGACCAAGTTACTGCCATCCAAAATTTGGTCCAGATTGTGAGCTTCACTGCCCGCAGAACTTCCAACTAGCTTATTCGGCCCCGACTAGTTTCGGATCAAGGTAGAGTGTCCTTACTCACTACCCCTAAGTATAGTTTGTGTGCATGTTGAGTTGTATATCTTCACCCCTACCCTACGTATATCGTATGTTAGGAGCATTATAGAAATATATGTAGTGTACTTGGATAAGTTGATCGTATGCTTTTACGTAGTTTACTTTGATCTTGAGAATGATTGAATGCATGACTTATAGAATCTTTCCAACTTGATTAACTCGTCAATAAACATATGTTGTTTTGAATTTCCAAGAAAAGGATATACGCTTTCGTAAAGATAAAGTGTTGTTTCAAAACGAGGTATTCGTATTTTGACCTTTTCAAGGATTGTGAACTTGATCGCATGATTGCTTACCTTACTTGTGGTTATGAACGAGCATGATTAAATAGAGTTGGATGATCTTGCTAGTTTAGTTTCAAGATTACTTTAAAGTGATTTGTCCCGCCGCGGAGTCTATGCATGATTACGAGACACGAAAATCAAGAAAGTAGAAACATGTCACCTAGGGTGTGTTAAAGACAAGGTGTGTTTTGAAAACGCAATGCGGCCGGACTTGCCCATTGTGGGAATGTGGTTGATATGGATAAAAAGGATTTTTGAAACTACATAATGGCCGGCTTGGTAGCCTTATGTGAGTTGTGAAAACCCGCAAGGTGGCCGGACTTGGTAGCCCTTTGTGTGGACTTGCGAAAACCGCAATGAGGCCGGACTTGGTAACCCATTGTGTAGATTGCTAATGGAGCCGGACGTGGTAGCTTCATTGTTAATTGGGCTTGGTTATCCGCGGAGAGGAGCCAATGCAAGATTTGATAACGTGGCCAGACTTGGTAGCCCGTTGGTAACAAAGATTGAGAAATGATTTTCAAAATGTTGATTTGGAAGTGAAAAGGATTTTGGAAACGTTGATGAACATTATGACACGGTCTACGACGAGTCCGTAGGAGAAACTCAGATATCACCGACACCAACGATAGAATAGTGTATGTGGATGTGTCATTGTTAATGCCTTGTTAAATATGCATATGTTATTCCGCTGCTTGTGCCAGAGTTGGTATGCTGCTCTTATACTCTGATATTGGTAAGTTATGGGTTAGTGGGTATAGGATTATTCTGCTGAGCTCTTGTAGCTCACGGTGTTACCTTTGGTGACCCTGGCATATTATATTGGTGGCGACGCTGGTATAATGTGTCAGATTTTGTAGATGATCAAGATGAACAGTACACCTTGGAGGCTTTTGGAACTGAGGAGCTGGCTAGGATGAAGCTGCAGGCGGAGCTGTAGTTAGGAACCCTAAAACCCCTTCATTTGTATAAATAGTGAACCCTAGTGGGAGTTATGATGTAATAATGAGCCAGACTCCATTTGATTTTATCAATGAATTGTTTATTTAATGTACCCAAAAATCCGGGGTGTTACACAATTGGTCGTATGAGGCGAGGTTGCTTTCTCAGCGATGTTTCGAGTTTGCAGATAGGAGCAGAGCCGAGTGGGTTGACTTCTTCAGGCGCCGGTGAGCTGACACCATTTCTTGGAGGTGCCGATGGCTAGACCTCCCACCTATGACGGTACATTACATGGGCCCTCAGTGGGTCGTTCTTGCTGGTTTGGGAGCCTTCACCTTTTACATTCCTTACCATATCTAGTGACAGCTAGGTTTGAGGCAGGAAGCCCCTGCAGAGGTTCTTGTGGACATGGTTCTTCCTCTTTTTAGCCACTTAGTTCTTTGTCATTATCAGCGCTTTTGGAGGACGCGCGAGGTGACCGATGCAACATGACCCCCCCATCTTCAAAACTCGGCATACTGATCCCCCCAACTATCAAAACTCATCAACTACACCCCTTCCGTACCCTTTCTGTCCCAGTCTAGGTAAGAACTGTTAACTTTAAGACTAAATTGGATGGAAAAATAAAATTTCACCCAAAAATGCCCTTAGCTAAGGGCGGGAAATTGATTTTGAGGTATTTATACCTCTTTCCAAAACCCAAATCTTACTTTCTCTCTCTCTCCATCTCTCCCTCTCTCCGACCTCTCTCATCTCCATCTCCCCCTCTCTCCGACCTCTCTCATCTATGTTCTCCCATCTACTGCTCCGCTCCCCTCTCTCTTTGCTCCCCCATCTACTTCTTCTTCTCTTTTTCTCCAAACCCATCTCTCATCTCCCCCATTTAAAATCCAACTATTGGAAAGAAACCCACATTTAAAATCTTTGAAACCCAAATTTACTTAGGTTTGTCCCAAATTTAAAACCCAGTTTGTTTAGTTTTGTTTCTCTCATCTCAGTCATCACACAAACCCACTCAGTCATCACACAAACCCACTTATTCTGAAATTCCACACAAACCCAGATTTGAAATTGAAACCCAGATTCCATGAGCAGCTCTAGCTCTAACTACACCACAAACTATTCTCAGTATGATGGGGATGAAAGATGCAGATGTGGTCGGAGGGTTGTGATGCAAACTTCACTAACTGTGAAAAATCCAGGAAGAAGGTTCCTTGGGTGTACAAAGTACAAGGTAAATTTTCGAGTTTATGAATACACCAATTATGTAACTGTCAGTACATTTAAAAAAAAATTAGATAATGCAATATGGTTATGTTTTATTTTCAGGAATTATGTAACTGTCAGTACATTTTTAAAAAAATTAGATAATGCAATATGGTTATGTTTTATTTTCAGGAAAAAGGTGGATGCAATTTCTTTATCTGGATAGATCCTGAAACGTGCCCTAGAGGATTGGAATATGCGAGGATCATGCAAGCCAAAAAGGAAGAACTTGAGAAACAAGTTCAAGAGTTGAAAATGATAACTGAGAGGTTGGAGAGAGGAAGACAGATGGTGGAAGAACAAAATGATGCATTGGTTGTGAAGTTGGCAGACTTGACTGAAATGAATGTGAAGCTTACAACTACTATTGAAGCCCTAAATGCACAGATTGGAGCAAGAAAGACTAGAGAGATAGGACCAAGTTATGTTAGGAACATCATTGTAGTGGTAGTCATTGTGTTTGTGATTGGTGTGCTTATGTCAAGTGTGAACCATAATACCCCTAAGGAAAAATATTTGTATTTGCCTTAACTATGAATGAAAAGCATGTTTTTGGACACCATGGTATTTCCAGATTATGCATAATAGATTAAGAGACCTATCAGCGCACAAGAAAGCAGCAAACCATTATCACTGTATTCCCCTGTGTTCTTCATCAACCAATAGGTTGGAAGGAGCAGCAGCACCACCATGATCGTAGGTCAGTATCATCACTGTAACTATACACTGAGCTAAGCATCCACTAAGCTTCAATGAGAACAATGACTAATTCAATAACCTGTGACATTTATAAGAGTAACTATAGATGCTGAAAGACATAATAGCATGTGTGAAAGAACAAGTTGTTTATCAGACCAACTGCCATGCTTTGGTAATAACAGATAACCAACTGCCATGCTTTAGTAACTACAGATAACCATTCTTTCTCTTAACAGAAAATGAACACCAGATAACCATTCAGAATGGTAATATAGTAGTAGCAGCAGCAACCAGATTATCCATGGTAGCAAGGTGTTTATCAGACCAACTGATAAACAGCAGACATGGCAACCAAGCTAAAGTAATGCAACCAACAGTAGACATGGGAATAGCCAATTCAGCAGACATGGGAATAGCCAATTCAGAATACTTCTTAAACTACTAGCATTAACAAACAACTACTTGTGCAACTACTGCAACCAATTTACTGCCAAAACAAGTTCAGTACTAACATTACAACCATTGCCAACATTACATTCCAAGATTACACAAAAAATACTTATTCAAGTAATGCAACCAACTTACTACCATGGCAACCAAGCTAAAGTATTGGAAACCACAAATATTTACAGTCAGTACTGGGAACTAACCAAAAATAAAGTACTTGTTCCATTAGGTACAACAAACCCATTAGACATTGCTGCCATTCCATCCTAACTAAACCATTCCCTAAACCAGATTCAAATTCTAGATTTCTGTGTTGAACTTGGGGTTGAAGTTGCTCCTTGGGAGTCCAGCCTGGGGATTGGAGTGGTTGGCATTGTGGCCTTGCCACTTCCACTGGCACTTGCACATGATGCAGCAGAAGAACTTGACGGCTGACTCCAAAAAATTGCATTCCCTAATCTAGTGGATCTCCTCCATCCCTACATTCAGACCATGTAATGAAAGTTCAGAAAAATGTCATGCACACTTTATACTTAACTAAATCTATGAGATTAATTGGGTTTCATACCTGTGTGTTTGGTAGACCAACCCTTAGGGCAACAGTTTCTGCACCTCCAAACCTTGGAATTGGCACCTTGGCTTCTGCAATAACTAGTGCTTTACCTTTCCCAATAGTTGGTTGTTGACATTTTCCATTGTTTCCACCATTTTGTTGACATCTCTCTTTGATAACAACTCCAGGAAGTGCAGGAGTGCTTCCACTTCTCCCTCTTCCTCTTCCTCTTCCTCTACCTCCAACCAGTACTTGTCCTTTGTTTGGAGCAGGGTCACCACCTCTACCCGTCCCTCCAATCACCATTGTGCCACCACTACCTCCTCTACCACTAACCTTCCCTCTCCCTCCTCTACCTCTTGTTCCTGTTCCTCTTCCTCCACTAGGACCAGTCTTCCCTCCTCTTGCTCCCCTACCACTCCCAGTGTTGTTGTCATTTTCCCTTCCACTACTTGTGCATGGAACCAGTCCTCTTTCCTCTGCAATTATCATTTCCTCTATCCTTATCATTTCCAAGTCCTCTGCCATTGCCATTTCCTATACAAAACAAATGATACTCATTTTGAATCAAGGAAACAAAAACTAATAATAGCCACTTTTGAATAAATGAAATGATTTATGCTCTTACTTGTTCAACAGTTGTGCTTGTTGGTTTTTGAGGACATGTCCTGGAATTATGGCCTGGCTATTTGCAAATCCTACATTTCAGGCATGTGTAATACTTCTTCACTCCTTTTGAGGGTCCTCCTGTTGGATTCTTTGGTTCATCAAGCCCTTTCTTCCTATTCTTTTTTGGTCTACCCACTACTACAAAAACCTTAAAAGATGACACTCAAAAAATTGAAACAATGACAGTTTTTGTAAAACTGTCATCGAAAATATGATGGTAGACTTTTGATGACAGTCCATCTTACAAACTGTCATCTTTGCGATATAAGATGACGGTTTAGAATAAAAGTGACATTATTATCTTTTTCTTTATTGTCAGTTTTTACTTAAAACTGACATTAAAACATGGCGCTTCCGGAAGCCCATATGGGAAACCTTTTAATGACAGTTTTCCTTAAAAGCGACATTGAAACTAAGCCCTTTTAATGATAGTTTTAATTAGAACTGACATTGCAGTTGATCATAAAAGATGACAGTCAAAAAGCATCATAAAAACATATAAGATGATAGTTTGAAACTGTCATCTCATACTTTCAATGTCTACGATGACAGTTTCATCCAAAACTGACATTAAAAGTGCTCATCTTAAAATTTTTGAAAATATAGTATACATATTTTTGTTTGTCTTTTGTTAACAATAAGCGTGCCAGCTCAGTTGGTAACATGCGCGCGAGGAACTTCAGTTCTTGAGTTCAAGTCCCGGGGCAAGCAAATATTTGCTGGCCACACAAGTGCTAAGTAGGCGACACACAAGTGCCACTGGGCGGCCATGCGAGAGGCACGTGGGTGCCATGTGGGTGGCCACGCATTCGAAATAGAATTGGTTTTTTTTTTCTTGAATGGAGAACAAATAAGATGACAGTTTAAATCCATCATCTTTGCGATTAAAGATGACGGATTAAAACTATCATCTTTTATCACAAAGATGACAGGTTTAAACTGTCATCTTATATGTTTAATGGCAGTTTTTTATTGTCATAACAAAATCTAGACTTTTAATGACAGCTCCATAGATGACAGTTTCAAAACTGTCATCTTTCACGTTTAATGACACTTTTAAACTGTCATCTTTTACGATTATTATAGAAGTGACCACTCTTGACCCTAAAAAGAGGAGGTTCTGTAAGAGCTAAGTCCTTACGAACCCACATTGTTTGGTCAGGAATTGGCTTGATGGTGAAGTCATATGTCTTGGAAAAAGTAGTAATATGGAAGCACTCATCAACAAAGTTGTGGGCAGCATGCCCTTGGAATTTTCGGATCCCAAGGCGCGTTTTTGGCGGGAAAAGAACAGGATTTCGTTCCTCGTCTTTTCCCAAAAGGCAGCCCGATTAGATCGACGGAGCGCGAGCGGAGAAGCAGGCGCTCGCAAAACACAGAGTCGCCACCTGGGTTTGAAGGTCCGTCACCCAAGGAACCATATTTTGAAGCACCTGCCGTGCCATTTTGATTTGAAAAAGTGAAGGAACCAGTCCGTCATAACCATATCTGGGTTCGGGAGCCAGGTTACGAGAGGGGAAGGTTTTTAAGGCACCCCTCTCGCCCAATCCGGAGATCGGTCTCTACTTAGGCATTTTGTGAAAGTATTTGTGATTCGTTTTCTTCTTTAACCAATTTTAAGCCAATTAGGGCGGGGGAACAGTTAATCGGGGATTTAAAACTGTAACAAGTTTGCAAGATGTGATTAAATATGGCATGGATGAATAATGAAATAAGTAAAATGGGATAAGATTTAATCTCTGGTCAAACCTGGACCAAAACAGCTCAAAGAGTGAGTGTACCACTTGACTACCACCTTTGCATGCATGGATCTACGTGCATGCAAAGATGTGTATCGCGCGATACACTTACTCTGTCGCGCGCGGGACCATGTTCCAACACAGATTAAATTTTATCCCCTTCTGGGCTCTGGAAGGACCAGTGCACACCCAGGGGGCAAACCAAGCAGTTTATATGGACTGGAAGTAAATAATTAATCCTAATTATTACAAACAGGAACTGAAATAAATTGAAATACAACCCCTAAACAGAGGGGGTATGAAAACAAAGGCCAAGGACCAAGTTGCTCATGCAAGGGCAACTTCTGGGATCAACAAGACTATCGCGCGAGACAGTAACTATACCGCGCGATGGTCCTGACTGGACTTCCAGGAATTGCTTTGCATGTTCTGAGCTCTGGCACAAATCCAGATGCAACCCAGAAGCATTCCAACAAATTCAATAAGCAAGAAAAGCTAAACTATGTATTTTAACTTGCTTGACAGTGAGCTAAAATCCTAACAAAGCTCAAAATACATGACAATAAGTAAATACAACGAAAACCAATCATCCCCAAACCCCACGAGGTCCATCGCGTGGGACACCAGTGTGTCGCGCGAGATAGATAGACCATCGCGCGAGGGTATGACCTGCAAGGTTTCTTGTAACTCTGCTGACTTTAGGACCAGGATTGGTATTGATTACCAACCTTGGCCCTGACAGCCCCCCTCAGGGATCAAAACAGTAAGCAGAACAAGGAATTATACCTTTGCTTGAAAGGTTTCGGGAATGGATTGAAGCTTGTGATGGAAAATGGAGTGTGTTATGAACTGATCAAATATGCTAGGGGTGAGGGCCTTAGTGTGCTTGATGTTCTTCTTGGCCTTGTGTTTAAAACCCCTTTTGAAAATTCATTACCCTTTGCTTGAAAGAGTGAGGGGGTATTTATAGGGGGAGGTAAGGGCAAAGGGTGGTGGCAAACACCCCCTTAGGACCAAACTTAAGGGCTAAGTATGGTGGAAAGGTGATAGGGAGAGGTTGTGAGGGTGGAGTGTTCAAGACCTGCACAACCCACGGGCCTGTGCAGAAGAACGGGGTTCAGTAGCCGTGGCTGACAAAAGGTGAAAGGGACAGGCAAAGTGTGTCGCGCGGCACAGTTGGTGTCTCGCGCGAGGTAGCCACCTGTCGCGCGTGGGTCAACAGTCAAAGCTTTGACTTTGACCACACCTGGCAAGATGTGTCTCGCACGAGAGAGACGTGTCTCACGCGATTGTCAAACTCCAGACCAAGGCTGAAATGATTCTTATTTTAAAACAAGGGGTCCAAAGGGTCCAAAAAGAGGGGGCTCCTATCCACACCAAGCTCAAACCTTTCCCATTCTCAAGCCTGCTTCTTGATCCGTTTCATCATCGGGGAAACAAGAAACCGTAAAATATCAGGAGATTGAGATTGGGGTGTCTACAGTAGTCACCCTTTGACGGCACGCGGAGCACCATTGACTGGTACGGGTAACGTCAAAGGTTTCTAGACACCCATCAGATCCACCCAAAAGCCGATTTAATGAAAAAGCGCGCGAGTATGTAAAAATACCGTGCACCGAAGATAGATTTGACGGATAGATCATCGTTGATTTGAATGTGGACGGATAGATCGTCGCTAATTCGGAACTGGACGGATAGATCGCCGCTGATTCGGAGTTGGACGGATAGATCGTCGCTGATTGACGGTTAGATCGTCGCAGATTTGAATGTGGACGGATAGATCGTCGCGGATTCGGAGTTGGACGGATAGATCGTTGTTGATTTGAATGTGGACAGATAGATCGCCGCTGATTCGGAGTTGGACGGATAGATCGTCGCAGATTGACGGTTAGATCGTCGCAGATTTGAATGTGGACGGATAGATCGTCGCGGATTCGGAGTTGGACGGATAGATCGTCGTTGATTTGAATGTGGACGGATAGATCGCCGCTGGGGAACTTTGACAGGACCGGCTGTCGTTGAAACGGCTCCGCAGGATAGCATCCTTTGGTTTACGAACCGAGAATTGGACAGGAGAGATTTCTATCGCATCCGCTGACCAATGATAACAAAACTGCAGGAGATCGCATCGCATCCTTCGGTAAACCAAATCGAGAGTTAGGGAGATTTCCATCGCATCCACTAACCAACGATAACAAAACCGCAGGAGATTGCATCGCATCCTTCGGCAGACCAAATCGAGAGTTAGGGAGATTTCCATCGCATCCACTAACCAATGATAACAAAACCACAGGAGATTGCATCGCATCCTTCGGCAAACCAAATCGAGAGTTAGGGAGATTTCCATCGCATCCACTAACCAACGATAACAAGACCGCAGGAGATTGCATCGCATCCTTCGGCAAACCAATCATATGACGGCAACCATGCTGGCCATCTTCCTGCTTTCAACATTTAATGTACACAATATGCAATAATGTATACGAAATTGAAAATACAGATGCAAGCTAAGGGCGGCTCCTAGGAGGACAACGACGCCTAAGAAATACCACTGAGCCTCATTATTGTACTGTCTGTTACTTCTGAGATGCGTACCTAGATAGAGAGACATTGAACGGGCTGGCATGCCCCAGTTGACGAATTTGGGCTTGTGTGCCCTCTCTTCAATGCTTGGGCGGACGTGCCAGACAGATATGCTTTACTTGGCCTCGGGCTGACGTGCCCTTGCTGCTTATGAGATTTCCACAGCTTGTGGATTACAGGAGCTAGGGTAGCACATGTAAAAATTGCACTTTCTAGTCGCTAATATCTAATTTGCATTGACAGGTGACCTGAATTGACACAGACATGCGCACATGTACAGACTCGCCTAGCTCAAACGAAAACGGGGAAAGAGTCCCAGGGTACAATGCGAACCCTTAGACACACAGAACACAATGAAATTTTGGGCATTAAGCGCCAAAACTCACGACATTCCTAAACAGGTGAAACTGACACTTACGAAAGCGCAAAAAGTACAAAGACCTGTACAAACAAAATTAAGAAAAACATCTCAACATGACAATTGATTGAAAAACTAGAAAAATGCCGCAAAGATGGACATAAGACACAAATGATGACTCATATAGGCCCGGACTGAAACCGACACCCCCGTGCAGTCACATTAAGTCCATATGACTTGCATGGTATGACAAGACTAGGCAAAAGCCCTTGGAACGTCATTCGAGGGTAGTAGCAGGCTACCGCTGGAGTTGAAAAAGCACGCACGCGAGGCTGCAGCTGCTCATACCAGACCTCACTGAACTTAGAATAAACTGTGAGCCATTAAGCTTCTAGCATTTCGTTCTGTTTTTTATGCTTCAAATATTTTAAAACTTATGCTCAGCCTGTAAATTTGAAGAAGCAGTTTGCAATAAAATTGAAAGGCAAAGGTTTTCCCCCTTCTGATTCCTTCATCGCAGCTTGATCTTCTATCCTCTTCGACCTTTGATGTGTACTAAAATGTCAACCATGGATCCAATTGATAGATTTGTGACCGAGTCTCAAAGAGAGACTGCCTACGTATCCCATGCTAGGGAATCAGGTCAAAACGTAGTTCAGGCTAAGGTTCACTTGTGTGTTTACCTCTCCTTTTGCGCTCTAACTTTTGCCTAGTACCGCCCATTCGGGTCTTCGGTCTAGCGAGCTTTCAAATATTGCCTATTACTTTTGCCTAGACCCCCTTCATAGGTTTTCGGGCTAGCAGGCTGCTCTAACTTTTGCTTGGAACTGCCCACCCTTGGGGTTTTCAGCCCAACGAGCTTCTCTCAGGGAAAAGTTGCTTTTGAATTGATCCAGGTTGACCATGGTATTGAATATGTTGCCATTGAGGTCGATGATCTTTGGCTGCAGCCCCAAGTACAATGGCTTTAATGACACAGGATCCAGACTGTTTTGGCTGGAAATGCCTTACTCCGGGCTGTTTTGTACGCTTTCTCATTGGTACTTGGCGAAGCGCCACTGTTGTTGCTTTTGAACATGGTATGAGGCCCGGAGCCCTCTTGATCTTCTATTTTCTGGATTGGCACCCGGTAGCAGGGGGTTTGATGCTTTTGTATCTCAAGACTAACGCGAGGCGTGACTTGATGAGATCACACCAAGACGTTGCTAAGTTCTTAGAGCCTGTCTGACCGGGTGCAATGCTCTTCTGGGGGCGGTGCTTGAACCAATTTTGAACCCTTCGGGGGATTATCCTTGTCTTTCAAGTTTAATTGAAATTACTTCTTCAATTTAAATAGGCTGAGCATGCCTTTCGTCTTCCCTTTCGGCGAGGGAACACATTTCCTTGGGAATGATCCCATCGAAATCTATCCATTTGTCGCCAGGGTCGACACAGTTTATTCAAAAGCTAGCGAAGTACTTTAGAAGCAGAATAATGCATATCATAAAAACCCACGGGGTTTGCCAAGTATAACAAACTCAAAACTTGAAACAAAAGCTACGACGTGGAAGGCCAAGAGGCACGAACTCCGACTCAGAGCTAGACTAGACAAACGCAAAAGACTATGTCAGACTCAGACAAAACGCCAATGCAAGCTAGACGCGGTTTTGAAAATGCAAATTTTACAAAGCTATCCATAGCTTCCACAAAAATAGGTAGGATCCAGTGGGTGTCAGGCCCAAGCGACAGCACTTCGGCTTTTTCAGCTTCTTCAACCAAACCTACTCGATGCTCCTTTGATCAATGGACCTCAGCTAGTCAATCTTCTCATTTGTAAGCCCCTCATCACTATCAAACCAGATGTCGGCAGTGAAAACCTCTATTGCCCAACTTACAGCCATCATGTTAACCTCCGGCTCGGACGGGATGGATACGATGGGTTTGGGTTGATTTACTGGGATGATATAGTGGCTAGGGTTGAATATGGTGGAGTTCGGGTTGATTTGAGTGGAGGTGATAGATACCTGACCAACCAGAGGGTCAGACCCGTGTTGAGGCAAGGAGTTGGAAATAATGTTGGGCTTTGGCGGAACTTGGACCGTGCCATCATCAATAAGATCTTGAATCTCATGTCGAAGACGATAGCACTTGTCAGTGTGATGGCCAGGCATTTGGTGGAAGGCACAGAGGAGGTTAGGGTTGTAACCAGCAGGTAAGACTTTGGGTGGGGAAGTTGGGGTCAAAGGCTTGAGATGCCCAGACTTGACAAGTTTCTCCATCACCGCGGATAGAGATGCCTCAAAAGCAGAGAAACTCCGAGGTTGGGTTCGGGCCCGGTAGCTTTGGGTGTTCTGAACCTGATTGACATCGGTTGTATGATTAGGGGAAGCAGCAGCGTTATCCCCACTTGTAGCCGTGCTGGCGTAGTTGCTAGTGCCAAACAGTGCACTACTATTTCCAGAGTAAGCCCTCGACTTTGATTTCTGGGGATTGGAAGAAGAGGATTCCCCTCTTGGCAAAATCCCACTTTGCAGCGCATCCTCGATGGCCAGGCCAGCGTCAAAGAAGGTTTCAAAGTTGGCGGACGCTTGAGCAAGCACCAGGTGCCTAGCATAGTCTGGCTGGAGATTGCGGGAAATGATGCGGAGTTGGTCTCTCTCGCTGGGGCGCTCAGTCATTAGAGCGGCTTTAGCTCTCCACCGCTTGACAAAGTCCGCAAAAGACTCCTTAGCTTCCATCTTCGTGGATTCTAACTCCCGAGTAGTCATCTTGAGCTGAGAGTTGTAGTTGTATTGAGCGATGAAGGTAGCCCCAATGTCTTCCCAAGTCTTTCTCTTGGAAATGTCGAGCGACAGAAACCAGTGGAAGGCAGGCCCAGAGAGAGTCTGAGGAAACAGTTGAGACATGGCCTCACTTCCCACACTGAGTAGCTTCATGGCAGCATGGTAGCCATATAGATGAGTCTTGGGATCACCGCTCCCATCGAACTTGACCAAGTCAGGCATCTTGAATTTGTCTGGCAGCTTAGCATTAGGATACAGGCAAAGACGATCCAAGTCTATTCCGCTTGTGCTGATCTTTTCAGATTTTGTGACGGATTCCTCTAGCTTTGCCATCTTGGCCATAAGAGCAGCTATGTCCGGGTTTCGAACAAGTTCCCTACCCGCAAGATTCGGGTTTGCAGCAGGCGTACGAGCCTTCCTAGGGTTGGGCTGAACAATGAAACGCCCCTCGTGATTCGGATCTGGGACCAAGACAGGCTGCTCCTGGTCGTCCTTATCATCCACGCCTTCCTCTTTGAGTGGAGGTGGAAGACGAGTGTTGATAAGGTC
Source organism: Rhododendron molle (assembly GCA_025413875.1). NCBI lineage: Eukaryota > Viridiplantae > Streptophyta > Magnoliopsida > Ericales > Ericaceae > Rhododendron > Rhododendron molle. The sequence continues at coordinate 23,762,829 of CM046393.1, forward strand.
ATTGAGACGGGTGATGTTAGCATCGGTTTGGATGGCCTTTTGCTGCGCGATGCTAGTCTGGAGGTTCATGAGCATGTCTTCCAGAGAAAGTGGTTGAACCTCTGGCTGACCTGACATGGTAGGTGATTCAGAAGTGATGCTGGTTGCCCTTCCTGTACAACCGGTGGTGACCCTGACTGTAGAGCAGCCAATAAAGAACGTGGAGAGTCTTCCGTTGTGACTGATTGGGATTGTAACCTGACCAACCTTTGAACCGGGTTCTGGAGACGTTCCCAAGTAGGTTTGGCTCTTCCTTTCGGTACTCTCTTGCTCGGCGCAATGGCTATGAACTAGACAGTAAAATAAGTGAAGGCTCAGTGGTGTTCCTACAGCAATTGGAATGCAATGCACACATCGCTATTGGTGTCAACCCTAGACTTTAGAACTAGAGACGAGTCTGTCTCATGATGTTCAGATGCTGCCAAAATCCTCAGATTTCTTTTCGAGGGTATATCCTTTGAATAGATCAAACTGATCCTAAGAGATGTCAAAAATAGACTAAGTCTTCGACTAGTCCCTTTTGAAGATTCGACTTTGAACTTAGAACAACTTGGTATTAATGGCGTGACACCTTTACCGGGGTGGCTTCAGCGACAACGCGCGTTAGTCGGGGTGGTGTACGTGCTGCGCACGATAACCAAAATGACATCAATATCACGACATCAATACTTTGTGGTTCCTTGTTTTCGGTTGAATCCTCAACCGGGCATAAGCCAAGGATTTAATAAGATTTGATTTCCCAAAGTCTCGCTGATCTAAGGACTTGAAAAATTAACAACATGCACCATCGAGATGCACGACTCTTCATCGGGTCTAGCAGCGCCCTAATAAGCATAAGACAGACTCGAAAATGAGAGACAACCTAGAAGCCGCCCTAAACATGCTCCTACGCAAAACGACATGTATGTGTGTACAGTTCCAGAGACAAGTTTGCCTCACAAGTTTCAGACGTTGCCAGAATCCTCAGAATTCTTTTCAGCGATGTGTCCCCATGTAGATCGACAGATCCTAAAAGATGTCAAAATAGACTAAATCTTCGTCTAGTCCCTTTTGAAGATTTAACTTTGAATTAGAAACAACTCGGCATTGATGACATGGCACCTTAACCTTGAACAACGTGGTGTATAGTGACAACGCACTTCAACCTGGGTGGCGCCAGTGACACAGCATCAATACTTTGTTGTTCCTAATTGTCGGTTGAATCCTCAATTAGGCATGAGCCGAGGATTTAGCAAATTTTGATTTCTCAAAGTCTCATTGAACTAAGGACTTTGCGATTGATAACGAACATTCGACAGAATGAACGACTCCTCATCGGGTCCAACAACGTCTTAGACAGCGTAAGACAAACTCAGAAAGAAAGAGCTGCCTTAAGCATGCTCCTATGCAAAACAGTGTATGTACAGTGCATGCGATAGGGAAAGCAGTAACACGTAGACAGTATATGGGGTTAGATGCAAGTAGATCCTACCCTGTAGGTACCTGTCCTAGTTTGGAGAGTTCTAATGCTTTGTATATGCAAAGGCCGGTTTTGGTTCGTAACAGGTTCCTCGGACTAGGGCCACAGATATACCTCCCGTCGCCCGCGATATCGCTGAGCAACAGTCAAACGGTAGCATGACCCATCATCGTCGAAGGTTGTTGTTCATTCGAGGTCCCCGGGCTCCAGTAAACCATGCCGGATTGCCAAAACGATCCAACGAGGCTTATCCCACATCGATGCAAATGAGATGCTAGAAATTGATTAAGAAGAAGAAGAATCACAAAATCGCAAAATGCCTTTTAAAGCTCGGCTCACTTTATTTAGTCCATTTTTAGAGGAAACTACGCAAGTGAACAATTGAAAAAGTCTCCAGGTAGGATTGGCCGGACACGAGGTCCTGTTAAATCACCATTCCAGCCTTCGGCAGCGCGAAACTCACCGTTTTGACAGACTTTTAAGGAATTGTTCACAAACGTATTAAACCCTAAGTATGGATTAATATTGGTTCGATTATCCCCAGCAGAGTCGCCACTGTGGGCAGCATGCCCTTGGAATTTCCGGATCCCAAGGCGCGTTTTTGGCGGGAAAAGAACAGGATTTCGTTCCTCGTCTTTTGCCAAAAGGCAGCCCGATTAGATCGAGGGAGCGCGAGCGGAGAAGCAGGCGCTCGCAAAACACAGAGTCGCCACCTGGGTTTGAAGGTCCGTCACCCAAGGAACCGTATTTTGAAGCACCTGCCGTGCCGTTTTGATTTGAAAAAGTGAAGGAACCAGTCCGTCATAACCATATCTGGGTTCGGGAGCCAGGTTACGAGAGGGGAAGGTTTTTAAGGCACCCCTCTCGCCCAATCCGGAGATCGGTCTCTACTTAGTCATTTTGTGAAAGTATTCGTGATTCGTTTTCTTCTTTAACCAATTTTAAGCCAATTAGGGCGGGGGAACAGTTAATCGGGGATTTAAAACTGTAACAAGTTTGCAAGATGTGATTAAATATGGCATGGATGAATAATGAAATAAGTAAAATGGGATAAGATTTAATCTCTGGTCAAACCTGGACCAAAACAGCTCAAAGAGTGAGTGTACCACTTGACTACCACCTTTGCATGCATGGATCTACGTGCATGCAAAGATGTGTATCGCGCGATACACCTACTCTGTCGCGCGCGGGACCATGTTCCAACACAGATTAAATTTTATCCCCTTCTGGGCTCTGGGAGGACCAGTGCACACCCAGGGGGCAAACCAAGCAGTTTATATGGACTGGAAGTAAAATAATTAATCCTAATTATTACAAACAGGAATTGAAATAAATTGAAATACAACCCCTAAACAGAGGGGGTATGAAAACAAAGGCCAAGGACCAAGTTGCTCATGCAAGGGCAACTTCTGGGATCAACAAGACTGTCGCGCGAGACAGTAACTATACCGCGCAATGGTCCTGACTGGACTTCCAGGAATTGCTTTGCATGTTCTGAGCTCTGGCACAAATCCAGATGCAACCCAGAAGCATTCCAACAAATTCAATAAGCAAGAAAAGCTAAACTATGTATTTTAACTTGCTTGACAGTGAGCTAAAATCCTAACAAAGCTCAAAATACATGACAATAAGTAAATACAACGAAAACCAATCATCCCCAAACCCCACGAGGTCCATCGCGTGGGACACCAGTGTGTCGCGCGAGATAGATAGACCATCGCGCGAGGGTATGACCTGCAAGGTTTCTTGTAACTCTGCTGACTTTAGGACCAGGATTGGTATTGATTACCAACCTTGGCCCTGATAGCCCCCCTCAGGGATCAAAACAGTAAGCAGAACAAGGAATTATACCTTTGCTTGAAAGGTTTCGGGAATGGATTGAAGCTTGTGATGGAAAATGGAGTGTGTTATGAACTGATCAAATATGCTAGGGGTGAGGGCCTTAGTGTGCTTGATGTTCTTCTTGGCCTTGTGTTTAAAACCCCTTTTGAAAATTCATTACCCTTTGCTTGAAAGAGTGAGGGGGTATTTATAGGGGAGGTAAGGGCAAAGGGTGGTGGCAAACACCCTTAGGACCAAACTTAAGGGCTAAGTATGGTGGAAAGGTGATAGGGAGAGGTTGTGAGGGTGGAGTGTTCAAGACCTGCACAACCCACGGGCCTGTGTAGAAGAACGGGTTCAAGAGCCTGCAGACCCCACGGCAAGCAACCAAGTGGTCGACAAAGGTGAAAGGGACAGGCAAAGTGTGTCGCGCGGCACAGTTGGTGTCTCGCGCGAGGTAGCCACCTGTCGCGCGTGGGTCAACAGTCAAAGCTTTGACTTTGACCACACCTGGCAAGATGTGTCTCGCGCGAGAGAGACGTGTCTCGCGCGATTGTCAAACTCCAGACCAAGGCTGAAATGATTCTTATTTTAAAACAAGGGGTCCAAAGGGTCCAAAAAGAGGGGGCTCCTATCCACACCAAGCTCAAACCTTTCCCATTCTCAAGCCTGCTTCTTGATCCGTTTCATCATCGGGGAAACAAGAAACCGTAAAATGATCAGGAGATTCAGATTGGGGTGTCTACAAAAGTCTTCAGGATTAGACTTATCAGTGATGATTGCTGCCATTCCATGTTGACATGGTATCCCACAAACATCCCACTTCCTGCATGTGCATGTCCTCTCATTTAAGTCCACAACAAATGTCCTCATAACAGTCATTACTTCATAAATCTTATCACCATTGTAAATAACCTGACATTCCCCCATTAGCTTGCAGGTTTTCTCAACCCTTTTCCTAATCCTTGGACATAATGTACCCTCCCAACCCTGGCACATTTGCCTCCTAATTTGTAATCTTGTCATCAGATACCTTCTAATACTTTCCAACATTGTCAAAATTGGTTCATCCCTTGCATCTTTGATTGCTTGATTGAAAGCCTCACTAGTGTTGTTGTCCATTCTATTGCATTTGGACCTTAACCCATACATGCACCTAGCCCATGTCTTAGGGTCTTCACTCATCAAGTACTCATATGCACCCTCATCAATTTCTTTAATGGCATTCATATGGTACTCAAACTCTTGAACTGTGTACACTGATGTTGCCTTCCACATTAGGTCTTTCCATTCTTTACCCTTGTACACTTTAGAAAAATTTGAGTACATATGCCTAATGCAGTACCTATGTTCAACATTAGGGTACAACTCTGCAAATGTTTGTGTCAAGCCCTAAGTGAGGAAAAAAAACAGATGTTTAGTAAACATAAACAATGAACAGATTGTACTTATTTAAGTAACAAAATACAGTAATTAAAAAGAACAAACAAACTACCTTCTTCCTGTCAGAGACAAAACTCCATCCTCTTTCCTCTGGATCTCCTATCATACGCACCAGCAAACCCATGAACCAAGTCCAGCTATCTTTGGTTTCAGCCACCACAACAGCAAATGCCAAAGGAAACATCTGATTGTTGGCATCTCTAGCAACTGCATGCATCAAATGACCTCCAAAGGGACCTTTCAGAAAACAGGCATCTAATCCAATAATTGGTCTACAACCTGACAGAAAACCCCTCAGCTGTCCATCATAACTTATGAAAATCCTCTCAAACATTGGTCTTCCCTCTAGCAATGTTTCTGTATCCACCTTAATCTTAGCAGTACTACTTGGATTCAGTATTCTAACCATCTCACAATAATCCCACAACCTGGCATACTGCCCTCTATGATCTCCCCTTATCAGTTCCAATGCCTTTCTTTTTGCCCTGTACACTTTGTTCTCTAAAACATTCAACAACCATTCCCTCCTAATAGTTTTCTTCATTGAACTGACCTTAGTCTCAGGGGCATCACTAAATTTGGCTAAGTACCTCTGGGAAAGCCAAGAAGAGGTTGCATTTTTGTTAGTGTATGTCCTGGTACAGGAATGTTGTTCATCTATCTTTTTAATTTGAAAGGATCTCTCTTCATACATGGGAGAGGCATGAAGTCTAAAGCCACAATCATGTGCACACTTTACAGTCACCCTCCTAGCCTCATTCTTTATAAATTTGAACTCATAACCTTCCTTTATGTGGTATTCCCTCAATAATTTCCTAAAAACTACCGCATTAGGAAATTTCATCCCTTCTATTAACTGAGGTTTGTTCATGTAACTCTCTTTGAACTCAGGAAAAATAGGCCTCCCATTTTCATCAAACTCAGGTGCAATGTTGTCATCATCACTATCAGAACTACAATCATTTTCTTGTTCACCTAAACTCCCAAGTAAGCTTTTTCCTAAACCTACCAAGGGAATACTTTCCTCTTGTTCTTCATCAGAAGACTCCTCTACCCCACTAAAAGAGGCAGTGGAGGTAGAGCTATCATCATTGGGCAACCACTCACTATCTGAGCTACCATCATCATCCATTTCACCACTTTTATTTGCATCCACACCTTCACCTCCTTCTCCTTCTCCTACTCCTACTTCTCCATCTTCATGACCACCTTCAACTCCACCTCCTACTTCTCCATGTTGATCACCACCTCCATCTTCATCACCACCTCCCTGCCCTTCTCCCACTCCTACTTGTTGGTCACCTCTCAACTCAGTTATACAACCCAGGTCTACGCCTATCACCTCCTCATCCTCTGAATCAACCACGTTAGGACAGTCAACATAAATATCAATAGAGAAATACTTGATACCATTCAACATATGTGCTGCAAACATGTTAACCATATCATCATGATTTCTCAATGGAACAAACCCATTGTTGATGTCAGGTAGTGGTAGTGTATAATACACACTAATGTTATCTTCTTGAACTGTATATCTGTGGGCACACGCCCCTGAAAATCCCCGCATTTTCGGTATGCGGGGTTAGGTTTGCGCCCTTTTTGTTTGAAAGCATGACGAAATGCTGTTTTGAGAGAGTCGCCACCCGGGTTTTGCGGAAAACACCCAAGAAACCGATTTGAAAAACGTTTTTGTTCACGTTTGTTTGATTTAAAAGGCTTGTAGACTGGACCGTCGTCACCTTCGATATCTGAGGTTCGGGAGCCAGATTACGAGAGGGGAAGGGTTTTATGGCACCCCTCTCGCCCAATCCGAAGATCGGTCTCTACTTAGGCATTTTTGTAAAACATTTGCATTTTTCTCTCTTTTAATCATTTATTCAGCCAATTAGGGCGGGGGAACAGTTAATGGGGATTAACAAATGGCAGGTTGCATTTACATGGCAAGATGTAATGTATGGATTATGAATAATGTAATAGATTGAGAACTAGCACTTCTGTGAGCATTTTGGACGAACTAGAACACGCTGACCCAGAGTGATGCATGCAGGATTTGCCCTGTATGCACTGGCCAGGCCACTGCATGCAGGAGGCTACATGCGTGCGCCACCATAGGACTGGCGTGCGCCGGTAAGCCCAAACTCACAGCTTCTGTTCTCAACCCTCTGGGCTCTGGAATGGACCAGTGCACACCCAGGACAAACCACGCAGTTGATATAGCAAAGATATTCATGGTTTACAGAATACAGCAACAAATTAAACAGAAACAAATAGACTGAAGACCCCATAAACAGAGTGGGGGGATTAAACAAAGGCCCGATCTAAGCTAACAAAACAAGGGCCAGCCACTGGGACTTGAAGTACTGGCGCACGCTGGTCATGGATGGCCGTGCGCCAGTTGTCAATGTATCCCAGTGCTTGGCTTTGCTTCTTCTGGGTTCTGGAACAGGACCAGAAGGATCCCAGAGGCCTTACTAAGCAGTTAAAACAGACAACTAACTACGCAGCTCTAAAATAGGGAAAAGCTGTAAACTGGTTTTTAGCATGCTAAGAGGTGATCAGAACTAAAAGAAAGTAAAATATGGATGATCGGTGGTCCGCACACCAGTCCTGCCATGCAGCCATGACTGGCGCACGGCTGTAGTGGACTGGCGTGCGCCACTGATCCTAGCACGACCTTGCTTATTTGTTAGTTTTGAGATCAGGTGTGGTATTGATTACCAGCCTGGGCTCTACTAACTCCCCTCAGGGGTCGAAATAAATTCCAGAACAAAAGGTGGTATACCTTTGGTTTGAGGTTGATGGATGGTTTAAGCCTTGAGATGGATGGATGGATGGATGGATGGATGGCAGGTGAAGATGGAAATGTAGGTTGTGTGACTGATCTCCCTTGCTTTGTCTTTCAATAGATGAAAGAAAAACAAAGAAAATAAGGGAGAGAGAGTGAGAGGGAGCTTTTGAGAGCTATTGATGTGTGTAACCCTTGACTTGGTGAACCTTTTGCAAGAGTGAGAGAGGGAGTATATATAGAAGAGAGGGGACTGGTAACCAGCTGGTTGGGGCTGGTTGGATTTGGAGGGGGAGAGTCTCATGCATTAAATGCATGGGACTAGTTGATGGAGGGTGTAGGAGAGAGGGGGAGACAGTTCTGAACGATATAATCATCAGGGGAACTGTAGACCACGTCAGGGCGGCCAAGAAAGTCTCGGGCAAGTGGTCCCAAAAAGGTGATTGGACTGGGGAGAAGTGGCGTGCGCCACCCATGGACTGGCGTGCGCCACTGTTAGTTGGTTCCAGGCTTGATGTCTGACACGTGGCACTGCACCAGCGTGCGTCAGTTGATCACCAGCGTGCTGAAGCAGGGTTTTGCTGAGGCCATTTGGTTCCGGCTCGAAGGGTTTGAAAAGGGCTTTAAAAGGGTTTGAACGAGGTTCGGGACGCTCAGAGCTCAAACACACCATCGACTTTGGATGTTCTCGACCATTAATCATCATCGGGGAAGCAAAGGCCGTATATAAACTAGTCTGGACAGTCCAGAATGGGGTGTCTACAGTAGCCCCCCTTTGACAGCACTTGGGGCACCATTGACGTGGTACAAGTAATGTCAAAGGTTTTTCTAGACACCCATTTCCAGACCACTCAGAACAGAATCATACGAGCCAATGAAAGTACAGAACTTTAAAGAACCTGGTTGATTGAATTGATTGGATGATTGAAGTTGAACAGACAGAGCGGCTGCTTGCTGGGGACAATATGGATGACATTGATCGCCACTTGATTGAAGTTGAATGGACAGAACTGGCTGTTACGGAAGGCGGACTCTCCTGGGGATAATCTTCTCTCGGAGTCGTTGACTTGAGATTAGACAGCTAGATAAATGCGTTGACTCGAATTTGGGCCAGGCGGATCGTCGATTTGAAATTGACGACGGCGAACCTCCGTTGATTTGAAATTGGACGGCGAACCGTCGTTGATATGAGATTGGACGCGAACCGTCGTTGATTTGAAATTGACGGCGAACCGCCGTTGATTTGAGTGGACGAACCATCGTTGATTCGAGAGTCGTTGATTTGAGAGTGGACGGGCGAACCATCGTTGATTTGAGAGTGGACGGGCGAACCATCGTTGATTTGAGAGTGGACGGGTGAACCATCGTTGATTTGAGAACCATCGTTGATTTGAGAGTGGACGGGCGAACCATCGTTGATTTGAGAGTGGACGGGCGAACCATCGTTGATTTGAATGGTACAGGTCATTGTTGTTGGGATCAAACTATCTTTGGCCCAAAGAGATCCAACAATCACGGGTAGGTCGTGTTAGGCGGGTTTAATTCCATCTGTTGGGAATCAGAGCCAATCTCCTTATCAAAGACCATCCGAGGCAGAGCAATAAGACTGTTGGCTAAAGGCTAGACTGAAGTAGAGGTAGCCGTTGAGGGCGGGCCAAGGACTCTTCTGGGGATAAATCATTGAACGAGCGGACTCTGTCGCTGGTTGAATTGATAGGAAAGACAGCGGACCATTTCAAGATCGTTACATGCATTGTTGGGAAATAAGGATGGGTGGACCATCTTTGAATGTCGCGGCGGACTCTCTTGGGAATAATCAGCTGCGAACAAATCATTGCCGCATGGGATCAACCTTCTTTAGCACAAAGAAACTCCAACAATCACGGGTAGGTCGCGTCGGGGAGGTTAAATTCCATCTGGGAATCAGAGCCAATCTCCTTATCAAGGACCATCCGAGGCAGAGCAATAAGATCGTTGAACGATGCGCTACTTTTAGACCAATGTGGACCAGGATAAGCGGACGGTGTTGTAGATTGATTGGACGGGCAGACCGTTGTTATGGATTCGGTCGGACCATATTCTGATCGTCATTGAAGGTGTGAATGCGGACGATATTCTACGATTACCGTTGATCGGGGTGATGACATGACCGATCATTGTTGAGAAAGACGACATGGTCGATCGTCGGTGATGACATGGTCGATCGTCGTTGAGAGGACGACATGGTCGATCGTCGGTGATGACATGGTCGACATGGCTGATCGTCGTTGATGGATTGAAAAGGACGACATGGCTGATAGTCGTTGATGGATTTGAGGGGACGATATGGTTGATCGTCGTTGATGGATTTGAAGAGGACGACATGGCTGATCGTCGTTGATGGATTGAAAAGGACGACATGGCTGATCGTCGTTGATTGATTTGATTTGAGAAGGACGACATGGCTGATCGTCGTTGATTTGATTTGATTTTAGAAGGACGACATGGCTGATCGTCGTTGATTTGATTTGATTTGAGAAGGACGACATGGCTGATCGTCGGTGATGACATGGCTGATCATCGTTGAGAAAGACGACATGGCTGATCGTCGTTAATTTGATTTGATTTGAGAAGGACGACATAGCATGGATATTGGTAAGAAGGACTGTTGCTGGGGCAAGAATTACAACCGTGGACAGATAGACCGTCGCTGCTGGGGATTAAACCTTCTTCGGCACAAAGAAACGCAACAATCACGGGTAGGTCGCGTCAGGTAGGTTAAATTCCATCTGCTGGGAATCAGAGCCAATCTCCTTATCAAAGACCATCCGAGGTAGAGCAATAAGACTGCTGGAAGATGTGCTAAAGGCTGGACTGAAATAGATGCAGCCATCCGGGACAGGCGAACTGTCGTTAGAGACTGCTTGGAGTAGGATAGAGAGGCTGTGTGTTTGACATTTGCCAAGGAAAAATGGGTAGGGAGAACGGCATGTGGCGTATCCCTTTGAAATTGCACTATCCCAGAGCAGCAGTTCCGGCTCCAGTTCCAGTAGTGACTAGACCCCAGGTATGAAACCCCCAAAATCCCAAACTAACTTGTTGCCTTCGATGCTGGATAGGTGTGCTTCAACACTTGATGGGCTTTTCCTGTTTTCAACAATTGATATACAATATGCAATGACATGTATACTGAATTGAATGCGCAAATTGAAAATGCAGATGCAGACTAGGGCGACTTCTAGAGGATGACGACCTAAAACGACCATAGCCACAAGAGCTACATAGAGCAACACTGCCACTTTAGCCCCAGCTCACAAGTATGAGCATTAAACAACCAATGGCTGGCGGTGTGCAGTCGAAAGAGAGGCCCGTAGAAAGGCTGGCTCGCGTTTAGGAGTGTTCAAGGACTCCGAGGAAAAGTCTGAGAAGGAGAGAGAAACCTCATCGGTGAAAGCCTTCTCAAAAGGGAAAGATGGGAGCGGAGCTCTAGGTACTTCAAGGAGTCTAGGAGTGACGACAACGACGAGAACGAGGCCGAGCTCTATCATTGAGGACTACCACTGAGCTCTTTTACTTTACTGTCCTTTGCTTTTGAGATTTGAGCCTGCGTGCCCACGTAGATAGGCTTAGCAGCGGGCCACCGTGCCCTAGTTGACATTAGCAGGAGAAGCATGGGCCTGTGCGCCCCTTGATTTCTGGGCGGATGTGCCTCGTAGGTATGCTTTTGCTTGGGCCGTTGAGCCTTGACATGCGTGATGTTCCACCGTTGTTTCATGGATATTGTTAGTAGCAAATAAAAGTTGCATTTTCTGGTTTTATTAGTTCTCTTTGGGAGAATTAATAACAGAAAGCCTAAAACCAACTGCTAATATCCAACTTGCATTGACGAATGATCTGAGTCGACAAATAGACCTGCGTTTATGTACAAACTTGCCTAGCTCGAACGAAAAGGAATGAAGAGCCCCAGAATAACGCGCAAGCTCTTTGACACATGAAATATTGAGCATTAATGAGCCCAAACTCGAATATCCCCTAAACAGGTGAAACTGACACTTGCAAAAGGTCAAAAAGATGTACAATGACCTGCACGAAATGATAAAACCGAGAAAAAGTATTCCGAAATGACAATGGATTGAAAAATTGGAAAAATGTCCCAAAAATGGATAACAGACGCCAAAGATGACTCATATAAGTCCCGGACTGAAACCAACACCCCCGTACAGTCACATTAGATCCGTATGACGTGTATGGTATGACAAAACTCGGCAAGAGCCCTTAAAACCAATTCGAGGCATCGAAACCTTGGTTATAACTTGAAATACCCCCTCGGAGGTCCGAAATCTTTGTTAGGCGCGATGGCTGCCAACTGTTGTTTGCTACAGGAATTGAAGAAGCGTGCGCAGGTTTGAGACCAATGCGCATCACTTCGAACAAATGTGCATGAGCCTCAAACTAGCACGCGTAACTGAAAAGCCGCTGCAACTGCTCAAACTAGACTCCGCTGGTCTTTAGAATAAACTGTGAGCCGTTAGGCCTCACAAGCATTTGTTCTGTTTTTCATGCTTTAAATTATTTTAAGGCTTTTGCTCAGCTTTGAAATTGAAGTAGTAGTTTGCATTAAAGTTGAAAGATGAAAGGTTCCCCCTTCTGATTCTCTAATGAAGCTTTGACTTTGTTCTCGACTCCGCTCGACCTTTGATGTGGACCTTAAAATGTCAAACCATGAATCAAGTTGATAGAATACGACCGGGTCTCAAGGTGAGACTGCCTACGTATCCCTTTTCAAGGAATCAGGTCAAAACGTAGTTCAGGCCAAGGTTCACTCGTGTGTTTTACCTCTCATTTTTGTGCTCCAACTTTTTGCCTAGAGCCGCTTGGTTTTCGGTCTAGCGAGCTTTCGACTTTTGCCTATTTATTTTTGCCTAGACCGCCTCCTTAGGTTTTCAGTCTAGCAGATTGCTCTAACTTTTGCTTGGAACCACCCACCCTTGTGGTTTTTGGTCCAACGAGCATCTCTTAGGGATAGTAACGCTTGAATTGATCCAGGTTGACTAGAGTGTTGAATTTGTTGCCGTCGAGATCGATGAGCTTAGCAGCATCCCCAGATAGGATAATCTTGATAATGTAAGGCCCAGAGCGCTTCGGCCGGAACTTCCCGCGTGGGTCAAACAACGGAGCACGAATTTCCTTGGTAACCAAGGTATCGAATTTTGTTGCCGTAGAGATCGATGATTCTCGGTTACACCCTCAGATAAAGCGGCTTTGATAACACAGGGTTCAGAGTGCTTTGGTTGACATGCCTTGCTCCGCGCCATTTGTACACTTTCTGATTTGTACTCGATGGAAAGCCGTTGCTGCTGCTTTGAGCATGGTATGAGGCTCAGAGCCCAGAGAGCTTCTGCTTTACTATGATTTGGCATTCGATAGTAGGGGATTTGATACTTCTTTATTTCAGGATCGACGCCAGGTGTGTCTTTGTAAAACCATGCCAAAACATTGATGAATTTTCCGAGCATGTCAACGCCAAGTGCATCTTTGTGAATCCATGCCAATACGTTGATGAATTTTCTGAGCATGTCTGACCGAGCGCAATGCTCCTTTGGGGACTGGATTGAGCCAATTTGAACCATTCGGAGGTCTACCTCATCTTTCAAGTTTATTGAAACTACTTCTTCTTTTAGTAGGCTGAGCATGCCTTTCGTCTTCCCTTTCGGCGAGGGAACACATTTCCTTGGGACTGTTCCCATCGAAATCTATCCCTTCATGCTCAGGGTCGACACAGTTTATTCAAAAGTCAGCGAAGTGTTTTAAAAGCAGGATAATGCATATCATAAAAGCACCAGGGTTTACCAAGTTCAAAAGAAGACACAAACTGAAATAGAAGTTACGACATGGAGGGCCAAGAGGCACAAACTCCGACTCAGAGCTAGACTTAGACAGACGTAAAAGACTCTGCGTCAGATTTAGATGTGTCGTCAATGCAAGTTAGACGCAGTTTGAAAATGCAATATTTAAAAGCTACTTTTAGCTTCCGCGATGAGAGGGGTAGAGCCTTCGAGAGTGTTGGGCCCAAGCATCAGCACTTCAGCTTCTTCAGCATCTTCGACCAAACCCACTTGGGAGAACAGCAACTCCAAACTCCCTTGAGTGAAAGACCTCTGCCAGTCAGTCTTTTCCCTTGATTGAATAAGTTTCCGCTTGAATTTCTCCTTTGAGGACTCTTCATCACTATCAGTCCAGGTGTCGGCAGAGAAAGCCTCATTTGCACCACCTACAGTCACCAGGTTAGCCTCAGGTTCGGATGGGGTGGACAGGATTGGTTTGGCTTGATTTGCTGGGATAATACGGAGAGTTGGGTTGAACATGGTGGAGTTAGGCTTGATTCGAGTGGAGATGAGGGATATCTGGTTAACATGTGGGCTGGAATCATGTTGAGGTATGGAGTTGGAGGTGACATTGGCCTTTGATGCGAGCGGGGCTGGGATGATGCCATTATCAATGAGATCTTGGATGGCATGTCGGAGGCAATAGCAGGCGTCGGTGAGATGGCCAGGCATTTGGTGGTAGGTACAGAAAAGGTTAGAATTGTGGGAAGCCGGGAATGTTTGAGGCGAAGGAGTTGGAAGGAGTGGCTTGATGAACCCAGCTTCGAGAAACTTCTCATAAACTGAGGACAAAGGTACAGGGAAGTGAGAGAAGATCCTTGGTCGGGTTCTGCAATTGGGACGAGGATTGGCGGAACTTTTACTCACTCCACCGCTGTATAGCGTTGCGCCATCAATGGAACACACTCTTTTGGGATTGGGCCGGACCTTGTCAATGTGCACGCCTTTCCGTTCAACTCCGATTTCGGACAAGGATTCAGCATCCTTCTCTGGGTGGACTCTTGCCTTACGGAATTCAGCTAGATCTTTGAACATGTCTTTCGTGCAAGGCTTGATTTCGACTGGAGGAGTGTGGTAGGCTTGAGGATGTTCTTTGACTAACCCCATATCCGGTTGCAGGGCTTTGGAGGTAACGAGGTCAACCAGTCCCTGGACCATGATCATTTGTTTGTCCATTTTGTGACCCAGTTCCTCTACGGCCTTCTTCAGCTCAGCTAACTCTGTTTGTGCTGCCATTCTGGATTGATGGTCGAGGAAGGTAATATGGCTTTGGATGTAACAGTGAACCTGCTGGTGGTGCCGCTGTATTTGATTGAGTGACAAGCCTTGTAAGCCTTTGCAAAAGCCCCGGTAGACACTCCCAAGTAGGTTTGGCTCTTCCTTTCGGTGAAATGGCCTAGAGCTTTGGAAAGCAAAGTAAATGAGAACTCAGTGATGTTCCTGCAACAGTTAGAATGCAATGCACACGTAGACGTCGTCGGTGTCCTCCTAGACTCTACAACTAGCAAACAAGTCCATCTCGCGAAGTTTTAGGACGACGCTGTGATCCTCGGATTTCTTTTCGACAGTGTATCCTTGTTTGAATCGACTAAAACTAAGAGATGTCAAAACAGCCTAAGTCTCCGGCTATTCCTTTCTCAAAGTTTCAAAATTTGGAATGGAACAACTTGATACGGATGTCGTGATACCATGACCAAAGTGGCGTAAGCAGCACTGTGCCGGAGCCTTGAATGGTGTAAGTGTTTAACACTTGTGTAAGTATCACAGCATGCTCTTCGTAGTTCCCAGATTTCTGTTTGAAACTTTGATTAGATTTAGACAAGGACTTAGAAGGTCTCGATTTCTCGAAGTTTTTATTGATTCAAGGAATTTTGAAAGGTTGATAACGTACATCATCAAAACTGCACGACTCGTCATCGGTCCAAAAGGCGTCCTAAGAGGAACGAGATGGACTTGCCAGACAGACAGACCTAAAAGCCGCCCTAGCATGCTCCTACGCAGAACGGTATGAATGTATGTACAGGCATGCGATAGGGAAAGCAGTAACACATAGACAGTTTATGGGGGTTATATGCAAATAATCCTACCCCTGCAGGTTCCTGTCTTAGGTTGAAAGGTTCTAGTGCTTTGTACGCATGGAGAGGCCGGTTTTGGTTTAAAGGGGTTCCTCCGACTAGAGCCGCGGTATACCTTCCAAAGCAACGCGTACAGCAAAGCAATGGTCGAACGGCATTGCGACTCATCATCGTCCAAGGTTGTTGGGCGTTCGAGGACCCTGGGCTCCAGTAAACTGTGCCGGTTACCCAGAACACCTCAACGGGACTAAGTAACACCGATGCAAATGGAGCGCGCCAATAGATGATTTCGAGAGAGAGAAATGCAATATTTAGAAAAGAAATGCCTTTTTAAGTTTGGCTCACTTTTATTAATTAAAACTTGGAGAAAACTACGTAACTGAACAATAGTAAAAAGCCCCAGTTCGGTTTGGTCGGATGTAGAACCCTGTTATGTTACCATTCCGTTCTTCAGCAGCGCGGAGCGTACTGTTTTTGAAAGACTTTTTGAGAATTGTTCAAGTATGTATTAATTTCCAAGTTTTAATCAATGCAATGATCCCCAGCAGAGTCGCCACTGTGGGCACACGCCCCTGAAAATCCCCGCATTTTCGGTATGCGGGGTTAGGTTTGCGCCCTTTTTGTTTGAAAGCATGACGAAATGCTGTTTTGAGAGAGTCGCCACCCGGGTTTTGCGGAAAACACCCAAGAAACCGATTTGAAAAACGTTTTTGTTCACGTTTGTTTGATTTAAAAGGCTTGTAGACTGGACCGTCGTCACCTTCGATATCTGAGGTTCGGGAGCCAGATTACGAGAGGGGAAGGGTTTTATGGCACCCCTCTCGCCCAATCCGAAGATCGGTCTCTACTTAGGCATTTTTGTAAAACATTTGCATTTTTCTCTCTTTTAATCATTTATTCAGCCAATTAGGGCGGGGGAACAGTTAATGGGGATTAACAAATGGCAGGTTGCATTTACATGGCAAGATGTAATGTATGGATTATGAATAATGTAATAGATTGAGAACTAGCACTTCTGTGAGCATTTTGGACGAACTAGAACACGCTGACCCAGAGTGATGCATGCAGGATTTGCCCTGTATGCACTGGCCAGGCCACTGCATGCAGGAGGCTACATGCGTGCGCCACCATAGGACAGGCGTGCGCCGGTAAGCCCAAACTCACAGCTTCTGTTCTCAACCCTCTGGGCTCTGGAATGGACAAGTGCACACCCAGGACAAACCACGCAGTTGATATAGCAGCATATTCATGGTTTACGTAATACAAAGAACAAATTAAATAAAACAAATAGACGAAGACCCCATAAAGCGAGTGGGGATTAAACAAAGGCCCGATCTAAGCTAACAAAACAAGGGCCAGCCACTGGACTGACTGGCGCACGCTGGTCATGGATGGCCGTGCCAGCTTGTCAATGTATCCCGCTGTTGGCTTTGCTTCTTCCGGGTTCTCGAACAGACCGTATGATCCTGCAGGCCTTACTAAGCGCTTAAAACAGACAACTAACTACGCAGCTCTAAAATAGGGAAAAGCTGTAAACTGGTTTTTAGCATGCTAAAAGGTGATCAGAACGAAAAGAAAGTAAAATATGGATGATCGGTGGTCCCCACACCAGTCCTGCCATGCAGCCATGACTGGCACACGGCTGTAGTGGATTGGCATGCGCCACTGATCCTAGCACGACCTTGCTTATTTGTTAGTTTTGAGATCAGGTGTGGTATTGATTACCAGCCTGGGCTCTACTAACTCCCCTCAGGGGTCGAAATAAATTCCAGAACAAAAGGTGGTATACCTTTGGTTTGAGGTTGATGGATGGTTTGAGCCTTGAGATGGATGGATGGATGGATGGATGGCAGGTGAAGATGGAAATGTAGGTTGTGTGACTGATCTCCCTTGCTTTGTCTTTCAATAGATGAAAGAAAAACAAAGAAAATAAGGGAGAGAGAGTGAGAGGGAGCTTTTGAGAGCTATTGATGTGTGTAACCCTTGACTTGGTGAACCTTTTGCAAGAGTGAGAGAGGGAGTATATATAGAAGAGAGGGGACTGGTAACCAGCTGGTTGGGGCTGGTTGGATTTGGAGGGGGAGAGTCTCATGCATTAAATGCATGGGACTAGTTGATGGAGGGTGTAGATGAGAGGGGGAGACAGTTCTGAACGATATAATCATCAGGGGAACTGTAGACCACGTCAGGGCGGCCAAGAAAGTCTCGGGCAAGTGGTCCCAAAAAGGTGACGTGACTGGAACGCAGTGGCGTGCGCCAGTCACGAGTGGCGTGCGCCGGTTAAATGTGTTTCGAAGCTCGATGACTGACACGTGGCACTGCACCAGCGTGCGTCAGTTGATCACCAGCGTGCTGAAGCAGGGTTTTGCTGAGGCCATTTGGTTCCGGCTCGAAGGGTTTGAAAAGGGCTTTAAAAGGGTTTGAACGAGGTTCGGGACGCTCAGAGCTCAAACACACCATCGACTTTGGATGTTCTCGACCATTAATCATCATCGGGGAAGCAAAGGCCGTATATAAACTAGTCTGGACAGTCCAGAATGGGGTGTCTACAATATCCTATCTCCCTAATTACATCCATTAACTCATAAAAGGTGAAGGAATTTGGATCTACCTTAATTTCAGTAGTAACCCCATCCTTGTATTCCCAGTGGGCCCCTCTGAGTAGCTTACCACCAACATGAGCTAACAAAGTACACCTTAACTCAAGTTCTTGCTCCATTTGTACCTGTAACAAAAAAGTTGTATTAAAAAAGCCTTTAAAAAAACCCTGACATTTGCATGGAAACCATATAAATAATTAGGGAAGTAAAAGGATGTCAACTTTAAGTCAACAGAAACCGTACAAATACTTAGCCTTATAAAATGGAACATTTTCATGAAAAGCATACAAACACTTCATTAATCAAAGGGTTTCAACTGACACTTATAAAAAAACTCTATGGAAAGCAGGAAACCATACAAACAATTATAAAATTTCGAATCTAAACTGAAACTTCAAAAAAATTTGCATGGAAACCATACAAAGAGGGACCACTCAATCTAGATTTTCGGAAAAAGGGCCTAGTATTTTACCCTTAATGTCGTCAGATCCAATAATTGAAAAAAAACAAAGAAAAAAGAAAAAAAGAGGACTTCATTGTACAAATAATAGAGACAAATTTGTACTTACTGAATAAAATACGAAATTCCCAAAAATTTCTATTTTTTATAGCCTTAAATTCAACGTAAATCTCTTAATCCAAGAATGTCTCTTTATTCATGTGAAGACTTGTGAATTTATTAAATTTTGGAAATCGTTTATTTCGTAAAGTAGTTGTATTGTTAGTAAAGTCGCTCATATGTTATGGGGTGTACGGAGATATGTATTTTGGTGTGTATTGGACTCTCGGAGGATGGTAAAATGTTAGTTTGAGGTTGTAATGATGTTTGGTAATGTTGGTAGCAAGTGGGGTTTGATTCGGTGACCGTTGCAAAAAAATTTATTTTCTGCCCAACTTGAACCGGTACAGCTTTTTCCCCGTACCGGTTCATGCAGTCCAGAAGTTGTGTTTTGGCATTTTGAAGGTCCATGTACCGGTACAGCTTTTTCCCCGTACCGGTTCATGTTGTGTTTTCTGCACTTTTTTCAGCACGCTTTTTGGGACACTATAAATACCCCTTTATGTCATTTCTCACACCCAAAGGCCACGAAACCAGATCTCAAAACCTTCTCTCACCCACCCCACTCCAATCTCACCCAAAACTCTCGATTTCAAGCTCGAATCTCCAAGATCCAAAGGTTTTCTTCCTCAAATTCACAAGATTCTTGCATTTGGTGACCCAAGGGTGAGTTTTATGTTCTTGTCCTCACACTTGGAGGCCTACCCACATTTTTTCTCTCTCTCCTCTCGATTATTGGTTGATCTTTGCTCATTATTCATGTTTTTGGACTTTATTTACTCTAGATCTTGCATCCAAGCTCGGGTGAGGCTTGTTTTTTGGAGCATTCAAGTTCAATCCACTTGTTAGACTTAGGGTTTTGCTCAAAACCCATCTTGGTAGGGATTTCTCTCTTCTTTTACATGTCTTGTGGTGATTATGCATGAATACGAGTGTTTATTTGTCGTAAATGGTCGAATGGAATGCTTTGTGACTTGTGGATCGTGTATTTCTCGAATATGGAATTTGTAGTCTTGAATGCTATGGTCCTTTGGCCATTTGAGATGTGGTAGATTGTGTCGATGTGTGTAGAATGAGATTATGGTGTTGATTGTGACGATAGTGTGATTGTCGGTATGAAGTGAAAAATGGAGTTTATTGTGATGCAAGGGGTGGTAACACAAAATCGCAAGGGGTGGAGTATATTGTGACGCAAGGGGTGGTAACACTAAATCACAAGGGGTGGAAATTGGTTGGAGGAGGTGTGAGTATGTGTATGTGTGTGTGTGGCTATATGTGTGTATTGCTATGATACTTGCCAAGGGAGTTGATGTGCATCGTTTGAATTTGTTACCTAAATTGATTCGCCGTATCCATGTTTATCGTCTCATTGCATGTAGATTTTGTAGAGAATTTCCTATTGGGCTCTAGTAGCTCAACAAAATCCTTCTTTTCAGGTTCGAACGCAGGGCAATAGGTTGTGTGACATGGTGTATTTGGAACGAGGATTTTTGGAAGCTAACAAGATCTAGTTACTCAACCATCTTTGTATTAGTCTATTTTCTTTTTGATAGAGATGGTATTGTAACTAATTTAATTCGTTTGTAATTAAGCAGGTGGGAAACTCATTTTGGGTATTATCTATTTTATGCGAGGATCTTATATCGAAATGATATGTATATTTATGTTTAAAATTGAGGGCGTGACAATTGGTATCAGAGCAACTAGGTTTGAATACTTTGAGACCGTGGGGAGACTTTTAATCTCATGGGTTCAAAAGTCACGCCATTTGCATGACATATGTGTGCTTATAGGCTTTGACCGTCACTTGGCTTACGTGGCTTTACATTTTAATATGATATGGTGGTGTTGAGTTGCTTTGGCTCGTGTTGGGATGATTAGGGGCTTAAGACCTCATTAAATAATGTTATCGTTGATAAGTTTCTCTCTCTTATAACTTGTAGCTAGATGCCTCCGAGAACGCGTGCTAGAGCAGGTGAGGCTGAGAGTCGGGGTGGTCGTGGCCGTGGTCATGGTCGCGGCCGTGGTCGTGGCCGAAGGGTACCAATTGAGGATGAGGTTAGTCAGCATGGGGAAAATCCGAGTGGGAATTCAAGAGAGGGAGCCGGTCATGGTCGGGGAGAGGAGGCACCGGTTATTCAAAATCCTTTTGCTAGGGACTTCGTTGCGGCTCTTGCGGCCGCTAACCTTTTAAACCCCGCGCCAAGGGAAGGTGTTGAAAGCCGTGCTTTGTCGGCTATGAGGGAATTCAGCCGTAGAAGTCCACCGACATTCGATGGGTCGAGCGGTGACCCTCTTGTAACCGATCATTGGCTAGCTCAGATTCGAAAGCTGTTTAGGGCTCTTGGGATTACGGAGGATGACTTGAAAGTCAACATTGTGGCCGTCCAACTTATTGGGGAAGCTAATGAGTGGTGGGAGTCGGTCCTAGAATCAAGAAAGGATGCGAGGAGGGCGGCGAGGACCGCGGCTCAAGTAAATGAGCCAGATGTGGAGAACTTAACGTGGGCCGAGTTTGAAGTGCTCTTCGAGGAGCAATACTTTCCGGAGACTAGCCGTGATCAATTGAGGGATGAGTTCGAAAGGTTAGAACAAGGGAATATGACCGTGTCAGAATACGCTTTGAAGTTCCAATCTCTATCTCGTTTTGCGCCGGAATTAGTGGCAACGGAAGAAAGGAAAAGTAGGCGGTTTGAAAGGGGTTTGCACGACACCGTGAAGAAATACGTAATGGCATAACGCAAGGGGAAGTTTTCCGAGGTTGTAGAATGTGCGAGGAGTATTGAGTCTCCTAGGGAGGCACCGAGAAATCCTAAGGCTTGGGAACCGAGGCAACCGGTTGGGGGTTTGAGCTCTTCTTCGGGGAGTTTTGGTAGTCAGGGGAGGAAGAGGCAACGAGATCAATTTTCGGCTTCGCAGGGTCCGTTAAACTTTAGACCTCCATCTTCTTCGCCGTTTGGGACTCGGGGGGTTTCTAATAGGCCTCTGGTTGTGTGTCACGAGTGTGGTCAAGCGGGACACATTCGGGCTCAGTGTCCACGGCTTTTGGGCACGTGCTTTACTTGTTTGAAGGCCGGTCACTTTGCTCGGAATTGTCCGCTTGGGGAAGGGACTCGAAGTGAGTCTGGTTCGGTACAGCAACCGAGGGGTGGTCAAAATTCTGGTCGGCAATCATTCCGGGGTACTCAGAGGCAGCAACAGTCTCACTTCCGCCAGACCACATCAGCTCAGGGATCTCAGGTTGAGAGAGGAGCGAGTTCTTCGACACCTACTCAGGGTTCTGGTCAGCGGGGTGGACATGTTCAGGGTCAGATGACTCAGGGTAGAGCCTTTGCTATCACTTCTGCTATTCCGCCACCACCTCCTGTTACTTCTCAGACCCCAGAGACTTCGGTTGTGAGGGGTACATTTCTATTGTTTAACTCTTTTGTTAGAGTGTTATTTGATTCTGGAGCATCGCATTCTTTCATTGCTGCATCTTTTGCTTGTGCATTGGAATTGGAAATTGAGAAAATTAGTCCTCCGTTGTTCGTTGAGACACCTATAGGAGGTAGGTCGTCGTTAGATCGTATATGCCAGGATTGTGAACTTATAATTCGAGATCGTCGTTTTACCTTTGACTTCATTTTGCTGAATATGTTGAGTTTCGATCTCATATTGGGAATGGATTGGTTGTCTACGTTTCACGCAACCATTGATTGTTTCAAGCGTCGGGTCCGTATCTGTCCGCCTGAGGGTCCTTGTTTTGAGTTCTTTGGGGAGCGTCGAGAACCGTTAGAGCCGTGTTTGTGTGGGTCTCGGGAGCAAGAGTCGATGTATGCCTTGTTAGCAAGTTTGGCCTTAGATGAGGATGTGTCCGCACGTGGGGAGTTGCCCCTTGTCGTTTGTGATTTTCCGGACGTGTTCCCACAGGAGTTACCCGGTTTACCACCCGAGAGAGAAATCGAATTCACTATCGATTTACTTCTCGGTACTGCCCCCATTTCCGTACCTCCATATCGTTTCGCGCCCGCCGAGTTGAGAGAATTGAAGACGCAATTGCAAGAATTGGAGGGTTTGGGGTTTATCCGTCCTAGTACGTCACCGTGGGGAGCTCCGGCCTTGTTTGCTCAGAAGAAAGATGGGTCGCTCCGCTTGTGTATCGATTATCGTAAGTTGAATCGTGTCACCATTAAGAATAAGTACCCTATGCCTAGAATCGACGATTTATTTGACCAACTTCGAGGTGCAACGTGTTTTTCTAAGATCGACTTGAGGTCCGGTTACCACCAGTTGAGAGTTCGGAGGGAAGACATTCCTAAAACCGCTTTTCGTACTCGTTATGGCCACTACGAACGCACCGGCAACTTTCATGGATCTAATGAACCGTATCTTTCGTGCCTATCTTGATCGCTTTTGTGGTCGTTTTTGTGGACGATATCCTTATCTACTCACCTTCGGAGGAGGAGCACCAAACTCACCTTTCTATCGTACTCGAACTCTTGAGAGAGCACCGTTGTATGCCAAATTGAGTAAGTGTGAATTTTGGTTGTCCGAAGTCAAGTTTTTGGGTCACGTTGTATCGAAGGATGGGGTGTCCGTTGATCCGGGGAAGATAGAGTCCATAATGAATTGGCAACGACCGAAGAGTGTATTCGAGGTTCGTAGTTTCTTGGGCTTGGCTGGATACTACCGTCGTTTTGTCCTTGACTTCTCTCGTTTAGCAGCTCCAATGACTAAGTTAACCCGTAAAGGAACCCGTTTTGTTTGGAATGATGCGTGTGAGAAGGCTTTTAAGGAATTGAAGAAAAGGTTGACAACCGCGCCGGTTTTGGTCGTGCCCGAGCGGGGAGTCGGCTATTCGGTATATTGTGATGCTTCGAAAGAGGGGTTAGGGTGCGTGTTGATGCAATTGGGACGAGTAGTGGCGTATGGATCACGGCAACTAAAAACTCACGAGCGGAATTACCCTACCCATGACTTAGAGCTTGCGGCCGTTGTTTTTGCTTTGAAGAGTTGGCGTCATTATTTATACGGTGAGAGATTCGAAGTATTTTCCGATCATAAGAGTCTTAAGTACCTATTTTCTCAAAAAGAACTTAATCTACGTCAACGGCGTTAGATGGAACACCTAGAAGACTACGATTTTGAGTTGCAATACCACCCGGGAAAGGCGAACGTTGTAGCGGACGCTTTGAGTAGAAAATCGACGCACCTCGCGAGTTTAGCTATCCACGAGTGGAAAACGATGAATGACTTGGGTTCGTACGCATTGCATTTCGAGGAAGTTCGAGAGGGAGTCACTTTATGCAACCTAACCGTTCAATCAACATTGTCGACTCGAGTAGTTGAGGCCCAACCGCAAGATGAAGAAGCGGGAGAATTTCGCTCTAAGTTCCTTAGCGGAAATGCTCGAGAGGGGTGGATGATTCATACCGATCAAGGCTTGCGATACCAAGGAAAATTGTTCGTACCCATTTCGTGTCGGGAGGAAATTTTGAGGGAATTTCACCATTCACCGTTAGCCGTGCATCCGAGAGGAACGAAAATATATCATGACTTGCGTAGACAGTTTTGGTGGCCGGGAATGAAGAGAGACGTCGTCGTTTTTGTATCCAAATGTCTTACATGTCAACAAGTCAAAACCGAGCAACAACGACCCGCGGGGGAGTTACAACCATTACCAGTGGCCGAGTGGAAGTGGGAGAACGTGACTATGGATTTCGTTATCGGGTTACCGAGATCGCCGAGGGGGCATGATGCCATTTGGGTGATAGTTGATCGATTGACCAAGTCAGCGCATTTCTTACCTATTCAGATTTCAGATTCGATTGATACGCTTAGTCGTTTATGTATTCGTGAAATTATCTGTCTTCATGGGATTCCTGTTTCTATCGTGTCCGATCGAGATCCGAGATTTACCGCGCGTTTTTGGCAAAGTTTGCAGGCCGCTCTTGGCACTAACTTATTATTTAGCACGGCGTATCATCCTCAAACGGACGGGCAATCTGAGAGAACGATCCAAATTTTAGAAGATATGCTTCGGGCTTGCGTTATGGATTTCCGGGGGAATTGGGAGGATCACCTACCGTTGGTCGAATTTGCGTACAACAATAGTTACCAATCTAGTATCGAAATGGCACCGTATGAAGCTTTGTATGGGAGACCGTGTCGATCACTGTAGACACCCCAATCTGGGCTTCCAGATTAGTTTACTTACGGTTTTTGTTTCCCCGATGATGAAATAGATCAAGAACACCCCGGGAATGATGGCTTGCTTGAGCTTTGAGTGTTTGCAAAACTCTTTAAATTTCCCGGAACCCTACTGGAACGCGTCGATTTTCGATCCGCGTGCGCTGGTTAAATTTGCAACTTTCCATTTCTGGAAACTTTCTATTATTAGAAAGATTCTAGAATGTTCTAGAAGATTCTAGAATGTTCTAGAATGTTTCCATTAATGGAAGGTTTCTAGAATCCTTCCAATAATGGAATAGTTTCTTTTAATGCAATAAATTCCATTAATGGAGGGTTTCCATTAATGGAAGGGCCTTGCCCTATAAATACCCCCATGGGTCTTTCATAAAAAGGGTTCAAAAAAATCAAAGACAAAGGTTTAGAAATCCTTACACCTTGGGTTGGAAAAAAGGTTACAAAATTTTACACCTATTTTCACACCGTGTTTCCACCACTCAAAAGCATTCAAACTCAACTCAATTCAAAGCTCAAGCACTCTTTCAACTCAAGTTCAAGCGCTCTTTCAAACTCAACCAAAGGTATAGCATACCTACTATTTTCCTGTTCTGATCTCTGAGGGGGCTGGCAGGGCCAACGCTGGTAATCAATACCAGTCCTGGCCCTAAAGTCAGCAGGGTTACAAGAAGCCGTGGACCACAAACCCTCGCGCGATGGTTCTCAATGCTCGCGTGACACTTTGTGTCAGTGTGATGATGAACCACGTGGGGAAGGGGATGTTGGCCTTTGAGTTTCATATATTGTTTTTAATGTTTTTAAGCATACTTTCACTGTGATGCATGCTAAAATCCATAGTTTAGTTTATTTTGCTGTGTTACTTGGTTTGGAATGCCTTTGGGATGTTTCTGAGTATGTTTCAGAACCCCAAGCATGCAAAGCAATTCCTGGAAGTCCAGACAGAACCCTCGCGCGTGGGTTCTCAATGCTCGCGCGATGCTTCTCTGACTTCCAGTGGCTGCCCTTGCATGGCAACTAGGGCCTAGCCCCCTGTTTATTCACCCCCACTGTTTAGGGGTTGTGTTTCAATTCTATTCGCTCTGTTTGTAATAACTATTTACATTCCAGTACATATAAAACTGCTTGGTTTGTCTCCTGGGTGAGCACTGGTCCTTCCAGAGCCCAGAAGGGGATCAAAATTCAACCTGTGGTTTGAACAAACAGTCGCGCGAGGGTTCTGAATTGTTGCGCGATGGTTCTTTGCATGTACGTAGATCCATGCATGCAAAGGTGGCCATCGTGTTTGGCAAATTCAAAACCTTATGCAGTTTTGTTGTTCTAACCAGAGGGTTGGGTTTTTATCCCATTTTTCATAGTATTCCATCCATCCATGCTCGAATATAACACATCTTGCAAACATGTTACAGTTTTATTCCCCAATTAACTATTCCCCGGCCCTAATTGGCTAAAAATTGGTTAAAGAGGAAGAAGAAACACAATGTTTTCAAAATGCCTTAGTAGAGACCGATCTCCGGATTGGGCGAGAGGGGTGCCTTAAAACCCTTCCCTTCTCGTAACCTGGCTCCCGAACCCAGATATGGTTATGACGGACTGGTTCCTTCACATTTTCAAATCAAACGGCGCGGCAGGTGCTTCGAAATACGGTTCCTTGGGTGTCGGACCTTCAAACCCGAGTGGCGACTCTGTATTTTCGCGAGCGCCT
Source organism: Rhododendron molle (assembly GCA_025413875.1). Lineage (NCBI taxonomy): Eukaryota > Viridiplantae > Streptophyta > Magnoliopsida > Ericales > Ericaceae > Rhododendron > Rhododendron molle. The sequence continues at coordinate 23,789,368 of CM046393.1, forward strand.
GCTTCTCCGCTCGCGCTCCCTCGATTACGGGCCCTTGCATTTTGGAATCCGGAAATTCCAGGGCATGCTGCCCACAGTGGCGACTCTGCTGGGGATAATCGAACCAATATTAATCCATACTTAGAGTTTAACACGTTTGTGAACAATCCCTAAAAAGTCTGTCAAAATGGTGAGTTTCGCACTGCCGAAGGTTGGAATGGTGATTTAACAGGACCTCGTGTCCGTCCAATCTAATCTGGGACTTTTTCGATTGTTCACTTGCGTAGTTTCCTCTAAAGATGGACTAAATAAAGTGAGCCAAATTTGAAAAGGCATTTTGCAAAATTGTGATTCTTCTTCTTTTTGATCAATTTCTAGCATTTCATTTGCATCGATGTGGGATAAGCCTTGTTGGATCGTTTTGGCAATCCGGCACGGTTTACCGGAGCCCGGGGACCCCGAATGACCAACAACCTTCGACGATGATGGGTCATGCTACCGTTTGACTATTGCTCAGCGTATCGCGAACAGCGGGAGGTATATCTGTGGCTCCTAGTCCGAGGAACCCGTTACGAACCAAAACCGGCCTTTGCATATACAAAGCATTAGAACTTTCCAAATTAAGACAGATATCTGCAGGGTAGGATCTATCTGCATCTAACCCCATATACTGTCTACGTGTTACTGCTTTCCCTATCGCATGCACTGTACATACATGTCATTTTGCATAGGAGCATGCTTAGGGCTCTTCTTTCTTTCAAGTTTGTCTTACTGTCTGAGACGTATTTGTTGGACCCGATGAGTGAGTCGTTCATTACATTGAATGTTCGCTGTCATTTCAAAGTCCTTAGTTCAATGAGACTTTGAGAAATCAAAATTTGCTAAATCCTCAGCTCATGCCTAATTGAGGATTCATCCGACAATTAGGAACAACAAAGTATTGATGCTGTGTCACTGGCGCCACCCAGGTTGAAGTGCGTTGTCACTATACACCACCTTGTTCAAGGTTAAGGTGCCATGTCATCAATGCCGAGTTGTTTCTAATTCAAAGTTAAATCTTCAAAAGGGACTAGACGAAGATTTAGTCTATTTTGACATCTTTTAGGATCTGTCGATCTACATGGGGACACATCGCCGAAAAAAATTCTGAGGATTCGGCAACGTCTGAAATTCGTGAGGCAAACTCGTCTCTGGAACTGTACACACATACATGTCGTTTTGCGTAGGAGCATGTTTAGGGCGGCTTCTAGGTTGTCTATCTTCGAGTTTGTCTTATGCTAATTTGGACGCTGCTAGACCCGATGAAGAGTCGTGCATCTCGATGGTGCATGTTGTTAATTTTTCAAGTCCCTAGATCAGCGAGACTTTGGGAAATCAAACCTTATTAAATCCTTGGCTCATGCCCGGTTGAAGATTCAACCAAAGATAAGGAACCATAAAGTGTTGATGTCGTGATATTGATGTCATTTTGGTTATCATGCGCAGCACGTACACCGCTCCGGCTAACGCGCTTTGTCGCTGAAGCCACCCCGGAAAAGGTGTCACGCCATCAATACCGAGTTGTTCCCAGTTCAAAGTCGAATCTTCAAAAGGGACTAACCAAAGATTTAGTCTGTTTTGGCATCTCTTAGGCTCAGTTTGATCTTTCAAAGGATACACCCTCGAAAAGAAATCTGAGGATTTTGGCAGCATCTGAACATCATGAGACAGACTCGTCTCTAGTTCTAGAGTCTAGGGTTGACACCGACAACGATGTGTGCATTGCATTCTAATTGCTGTAGGAACACCACTGAGCTTTCACTTATTTTACTGTCTAGTTCATAGCCATTGCGCCGAGCAAGAGAGTACCGAAAGGAAGAGCCAAACCTACTTGGGAACGTCTCCAGAACCCGGTTCAAAGGCTTGTCAGGCTAAAATCCCAATCAGTCACAACGGGAGACTCTCCACGTTCTTTGTCGGCTGCTCTACAGTCAGGGTCACCACCGGTTATACAGGAAGGGCAACCAGCATCCCCATCTTCTGCATCGAGCACTTCTGAATCACCTACCATGTCAGGTCAGCCAGAGGTTCAACCACTTTCTCTGGAAGACATGCTCATGAACCTCCAGAACAGTATCACTGCGATGCAGCAAAAGGCCATCCAAACCGATGCTAACATCACCCGTCTTAATGACCTTATCAACACTCGTCTTCCACCTCCACTAAAAGAGGAAGGCGTGGACGATGAGGACGACCAGGAGCAGCCTGTCATGGTCCCTGATCCGAATCACGAGGGGCGTCTCATTGTTCAGCCTATCCCTAAAGAAGCTTGGGCGCTTGCTGCAAACCCGAATTTTATGGGTGGGGAACTTGTTCAAAACCCGGATATGGTAGCTCTTATGGCTATGATGGCTAAGCTAGAAGAGGCTGTCTCAAAATCTGGGAAGATCAGTACAGGAAGGATTGATTTGGATCGTCTCTGCCTGTATCCTAATGCTAAGCTGCCTGACAAATTCAAAATGCCTAACTTGGTCAAGTTTGACGGGAGCGGTGATTCCAAGACTCATCTCTACGGCTATCATGCCGCCATGAAGCTACTCAAAGTAGAAAGTGAGGCCATGTCTCAGCTCTTCCCACAAACTCTCTCTGGGCCTGCCTTCCACTGGTTTCTGTCGCTCGACATCTCCAAGAGAAAGACTTGGGAAGATATAGGGGCTGCCTTCATTGCTCAACACAACTACAACTCTCAGCTCAAGATGACTACTCGGGAGTTAGAATCCACGAAAATGGAAGCTAAGGAGTCTTTTGCGGACTTTGTCAAGCGGTGGAGAGCCAAAGCCGCTCTAATGACTGAGCGCCCCAGCGAGAGAGACCAACTCCGCATCATCTCCCGCAATCTCCAGCCGGACTATGCCAGGCACTTGGTGCTTGCTCAAGCGTCCGCCAACTTTGAAACATTCTTTGACGCTGGCTTGGCCATCGAGGATGCGCTGCAAAGCGGGATTCTGCCAAGAGGGGAGCCCTCTTCTTCCAATCCTCATAAATCAAAGTCGAGGGCTTACTCTGGAAACAGTAACACACTGTTTGGCACTAGCAACTACGCCAGCACGGCTACAAATGGGGACAACGCTGCTGCTTCCCCTAATCCTACAGCCGACATCAATCAGGTTCAAAATGCCCAAAGCTTCCGGGCCCGAACCCAACCTCGGAGTTTCTCTGCCTTTGAGGCATCTCTGTCCGCAGTAATGGAGAAACTCGTCAAGTCTGAGCATCTCAAACCTTTGACCCCTACTTCCTCACCCAAAGCCTACTGGTTATAATCCTAACCTCTTCGGGCCTTCCACCAAATGCCTGGCCATCACACCGACAAGTGCTATCGCCTTCGACATGAGATTCAAGATCTTATTGATGATGGCACGGTGCAAGTTCCACCAAAGCCCTGTAGACACCTCCAACTCTTTGCCTCAACACGGGTCTGACCCTCTGGTTGGTCAGGTATCTATCACCTCCCCTCAAATTAACCCAAGCTCCACCATATTCAACCCTAGCCACTACATCGTCCCAGCACATCAACCCAAACCCATCGTATCCATCCCATCTGAGCCGGAGGTTAACATGATGGCAGTAGGTTGGGCAATTAAGGTTTTCACTGCCGACATCTGGATTGACAGTGATGAGGGGCTTATAAATGAGAAGACCAACTGGCTGAGGTCCATTGTTCAAAGGAGCATCGAGTAGGTTTGGTCAAGAAGCCAAAGGAAGCCGAAGTGCTGTTGCTTGGGCCTGACGCCCGCTGGATCCTACCTCTTTTGTAAAAGCTATGGGTAGCTTTTTAAATATTGCGTTTTAAAAACCGCGTCTAGTTTGCATTGGCGTTATGTCTGAGTCTGACATAGAGTCTTTTGCGTTTGTCTAAAGTCTAGCTCTGAGTAGGAGTTCGTGCTTCTTGGCCCTCCACGTCGTAGCTTTTGTTTCAAGTTTTGAGTCTGCTGTACTTAGCAAACCATGTGGGTTTTTATAATATGCTTTATCTTGCTTCTAAGTACTTTGCTGGCTTTTATATAAACTGTGTCGACTCTGACGGCAAAGGGATAGATTTCGATGGGATCATCCCCAAGGAAATGTGTTCCCTCGCCGAAAGGAAAGACAAAAGGCATGCTCAGCCTATTAAAAGAAGAAGTAATTTTCAATAAACTTGATAGACAAGGATAACCTCCCGAAAGGTTCAAAGTTGGTCCAAACACTGCCCCAAAGGAGCATTGCACCCGGTCAGGCATGCTCGAAGAATTCATCGACGTCTTGGCGTGGTTTCATCAAGTCACGCCTTGTGTTGATCCTGAGATAAAGAAGCATCAAACCCCCTGCTACCGGGTACCAATCCAAAAAACAGAAGCTCAAGAGGGCCCAAGCCTCGTACTGTGTTCACAAACAGCAACAGCGGCATTCCTCCAAGCACAAATGAGGAAGTGCACGAAACGGCCTGGAGCAAGGCATTTCCAACCGAAGCACTTTTGACTCTGCGTCATCAAAGCCATAGTATCTGGGACTGCGGCTCAAAGATCGTCGACCTTGACAGCAACAAATTCAATACCATGGTCAACCTGGATCAATTCAAAAGCAACTTTTCCTGAGAGAAGCTCGTTGGGCTGAAAACCCCAAGGGTGGGCGGTTCAAGCAAAGTTAAACGACGCCCGAAAACCTATGAAGGGGGTCTAGGCAAAAGTAATAGGCAATATTCGAAAGCTCGCTAGACCGAAGACCCGAACGGGCGGTACTAGGCAAAAGTTAGAGCGCAAAAGGAGAGGTAAATACTCGAGTGAACCTTAGCCTGAACTACGTTTTGACCTGATTCCCTAGCTTGGGATACGTAGGCAGTCTCTCTTTGAGACTCGGTCATAAATCTATCAATTGGATCCAGGATTGACGTTTTGGTACACATCAAAGGTCGAAGAGGATCGAAGATCAAGCTGCGATGAAGGAATCAGAAGGGGGAAAACCTTTGCCTTTCAATTTTATTGCAAACTGCTTCTTTAAATTTACAGGCTGAGCATAAGTCTTAAAATATTTGAAGCATCAAAAACAGAACGAAATGCTAGAAGCCTAATGGCTCACAGTTTATTCTTAGTTCAGCGAGGTTTGGTATGAGCAGCTGCAGCCTTGCGGCTAGCTTATAGTCACGCGCATTTGTTCAAAGTGATTCGCGTTGGTCTCAGTCCTGTGTGTACTTTTTCAATTCCAGCGGTAGCATGCTATTGCCCTCGAATGACGTTCCAGGGGCTTTTGCCAAGTCTTGTCATACCATGCAAGTCATATGGACTTAATGTGACTGCACGGGGGTGTCGGTTTCAGTCCGGGCCTATATGAGTCATCTTTTGCGTCTTATGTCCATCTTTGCGGCATTTTTCTAGTTTTTCAATCAATTGTCATGTTGAGATACTTTTCTCACTTTTGTTTGTACAGGTTTTTGTACTTTTTGTGCTTTTGTAAGTGTCAGTTTCACCTATCTAAGGAATGTTGTGAGTTTTGGCTGCTTAATGCCCAAAATTTCATTGTGTTCTGTGTGTCAAAGGGTTCGCATTGTACCCTGGGACTCTTTCTCCCTTTTCATTTGAGCTAGGCGAGTCTGTGTGTCAATTCAGGTCACTTGTCAATGCAAATTAGATATTAGCGGCTAGAAAATGCAACTTTTACATTGCTACCCCAACTCCTGTAATCCACAAGTTGTGGAATCTCATGAACAGCAAGGGTATCTCGGCCCAAGGCCAAGCAAAGCATTTCTAGGGCACGTCTGCCCAAGCATTGAAGAGAGGGCACACAAGCCCAAATTCATCAACTGGGGCATGCCAGCTCGTTCAATGTCTCTCTATCTGGGTGCGCATCTCAGAAGTAACAGACAGTACAATAATGAGGCTCAGTGGTAGTCCTTAGGCGTCGTTGTCCTCCTAGGTGCCGCCCTTAGCTTGCATCTGCATTTTTAATTTCGTATACATCATTGCATATTGTGTACATTAAATGTTGAAAGCAGGAAGATGGCCAGCGTGGTTGCTGTCATATGATTTGTTTGTCGAAGGATGCGATGTAATCTCCTGCGGTTTTATTATCGTTGGTTAGCGGATGCGATGGAAATCTCCCTAACTCTCGATTTGGTTTGCCGAAGGATGCGATGCAATCTCCTGCGATTTTGTTTTCGTTGGTTAGCGGATGCGATGGAAATCTCCCTAACTCTCGATTTGTTTGCCGAAGGATGCGATGCAATTTCCTGCGGTTTTGTTATCATTGGTTAGCGGATGCGATGGAAATCTCTCCTATCCAATTCTCGATTCGTAAACCAAAGGATGCTATCCTGCGGAGCCGTTTTAACGACAACCGGTCCTGTCAAAATCCCTAAGCGACTTGATCATTCAACACATTGATCTTTCCGTCCGCCTTCACAATAGCCAGTCCTGTCAAATCCATCAACGACGATCAGCCATATCGTCCGCTCCTTCAATCCACGATGATCAGCCATGTCATCGCCGACGATCAGCCATGTCGTCTCTTTCAACCCATCAACGATGATCAGCCATGTCATCGCCGACGATCAGCCATGTCGTCTCTTTCAATCCATCAACGATGATCAGCCATGTCATCGCCGACGATCAGCCATGTCGTCTCTTTCAATCCATCAACGATGATCAGCCATGTCATCGCCGACGATCAGCCATGTCGTCTCTTTCAAAGAATCAACGATGATCAGCCATGTCATCGCCGACGATCAGCCATGTCGTCTCTTTCAAAGAATCAACGATGATCAGCCATGTCATCGCCGACGATCAGCCATGTCGTCTCTTTCAAAGAATCCACAACGATCAGCCATATCGTGCCTATTCCGTTCAATCCACTTAATTTATCATCGTAATATCGCCCAATGGTTCGCTTATTCGCGAATCGATTGTTCCCGTGAGAGTCCATCTTGGCCTATCCCGAACGACAATCACCCTCGTCTAGCCGCAGTGCATCTTCCAGTAGGCTATTGCTCTGTCTCTGATGGTCTTTGATAAGGAGATTGGCTCGATTCCCAACAGATGGAATTCAACCTGGCCCGACACGACCTACCCGTGTTTGTTGGAAAACTTTGTGCCGAGGATAGCTTGATCCCCAAAGAACGACGGCCTCGTCTCCGGCCCACATCTCGCAGCCGATGTACTGCTCGGCCCAAATTCGATCAACAAGCGGGCGATGCAATCGCCCACTTCTACTTCCATCCCTGGCAGTCCGTCCGTCCATTCAACCGATCAGGTTCTGTAAGTATGCTTGTCTACTTTGCTAGTATGCTTTGCTCTGGATTGCCTTGAGGGGTGTCTAGAATTCTTTGACGTTACTTGTACCAAGTCAATGGTGCTCCAAGTGCCGTCAAAGAGGGGCTACTGTAGACACCCCAATCTGGGCTTCCAGATTAGTTTACTTACGGTTTTTGTTTCCCCGATGATGAAATAGATCAAGAACACCCCGGGAGTGATGGCTTGCTTGAGCTTTGAGTGTTTGTAAAACTCTTTAAATTTCCCGGAACCCTACTGGAACGCGTCGATTTTCGATCCGCGCGCGCTGGTTAAATTTGCAACTTTCCATTTCTGGAAACTTTCTATTATTAGAAAGATTCTAGAATGTTCTAGAAGATTCTAGAATGTTCTAGAATGTTTCCATTAATGGGATGTTTTCCATTAATGGATGGTTTCCATTAATGGAATAGTTTCTTTTAATGGAATAAATTCCATTAATGGAGGGTTTCCATTAATGGAAGGGCCCATTAATGGAAGGGCCTTGCCCTATAAATACCCCCATGGGTCTTTCATAAAAAGGGTTCAAAAAAATCAAAGACAAAGGTTTAGAAATCCTTACACCTTGGGTTGGAAAAAAGGTTACAAAATTTTACACCTATTTTCACACCGTGTTTCTACCACTCAAAAGCATTCAAACTCAACTCAATTCAAAGCTCAAGCACTCTTTCAACTCAAGTTCAAGCGCTCTTTCAAACTCAACCAAAGGTATAGCATACCTACTATTTTCCTGTTCTGATCTCTGAGGGGGCTGGCAGGGCCAACGCTGGTAATCAATACCAGTCCTGGCCCTAAAATCAGCAGGGTTACAAGAAGCCGTGGATCACAAACCCTCGCACGATGGTTCTCAATGCTCGCGCGACACTTTGTGTCAGTGTGATGATGAACCACGTGGGGAAGGGGATGTTGGCCTTTGAGTTTCATATATTGTTTTTACTGTTTTTAAGCATACTTTCACTGTGATGCATGCTAAAATCCATAGTTTAGTTTATTTTGCTGTGTTACTTGGTTTGGAATGCCTTTGGGATGTTTCTGAGTATGTTTCAGAACCCCAAGCATGCAAAGCAATTCCTGGAAGTCCAGACAGAACCCTCGCGCGTGGGTTCTCAATGCTCGCGCGATGCTTCTCTAACTTCCAGTGGCTGCCCTTGCATGGCAACTAGGGCCTAGCCCCCTGTTTATTCACCCCCACTGTTTAGGGGTTGTGTTTCAATTCTATTCGCTCTGTTTGTAATAACTATTTACATTCCAGTACATATAAAACTGCTTGGTTTGCCCCCTGGGTGAGCACTGGTCCTTCCAGAGTCCAGAAGGGGATAAAATTCAACCTGTGGTGGGAACAAACACTCGCGCGAGTATTTAGAAATGTCGCATGATGGTTCTTTGCATGTACGTAGATCCATGCATGCAAAGGTGGCCATCGTGTTTGGCAAATTCAAAACCTTATGCAGTTTTGTTGTTCTAACCAGAGGGTTGGGTTTTTATCCCATTTTTCATAGTATTCCATCCATCCATGCTCGAATATAACACATCTTGCAAACATGTTACAGTTTTATTCCCCAATTAACTATTCCCCGGCCCTAATTGGCTAAAAATTGGTTAAAGAAGAAGAAGAAACACAATGTTTTCAAAATGCCTTAGTAGAGACCGATCTCCAGATTGGGCGAGAGGGGTGCCTTAAAACCCTTCCCTTCTCGTAACCTGGCTCCCGAACCCAGATATGGTTATGACGGACTGGTTCCTTCACATTTTCAAATCAAACGGCGCGGCAGGTGCTTCGAAATACGGTTCCTTGGGTGTCGGACCTTCAAACCCGAGTGGCGACTCTGTATTTTCGCGAGCGCCTGCTTCTCCGCTCGCGCTCCCTCGATTACGGGCCCTTGCATTTTGGAATCCAGAAATTCCAGGGCATGCTGCCCACAATCACCTGTTTGTTGGACCGAGTTGGGCGAGGCTACGTTAGTAGGGCCGAATTTGATCAAAGAAACCTCCGAGAGCATGAGAACGATTCGCCAACGTCTTCTTGAAGCGCAAAGGAGAACCACCGAGCAAGTCAAAGTGATTCGTCAACGATTGTTAACCGCGCAAAGTTGGCAAAAGAGTTACGCCGATCGTCGTCGCCGACCGTTATCATTTGAAGTGGGGGACCATGTCTTCCTTAAGGTGTCACCGCGTCGGGGATTGTCTCGTTTTGGTCAAAAGGGGAAGCTTTCGCCACGTTTCATTGGACCGTTTGACATTATCGAGAAGATTGGGGAAGTCGAGAATCGATTGGCCTTACCACCGAGGTTATCGGGAGTTCATGACGTATTTCACGTATCGATGTTACGAAAGTACGAGCCTGATCCGTCGCATGTCTTAGAGTGGTCCGAATTAGAGTTGGAGGCCGATGCGTCCTATGGGGAGGAACCGATACGTATCCTAGATTCACGTGACCAAGTGTTGAGGGGAAAGACCATTCCGTTAGTGCGAGTTCTTTGGAGTCACCTCGGAAAGGAAGAGTCGATGTGGGAAAGGGAGGACGAGGTTAGAGAGAAGTATCCACATCTATTTTCAAGTTGAATCAATGTAAGTTTCGAATCCCGATTTTGTGAATGTTAATTTGATTGTTTCATGACATGTGTTGCGGTATAAGCATGATTACTTGATGCATGAATATGTTTGACTTGAATTGGAAATTTCGGGACGAAATTTCTTTAAGGAGGATAGAATGTGAAGAATTGTGAATTTATTAAATTTCGAAAATCGTTTATTTCGTAAAGTAGTTGTATTGTTAGTAAAGTCGCTCATATGTTGTGGGGTGTACGGAGATATGTATTCTGGTGTGTATTGGACTCTCGGAGGATGGTAAAATTTTAGTTTGAGGTTGTAATGATGTTTGGTAATGTTGGTAGCAAGTGGGGTTTGATTCGGTGACTGTTGCAAAAAAATTTATTTTCTGCCCAACTTGAACCGGTACAGCTTTTTCCCCGTACCGGTTCATGCTGTCCAGAAGTTGTGTTTTGGCATTTTGAAGGTCCATGTACCGGTACAGCTTTTTCCCCGTACCGGTTCATGTTGTGTTTTCTGCACTTTTTTCAGCACGCTTTTTGGGACACTATAAATACCCCTTTATGTCATTTCTCACACCCAAAGGCCACGAAACCAGATCTCAAAACCTTCTCTCACCCACCCCACTCCAATCTCACCCAAAACTCTCGATTTCAAGCTCGAATCTCCAAGATCCAAAGGTTTTCTTCCTCAAATTCACAAGATTCTTGCATTTGGTGACCCAAGGGTGAGTTTTATGTTCTTGTCCTCACACTTGGAGGCCTACCCACGTTTTTTCTCTCTCTCCTCTCGATTATTGGTTGATCTTTGCTCATTATTCATGTTTTTGGACTTTATTTACTCTAGATCTTGCATCCAAGCTCGGGTGAGGCTTGTTTTTTTGGAGGATTCAAGTTCAATCCACTTGTTAGACTTAGGGTTTTGCTCAAAACCCATCTTGGTAGGGATTTCTCTCTTCTTTTACATGTCTTGTGGTTATTATGCATGAATACGAGTGTTTATTTGTCGTAAATGGTCGAATGGAATGCTTTGTGACTTGTGGATCGTGTATTTCTCGAATATGGAATTTGTAGTCTTGAATGCTATGGTCCTTTGGCCATTTGAGATGTGGTAGATTATGTCGATGTGTGTAGAATGAGATTATGGTGTTGATTATGACGATAGTGTGATTGTTGGTATGAAGTGAAAAATGGAGTTTATTGTGACGCAAGGGGTGGTAACACAAAGTCGCAAGGGGTGGAGTATATAGTGACGCAAGGGGTGGTAACACTAAATCGCAAGGGGTGGAAATTGGTTGGAGGAGGTGTGAGTGTGTGTATGTGTGTGTGTGGCTATATGTGTGTAATGCTATGATACTTGCCAAGGGTGTTGATGTGCATCGTTTGAATTTGTTACCTAAATTGATTCGCCGTATCCATGTTTATCGTCTCATTGCATGTAGATTTTGTAGAGAATTTCCTACTGGGCTCTAGTAGCTCAACAAAATCCTTCTTTTCAGGTTCGAACGCAGGGCAATAGGTTGTGAGACATGGTGTATTTGGAACGAGGATTTTTGGAAGCTAACAAGATCTAGTTACTCAACCATCTTTGTATTAGTCTATTTTCTTTTTGATAGAGATGGTATTGTAACTAATTTAATTCGTTTGTAATTAAGCAGGTGGGAAACTCATTTTGGGTATTATCTATTTTATGCGAGGATCTTATATCGAAATGATATGTATATTTATGTTTAAAATCGAGGGCGTGACAATTCAAGATAAGAATACAACATTAACAAACTCCAATAGAAGCTTTACGGTTCCAATCGAAGTTTCACTGTACTCGTGTCAAAATTTTAGGGTTCCATGTCCCCGAAGACGTATGAAATTTTAGGGTTCCAAAACTCCCAAAAACGTATGATTTTATAGACAACGGTTATGGATAAGGAACTTACAACTTACGATTTTGAACCAGGAGATTAGGGTTTTCCAGTGAGCAGTGAGCGAATAGGCGAACGTGATTTCGGTTGAACGAGAAGATGGAGATGGAAAGACGAGATTAGAACGTGAAGGAAAAACAAGGATTAGGGTTCGAGATTTACCCCTTTGAGGTTGTAGTTGTTCATCTATGTCGGAGAGGGAGAGGGAGAGGGAGAGGGAGGGGGGGGGGGAGGGGGGAGGAAGGGGTGGCGTGGTTCTGGTCTTGGGGAACCCTACTTGTTTCCTTTAATTCTTTACAAAGGGTAATTTAGTCCTTTCATCTATTTCCATTCACTTTTTTAACGGAATTATGGGGAAGGGGTGTAGTTGACGACTTTTGATAGTTGGGGGGGTCAGTTTGCCGAGTTTTGAAGATGGGGGGGTCATGTTGACAAAACGTGATAGTTGGAGGGGTGTCCTTGTAAATAACCCTTGATTTTATCCTAAACATTTTTGACACAGCAATACAAGCATAATTGCTTTTACAAACTTTCGAGGAGATAAAATGAGTTTCTCATTTCATGAGGAGTGTAACTAGATGGGCCCGGGACCAAACAACATTTTCAGTAGTGTTGCTAGAGTATTGTAGTCTGTCTTTTCATAGTCACTTAACTAGTTTAAAATCAATCTTGGTCTCCCTAGATCAAAGAAGAAGATTAGCTTAAATGCACGAAAGTTGAGATGTCCAGAATACATTGTGGATTTGTTTGCATATCATTATCACCCTGTCTTTGCATTAACCTCTTGATCCTAGTATTTCATGTGTATGTCATTATGGCTGCTTAATGAAAGTAGTTGTCTTGGTTGCACGACCTAACCCCAAGTATGAGGTGTTCTTATAAGCCAGGTTCATCAAGGCATCATGGCTATCATCTCTATACAAGGAATAAAGGACAACAAAGGGATGCACTGTAAAGTCTACCTCCCTGTCAACACACTTGAAGAAAGCTCAGCCTGAGAAGCGTCATATCCTTGGGGAACAACCTCAACTCATTTTGTGAAGTGCTGTCACACAGCACTGATAAGGGCATGCCAAGATTTCTGCCAAACAGAAACATTGCACTCATATTCATTGTTATTTACATCGCATGTTTCTATGCTAGGGGCAATTAGTTCATTGTCCTCACGCACAGTTAAGCTAGAATCAAGCATCCATTGCCTAAACAGGGGGCTTGCATTTCTTTACTCAAATTAACATGCGTATATGTTGCATTGCAAATCTAGGTCACCCAAAGTCGTTCAAGCTCTTGAACTAGGGTTCTTCAAATGTGATGGTCCTGCCCCTAGCAGTCAGCATAAAAGGACTTCGGCCCGTGGTCGACTCCAACCCTGTTGCATGTTGTTTTCTTATCCATTGCTGTGTTCTAAACTATTCAAATGTGGATTGCAGGATTCTCCTGGGTTTAGATCCTTGAACCGACCATTCCAAGCTTTGTATCTATGACCAACAGAGCCAATTCAAAGAAGCTGAAAGATAGCCTCAAGCAAATGGCACCATATCAGCAACATTAAAGTGGCTTCGCAATTTACATCTCCAAAGCTCCTTGCTTCACGCTTTCATCTCCATGTCAGCAGCTCTACCTTCATAACTCAGAAGCCTCAGTAGAACCATGCACATACCTTGTCGTATTCATGACCATGTCAGGTTTCATGAACTTCGAGCAACTCCACACTTAGGCAACCTCGCGCTCAGCAGCTCTGAGTCAACAGCCAACAGGAAAAGCACCTGTATAAAGCTTACAATAACCTAGTGCACACTTCAGCTCTTCAAAAGACATCCGTATTACTAAAGCCCTCTAGAAGGCATTTGTGTTGCTAGCTTCCAGAAAACGTTTGAATTGCCAGCTTCTAGAAAGCGTTCAGCCTCCGAAAGGCACCCCGTTAATGGAGGCGATAGAAATCTCCCAAAAACAAGTTGAATTTACCAAAAGGAGGCGATGGAAATCTCCTAAAGCGTATGTGTGGATCACCCCATTAGTCGAGGTGATGGAAACCTCTGAAGGCCATATTAGCCAAAGTGTTTTGCAAGCCTTATGGCATTTTGGGTCAACAAGTCGACAGAATCGAAGCGGAATAGGGTCAAGAACTAGCCTTGGGGGGAGTCCCAGGCATATTCAGAACTAGCCTTGCGGGGAGTCCCGAGCATACTCAAATCTAGCCTTGGGGGGAGTCCTGAGCATACTCAAAACTAGCCTTGGAAGCATTCCAAGCAAGAAGAACAAATCAAACCCCGTGGAAGATGGAAGATGGAATACTCAACAGCTCAACAGTTCTACAAACTCACTACTCAACAAAGCCATACAACAAGATATCATCTACTCTCAAAGCCTGTACTTTGAATGCTCAAGCCTGTACTTGAATGCACAAGCTCTACGTTTGGATGCCCAACCACTGTGTACTGGACGCTCGAACTCGATGTTCGAATGCTTAAGGTTTATACCTTGAATGCACAAGCTCTACGTTTGGATGCCCAACCACTGCGTACTGGATGCTCAAAGCATGTACTTTGAATGCTCGGATTTTACCCTCCGAATGCTCGAGCTCTATGCTCCGAGTGCTAAAGTCCGGAACTTGAAAGAAGCTTTATGCTTAAATCAAACACACATGCACGGGCCCGTGCACATTAGCATCAATTGCATCACCATTGTTATCATCGAGTTTGCATCATCATATATGCTCATATCTAACCACTATCATCATATACATATTCTGCATATCTTTTGTTCATGAAATAGGTCAATCCTGCAAATCAACCGGCTCTAAGCCTCGATTTTATTGATTGGCCCGGCACCTCGATCCTTTGGCTCGAAGCCAAAATTTATGATGAGAAAGCTCCATGCACAGACCATCAGAATGCAATCGGTTCTACACCTCGGTTCAAATCATGTCAAGCTCTAAGTGCCGACTCCTCAGGCTTTCACCTTACCAGCTCCGCCCTTCAGTTCCATCAAGCTCATTCGTAAGGATAGGCTGTTCTACCGAGCTCCCCTTAGTCAAAGTAAGGATGATCAAGAAAAGCAAACGCACCTGCCGTGTATTGATCTAACCCAAAATACTAAAGAAGCTCTCCGCCGGCATCCAATTCATCCCTAGCAGATGGTTTGGACTCCACCCAATTACATCAGTTCCATCAAGTTGATTCGAAAGGATGAACTACTCTACTGAGCTCCCCTCAGTCAAAGTAAGGATGATCAAGAAGAGCCAACGCACCCGCTGTGTACTGATCTACCCCTAAATACTAAGGGCATTCTCCGCAACAATTTCCCCAGCAGCCCCGCGCTCCTTTAACTACTCTTCGCCAAAATCCTGGCACCACCCAGGTACGTCGCACTAGGGGTTTTAAAGCCCGAAGGTACGTCTTGTATCTCTAACCCTCCAAACTTTTCATTTTCTTTATTGCCCCAGAACTACAGTTGGTCTGAATTTCCCCTGTGGAATACGTACGCAGCCTCCCGGCCCGACCATAACAAAACCTTTTTCAAAAAAAAAAAAAAACCCTTGGAATAGTGGTTGGACCAAATTGAGTTGCATTTACAGCTTTGACTTTTACTCAAATATGTCTCGCGATCCGTCTGACCTCAGTCAAAGTGGGGCATCTGTAAACACCCCAATTTGGCCTAACGATTATTTCAAGTCCCACCTTGGGACCATCCCGATGATGATACGAATTCAATGATTGCTGATTGCCTTCTTGTGAAACCCCTGGACTTATGGTAAGAACTTTGAGCCACTTAGAGGACCCAATCCAGAGCCAAATAGCCTTTCAAACAGAAACACAGTGTTCTAGGAAAATCCATCGGTCGGCCGTAACATCGATCTCACGGCCTTAACATCCATTCCTCACCCGAGCAACCTGTTGCTAGCAAAATCTCCCTGAGAGATCAATGCCTCGGCCGCCAGATCAATGGCTCGGCCGCTCAATCCATACCTCGGTCGCGACATCCTTTGCTCGGCCGCCAGATCGACCTTTTTCCAGACTCTCGAATGTTCTGTCGGTCGTTTGATCCAATCACGATACCTTTCCGATGCGTTCGGGCCACGTTCAGAGATTACGATAAGGAGTTCGAATTGCATTGCAATTGCAACTACAATCGCGTGCTTTGATTGGCTGGAGTGAGTCATCAAAATTACCTATATATAGAGGCCTTTGCACCATGAAATTGATATACTTTCACACCCTCTCAAGTCACGAAGCTCTGTAGAAACACATATACAAACCATCTTCACAAAAGCCCTAACCTCCCGAAGGCAGCCATCAATCCGACGATCAGACCCCGGAGTTCAAACCCTAAACCTAGGGTTTCATTCAAGAAGCAATCAATCAATCAATCCCCATCGATCCGAAGCAATCAAGCAACTGATGGATCAAGGTGGTGAGGCCCAACGGCCTCTGGTTTGGTCTATTTATCGCATATGCATTTAATTTTAGCGTTTTAATCGTCTGTTAAACTTTCTGTCTGGTGTGAGGAAGAACACCAGCCGGGGCTTCGATGCCTCGGCCGGTACATTGAATCAGCATGATTACTCGACCGTGACATCCATTCACTGGCCGAGTAATCGATCTGCTGGCACAGTCTGCTTTGTTTTGTTGCTTTCTGACGTATGTTCATTTATTATCTCGGCTCACCTTATCTACTGTTTAAGGCATAAAAACTGACTACTTGTTTAGAATTGAATAAAGCATCTATACGTCTTATGTTGAGCAATTATGGGCTAGCTTCACGGCTAGGCAGAGAGGGGTGCCTAACACCTTCCCCTTACTGTACTTTTGGCTTCCATACCCAGAATCTCTATCTGTTTTCCTAGTTTTAATAAACTGGGTGGCGACTCTATTTTGATGATAACCGCTATCGTGTGGCAATACTTCTAGCCATGGAAGTATCCACGATCTTGGTTTATGAAGTGAGCAACCAATCGAGCAAATAAACGATATCAAACTGTATGGCGATGCCCCGCCTGTGAGGTGTCTACAGGCTCGAGATAAGGGAGAAATAGTGGATGGAACAGTTGAGAGAGTTTTTCATACTCGTCCCAGCCCAGTAGTAGAGTCGTAGTATTAGAATAAGGTCCCGAGAGTTGTAGTTGCACTTGAGGTATATTACGACAAACCTGGATCATGTAGTAGGAGTATGTAGGACCGTTTCAACTTGTATTTGGAAAACCCTATCATTTGTTTTTGTAGTAGAACTCTATGCTTATGTTTGTAACCCTTTTCTCATCTATGAAAGGTTTGCTTCGTTTAAAAAGTGTACTATTGCTTACTATTCGATATTTTGCTTTAGTAGTTAAAACAGTAATTACAAAAGACAATCGTTTAAAGTAGACTAAACCTCCCCCTTTCGATTTCAACTCGTAGATGGTGAACCGACGCAGCGGATTAGGACACGAAATCAGAGAATCCTTTAATGCTAACCCCAACCTAACCCAGATCATGCAAGTGTTCGTGGCCGCTTTGAATGCCAACCGCCGGAACCAGAACCGCGACGATGAACCTATGACCCGAACCCGTGCGCTGAACGAATTCTGCAAACGCCGACCTCTGACCTTCAACGAAGATCCTAACCCCACTGTGACTGAAACATGGCTGAAGGAGGTCAAGGTGATTCTGGACACCTTGGAGATCACCCGGGATGGAGATCGTGTAGCTTTAGCTACTTACCAACTGAAGGGAGAAGCCCGCTATTGGTGGGATCTGATGGAGGCAACCCATGCCATAGCCACCATGACATTCGCCGAATTCGAGACCCTATACCTAGATAAATACTTTCCCACACCCCTTCGCCTGGCCAAGGAGCAGGAATTTATGAACTTGAAACAAGGAACAATGACTGTTACCCAGTACGTGGCCATATTCGAAGAGCTGTCCCGTTATGCCCTAACTGCCATAGCAACTGAGGGCAAGAAAGCGAGAATATTCGAGTGGGGGTTGACAACCGCTCGAAGGGTTGTGGTAGCTCAAGCTTTCACCACCTATGCTGGGGTGGTAAAGTGTGCGCTCCGACTAGAAAGCGAGGAGGCGGATTTTAAGACCTGATGGAGGAAGTGTAGACATCCCAATTTGGACTTATTAATCATCCTTAATTTGTGCCCTCGAAGCCCCCCGATGATGAAATTGAATCCAAACAGGCCTTGGAAAACTTGGACGATGCTTTTTGGACTTTTTCAAAATCAAAACATTCCTTTTTCCCGACGCCCTGAGGGTAAAATTGGCACACATTTCATCATATAAAATATATTTGAATGAAACCAATTGGGTTAGAAAGAGGACTTAACGAGCTTTCCAACGCTTCAAAAAACACCCAAATCCAAGTTCGGGAGTGTCCGTGGCGCCCTTCTGAAGTTGGGCAACCACTCTAGAGCGCTCGGGAACACTCTAGAGTGCTAGAGCGCTTGGGAGTGCTAACAAACCAATGCATGTTGAGCTTGGCCTTTGACCATGGCTTTTCAGGCTTTTCAGTCCGTTCAACATTCAACCCTGCATGTTCGAGAGGCCTGCCTGAGCCAGCAGGTATCTCATCATTCCATTTTTCCCCCTAAAATGATTTCTTTTCATTTTTTATTTGATTTTCAAGCTAAAATCCTCATTTTGGCTCCCTTATATATACCCCCTCATTCAACACCAAGAGGACCACGAAATTCCTCTCACTCTCTCCCCTGTTTTCTGAAAATTTCAGTCTCTAAACCTCCCTCAAACATTTTTCAAAATTTGAGTTTTCAAAAGAAAAGTTTCAAACAATCTTCAAACTTCAAATCTCTAGTCCATCTAGAACTCCATTTTCCTATTGTTTTCAATCCACTTTCAAGCATCCATTTCAGTCCAAGAAACTAAGTTCAAGTCAAGCATAGGTATAAAATCTCATTTTATACTTAAAGTCAACTGTTTTTCTACTTCTGAGGGGGATCAAGAGCTTGTAGCAGTTTCTCATACTGGTTATAAGTCCATTTGATCTTGGTTTAACAACAAGAGCAAGAGGAGTACAAAGAAGCAAAACATTTTTTTTTTTGGGCACTATGGTCACTCCCGAGCGCTCGGGACCATTCCAGTGAGCTCGGGAGTGCTGCTGCTTACCAAAATCCTGTTTTGTCATCAAATGCTGTATTTTATGTTCTTAGTAGACACTGGGCATGCACTGGTCCTTCCAGAGCCCAGTTAGGTTTATTTATAGTTGCAAGGAAGCAAGGTTTGAATGGTTAGGACCGGTTCTTAGCTGTTTAAGTCTCTAGCTGAGCACGTCTGTACTTTGATTTCTTTGTGATTTTGCTGGCAGTACTAGCATGTGAATATGTCTAACCAAATTTGCAAGATGGCTTGACAGCATTCCCGAGCGCTCAGGACCACTCCCAAGCGCTTGGGAGTGATTTCAGTGACAGTTCGTTCTGTTTACTTGCTTCATCATTCTATTGCACCTTGTACACTTTGCACATGCATGCACTACTATCTTTTGGCATTTGTACATACTTACTAGTTGGTTTAATGAAACAAAACATTTTTATTAAAAATCCGACAAACATTGAGTAGAGACTGATCTCACATCGGGCGGGGGGGGGGGGGGGGTGCCGTAAAACCCTTCCCCCTTCGTAACATGGCTTCCAAACTCTCAAACAAATCTCTAGTTTTTAATTCAAATCAATCATTTTCAATCAAAACGGTTTCTCGGGTGGCAAACCATAAATCCGGGTGGCGACTCCTCAATTTTTCAAATTCAAAACATCTTATTTTTCGGGCCGCCCCAATCTATCTGGGGCTGTGGTAGCCCACATTGGCGACTTCTCCGGGGATAGCTTGATTAATACTTAGAATTTATATACATTTGTGAACAATCATTGCAAAGTCTGTCTAAAACAACGACGCTTTATGCTCATTGAAGGAAGGAAATGGCGATTCTAACTGGATTTTATATCCGGTCATTCGGACCTGGGGCTTTTTGATTGGTTACTTGTGTATTTTTCTCCAAGTATTAATTAATCAAGAGAGCCAAGCTTGAAAATGTTTGTGGGATTTAAAATATTTTGTTTCATTGTCTATCTTTTGTATATATATCTTGTTCAGCCTCGCTGTTGTGTTCTGGCAATCTTGCCCAGCTTGCCGGTGACAAGGAATCCCAGAATGCTCAGCAACACTCGACCGTGATGAGTCATCTCTGCCATTTGTACCGTTGTTGGGTGTACATTCAACAACGAGAGGCATACCTTGACTCTAGTCCAAGGAACCCTTTTTAAACCAAAACCCGGCCTTTATACATGTGTAGAAAGCAATAGAACCTTAAAAACTAGGACAGGGACCCGCAAGGTAGGACTATGTGCTATATCCTGCCTACATGTTACTGCTGTCTGCATTTCACCAAACATCTCATCCATGTCATGCCATCATGTTGTCTGTTTCAAGTCCTGTGCTTCTTAAACTCGCTTGCGCGGTCTGTAGAATGTTGCCGAGACCCGATGAAGAGTCGTGCACCCCAGTGTACGTTGTCTAAACTACATGAGTCCTTAGAACAACGAGACTTTGAGAAATCAAAACATACTAAGTCCTTGACTAACGCCTAATCAAAGGTTCAATGGAGAATAAGGAATAACGTGGAAACGATGTCGTGATGCCACGTCACTTACACCATTTCGGCTATTGGCGCCATGCCATTGATGCCACCTTGGTTATGGAATCACGTCGTCCATTCTAAGTTATTCCAAGTTCAAAATTGAAACTTCAAATGAGGACTAGTTGAATACTTAGTTCATTTTGACCTCTCTTGGAATTTGTTGTTCTAAACAAAGGATACGCCTTAAAAGAAATTCTGAGGAATGAGACAACCTTCAAAAGACTGTAATCTTATCCCGCTTGCGCATTGCACCTTGCATCTTATGCTGTCCATTTGCTTTCGTGTCGCGTATAGAACTCTTAGACTCCCTCGCGTGGCTTGTTTAGGATTGCTTAGACCGATGAAGAGTCGTGCATTTTAAAGGCACGCTGTTGAAATTAATTAGTCGTTGGAACGATGAGGTTTTGGGGATATCAAAATTCATTAAGTTTTCAATACATTTTTCAATCATGGATTCAATGAAGATTAACGAAACAATTAAGCTACAATGTCGTGATACCCACACCACTCAGGTCATAGTGCGAAGTCACTTACACCGCTTAGGCTAATAACGCCATGCCACCTATGCCACCTCGGTTACGGTATCATGTCATTTACGCCAAACGGTTTTTTTGAAACCAAAACAGAAATTTTGGGTGAAAAATGTTGAAGACTTAATTTGTCTTGATATCTCCCAAGTCTTGTTATTCCTAATCAAAGGATACACATTCAAAAGAATCTCTGAGGACTAAGGCAATCCTTTATAGGTTGTCATTTCTTGGGTCTAGGAGACCATAAATCCGCGGAGTTTGAGATACCTCCGGTGTTCGCCGTGCCCGAACGGCTCCCTCTATTTTAGTCTAACCTTAAGTGCATCTTCCAGCAATCTTATTGCTCTGTCTCGGATGGTCTTAGATAATGAGATTGGCTCTGATTCCCAACATGCGGAATTAAACCTGCCTGACATCGACCTACCCGTGATTGTTGGAACTATCTGTAAAGTTTGATCCCTTGAGTCGACGATGACGACACGTGAATAACAATTCTTTTATTCATACATGTTTTTTTCAATAAATCACAACAAGGGCACATTCTGAGTTCGCTTTTTTGCTTTACTGTCAGTATTGGACCATCCATCCTACAACAAAACCATACCCTCATAGACTCAGAATTTGTGGGGAAGATATGGAACAACCGATGGAAATTTTGAATGGGGAGCATTCGAACGGGGAACAGCCAATAGGGAATTTGAATGAGTTGGATCAAATCCGAACCTCTATCCAGCAGATGGGTGAACTGAACAGACAACCAGATTACCCAGTTGATGCTCATGATAACCGGGGTTGCCAGATGACTTCCATCTCCACAAAACCTAGAAACACCCCTCGAAAATAACCATGAACCACCCCCTGAACCAAACCCCCAAAGCCCAGAAGTGGCCACCATCAAAGCCAAATTGGCCCAACTTGAGCAGTCCTTAGCCAGAAGCGAAAGAATCACCTCAATTGGTCTCGACATCGACGAACTCTGCCTCTTCCCAAATGCCAGACTACCCAAGAAATTCAAGCCAATCGACTTTGCTAAGTTCGACGGAACCGGTGATCCAAAAGCACACTTGACTAGCTACATTGGGGCACTTTCCATGTGGGGCGTGGAGAAAGACGCCATGGCCCAAATGTTTTGTCAAACATTGGTTGGACATGCCCTGCAGTGGTTCACTGTCTTGGAAATAACAAAGGAGAAATCTTGGGAATCTGTGAGGCTTTCGTGGCCCAGTTTGACTACAACATCCAACTTGAGGTCACCATCCGAGAGTTGGAATCAACAAAGATGGGATCGAAGGAGTCTTTTATGGATTTTGTCCGAAGATGGAGAGCAAAGACTATTCAGATGAAGGAGAAACCCTCTGATAAAGATCAAATTCGGATGATTGTCCGAAATCTCCAGCCCACGCTTGCCAAACACATGATCTTAGCTCAAGCCTCTTCCGACTTCAAGACATTCTTCGAAACAGGCCTGGCAGTCGAAGAAGCTGTTCAGTTGGGCATCCTCGAAAATGCTGATTCCTTCCCAGAAACAAAAAATGTGGACCCCGACAGCAGCAACACGCTCTATGGCTACACCAACCTGCCATCTAACCCTACAAATACCGACCCTGCCCGGACCGAGCCCGTTAGCCAGATCATTGCTCAAGCCACCAAGCCTAAATAGCCTTGTGTCTTTTCCTAGTTTCCCGTACCATTATCCATGGTATTCAAAAGGCTTGTCGAAAGTGAAACATCAAACCACTCCTTCCAACTCCCCTACCTCAAAAGCTCCTAGCCTACCACAACCCCAATCCCTTCTGCGCCTTCCACCAAATGCCCGCCCACGTTACCAATGACTGTCACCGTCTCCGTCACAAGATCCAAGACTTAATCGATGACAGAACCATCCCAGTGCCGGACCTCAGATTAGGAGGAGGATTTTGAGTGCAGTAAAGCATGAATGGAATTTCTCACGGGTTGGGAAAACTTTTATGTTTCAAGTCGAGTCTTTTTCAAGTCAATTTCTAGTCAGTTTGTACTTCGAGTCTTTCATGCTTTCGTGTCTGTACATTTTCAAATTCAAGTTTGTAGTCAAAGAAAAAAAAATCAAAAAGAGAGTTAGTTTCGTTGTCCTGAACTACGTTTTGACATAATTCCTTTGCAAGAAGGATATGTAGGCAGCCTTATCCTGAGGCCCGGTCATGTTCATTTGAGTCGATCCTAAAGTTCGGTCACAATCTTTCGAGTCGATCCTTGGTCGGTCCGTCCCGTCTTTCGAAATCAACGTCAAGCCTCTTGTGTCAAAATTGTGATAATAAACTCGCGTTTTGTGATAATTCCTTAACTTGGAATTGCTTTTCACCATCAATTGAGGAATCAAAACACGAGATACTTCGCCCTTGCAAGAAGAAGAATTTCATGGGACCACTCCCTGGTGCCGTCAAGAAGAAACACCTTGGCCAGAGAAAAAGCTCGCTAGATCAAAACCTCAAAATGTGATCTAGGCAAAAGTAGAGCACACAAATCTCTTAACTTGCATCTAGGATCTAGTTATCAAGTTGTGCAATTCAAAATGAAGAAAGGCATTCTTTTCTTTTATCAAACGCTTGAAGATATATATCCATTGATACCCCCTTTGAGTGTCAATCAATTTCTTTGAAAGAACCCAGCTAGACAGCTATCCCCCATACTGGGGTGAAATGAGGAAGAGAAAAGTGCCAAACACATGACTATCATCGATGCATCAGAACTCGAAACGAGAAGGTGCCAATTACATGGGCACAATGAGATGTAAAACTTCAAAGAAAAATTAGAGAAGCTCAAAATTCAAAGCATCAAGAATGAAAGTGCCGAACACAATGACACAACAAAGTGCAAAGCAAATCAAGTAAAAGAAGGCGCCCATCAAAAGCAGAAAGGGTACAAAAATGTTCAAGATGGCTGCTAGCTCTCGAAACCCAAAGAAAATGAAAAATTTTGAACCTATTATCCTTTCTTTGTTAAGCCAAACCTTGGCCACGTTACAACCCGAATAAAGTCCTTTTAGATTGAAAACGCAACTTGATAACAAAATTCCTAGACAATAGGAGAAAACAAGAAGGAGGGGGGCATGACATTTTGCGAATCCTGCAAAATCCAAACTGGGGCATTTTAAAAATTCATGGATTGTCATCGGCAACCTGGGGCACGGTTCGTGGTAAAGATTCTCCTGTTTTGACAAAACAAGATCAAAGAAAATCCTGAATGAGCATCACTTGATGGAGCTAAAACAATTTTAAAACCCCAATTGGAAAAATCATCGAAACTTGATTTTATCATGACAATTTCAAACATCAATTGTGGGGCATGCTTGCCATTTTTTTTTAAATCCTTAAGTAATCAAGCTTCTCGTTCAGTCAAATTAAAACTCCTCCCCCAGTCAAATCATGCTCCTCGTTGAGTCAAATCAAACTCCTCGTCCAGTCAAGATCATCATGGAGAGTCAGTCCTCTCATAAATGGTCTTTCTTGTCGTTCGAGTCATCTAGGCCTTGTTCAAATTCACATAAGGTCATCTGTCTTGTCAAGTCATACTGATCTTGAGATCCCAACTCGTGAGAGAAATTCCAATACATGGAAGAACCCACGCTTGCACTCATGATGAAACTGGTTGCCGAAACTATCAGTGGAATCAAAGAATAGAATCAGAATTAAGTTCTGTCATTCACTGAGGCACATCATCCCAATGTCATCAATCACAACCAACATCAAGACTGGGCATGAATGCTCAAAACTCAAGCCCTGATCAAAGTCAAACTCAAACCAGCTCAGTTCAAGCCCTGGATCCAGCTCAAACCTAATTTCCATTCAAAGACAAACTCCATCCTAAATCCTAAGGTCCTGAAAAATACCAGCCCGCTGGCCAAAAACAGAAAAGCAGAAAGGGTACTCGGACATGTCCTTTGTTTTTTAAAAAATAAAAAATCATCATTGTTGTCAGATGTCGAAACACGGGTCTCACTTTCTAGCCTCAACCTCTTATCGTCGCATCCATCTATCATATTTGTCAACACAACTGCTTGATGTTCTGCCATAGATTTGGCATCTTCCTCAGAGACATCTTTCAATCAACTTCTGCCAAAGATTTGGCACTGTCCTAAGTGACATCATTCAATCATTTGCTGCCATAGATTTGGCACTGTCCTGAGTGACATCATTCAATCATTTTCTACCATAGATTTGGCATCATTCTGAGGGACATCTTCCAATCCAATTCCGCCATAGATTTGGCATTGTCCTCTGGGACATCATTCAATCATCTTCCGCCATAGATTTGGCACCGTCCTGAGGGACATCTTTCAATCAACTTCTGCCATAGATTTGGCATTGTCCTCTGGGACATCATTCAATCATCTTCCACCATAGATTTGGCATCGTCCTGAGGGACATCTTCCAATCCAATTCCGCCATAGATTTGGCATTGTCCTCTGGGACATCATTCAATCATCTTCCGCCATAGATTTGGCACCATCTTGAGGGACATCTTTCAATCATTTTCTGCCATAGATTTGGCTTCGTCCTCCGGGACACTTTTCAATCATTTCTTGCCATAGATTTGGCATTGTCCTCCGAGACACATTTCAATCAACTTCTGTCATAGATTTGGTATCGTCCTGAGGGACATCTTTCAATCAACTTCTGCCATAGATTTGGCATTGTCCTCTGGGACATCATTCAATCATCTTCCGCCATAGATTTGGCACCGTCCTGAGGGACATCTTTCAATCAACTTCTGCCATAGATTTGGCATTGTCTTTTGGGACATCATTCAATCATCTTCCGCCATAGATTTGGCACCGTCCTGAGGGACATCTTTCAATCAACTTCTGCCATAGATTTGGCATTGTCCTCTGGGACATCATTCAATCATCTTCCACCATAGATTTGGCATTGTCCTGAGGGACATCTTTCAATCAACTTCTGCCATAGATTTGGCACTGTCCTGAGTGACATCATTCAATCATTTGGTGCCATAGATTTGGCACTGTCCTAAGTGACATCATTCAATCATTTTCTACCATAGATTTGGCATCGTCCTGTGGGACATCTTCCAATCCAATTCCGCCATAGATTTGGCATTGTCCTCTGGGACATCATTCAATCATCTTCCGCCATAGATTTGGCACCGTCCTGAAGGACATCTTTCAATCATTTTGTGCCATAGATTTGGCTTCATCCTCTGGGACACTTTTCAATCATTCCTTGCCATAGATTTGGCATTGTCCTCCGAGACACATTTCAATCAAATTCTACCATAGATTTGTGTTGTCCTGAGTGACCTCCTTCAATCACCTTTCGCCATAGATTTGGTTTTAATCCATTCGAGACAAACTAACTTGTCCCGGTGGATGGCACCCCTCGCGGTATATTCAATTTTAATCCATTCGAGACAAACTAACTTGTCCCATTGGATGGCACCCCTCGCGGTATATACAATTTTAATCCTTTCGAGACAAACTAACTTGTCCCGTTGGATGGCACCCCTCGCGGTGTATTCGATGTTTATCCTGTCGAGATAAACTAACTTGTCCCGTTGGATGGCACCCCTCGCAATGTATTTTAGGTTACTTTTTTGCTGGTTTAATTATTCCACCAACTGAGACAGGGCAATCGGTGGGCACTCCTCAATCAATTCGCCCTGTCAATTATTTGCTTGCATGCCTTCTACAGCATGCATGTTTGCATTTGCCTCGAAGAACTACGCTGGTCTGATCCCTACAAACGGGGTACGTAGGCAGCTCGAACAAGCACGACCTCAGGTTTTGAATGCTTGTGCGTCTTTATTTCCATTTGATTTTGGATTAAGGATTTTGTAGGGCTCGAATTGGGCTGTCTCAATCTTTGGGCGTCACTTGCATCCAAACATGATGCCGAGCGCCGTCCAAAGAGGGGCAACTGTAGACACCCCAATTTGGACTTATTTATCATCCTTAATTTGTACCCCTCGAGGCCCCTCGATGATGAAATTGAATCAAAACAGGCCTTGGAAAACTTGGACAATGCTTTTTGGACTTTTTCAAAATCAAAACATTCCTTTTTCCTGACGCCCTGAGGGTAAAATTGGCACACATTACAGCATATAAAATATGAATGAAACCAAATGGGTTAGAAAGAGGACTTAACGAGCTTTCCAACGCTTTGAAAAACACCCAAATCCGAGTTCGGGAGTGTCCATGGCGCCCTTCTGAAGTTGGGCAGCCACTCTAGAGCGCCCGGGGACACTCTAGAGCGCTTGTGAGTGCTGACAGACCAATGCATGTTGAGCTTGGCCTTTGAACATGGCTTTTCAGGCTTTTCAGTCTGTTCAACATTCAACCCTGCATGTTCTAGAGGCCTGCCTGAGCCAGCAGGAATCTCATCATTCCATTTTCCCCCCCAAAATGATTTCTTTTCATTTTTGATTTGATTTTCAAGCTAAAATCCTAATTTTGGCTCCCCTATATATACCCCCTCATTCAACACCAAGAGGACCACGAAATACCTCTCACTCTCTCCCTTGTTTTCTGAAAATTTCAGTCTCTAAAACTCCCTCAAACATTTTTCAAAATTTGAGTTTTCAAAAGAAAAGTTTCAAACAATCTTCAAACTTCAAATCTCTAGTCCATCTAGAACTCCATTTTCCTACTATTTTCAATCCACTTTCAAGCATCCAATTCAGTCCAAGAAACTAAGTTCAAGTCAAGCATAGGTATAAAATCTCATTTTATACTTAAAGTCAACTGTTTTTCTACTTTTGAGGGGGATCAAGGGCTTGTAGCAGTTCCTCATACTGGTTATAAGTCCATTTGATCTTGGTTTAATAACAAGAGCAAGAGGAGCACAAAGAAGCAAAACTTTTTTTTTGGGCACTATGGTCACTCCCGAGTGCTCAGGACTATTCCAGAGCGCTTAGGAGTGCTGCTGCTCACCAAAATCCTGTTTTGTCATCAAATGCTATATTTTTTGTTCTTAGTAGACACTGGGCATGCATTGGTCCTTCCAGAGCCCAGTTAGGTGTATTTATAGTTGCAAGGAAGCAAGGTTTGAATGGTTAAGACTGGTTCTTAGCTGTTTAAGTCTCTGGCTGAGCACGTTTGTACTTTGATTTCTTTGTGATTTTGCTGGCAGTACTAGCATGTGAATATGTCTAACCAAATTTGCTGGATGGCTTGACAGCATTCCCGAGCGCTCAGGACCACTCCCAAGCGCTCGGGAGTGATTCCAGCGACAGTTCATTCTGTTTACTTGCTTCATCATTCTATTGCACCTTGTACACTTTGCACATGCATGCACTGCTATCTTTTGGCATTTGTACATACTTGCTAGTTGGTTTAATGAAACAAAACATTTTTATTAAAAATCCCACAAACATTGAGTAGAGACCGATCTCGCATCGGGCGAGGGGGTTGCCGTAAAACCCTTCCCCCCTCGTAACATGGCTTCCAAACTCTCAAATAAATCTCTGGTTTTCAATTCAAATCAATCATTTTCAATCAAAACGGTTTCTCGGGTGGCAAACCATAAATCTGGGTGGCGACTCCTCAATTTTTCAAATTCAAAACATCTTCTTATTTTTTGGGCCGCCCCGATCCACCCGGGGTTGTGGTAGCCCACAGGAACGCAGCAGGCAACACTGGCAAACCAATCCGAACCCAACCAGCCAACAACAACAACCGTGGACCCTACCCTACCAAACCCTTTGCCTCGTCTCAAAACTACCATGCTTGGAAGATTGCTGCACTAGGACATGGTGAACAGCAGAGGAGCAGCCAGAAGAAAGCCACTGTTCAGTGCTTCAATTGCCAGGCCATGGGCCATTAAAAGCGTGAATGCCCCCAACCCCAGAAGGAGGACAGAGAGCTATTGGAACCAGAGAGCTCAACAACCTGGGCAAGCCGGATTTGGGAAGCAAAACCCCGGAGGACCCTGTAGCAACAGAACGAGCAAACAAAGGAAAGCAGCCCGTAGGAACCCAACAAGGCACTGGAGGGCGCATCTTTGCACTCTTGACTGAGGAACAAGAGCAAGATCCCTCTGTGATCCAAGGTACTCTATTATTATACAGTACCTGCGTACAAGGCTTGTTTGACTCTGGTACATCGCATTCATTCATATCTACTGCTTGCGTAACTGCTCTAGCATTAGAAATAGAACCCCTAAGTACGAGAACGAAGGTAGCATCACCATTGGGGGGAAGTAAAACTGTTAGTCTAGTGTGTAGATGGTGCAAGCTAGAAGTAGACAACATGCGATTAACCTGCGATCTTAGAGTAATCGACATGGCAGATTTTGACGTAATCGTGGGAATGGACTGGCTATCAGCACACCGAGCAGTCATAAATTGTCATCAGAAAATGGTTACAGCATACACCCCAGAGGGAACTCGTTTCCGTTTTAAGGGGGATAGACAAACCACGAGTTCAACGACGAAGAGATCAAGGCGGCAGAATCAACTATTTGGATGGATAGCTAGTCTCCAAATGGAAGAAACTGGCCGGATGGAACTGGGATTACCAAACATCGTGTGTGAGTACTCCGATGTATTTCCCGAGGAACTTCCTGGATTACCACCTCAGAGAGAGATAGACTTCTCTAAAGAACTCCAACTGAGGACAGCCCCGATCTCTATGGCACCATACCATATGGCCCTCGCAAAATTAAAGGAGCTCAAGACCCAATTACAGGAGCTGTTGGACAAATGGTTTACCAGGCCTAGTACATCACCATGGGGAGCGCCTGCGCTGTTTGTAAAGAAGAACGAAAGGAACGCTGCGACTGTGTATCGACTATAGGAAGCTTAACCAAGTCACCATCATGAACCGGTACCCCTTGCCTAGGATCGATGACCTATTTGATCAGTTGAGAGGAGCAACCTGCTTCTCGAAAATCGATCTCTGATCAGGCTACCATCAACTTAGAATCCGAGACGAAGACATCGCCAAGACAGCCTTTCGTACCAGATATGGACACTACGAGTTCGTAGTGATGCCATTTGGGCTGACAAACGCTCCGACAGTATACATGTGTCTCATGAACAAAATCTTTCAACCCTACTTAGACAAGTTTGTAGTAGTGTTCATTGACGACATTTTGATATACTCTGCCAGTAAGGAGGATCATGAGGAACATCTGCGGATTGTACTACAAGTACTCCGAGATAGCCAACTCCATGCCAAAGCAAGTAAATGTGAGTTTTGGCTGGAAATGGTTAAGTTCTTGGGTCACGTGGTATCCAAAGACGGAATCGCAGTGCACGAAGACAAGGTTGAAGCAGTGCTGAAGTGGAAACAGCCAACCTCTGTGTTTGAAATCAGGAGTTTCCTAGGATTGGCCGGATATTACCGAAGATTCATACCAGATTTCTCTACCTTTGCCAAACCGATGACGAGACTGACCCAGAAAGGAGTGAAGCTGGATTGGGATGAAGCTTGTGAGAAATCCTTTCAGGAGTTGAAGAAAAGACTGACCAGCGCGCCGATACTCATCATACCCGAGCGGGGTGTAGATTATACGGTCTACTGCGACGCATCGAGAGATGGTTTAGGATGCGTGCTGATGTAGAATGGAAAGTTGTAGCCTACGGATCCCGATAACTCCGACCGCACGAGAAGAATTACCCCACCCACGACTTGGAATTGGCCGCAGTAGTATTCGCCCCCAAATCTTGGCATTACTATTTGTGGGGAGAACAATTCGAGGTCTTCACCGACCACAAGAGCCTCAAATATCTTTTCACTCAGAAGGAGTTGAACTTGAGGCAGCGTCGATGGATGGAGTATTTGGAGGACTACAAGTTTATGCTTCAGTATCACCCTAGCAAGGCCAACGTGGTAGCTGATGCGCTGAGCCAAAAAGACATGACGTAGAAGGTCAAAAATGCCATTAAGGAATGGGAAATGGTGGACACTCTTAACAAATTTAACTTGCGTCCATCGGTGGAAAATGGGAATGCGCGTCTGTATGCCTTAGTTGCAGAACCGGCACTTCACCGAGAGATTTTACTAGCTCAGACTTCCGAGCAAGATTGCAATTCATCCGGTATCGAATCCGAGAAGGAAAGGCGCTACCGGGATGGACGATCGGGGAGGACAACAGTCTGAGATTCAAAGGAAAGGTATTCGTACCTAATATTGAATCTCTCCGAGAAGCTGTACTCCGAGAAGCTCACCATTCAAACATTGCAGTTCACCCTGGCGGTACGAAGATGTATCATGATCTGCGAAGGACGTACTGGTGGGAAGGAATGAAGAAGGACGTAGCCCGATTTATATCTACCTGTTTGGTGTGTCAACAAGTCAAAGCCGAACATCAGAAACCTGGAGGTGATCTTCAACCTTTATCGATCCCTACTTGGAAGTGGGAGCATATCTCTATGGATTTCGTGACTGGACTACCAAGATCTGCCAAGTCCAACACCGCTATTTGGGTGATCGTGGATCGACTCACCAAATCTGCACACTTCCTGCCTGTCAAGATGACAGAGAACGTGGAACAGTTGAGCCTGTTGTACATTCGAGAGATCATACGACTACATGGAGTACCTATCTCGATAGTGTCTGACAGAGACCCACGTTTTGTATCGCATTTTCTGGAAAGGGTTGCAGAAAGCGTTAGGAACCAACTGTAGGGAGGTAATCCCGAATAGGTACTAAAGAGGCCCGAACAGGTGGTACGTGAGGTCCCAAGTCCAAAATACTCGAGCAGGGGTATGGTCCAAAGAGCAAGGGTAGTTGTTGGACAAATCGCACGCTAAGGAGACCAATGATATGAGACATCATTGGTCCAGATAGTCTGTTCGGCAACAAGGGGGCCGAACTGGAGCAGCAGTCTGGAGGAGGTGCCTGGAGGCACTTCAGAGGGATCCTGAAATGGTAATTCCCAGTAAGGAAAAGAGATCTGGGGAGATACCCAACAAGAATGGGATGAACGGCCAGCTTTGGGAAAAGTTCCTAAATGGTCTATAAGGTAACACGCAGTTAAGGGAACGAGAATTCCTGATATTCCGAGTTCCCTTTACGAGAAAGGAAACTTAGGGCAGCAAGATGGCTTGGACAGCAAGTAGACATGAGTCTATAAATATGAGGTAAACCTAGAGGTAAAGGTACGCAATTCCTGGTTATTGACTCATTACCTACTAAGAATTAGAGTTTCCACTAGTACGAGATACTAACTTTGGCATCGGAGGGCCTTTGCCATGAGAAGGCAAAGGTGCGCTCACCTTTGTTTGTTTTACAGGTTCAAACTCCGGCGGAGTGCTAGGGTTCCGGCGTGGAGGAGGAAGTAGCCGTTGGATCTTGGTGCTGTTCGAAGGCCTTTTTCGTTTTCCTGCACTTATAATTGGCGTCGTCTGTGGGAAACGAAAGAGATCCCTTTGAAAAAGCGACCATGGCGGAAGAAGATCCAAAGACTCCACTTGATGCAAACAATCAGTTGGGTGGGGGAGGTGACAAATCCCCACCAGACCCTCCGAGGAAGCCCGACGGCGGGCGTGCGGGGAGGAGCACGAGCAAGGACCGCCCTCTGGCAATCCATGGCGATTCCAGAAACAAGGATGGACGGACGGCCACAGGATCCACGAGAAGGAGTAAGTCCCGCCGTGGGAGGGAGTCAGTGGCATGTTCGAAAAGCGTGCACAGCAGGGAAGACATCCTGGACAAAAAGAGACAGGAAATAGAGGAATACGCTCGTCTGATTAAAAGACGAGAATATGAGATTCAACAGCTGCAGCGGATACGAGAACATCCGGAAGATTCTGGGCTTTCACAAAGGAAGTCCAGAAAGAAAGGTTGGATATGGCGGAGTACAGGAGAGCTTCTTCACGAAAAAGAAGAAGCAGGAGCCTCACTCCGAAACGACCAAGGGCTTCTTCACGAAAAAGGAGAAGCAGGAGTAGCAGCTCCTCCCCCGAGGAAGGAGGGAGTAGGAAGCACCACAGGGACCGGTACGAGAGACCTGATTCCGACTGGAAAAAAAATAATGCCAGGGGTGCAAAGGGGTCAGAAGAGGGAACCATGTCTGCATGAGAAGTAGCACAGAGAGCCCTTAGCAACATAGCAACCTCTCCTTTTGCAAAGAGATTGTAGGAGGCAAGGTTGCCGAGCAGGGTGAAACACGGGACGTTTATCCTATACGAGACCAATGCAGACCCCGTGGCACACATACAGCACTCCCAGCAGGCGATGTTTAGGCACGATGGTGATGACGCGATCATGTGCAAGATGTTCCCATCTAGTTTGGGAAAGGTGGCCCTATCTTGGTTCCATAAGTTGGGGCCGAACACCATACGAGGATGGAGACAGTTGGCCGAGGAATTCACTGCTCGGTTCTTGACGAGCAGGAAACCACCCAAAACTTTTGAGAGTCTCTCAGTTATGAAGCAAGGAGAGAATGAGCCAATCAGAGACTACGCCAAGAAGTATTGGGAGACTTTCAACGAGATTGAAAGTTGCAGTGAGGAGTATGCAATAGCAACGTTCAAGACTGGGCTGCCTATTCGGGGAGAGCTACGAAAGTCCCTAAACATGAGTCCAGTGAGCACCCTGGCAAAGTTGATGGAACGTATTGAGCAGCATGCCAGGAACGAGGATGACATACTACGGGAAGATGGCAAACTGAGTGCCGAGCAAGTCAAGGGCCCTGCAAAGAAGGCAGATAAGCCCGAGCCCAAGACTTACAGAGAAAGGAAGGAGCATGGGCAGGCTAAGAAAGAGTCATACCGAGAGAAACATGCCCCTGACCCAAAGTCTTTCTTCTCAGTGACAACGGTTTGGAAGGAACCTATTTATCGGGTTCTTTATCGAATAAAGAACCGTCCGTACTTCAAGTGGCCCCCAAGGCTGGAGGGAGATAAAGACGCAAGAAGGGCTACGAGTCAGCACTGTAGTTACCACAAGGACTGGGGTCACATGACGGAGGATTGCGAGATGTTTAAACAGCACCATGATGACCTGGTCTCACGTGGGTACCTGAAAGAGTTCATCCAGGAGGAGCACAAGGGTGCCGAGAAAGCGAAGGAACTGGATTACGAGCAAAATCCAAGGGGCGTGATCCATATGATACATGGATTGGCCACACCTTATACGAGAAATGAGGTAAGGCTGCTCCAAAGGCAAGTGAAGCACGACCAGCACGTGATGCGGTTGGGAAAGAAATGAGGACGTGAAGCGGAAGGATGCAACGAGGGCATAGTCTTCATGGATGAGGACCTGGGAGGAGTCCAGGTGCCGCACAATGATGCTCTTGTCATAACCCTACGAATTGGGGAGTATGACATGGAGAGGATCCTGGTGGATTCAGGAAGTTGCACCGAAGTGCTCTATTACGACGCATTCAGGAAGTTGGGATTGGCACAGGCGGACTTGGTACGGTCAGTAACCCCGTTGGTCGGGTTTAGTGCAGGCGTAGTTTGGCCACTGGGTAAAGTGACCCTCCCTGTACGGGCAAGAACAGTTGTACTGAGAACCGATTTTTTGGTGGTGGATGTGCCGTCTTCCTATAACGCGATTATAGAAAGGACCTGGTTGCATAAGATGAGGGCAGTTTCATCCACCTACCATCAGATGGTGAAGTTTCCAGTGTCCAATGGAATCGAGAAAATAAGGGGGAACCAGAAGACAGCCCAACAATGCTTGGTTTCCATAATCAAAAAGGCACCCAAGGCACAGTTGGTGCAAACAGTTGAGGTTACCAATCAGCCGACCATCGAGGATGTCGGGGGGAATCCAGCCGAGAAAGTGGTGGAAGGATTGAAGAAAGTCCAGATCAACGAGAATGATCCCGAAAGGTATTTCCTAATCGGGGAAAACCTGTGCAAAGAAGAAGAGGAAGAACTGGTGAAATTTCTCAAAGAGCACGTGGACGTGTTTGCTTGGGTTCCCGAGGAGATGCCTGGGGTGGATGCAAACGTGATTTGCCACCACCTAAATGTGGATCCATGACACAAGCCTGTGTGCAGAAGAAAGAAGATATGTCGTACAGCATGTGGACGCTGTTATCGAAGAAGTCGACCGTTTGCTCA
The DNA here is from genome assembly GCA_025413875.1 of Rhododendron molle. NCBI lineage: Eukaryota > Viridiplantae > Streptophyta > Magnoliopsida > Ericales > Ericaceae > Rhododendron > Rhododendron molle. The sequence goes on from CM046393.1 coordinate 23,824,284, forward strand.
AGGCGAAGGCGATACGAGAGGTTTACTACCCCGAGTGGTTATCCAACACAGTAGTGGTGAAAAAGAAGAATGGGAAATGGCGGGTATGCGTCGATTTCACAGATCTAATCAAGGCTTGTCCGAAAGACAGTTTTCCCCTGCCCAGGATAGATCAGTTGGTGGATGCAACAGCTGGGTATGGGCGTATGAGTTTTCTCGACGCTTATCGAGGGTATCACCAGATAGCCATGTACGGCCCCGATCAGGAGAAGACGTCCTTTATCACACCACGAGGGTTGTACTGTTACAGTGTTATGCCCTTTGGTCTGAGGAATGCTGGAGCAACTTACTAGAGACTAGCAACGATTATGCTAAAGAATCTGCTCGGCAAGACCATGGAGGTGTACATAGACGATATGGTGGTGAAAAGCAAGGAGAAATGGGACCACATCGCTGATATGAAAGAAGCTTTTGAGATACTGAGAGAGTATAAGCTGAAGCTCAACGCCTCGAAATGTGCATTTGGGGTAAGTTCTGGGAAGTTCCTGGGTCACTTAGTGACCATTAGAGGGATAGAGGCGAATCCCGATCAAATAACAGCTTTCCAGAAGCTGCAGAGTCCGAGGACCACGAAGGAGGTCCAGCGGTTGATAGGGATGGCGGCAGCCCTTAACAGGTTCATCAGTCGTTTGAGTGACAAGTGTAGACCTTTCTTTCAGTTGTTAAAGAATAGAGAAGGTTACGAATGGAGAGCGGAGTGTGAACAAGCGTTCCAAGACCTGAAGAAGTACTTGGCGGCAGCCCCACTTCTGTCTACTCCTGAGCCTGGCGAGGTCCTGACCCTGTACTTAGCAGTATCCGAACATGCTGTAAGTGCGGTTCTATTGAGGAACAAGGGATCCGAACAAATCCTTGTCTATTACGTGAGCAAGACGCTATTGGATGCAGAAACGAGATATCTGCCCCTTGAGAAGTTGGTCCTGGCACTGAGGACGGTGGCTAGGAAGTTGCCCCATTACTTCCAAAGTCACAAAGTGGTGGTTTACACAGAGTTCCCGTTGAAGTCATTGCTTCGAAAGGCCGACTTCTCAGGACGAATATCAACTTGGTCGGTGGAATTGAGCCAGTATGATATTGATTATCAGCCGTGTACGGCAGTCAAATGGCAAGTTTTGGCAGATTTCGTGGCAGAGTTCTCTCCCGCAGTGGCCCCACAGCCTCCTACGAGAAAGGAGCAGTTGGTCGAGCCATCACCCGAGAAGCGAAAGGCGTCCGCCGAGCAGGACCCTTTGGAGTGGAAGCTTTTTGTAGATGGATCCGCATGCAACACCGGATCTGGAATCGGAGTGGTGCTTTTCCCTCCTGAAGGAATTATGATCGAATTGTCCCTGCGCCTGGGTTTCAGCGGAACAACGTGGAGTACGCAGGCACTCCTGGCCGGGTTACGGCGCAAGAACCTTGAAGGTAAAAGGAATTCGTATTCCGTGATTCACAACTCGTGGTGAATCACTACCCGATTGCGGGAAAAGATGGCAGCCTACGTGGAGGCAGCCAAGGATTTGCTTGATACCTTCGAGAAGATACACATCGAGCAGATAAGCTCTGGGCAGAACGCCCACGCCGACTCATTGGCTTTGTTGGCAGCGGCTGTGCCAACAGAGTTCAAGAGGAAGGTGGAAGTGGACTATCTTGCTGAGCCGAGCATCGGAAGGAGTGTGGAATTAGTCATGGACATGAACCAAGGACCAAGTTGGATGGATCCAATAGTGGAGTTCCTACGAGATGGGACACTCCCCACAGATAAGAAAGAAGCTCACAAGATAAAGACAAAATCTGCAAGATTTTGGCTATCACCAGACGAGAAATTGTACAGGAAGTCCTTCACTGGACCGTACCTGCTTTGTGTGCACCCCGAGATGGTGCAGAAATTCCTACACGAGATACACGGGGGAACATGCGGAAGTCATGCAGGTGGGAGATCCATTGCACACTGTGCAATCACCCAGGGTTACTGGTGGCCACACATGCAAGAAGATGCAAAGGTGTATGTAAAAATCTGTGAGAAGTGTCAGAAGTTCTCACCCATGATCCGAACACCAGCCGAAGATCTGGTGTCCCTGACAAGTCCTTGGCCATTTGCGTAGTGGGGTATGGACATCGTGGGTCCACTCCACAAGGCTACTGGGAACAGGAAGTTTCTGTTGGTAGCAACGGACTACTTTACCAAGTGGATTGAAGCAGAACCACTGGCAAAAATCACAGAACCTATGATAGAAAGGTTCGTGTGGAAGAGCCATTATCACTCGATTTGGGGTTCCTTATTCCTTGATCACTGATAATGGGTCGCAGTTCCAGAAAAAGTTCAAGGCTTTTTGTGCCCAGTATGGAATAAGGAACTACTATTCCACACCGGCCTACCCTCAAAGCAATGGGCAGGCAGAGGCGTCCAACAAGGCTATACTTGACGGGATCAAGAAAAGGTTGGACAAAGCAAAAGGCAAGTGGCCTGACGAATTGCCACTGGTCCTGTGGGCACATCGAACAACTCCTAGGAGGTCTACAGGAGAGACCCCCTATTCGCTAGCATATGGAACAGAAGCTGTGATTCCAATGGAGGTTGGTTTGCCGACCAACAGAACCACACTGGTGGAGAGTGGGGGCAATGACAGAGCCTTGGAAATTGAGCTGGACCTCACCGAGGAGAGGAAAGAACGAGCTCTGGTGCACCTGGCTTCGTACCAAGAGCAGTTGATGAAAAGTTACAACAAGCATGTCCACCCACGATAGTTTGGTGTTGGAGACCTTGTGGTACGAAAGGTGCTCGGCAACACCAAGGTGGCCAACGAGGGCAAGTTGGGGGCCAATTGGGAGGGCCCGTATCGAGTAACAGAGGTTGTCGGCATTGGGGCATATCGATTGGCAGACCTGGACGGGAACCCGGTACCAAGGCCCTGGAATGTTCACAACTTGAGGAAGTTCTACGTGTGAAGAACTTCGATTTCGTTTCTATTCTGTTTTAGATGCACATCGTGATTGTGTAACGTATGAATAAAATTCCCTTATGTTTTCTTTTACTAGTTGCAAGGGGTACGCGTAACGCCCCCTTGAGTTTTGCGAATTATGAATAAAATTCCCAGATTTTGGTAACAAACGCTATTTTTTACGAGTTTTTCATTTATCATGCTTCAAATACGAAGTCAAGCTATGTCTTTAGTCCTCACTTCGTATTGGGGAGCAGAGGTGTAGGGGTAACTAAATGGAATTTCGAATATTTCAAACTATTACCAAGTACGAATATACTTCTCTGTTTGTTCGGGTACGAATACACCCAGAATTGAGCCAAGTACGAATATACTTGACAGTTTGCTCGGGTATGAATACACCCAGAATTTTTACCAAGTACGAATATACTTGACTGTTTGCTCGGGTACGAATACACCCAGAGTTTTATTAAGTACGAATATACTTAACCATTTACCAGGGTACGAATACACCCAGAATTATGTCAAGTACAAATACACTTGACTGTTTGCTCGGGTACGAATACACCCAGGATGCATACGAGATTATGCACACTGTTCTCAAACATGAATACGTTTGGGAAAATTTCAAGTACGAATAAACTTGTACATGTGCGTGCCCACATAAACTTGCAACATAATCAAGGTATGAATGAACTCTAGATTACTAAGTCCAAATACGAGCACATTTGGGTAAGCTAAGTACGAATATACTAAGGAAAGTCTACAAGAATGAAACGTATGGGCTGCATACGTGAACATGCAGTAGCATCTAAGTTCGAAAAAACTTGAAGATTGCTCAGGTATGAACAAACCTTGAGCACGTGCATATACAATGTTATACAAGTATGGTCAAACAGCATGCTCGGGTACGAACAGACCCCGGATACATATGAGTGAATGTACTGGTAGACAAGCTGCGAGTGCAATTAGCGCTTACACTAAGGTACGAGAAACCTGCAACAGTGTAAATGAGAATACAGCTAGATTATCAACAGGCACGATGAGGCCTAGGAAGCATACATCAAGCTGAGTACGAAGATACCTAGCACATGAAGATACTGACCATGGGACAGCCACCTGTATTAAAGAAAGGCCACGAAGGGCCAGCCAAGCATATTTAAGCCACGAGGGCCAGGCAGAACAAAAGTATAGGCCAAGCAGGGCCACCAAAAGCATGAAATACCACGAAGGGCCAAAAAACCAGAGTTAAAGCATTTGGAAATGTATCAGTGCCGTGCAGGGCAATACCAATGGCCACGCAGGGCCAGTCAAAACTGATTAGAAGTTCCAGTCATTATCACTACAAAGAGTACAACTTACTCTTCGTTCGTCAGGTCTTGGATGATAGGCGGAGAGGCTAGAGCAGTTGGAGAGGCTAGAGCAGCTGTAGGGACCGGATCAGTTGTGTTGTCCGCAGCAGTGCTTGATTCAGGTGGGCCACCATTGGCTTCCTTTTGGCCAAGGTTGGTCACTTCCAGATTCCTCGGCACGGGCATCCTGCTGCCCGGAGACGTTAGCGTTAAGCTCCCTGTCTAGGCTGTCTTCCTCTTCCACAATCTCTTCCAGCTCCTCGGTAACCACCTGGATGCTCGGAAGGTCGATCTCAGTCCAGAGGGTAGAAGACTCTGGGGCACCAGATTTTTTGAGGCATGCCAGCCAGCCAGCTTCAAACACTTGGTCCTGGATCCCGGGCATCTGGTTTGTGTAGCTCTCAGTGGCCACGCAGATCCTCTCATTGTAGCCCTACTGGTAGGCAGCCTTGGCCTCGTTCTTGCTCGCCTCCAGCTCTGTGAGAGTCTGGTTCAGGCTGTCCTCAGCACCCTCTAGCTTACCCCTCAACTCGTCTGCCATCCCACGAGTTTGATTTCTCTCCCTCTCCAGCCTAACAATTGTATTCTGCAACTTGGCATTCTCGTTGGCCAATCTGGCACGCTGGGGCTCAGACTGGCCAACTTTCTGTGCCATGGCCACCATCTTCTGCATTGCCTGGAGATTTTAGACAAAAAAGCAAGCATTAGGCAAAAAGGAAGATACACGATTTACGTTAAAAAGCAGGATGTCTTTACCTTGGCACTGTGGCTCATGAATGAGCCAAGGAGGTTGTCCGGGGAGCTGGTGATCACCTTTTGCATGTCCCTAGGAAGCATGAATGCCTGGGACAATGCAAGGGCTGTACCCTCAGAGTCCACACTGTCACGGATCGTGGATCGCCGGCCGCCATGAGTGGTATGGAGCCCGGAGGGTGTTGGAGGTGCGATGAGCTCGACGGAGGTCATTCGGCGAAGGAGGCTCCGGCCATTGACGTTTGTCCCTATGGTGGCTTCGATCTCCTCGGGGGAGAAGCCCGGAGGGACATCCAGTTGAGCTGGGCCGCGGCGGCCATGAGACGGCGCCGGGCTCTGGGAGCGTCCACGACCACGAGATGTGCCGTGACCTCTCCCACGGCCAGCCCCTGGGAGGTTGAGGAGGCTGCTAAGGTTGATCGGGTGGTCCATTTCTTGAGGAGGGGGAGATGCGGAATATCCGCTGGAGGATGTCGAGGCCTCTTCGGCGAGTTGGATTGGCTCGTTGGGCAGAGGAGGGGTCCGAGAACGCCTCTCTTCTCGTTGCTCGGGCTGTTGAGATGGAGGATCAGGGATGATGGGAATGTCTGCTGCTCGGATTCGTCAGTCGATGAATCTGCCGTATGATGCACGGTAACTGAGGAGGATCTGCGCCGCTCTTGCTCGGCCAGCCAAGCACGTGCCTTGCCCGTTGAAAGCAAGAGCACGGTTGATGTCAGTCACGTGAACCTGGGGGGTGATGATGGCGTGCCCTTGGTTTACGCTTGTGGCTGTAAGTACGAGAAAAATTTGCAGTCAGTAAAGTAGAAACAGGAAACGCAATACGAAACATTGCTCGGCAAAGAGTTCTACGAGAAAAAGAACTAACGTGGAGTGCCAAATCTGTGGGGTACGTGAAAGCCGACGACTCTACCGTCCTCGTCTCTGGGCTCGAAGTTCCCCGTGACGATGAGGAAGTCGTCGTCGTCCCCTCGGGCAGAGTCAGGCAATTCAAACACCAGCCTTTTTCTGGAGTCCCTACTCTTGAGGTAGTAGGTCAGGGCATCCTTGGTTCTGGAAATACTATACAGGTGGTGAATGTCGTGCAAACCTAAGGATGTGCCTAGCATCTGGTTCAGGGCATTGATGCCCATGACAACCCTAAAGAAGTTGGTTAAAACTTGCATAGGGGACAGTCTGTAATGGGACAGAACCTGGCGGAGCAATGGTGCCAGGGGAAACCTGACACTGCCCTCAACGACGGCAACGACAGGGATGTGCAGAGTGTCATTATCGAAACACTCACGGATGGCGTTTTCAGGGGCCAATGAAGTGGCCACGTTGTCTGGGATCTCGTAGCGAGATCTGAACTCGGCCATCCTTTCGGGTGTGTCACAGTGCCTACGAAATCGACCCATAACGAGAACTGTGGGTGTGGGTTTTCTAAGAAAGAGATGGGTACGAAGAAACCCTAAGGGGACTGTAGTAGTCCTAAATTGACGACGAAGGCGGAATAGAAAGGGGGAATGATAACTTACGGGGATAACGATCGAAGACCCTAGATGCAGAAAGGGTGAACCACGAGATGGTGAATAGTACTTTAATGGCGGGTATGAGCGAACCGTCTTTCTGCAAAGGGAACTTAGAGAGCAAGTGGGGTTTGAAAATGGGACGAAAACCCAAGTATACCCCAGCAAAGGGGGTGACGTATGAGAAACGTCACCCCAGACGCCGTTTGGGCATTCCGTTCCCCAAAACGTCTGCTCGCATTGAATGTGGGCAATACAGGGCACGCCGCGTGTAAAGGCAATAGCTGGAAAAGCCTGCCCAGACCAAACGATGAGACGTTTGGCTTGGACTAATGATGAGTTTGCACCCAGTACGAGAAACAGGGTGCAGGAGCAAAGGACGAGAACCTTGCTCGGTGTTCGGAAGCTTTGCTCGTCATATTAAAAGAAGAAAATAACGAGTAAAGCTGGGGAGCCATTGTAGGGAGGTAATCCCGAATAGGTACTAAAGAGGCCCGAACAGGTGGTACATGAGGTCCCAGGTCCAAAATACTCGAGCAGGGGTATGGTCCAAAGAGCAAGGGTAGTTGTTGGACCAATCGCACGCTAAGGAGACCAATGATATGAGATATCATTGGTCCAGATAGTCTGTTCGGCAACAAGGGGGCCGAACAGGAGTAGCAGTCTAGAGGAGGTGCCTGGAGGCACTCCAAAGGGGTCCTGAAATGGTAATTCCCAGTAAGGAAAAGAGGTCTAGGGAGATACCCAACGAGAATGGGATGAACGGCTAGCTTTGGGAAAAGTTCCTAAATGGTCTATAAGGTAACACGCAGTTAAGGGAACGAGAATCCCTGATATTCCGAGTTCCCTTTACGAGAAAGGAAACTTAGGGCAGCAAGATGGCTTGGACAGCAAGTAGACATGAGTCTATAAATATGAGGTAAACCTAGAGGTAAAGGTACACAATTCCTGGTTATTGACTCATTACCTACTAAGAATTAGAGTTTCCACTAGTACGAGATACTAACTTTGGCATCGGAGGGCCTTTGCCACGAGAAGGCAAAGGTGCGCTCACCCTTGTCTGTTTTACAGGTTCAAACTCCGGCGGAGTGCTAGGGTTCCGGCGTGGAGGAGGAAGTAGCCGTTGGATCTTGGTGCTGTTCGAAGGCCTTTTTCGTTTTCCTGCACTTACACCAACGTAAGGCTTAGTACGGCCTTCCACTCGCAGACAAACGGACAGACAGAGAGGACAATACAGACATTGGAGACATGCTGAGAGCCTGTGCGTTAGATTTCCCTGGGAACTGGGAACAGCACTTACCATTGGTGGAGTTTGCCTACAATAACAGTTATTAGGCGAGTATCGAGATGGCACCATACAAAGCTTAATACGGACGACCCTGTTGATCTCCAGTCTGCTGGACAGATGCTGGAGAAACAGGATTGATAGGACCTGATATAGTACGGGATACTACAGAGAAGGTCAAGACTATTAGGCAAAGGATCCAGACCACTCAAAGTCGATAGAAGAGTTATGCAGATAAAAGGAGCCGACTGTTAAGTTTTGAAGTGGGAGATCATGTGTTCCTAAAGATCTGACCGAAGAAAGGAGTTATCAGATTTGGGAAAAAGGGAAAGCTATCCCCACGCGACATCGGACCCTTCGACATTGTGGAGAAAATTGGAAAGGTTGCGTATCTTTAGCCCTACCGCCGCAGCTAGATAGAGTGCATAACGTGTTTCACGTTACGATGCTTCGCAAGTATCTCGCATTGCCTACGCATGTACTCAACTGGGAAGACATCGCCATCGAGGAAGACGCAAGATACGAAGAGGAACCAATGGAGATTCAAGACCGGAGTGAGAAGATCATTCGGAACAAGACAATCAAATTCGTCCGAGTCTTGTGGAAGCACCGTGGAGCTGGAGAAACCATATGGGAAAGAGAAGAGACCATGAAGGAAAACTATCCTCACCTATTCGAATCCGAGCGTACGCTGAATTTCAAGGACAAAATTGTTTAAGGGGGATAAGTTGTAACAACTCGGATCTAAATAGGTATGGTCTTATCTCCATGATCTTTATTCCTGAGGAGCTAAGATATTCCAGCTTGAATAAGAAGTTCCAAATCTTAGTTAGGGGTAAATAAAAATTTCGTTGTTAATATTCGAAAATTCTTTTATTACTCTTGGTTGGTTATTAATCGACTTCTAATTGCTTATTATCCGCCATGATTATATTAAAGCCTTGTAGTTACGATTCTTGGTTGGAAATCCTACTAGACTAGTGTATTTAGTTTTAAACCAACCAGTTAGAATAACTTAACTACCATTTAATCTAGTTATTGCCTCCTAACCCTTGGTAAACTTATTGAACCATTTGAACCTCATGACCCTTTTATCCCTTTGAGCCTTTTGAACCCCTTGAACCTTATGGACCCTATGTGAACCTTTTGAACCTTCCTATGTGAACCTTTTGGACCTTTACCTTTACCCATTGGGCGATAAATGTTAGGATAATCTTTACGCATTGGACAATAAGAAATCTAGATTTTATTTACCAAAAGTACATTACTAGATTTGTTAAAGGTACATATATATAGTTATAAATGGTCATATACACACATGCCTAAAGGTATATATACATATATTTTTCAAGTATATATTACTTTAATTCTTTACCCATTGGACAACCAAAGTTAGGGAAAATATTATCCATTGGATAATAAAGCAAATCCCCAAAGTACTAAGGATTTACTAGTTTAATTCACCATATGATTTTATATATATATTGTATATGTACCAAAGATTTAGAAGACTAGATTTTCCAAGTACACAATATAATATTATTATTTGACATGTGCCACTTTAGGCTATTTTAATGGGAAATTTGATTTGGAAATATATATATATATATATAATTTTACAGGAAAGTGTTTGAATTCAAAAGACAACCAACGGTCCAAAATTATACCCTGCATAAATCTACACTCTCCGTTCTACAATGGCAGACCCGTAAATACTTACTACTTTCTCCGTCTATTTCCAAACCCACTCTTTCCCAAACACCCTTCCCTGCCATACGCCCTCTCCCTCTCTCTCCGAATACGGCCTCTCTCCCTCACTCTCTCTCTCTCTCTGCGAAAACTGCCTCCCCCCTCACGCAGCTTCGCCACTACCTCCTCCCCTCGCGCTGCCGCCGCTCTCCCATCTGTTGCCATTCCTTCCAGCCACTATCCCTACCGTCTTTTAAGTAAGTGCTTTGCCTTTTAGTAAACAGAAACAGTTGGGCTAAACAAATTTGGGGTAAAGGTTTTGAAAAAGTTGAGGTAAACGATTTTGGATCCGGTTTAAACGAGCGGCCGCCGCTGCCCAATCCCCTGGCATGTACTATGTGGTACTAAACAGAACCAGGTTGGATTAGCAGCAGACTAAACAGAAACAGATTGAATTACTATGTGGTACTAAGAGGGATACACCTCTGGAAAAAAAAAAAAATTACTCCTATGCTATGCGTTTACGTGCCGACACTGTTCTTAGTTAATTAGTTATTCAAGTGCTTTCTTATCTTTATTCCAGAAGTTATATTTGATGGGGAGCAAGACAATTGTGGGCATTTTTTATGCTTTATTATGCTTTGATCAGATATTCTAATCCTATACTAACGGTGGTCTTCGAGCGCGGTGGTTTGCATCCAAAGTGTTTGTAAAAATGCCTCATACAAATAGAATTGAGGCTAGAGATTACAATCGTATAAGGAGCCGCTATTTCAACATAAAATTTTGTGCATGTAATCTCACAGTTTGGTAGGAAACCACATCTTTCTTTAGTTGGGTTCAAACTTCGATTTCCTAATTGAATCATTAGTTTAAAGAAGCTTCCGTCCATTTTTTTCCGAATCTTGATTGTTGGGTTAGTGAAGTTATGGAAAAAAAAAATAGTGTGCGATCGAAGACCGACGGACTCTATCTTCATATCTATACATATTAGAGATTTATACATATTTGTTCCGAGCCGAGGTTTCAACGTCTCCCTGAACTGGGTTTTAGTAGTTCATGTTTTTTTTTTTGTGCCATGTAAAATGTGTGAGTATTGGGTTCCTCAAAAACCCAAAAATGGGGGGATTCTCTGCTGAGATGTGTTTCTCTGTATTTGATGGTAAGTGGGTATTCTGTTTCCTGGTTTAGATATTGTTCCGAGCCGAGGTTCCAACGTCGATTTAGGAATTGTGTTTCCCTTATATTTTTTTCATACGGTTTGGCTGAATGCTTTTTTCCCCCTACTTTCTTTTCTAGGTAGTAGGGGCGTAGCGCTTAAAATAATTTCAGTGTTGCAGTTTGTTGATACAGGATGGAAAAGGTTCACAAACATTGCTTCAGCATACATTGTTCATCTTGACGCATAATCACAATTCAATTGGTATGTGCTTTTAGTGTGGAAGGTTGTTATACCTGTTGATACTCTTCCTCAGCTGTTGAAAATCTGTCAAACTTAGGTTCTGATTACTACACATTCCTTTGCTGATGCTATTTGTTGCAGTAGTATTGCGTATAATTTCAAATTTGTTTGGATGTCAAGTGGGCAGAGCGAAGGTGCTTTTGTTTGAAGCAATCATGTGTTTTGATTCTTATCAGGGTACGACTAACTAGAGACAATGGCTAGCAAACGGAATCCAACACATGTGGCTAATGGAGGAGAATATTCACGGATATGGCTATTTCGGGAAAAAAATTATTTTTCAACTGACTAAGAAGTTTTTGGACAATATTGTATGACCCTTTGACCTACTTTCTTAAATAGTATGGGATTAGAATAATTAATCAGAGTTTCTACACATACTTTAAGGCACAATCTGGTAAGGAAATATCAAAATCAACCCTAGCGCAACGTGCACGACGAGAACGGGAACAAATTCTAAAGCAAAGTGCTGTGGTCAGTGGAAAGGAAAACTCACAGGTATACACGTTGACACCTACCTTCTATCTCCCATTTGGAAAATAGATATTATACACTTTCTTAAGCCATAAGTCGGTAAAGAAATATCAAAATCAGCAATGGGACAATGTGCACGACGGGAACGAGAGCGGATCCTTAAGCACAGTACTGCTCTGCAAACAGAACAACCCTTGATAAGGGATACAAGGGTAAGATGCAATAATATGATAGTCGATACAACCTTCAATTCAGATTTACACAACTGAATAGTTTGCTGTCTATTTATAGACACAACCTCTACAGGAAATAAATGTCGGGGCTGCAATTGATGAGCATTGTGCCAACAACGTACGTAATCGTGAGGTATTATTTATGCACGTCATTTAAGTTGTAATCAGCTTTAGTAATTTTTCGAATACACTATTTAGGATACACGAATGGCGAACACAATTGCTCACAATTCACCCATATTATTGAAGTTAAGATTTTAACGTACAGGCGTTAAATTTGGCCACTTGGCTCTCATACCAAGAATATCTTTATCTCCGTCATCTTTAGATTTTCCTTTTCATATGACAAGGAGTCAATTTCCAGTTGGTTTGGCATATGCTATGACTATTAACAAAGAGCAAGGACAATCTATTAAATTTGTTGGGGTCGATTTTGTACACCTGTGTTTAGTCATGGGCATTGTTAAGATGCACGTCTTTTGACCGCATAAATGTCCTTCTCCCCGAAGAAGCAATAGATTCCACTACCAATATTGCTTACCCTGAAGTTTTGTTATAGTGTGCTTTATCATACCAGGTACAACAGGTTGCATGGTATTACAATTTTTTTTTAGTTACCATATATCATCAACTAAACAAACAATTTGGTCTGCTAACTAGGTTTCTATTAACATATCACTATTCTTTTTTAGGATTGGGACCGAGAAGCCTTGAAGCTTAGACTGATCAATACAAGTTGAAGAAAACGGTGGACTAATAAGGTGTCTATAGTGTTTGAACATTTTCCATGAACGCTTATTGTCATACTCAAAATTCAAATTATGTGCACTCAAATGTAACCACGTGCGGTGCATGCTTGAAATAGGTATGTAGAAGTGAAGCAAAGACGTTTTGGACCTCGATCTGTAGGAAAGTCGAGGACTGGCAAATAGACAATGGGGTCATCGTGATAAGAGTTTTGTTTAGACATTAGAAATTTCATAATGGCACTTTATTTGTTAGGTTAAGTTTTACAAAAATATATTTGGTTTGACAGTACTTAATTTTTATTATGTGTTGGATGATTAATGAATTTTGGAAATTTGTGTAAAACTTGAATATTGTTTGCAACTCGATTTGTCCTGCACAAATACCAAAGTTTTGTTTGTTCCTATCCATTTTTTTGGTGTCCTCCCTTTGCTCATTAAACGACCAGTAGCTTTAGTTGTCATCAAAGTGTGTTACGTCAGGCCTTCAGGCACGGGCATTCGCTAGTATATATATATAGGTGTACTTGATGATATATACATATAGTTATATATATAATATTTCAAAGCACACATGTGTTAAAAGAATTGTTTATTTTTGGAAATCTTTATACTTGAAAGTTTAATAGATTGTTAGTACCTTTTGTACTTATATTAGGATATATATATATGTATACTTCCATAGTACAAGTACTAGGAGAGAGAGAGAGAGAGAGAGAGAGAGGAAGAGATTGGAATGTACCTTGCATTAATCTTCCTTGATCTTCTTCCATTGTACTTGACTAGATTACAATCTAGGGTAATATACTTGATCAAGCAAAATCCATTCAATTGTCCTTATTTGTACATTTTCCATTTTTAAACTTGTACAAATCCTCCTTTGTTCATCAAAATCTTCCATGATCCAATCTAAAGGACTAAATCTAGCCTTGGAAGCCTAGAACTAGGTCTTGATCTTTCAAAGAAAGCATGACAAAGTGATTTAAAAATGACATATATAGAGAGAGAGAGATTTCGGGTGAGAGGGAGAGAGAGGGATGCCTTGGCCTATAAATAGCAAGCTCATTCAAGCATTCAACTCACACCTCTCCTTGCTCCAACTTCTCTCTAGAAAGTCTATTGTTCTTGCTTGTTCTTTGCTTAGTTCTTCCTTGTTCTTGAAGTTCTTCCCAAGTTCTTCAAGAAACTCATCCTAAGCCACCACTAATCCACCACTCCACCACCCTCTCAATCCAAAAAGTTTAGTAGCATTAGTCAAGATTTAGTTTTGAGAGAAACCTTTCTCTTTCGAAACTACCAGAAGCTCATCGTAAGACATTACTCCGTCCGATAGCCAACTTTCTTGCCGTAGCCGCCCTACCGCCAAGAAGAACGGTAGGTTATCCATACAATCTAACCTTAAGTATAGTTGATTGTATGATCTTGTAGATAACCTTTTTAAGTATATTGTAGACACCCCAATTTGGACATTTCGAATTTCCTTAATTTGTGGCCCGGAGGCTCCCCGATGATGAATATGGGATCGAACAAGCCTTAGACTAATGGAATGATGCTCCTTGAAGGACTTTAAAAGGGAAATAAAATGTCAAAAATCATTTTCAAGCGCTCTGGATCAATCCCAAGCGCTCCAAACCTTTTCCAAAACCATTGACCAGTCAACTCTTGAGCGCTCGAGAGTGAAGTCCCAAGCACTCGAGATCACTCTCAAGCGCTCGAGACTTTTGTACTGCCTAATAGATGAGGGAGCTTCCCCACTATCCATGCAGTCATCATTTCAGCCGTTCAAGCTGGTCTTTGCCTTAGACCATACTCAATCTCAGTCAGAGATGAGTCAGGGCTGAAGATTCCAAATGATATTTTTTTCTAAATTGAACCATAGGCTATGTTTTGCTATAAAAGGAGCTCTTCAGCTCAGAACCTAGAAGAACTCTCTCTCTAGACCTCTTCTTTGAGATTTCAAAGTAGAAAAACTAGTTCTCACCCTTTTGCAAGTAAAAATCCCATTTTCAAAAGCAAAAATAAGCCAAAAGCCCAAGGTATCAAGAAGATGGAAGGGGTTCTGATCATCTCCACCTTCTGATCTTCTGAGACTTCCATCCCTCTCCCATTTTCCAAGCCCTTCTTTCAAGGAGCAAGGTTCCAAGTTAAAAGGTAAAAGCCTCACACTTTGGTGTCAACCAAAAGCAAGGCTGCTTCTTTCCTTCTGAGGGAGGCTTCCCAGCTCACTCTAGTCCTCAATACTGGAAGTGAGAAGGAAATGCCTTAGTGTTAAGACAAGAGCAAAGGGTCACAAGTGTTTTCCATGCATGCAGCACTGAAAACACTCCCGAGCGCTCGGGACTACTCTAGAGCGCTCGAGAGTGGTGTCAGTCTCATTTTTCATTTTTGCAGCATTTAAGCTAACATGCAAGGGATATAAAGACAAGTCCCAACCAAGAAGGGTTTTCTTAAAATGTTTTTGCTGTATCTGATCTGATTTTCACAAAGAAAAAAGATGAAGATCATTTTTCATGTAAAAGAAGTACAAAAACATGTTTTTCAGTAGGTTAAAAAGGGAATCTTTGACATGCAAAATGAACAAATAGATCAGTTGCATTAAGACATCAAAGCTTTGGTTGGTTGAGATCAGTCTGGGGTGCAGCTCACTCCAGAGCGCTCGAGTCTACTCCAGAGCGCTCGGGAGTTCTCTGCATGCCATTTTATTCATGTCTTCCTTCATTTTAGTTCTTGTAATGCTCTTGCATGCCTTGCATGTGACCTTTTAGTCTTTTGATCTATAAAACCACCGTTCTTGGAAGGAAAGGACACATGACTTGGTGGAATAGGGGCCTAACCCTGATCTACCAGGTCTCCTGTTGAAGCCTGTTCATGCTTGAAACCATTTTAGTTTACATTTTCAGTATTATATCCTATTGTATTCTGTTGTACTAACACTATTTGCAGGTGGGGCATGCAAAATTCTCAAGCGCTCGAGAATGCTCCCAAGTGCTCGAGAGTGTATAAGTGACAGGGTGTTTCAACTTCTAGCATTTTTGTATTTCGTCACCATCCCTCATCTACTCACTGTTCACATGCACATTCTGTACTTCATGCAATTGAGGATACGTGCTAACTGCTTAATGAAATAAAATCCTTTGAAAAATCCCACGAATGTCTAGTAGAGACCGATTTCGAATCGCGCGAGGGGGGTGCCGTACAACCCTTCCCCCCTCGTAACGTGGCTCCCGAACCCTTTTCAAAAGAATCTCTGGTTTTCAATTCAAATCGATCATTTTCAGATCAAAACGGTTTCTCAGGTGGCGAACCACAAATCCGGGTGGCGACTCTTCAAACTTTTTTTTCAAATCGATTCAAAAAGGCGAGGCGTTTCTTTTACGGGCCGCCCCGATATCCACCCGGGGCTGTGGTAGCCCACATATATGTAGTCTTGTTCGTTCCTAAGTACATTTAGAAATGTGTATGTTGAAAGATAAATGTAGCACTTGAATTGAAGTAT
The DNA here is from genome assembly GCA_025413875.1 of Rhododendron molle. Classification (NCBI taxonomy): domain Eukaryota; kingdom Viridiplantae; phylum Streptophyta; class Magnoliopsida; order Ericales; family Ericaceae; genus Rhododendron; species Rhododendron molle. The sequence continues at coordinate 23,840,242 of CM046393.1, forward strand.
TCGTATTTTGATCTTCAAGATAGTTGAAAGTTTGCTTACATATTGCTTGCATTACTTGTGGTTGTGATTAAGTGATAAATGATCATGATCAAATAGAGTTGGATGATCTTGCTAGTTTAGTTCAAGATTTTGTCATAAGAAGTCTTGCCGCGGAGTCTATGCATGTGGACGAGGCACGAAAATCAAGAAAGTTAGAAACATGACACCTAGGGTGTGTTTAAAGGCGTTGACTTGGTAAAATATTTTTGAAACTACATAATGACCAGACATGATAGCCATTATGTGAGTTGTGCGTGAGTGTGTGACAATGGGAACTTGAGAGGCGGAACCATTGTGAGGATACTCGGGAGACCAGAATGGCAGAACCGAGGTTGGGTGTGTGGCTTGGTTATCCGTGGAGAGGACCCAATGCTAATATGTGCCAATGGGAACCCGGTGCGGCGGAACCATTGTGAGGATACTCTGGAACCCGGAACGGCGGAACGGAGGTTGGGTGTGTTAAAAATGGATTTTTGGAATGATATTCAAAAATGTTGTTTTGTAAAGTGGAAAATGGAGACACGGTCTACGATGAGTCGCGTAGGAGAAACCTGGAAATCATGGACACCAACGATAGACATTTAGTGAATGTGGATGTGTAATTGTTATCTGTTCTTTAAGAAGCATGTTAAGTTTGGAAAAATCGTTAACTATATTATCTTGGCTTGTAAGTTAAGGGTTAGAAGGTTTGGGTTATTCTATTGAGCTCTTGAAGCTCACGATGTTACTTTTGGTGACCCTGACATATTATGCTAGTGGCGACGTTGGTATAATGTGTCAGACCTTATAGATGAGCAAGGAGAGCTGTATACTTGGAGGCTTTCGGAGCCGAGGAGCTGGCTATGATGGAGGAGTAATTGGAGCTCTAGTTAGGAACCTTAGTTTCCCTTCCATGTGTAAATATGGAACTCTGTGGAAGTTTGTGATGTAATAATGAGCCAGACTCTACTTAGATTATTCAATAAAATGTTTATTTAACGTACCCAAAATTGGGGGCGTTACAGTAAGTCCCCCACTCAGTGATAAACGTGGTTTTCTCACGGTCCTCCGGTGCCATAAGAATTTGATTATAGCTTGAAAAGCCGTCCATGAACGAAAGCAAAGCATGCCCCGCAGTATTATCCGCAAGCACATCGAGGTGTGGCAAGGGAAAATCGTCTTTGGGGCTTGCTTTGTTTAAATCCCTGAAATCGACACAGACTCGGATTTGTCCATTCTTTTTAGGAACAGGAACAATGTTGGCCACCCAAGTAGGATATTTAGAAACCATGAGAAAACCAGCGTCAATCTGCTTGGTGACCTCGTCTTTAATCTTCTGTACGCATGAGAACTCTCTATGGTGACCCGTCTGAGCTTCTGTTTCACAGGCTTAGCATCTGGTAGCAGAGGAATCCGATGCTCTACTATCTCGGGATCGATGCCAGGCATGTCTTGATGAGACCATGCGAAGACATCATTGTACGCAGTGAGAAACTCCTTGAAGTCACGATGCTTCTCTGGCGAAAGCATGGAGCCCACTTGAATCATTCGGGGATCATTCTCATCTTTCAAGTTTATAGAAACTACTTCTTCTTTTAATGGCTGAGCATGCCTTTCATCTTCCCTTTCGATGAGAGCACGGATTTCCTTGGGAATGTCCCCATCAAAATCTATCCCTTCATCGTCGGGGTCGACACGATTTATATAAAGATCATTCAAGTAGTCAGAAGATGAGTCATTCATTTCACAAAACCCCTCAGGGTTGCCAAGTACAAGAGAATCAAACTCAAAGTAAAAGCTATGACGTGGAGGGCTAAGAGGCACAAACTCCGACTCAGAGCTAGATTTAGACGACTTACTGGACTCAGACTCAGACTCAGATTCGGATGTGTCATCAATGCAAGTTAAGTGTGGCTTGAAAATGCAATTTTTAAGGCTACCCTTGGCCTCCCTAATGAGTGATGTAGGATCCTCGAGGGTGTAGGGCCCGAGCATGAGCACTTCGGCCTCTTTAGCTTCCTCAGCCAAATCCACTTGGGAGAGTTCATGGAACATCAGCTCCAGGCTCCCCTGATCAAAAGTTCCCAGCCAGTCAGTCTTCGCCTTTGGCTGATTAAGCTTCCTTTGGAATTCTGCCTTTGCTGGCTCTTCATCACTGGATGACTAGGTGTCATCAACGAAAACCTCAAAACCAGGCAGCAACTCCCCAGTCTCAGCATCGATAAACGGTTCAGCCTATCCAGTGTAAGCGGCATTCCCCATTTCTCACACGAAATAACTGTCAGGGTCACCATAGAGGGTTCAAGGTTTTCCCGTACATTTCCTTCTTTTGGCAACTTTGGTAGAGGCAACATACCCCAAACCAAAGTGGCCCTCACAGGAAGGAAAGGTATGGAACTCCGGGACTCCTTGTCGGTGAATCCCTAAGCCCAGGCCAGGGAAAAAGGACATCCTTCTCATAATATCCATCGCGACAGAGCTTATGATGAAATTCCCGTCCACGTTGATGGCCAAAACCAAACCAGTGGTGTCGAACAAGAAACCCCCAAGGTCAACATCTTCTTCACCATGTAAGATCCCTAAAATGGGAGTCCCATCCTCTTTGAGCGGATGAATGCCTGAATCTCCACAGATGGTACGGGTGCCAGTGGGAAGTTTCAAAATGACTTTTTGGTGGAGGGTTGATGGCACAGCCATGATGTCTGGCCGATGGAACCATGGCCTACCCAGCAACAGATTGAAGGTAGCGGGAATGTCAACAACATGGAATTCAACGTCCATCTCGAAGCCCTCTGTAACGAGCTTGAGCATTAGAGTGCCCTCGACCATACGATGTGTCCCGTCATATGCTTTAACAGCCAAGTTGAAAGGTGCAAAATCCTTCTTAGCCAATCCCAGATGATAAGCCACCCTCATAGGGCAAACGTTGATAGCTGAGCCATTATCAATGAGGATGGTAGGAACCCAGAGTCCTCGGTATTTAACGGTAATGTGCAAGGGGCGGTTGTGATCGACCCATTCAACTAGCAGGTCCTTATCAGTAAAGACCACAGTGTGCTTGGAGGTAGGAAGGAGGATGAGAGACACCATCGCATCAGGAGTGACATCAGCCTGAATTTTGAGGCAGGAAAGAGCGTGGCACAGTTTCTGACGATGCTCTCGCGAGGAACAGATTAGTCCCCAGATTGATATAGCAGCAGGAATTCGCTCAAGTTGTCTTTGGACCAAATCTGCATTTGGTGGGCCAGCTAGTTCCTCGAGCGGTGCAGACCTCAAGAAAGCAGAAGGCTCGTTTCTTTGGTTAGAAGGGTTGGATGAAGTCCCAGCTTGCAGCTTAGCAGGCTGGAAAATCCGTCCACTCCTCGTAACATTATGCACGTTCCCCGAAGAAGGCACGACCTTAGGATCTTCATTCACATCCCAGAGATCAGCAGGGACTTCCCCCAATTTACGCTTCCCTTTGTCAGTGGCTATTGTAATTTTAGGTACCTCCATGTCCACTCCCAAGTCTTCAGCTAAATCCCTCATCAACAGTGAGTCCCAGAAACTCAAATCCGTGACCTCTGCAACCTCAGTGATAGGCTTCGGGTTGGCTATAAAAGGAACATCCCAAAGGCCAAAGTCCACCCTCCGTTAAAGAACGGTTAACTGCCCAGACTTCTGTTCCTACCTGAATGTCAACCACCTCGTCAACATCCCATAGGTTAGTAGGCGGAGCAAGGTTCGTTACCATGATGCTGCAGTCCCTGTTACTGGGATACGGGACATCGGGACGAGGACATTCCTCACTGGTAATGTAAGAACAAGGGTCGTGATCGACATCACTAACTGAATCGAAGACCGAGCTGAAAGTGGAGATATGGTCTCCCACAACCCGAGTATCTTCCTAAACCATATCATCCTCCGCATAGTGTGTCATGTAATCTGGTGTGGCGTAGCCTTGAAGAGGATTAGGGTCCAGGTCCATGGGATCCTGCCAAATCGGATCGGGGTCCCAGTTGTACTCTTCTTCGGGGACAACAGGTTCAGCCTGCTGAAATAGCATATATAAGGAGAAGCCATCCAAAGGATCAAGTAATGCTGCTTCACGGCCGGCCATCCAGCCATCATACCAGGCCTGATCAAATGGGAGATACTCAGGTTGTTATGGGAACCCGTCTAGTTCGAGCCCTGACCACTCGTTGATTATCGGGGTGGCATAGTCCATATTGTCTGCCATGGCCAAACCCATAGCTTGCATGTCGACCCCTGGAGGAGGCGCATTGGATTGAAAGCGGTCTATTAGATTTAGAGATGGGTTCGGATCAGTCACATTGAAGTATGGGCTGTCAAGAGAAGAGGTAAAATTGAGCTGCACAGCGAGGATTTACTGATGGAAGAGGTCGCTGATAGATGCAGTGAAGACAAACGCCCCATTCTGCAACTGGTAGGTCGTTTTTCACACCAAAAATAATTTATTAAAACCGAGCGAAAACCTCAACTCAAGTAGAATAGTGGTTTAAGTCCAGGTATCGTACCACGGAGATCAAAAGGCTAAGTTGTTGTATTTCTAAAATTAATTCCTAATTCAATTCAAGAAATAGTGATTGGATTTTGATTAACTAAAATTATCTAAGTAATTAAAAGCAAGAGAGAAGTTGAGTTCAAATATGGAAAAGGTCTTAGGGTTTCGAATCCACCCTAACTTCGTAACCACGCGATTATGTTAATTTAAGAAACCAACTACCAAAACGATATTGATTCACAAAAAACTACAAGCTCTAGTGATATCGCCAAGAAAATTGCATGTGATTGAAAACCGGACATAATCTATCTTCGGTTAGCACGAATCGTCTTCGATTCTATAACTAATTAATCTAGGCACGATTCGTCTTTCCTAGGCATAGATTATTCTAATTCTCAATTTCATGCACAAAGAATATCGTTGCATAACTATGTAATTGCAATCACAGAAAACAAATACATATAACTAGATTGGAAAAATAAGTTCGAATCATAGAACAAGTCTCAATATTATACAACCATCGTTTCGGCAATCGAAATCCAAAATCAACATAAAAATATAGTTACTTGGTTAGAGTTTCATCTACACCCTAAGAGAGATGATTAGTTGCCCATAGACCGAAGAGAATCAAAAGATGTTGAAGTAATCTCCATTGTCGAGAGCAGCAACTTTGTTCCTTGTTCTTCCGTCCTCGGCAATACCGAAACCAATGCCTCGTCCCAAGCTGCGCCTTTCTTTTCTCACGGCCAGAACTGCCGACTTCAAGCCCATCAAGTCACTTATATAGAAGTAATACAGCAGTAGGGCTTTTAATGCATTTTTTACATAAAGTTGCCCTTGGACTTCACGTTATTAGCAATTAGCCATTCAACTTTGAAAGCCCTTTGCACCTTTAACCCCAAACTTCCTTTAACTTCTGTTTTTATCCAAAATCTCAGACATCGGGCTCGAGCAACCTATAAACATAAAAGGGACAAAATATTTATCAAGTAACTAAAATAAAAAACTAATAAATGTAATTTGGAGAGCCAAAATATGTATATTTTGGCACTTATCACGCCCCCCAACTTACACTTTGCTAGTCTCGAGCAAAGAAAACAATTAAAACAAATTAGAACTACGCCACTTTCGTAGGACTCACGATTGCACTTAGCCCCTGCAACAAGCCTTTTAAACCCCTAGGCGATCCCTAGAGGACGAGTGTAGTCTCGTGAGGGTTTACAGCAATGAACTCCCACAAACACTGTGAATCTTCTTTCACATGAGACCCAAAAACATGTAAGACAATTCATCGATATCTCAAGCAAAGAAAATGAAACCATCGCAAGAAAATACCAAGCAAGAGTAGTTCTAGAGGCTATCAAGTCATAAAAATAAGCCATGGCACCTACACTTAACGTGTGTGAATAAGGGCCTCGGTCACAAGGTGAGTAACAACTAAAAATTCTCTCCGGACCGAGTCTCGACTTCAAATCTCACCGTGTCATGCACTCAACAAATGAATTTACTCGAAACAAGGTGCACATTATGTACTCTCAACATGTGGGGGTGGAAGTTATGCAACATAAAAATAAAGTATTCCGCACACAAAGAAACGAAAAGAACACTCTATAAAGTGGACACATGATCTCATGAACGGAATGCAAGCATTGGGAATTTTCTCTATCCATCAATCCACATCCCGTTGCCCCTAAGATCAAATAGGACTTTCAATTCCGGTTATAGCGTTAGGTAAGGGAGAAAGCATGTTTCAAGGTTAGGGTAAAATATTCAAGTGTCTGAGAATAGGCTCACAACAACTTATATAGGGCAAGTTTCACAAAATGTGCCCTCTTCTCATTTTTTTTCTTTTCAACTTCATCACATCTTTCTTTCCTATCCTTCAACAGCCTCCCAAAATAAGATAGAGTTACTCCTTCTTTCATTAAACTTGGTGTCCTTTTTTTTTCAAACCAATTTCAATTCTTCTTTTTTTTTTTTCAAATCTTTCTTCTCTCTTTTTTTTCTTTTCTTTTGATACTTTTTTTTTTGAACGACTACCATAAACAAAGTTCTATTACCAACTTCACTCACCCTATCTTTTGTCAATAAGTCACCTCCACATGATTAATTAAGCCTTCTCAAGACACAATATAGATGGTAGAGTTCAACAAGAAAAGGTTATCATGCAAGAGGCTCAAATGGGCTCACAAGGGATAAGTGTATGAAAGAAAGAAACGAACTGGCCCAAAAGTGTCAAAAATGGCCTATGATCCTCTCCTAGGGGTAACACAACCATGCAAATTTCCAAACCCAAGAGATAAATAAGCATCACATTAAGTTCCCAACGCTTGACAACAAAGATAATGAGATCAACTACGAATATGTTCTTCTGTGACAACGAGAGTTTATGAGACACCACTCCAAGAAAAGATAAGGCTCTAAACTCACATGGGCATAAGTCTCCACTAAACAAGCCATTAAGAACAGTTAGTATGCAACTCACAAAGTGACCAAAGCCCACTAATCGTAAAGTGCAAAACTGCTAAGAATAAGTGCCATGACGAATTTCTCGCGACAAGCTAGCAAAAAGAACTACAATGCCATAAAGACATCCAAGCAATGATCATCACATCTCAGCTCAATCAACCAAGAGCTAATCTCAACAAGTCTTGAGTCTCATGCAAAAGTAATCCAACTATTTTTTTTTTCAATTTTTTCAATTTTTCAATTTTTTTTTTCATTTTCTAATTGAGAAACAAGGTGATCCCTCCCCCCAACTTACACCATTCAATGTCCGCATTGAAACCATGAACGTGAAAAGAGAGGACAAATAGCAAAAGAAAGGAAAGATATCACCTCAAACAGGAGTGACTAAGCAGAGCACGATATAGTGAGAGGGAGACCCCCCAAAGTGGATGGATGAACCTGCAAAATGTTAGCCTCCACGACAACAAAATCTAGAAAAATAAAAGCAAATAAAAGAACAACAAATTTAAAATAAATAAATAAATAGCAAGAACATAAGGAAGAAACAATACCTAAAACAAAGAAAACTCATGCATACTGTAGTTGGGTTTCCTCCCAAAAAGAGCTAAGTTTAACGTCTTCAGCCAGACGTCATGAAAGCTCAAAAGTCTAAATATTTAGGGTCGAACAAATCAATAGACTCAACTACCTCCCCATCCGAAATACCATCCACATATGGCTTCAAACGTTGGCCATTAACTTTAAAAACTTTACCATTACGTGGGTTCCGCACCTCTACTGCACTGTGGGAAAAAACTTGTACAACAATGAAGGGACCATCCCATCTAGACCGAAGCTTGCCGGGAAAGAGCCGCAACTTAGAATTGAAGAGCCACACCTTTTGGTTAGGCTCGAAGGACTTACGATTAATATGCTTGTCATGGAAAGCTTTTGTCCTAGCCTTATAAATCTTAGAACTCTCATAGGCATCATTGCAAATCTCATCTAACTCATTAAGTTGGAGTTTTCGAGTGGAACCAGCGGCATCCATATCGAAGTTCAATCTCTTTATGGCCCAAAACGCGCGATGTTCCAACTCAACCGGTAAGTGGCATGCCTTACCAAAAACCATCCGATAAGGAGACATGCCAATGGGAGTCTTGTAGGCTGTTCGATAGGCCCACAATGCATCATCTAGACGGAGAGACCAATCCTTACGGTCGGGTCTCACCGTTTTTTCAAGAATACTCTTAACCTCCCTATTTGACACTTCGACTTGACCACTTGTTTGAGGATGATAAGGAGTGGTTACCTTATGAGTGATCGAATATTTCCGCACTAAAGCCACGAAGTGTCGATTGATAAAATGGGTACCCTCATCACTTATGATCGCCCACGGAAAGCCAAATCGACTAAAGATATTACTTTGTAAGAACTTGACCACCACCTTGTGGTCATTAGTCCTAGTGGCTACCGCTTCCACCCACTTTGAGACATAGTCCACTACCACAAGAATATATTCAAAACCGAAAGAGGATGGAAAGGGACCCATGAAGTCAATCCCCCACACATCAAAGATTTCCACAATAAGAATAGAGGTAAGTGGCATCATGTCTCGACGCGACATGTTCCCGGTTTGCTGACACCTCAAGCAACTTCGACAGAACTCGTGTGCATCTTTAAACAGAGTTGGCCAATAAAAGCCACTCTGCAAGACCTTAGCGGCAGTCCGCTTCCCATTGAAGTGGCCGCCACACTCGAGAGTATGACAAAAGTTAAGAATACTGTGGAATTCACTCTCAGGGACGCACCTACGAATAATTTGGTCTGGGCAATACTTAAACAATTCTGGATCCTCCCAGAATTAGAACTTAACTTGCGCAAAGAATCGGTCCTTATCTTGTTTGGACCAATGAGATGGGATTTTGCCTATAGCAAGATAGTTCACTATGTCAGCATACCATGGGGGATTGACCTGTGACACCGCAAAAAGTTGCTCATCTGGAAATGAGTCCTTGAAGGGAAGAGGGTCACTCAAGGTTTCTACCAGGATCCTAGACAAATGATCCGCTACTGAATTTTCGGAACCTTTCTTGTCCCGAATCTCATAATCAAACTCTTGTAGCAAAAGGATCCATCAAATTAGCCGAGGCTTAGTGTCTTTCTTTGAGAGCAAATACCGCAAAGCGGCATGATCGGAGTACACTAGTACCTTGGATCCTAGGAGATATGAACGAAACTTATCTAAAGCAAAAAGTACCGCTAACAACTCTTTTTCAGTGGTAGTGTAATTCAATTGCGCATCCGCAAGAGTCTTACTAGCATAGTAGATGACATGAGGGACCTTGTCCACCCGTTGTCCCAATACTGCACCAACTGCACAGTCGGATGCATCGCACATAATCTCAAAGGGAAGGTTCCAATCAGGGGACTGAATAATCGGGGCAGACGATAGTAAAGCACGTAGCTTCTCAAAAGCTTGCAGACATGCTTCATCAAAGACAAAAGGAGTATCTTTGGCGAGGAGTTCGCACAAAGGTCGAGAAATCTTGCTAAAGTCTTTAATGAAGCGGCGGTAAAAACCGGCATGCCCTAGGAATGATCGGATTTGCTTAACTGAAGTAGGGGGTGGAAGCCTAGAGATGAGATCGACCTTGGCCTTATCAACTTCTATCCCCCGCTTGGAGACAATGTGGCCTAACACGATACCTTCTTGAACCATAAAATGGCTCTTCTCACAACTCAAAACTAAGTTCGTCTCCTTGCAACGTTGAAGAACTTTAGACAAGTTTTGGAGACAACACTCAAAAGAGGTCCCAAACACAGAAAAATCATCCATAAAAACCTCAAGAAAATCTTCCACCATGTCGGAAAATATGGCCATCATGCACCTTTGAAAAGGTTGCAGGTGCATTAAAAAGTCCAAATGGCATCCGCCGGTAGGCAAAAGTACCAAAAGGACAAGTGAAAGTGGTCTTCTCTTGGTCTTCTGGGTAAACAGTGTAACGCCCCGAATTTTAGATGCGATTAAATAAACATTTATTGAATAATAAATCTAGCTCGTGGCATTAAAGACATAATTCCTCAGCAGGTACTTTTTACGTCCAATAGGAGGGATGAAGACTGAGTTAACTCTTTGCATCGCGCCTTACTTCCATCCTTACCAGCTCCTAGGCTCGAAGGCCTCGAAGTGTCTTGTTCATCTTTTGCTCATCTGAAGGTCTGACAGTTAGGCGTTTCCAAAAGCCCCGATTATAATTAGGAGTCACCTGGTAACAGTGACTCTAAGCTCAATGAATAATCCAACCAGTAACCTAGTAACTTAGGATTAACCTAAACGATCATAGGGATAATCATATACTGCAATGTAACATAATTCAATCAAATCATTCACTATCACCCGCTTGCGGTAGTTAAGAATGTGGATATCGCGACTCATGTGTTAATGTACCATTTTCACTTATAACGGATTATAAGCTTATTCAGACTACGAGTAAGGCCGTTACAAATCTGCATTGCTCTCAGCGGATAACTAAAATGCTTAGATTGTTTATTTACACGTCCAAGCTCGGAAAATCTACAATAACGGAATGCAAGTAAAGCTCAATAGCGTTTAGCGAATGCCACAAAGGCGCGAAAGATCCGGCCACATGCGGGTTTTCCACAGAAACTCGATAAAGGCTGCAGTCAAATGTTGTCTTGGTCTCGAAAATCCTTTTTGTACAAACAATTCCTTAAGTATGGCAAATTTCTATTTCCAGTACTGGAGTAGGGGCTATAGACTCATGGCCAGGTGTCAGTATACTTTAAAGTAATCTTGGCCAAGGGTGTGAATCATGGCGACTCTGTATTACCCTGTCATTGCTCAAGGCGTGCCAAGCCCTTTATGTTTCCCTTGACAACAAATGTCTGACAAATATACATGTTCATAAGAACGCTCAAGGCAATATATTGCAAAAATCCGTTCTTTATTCCTTTGTACGCCATAGGTGATCTGTTTATTGGCAGCTGGCATTATTGGCATGCTTTCGTTTCTTAATCTGACGCTTAGTAAAGCGAAAGTGCGTACTCGGCACTACCGCTTTGACGTCATAGTTTTAACTCATGGTTGTATATGACGTCAAGTGGGTAGCGCAAGTAAATGACCTGTACGTCATGAGGGCAGCATTGCGCGATACCGACGACGCCATGGCACGTGCGAGTGGTAATCCCAGTATGAATGGTCTTTACCAAGTAATACAAGCTTGTGTGACAAAGTAGAGCATACATCATTACTTAAAGGCATAGGCAGCGCGTACATGCGGGCATGCCGACGAGGCAATCACATAGGCTTTGTTACAATGAGCCGAAACGCTTTGGAATACAGGCTTATAGGCAGTTAAAAGATCAACATGAGCACGATTACTTTTACCGAGTATAATGCATTGATACAATCATGCTTAATCATCAATGTATCTAATAAGGTTCACTAGGCAGCGCGACATCGTTTAGAAAATATTCTCGACTATCTACGCGTTACAGTTCCGGCAGAGGCTCAATGCCTAAGGCACAAGGGTAATTATACAATATATTTAAGCTATGGGTTGATTGCAATAAGGCTGGTGCGACATGCTTCAGGTATAGTTACCAAAGTAGGTTCGATTGCTAACTCACCGTTCTATCGGCGGTATCACTAAGCTCACGGGAATTTAGGTAGGAGTTAGGGTTTACAATAACTAATCGTTGAGAAAAGTTCTCTCGAGAAACTAATGTTGACTATCTCAGTAGGATTTAAATGGATCGAAAGGGTATAATTTAAATGATATATGAGTTATTAGAAGGAAACGAGATGAGCATTGAACAGCATAATAGTCATGGAGAACAACAAGGAACATAATTGCTCCGAGTAGAATAAGTTCAATTTTCCAAGGTTTCCAAATCTTGAAGGCATGGAATGGATTTGATTATTAGGAATTTTAAAAATGGAAATTCCCCTCCTCACTTGGCAATCCTAAAGCAATCTAGTAATGGTACTTTACAATAAATTTGCTCCCCATGGACCAGGTCTTATCTACAATGGTATGCCAAGCTTAACGTACCATTTTTGGTGAAATAGTGTAAAATGAAATCCAACCACATATTCTAAATTCAAGCAACCATACGACCTCCTCTCCCTCTCCCTAGCTTCTTCCAAAAATAGAAAAGGAAATAGTTAATCAGTCATTGTCGAGGCAGAAGTACAACACAAGTACAACTTGGTTATATCCAGAATAACCGTCAAGGAAGCAATAGTAGCTTTTGCCTCCTAACCTCTCTAGGATTTGATCAATAAAGGGCAATGGAAAATGATCCTTCCTAGTCATGGAATTCAATTTCCTATAGTCTATGCATACGCGCCAGCCAGTGGTGGTGCGCGTTGGAACCAACTCTCCTTTCTCATTTTCAACAACAGTTATGCCCGACTTTTTGGGCACCACTTGGGTAGGGCTCACCCACTTGCTATCCGAGATTGGGTAAATGATACCTGCATCAAGCAATTTCACAACTTCCTTCATCACAACCTCTTTCATATTCGGATTCAATCTCCGTTGCATCTCGCGAGTAGGCTTTGCATTATCTTCACAATATATGCGATGCATGCAAATAGAGGGGTCAATGCCTTTCAAGTCCGCTACAGACCATCCGATGGCACCTTTGTGCTCTCCAAGCACACTCAAAAGTTGACTTTGCTGGCCATCAGTCAAGTCAGAAGCAATGATAACAGGTAAGGTGTCCTCCGGTCCTAAGAAAGCATACTTGAGTGTAGACGAAAGTGGCTTCAACTCAAGTTTGGGCGGACATTCAATAGAGGGAAGGGCCGGTGCACTAGAAAGATTAGGCAATGGCTCAACTGCGGCTTTCCAAGGGGGAAAACCTAAGAGGGGTGTAGCATCAAGTAAAGCATTTACCTCCTCAATAGACTGGTCTATATCAAATTCGTCAAACCCAAAATGAGCCAAACATGCCTCTATTGGGTCCTAAGCAAGAACATAAGGTAGTGCCTCATCTACTAAGTTATCAATTATGTCAACTGCAAAGCAGTCTTCCTCTTGATGAGGTTGTTCGGAGGCATTGAAAACATTTAAGCGCAAGGTTTGGTTACCAAAGGAGACATCCATTGCCCCGGTCCTACAATGGATGCTAGCATTAGCTGTAGCTAAAAAGGGGCGGCCGAGTCTGATAGGCATTTGCTTCCTAAGGTTATGCACCGGTTCCGTGTCAAGTACTATGAAGTCAGCAGGAAAATAAAAGTTTTCAACCTTGACAAGGACATCCTCTATAATGCCACGTGGCACCTTAATCGACCTATCAGCTAATTGGAGGGTGATTGATGTGGGCTTCAACTCACCAAGCCCAAATTGCTCTTAAACCGAATAAGGGAGCAAATTTACACTTGCTCCTAAGTCTAAGAGTGCTCTCTCAATGAAATGATTACCAATAACACAAGAGATAATTGGAGCACCAGGGTCTTTGAGCTTAGGGGGAGTGTTATGCTGGATGATAGAGCTCACTTGCTCAGTGAGAAAGACCTTTTTGGACACATGAGTCCGAGTTTTGCGCTTTTGGGTGCAAAGGTCCTTGAGAAATTTTGCATATGAAGGGATTTGCTGAATGGCATCAAGAAGTGGGAGATTGATTGTCACCTGCTTGAACACATCCATCATATTTTCTATAGTAGCACCTTTCTTACCGAGAGGAGAAAGAGAGTCAAGCCGGGTAGGGAATGGTGCTTTGGGCACATAGGATGTCGGAGTGGGGGTCGATTGAGGAGGAGAGATTGGATCCGCTCTCAGAGGTGATTGATCTATCGTAGCCTCAGAACTCTGGGAGTTAGTGGCAGACTCTTCCAAAGTACCCTTGTTACCCTCAGGTCTAGTGTCAAGTACACGCCCGTTTCTTAGGGTCACTACTGCTTTGGCTTGCTCATGGTAAGGAGCATTCACTTGTGCATTCTCTATGACATACTGACCCTTAGGATTGCCTACTGGTTGACTCGGTAACCTACCCTCCTCTCGTCGACTGAGTGCATTAGCTAGTTGCCCTATTTGAGCTTCTATCTTAGAAATGGATTGTGTGTGAGAGTTCACGGCTTGTGTGTTCGCTTCAAGTTTACGCGAATTAGCCTCAAGCCCTTGGAGAGCTTGCAACACTTTATCCTCAAAATCAGAGTTTCTTTGAGGTGGAGGAGTATTATGGTACTGATATGGCTGCAAGGATTGAGTCGGATGGTAAGCTGCAGGATTGGCAGAGTTGGTAAACATAGGCCTTTGGGGTGGAGCAGGAGAAGTGCTCGGAGCTTGTTGTTTCCAAGAGAAATTCGGGTGATTTCTCCATCCCGGGTTGTATGTATTAGAATAAGGATCATTACCGGGTCTGGCAAACCCTTGAGCAGCATTCACGTGCTCCTGAACAAGGTCGGGAAATTGGGAAGCCATATGGCACTCACTCACGAAGTGAGTAGGACTCGAACAAATTGCACAAGCCTCCTGAAAATATGAAGGCTGAGAAGGTGGAGAAGGAACTTGACCAAGGGATAGAAGCTGGTCAAATTTTTTGTTCAAAGCGGCCACCTGGTTAGAAAGGTCGTTAGAGTGCCCAACCTCATAGATCCCTCTTTGCTGTTGGGAATTCGAGGCCACCATATTAACTCTTCTAGCAGCCGAGGCATGTTGTTGGGAGTTGTTACTGAGGTTATCAAATAACAACCATGCCTCGTCCGGCGTCTTAAGCATAAAAGTCCCACCACAAGAGGCATCAACCATTTGACGGTGCCGTTCAGACAACCCGTCATAAAAAATACGAACTAATTGCCACTTAGGAACTTCATGGTGGGGACACTTTCGAGTGAGCTGACGAAGCCTTTCCCATGTCTCATGAAATTGCTCGCCATCAACTTGAGAGAAGCTCGTGATAGCTTGCCTATACAGAATTGTCTTACCTATGGGAAAGTACTTTGTGAGGAATTCCTGCTGTAATTGGGCCCAAGTAGTGATAGATCCAGTTGCTAAGGAATTAAGCCAATCTTTGGCTCTATCCTTAAGGGAAAAGGGAAAAAGTTTTAGCTTAAGGGCATCATCAGAAAAGTTTTGAATTTTTACTGTGGAACTTTTCTCTACAAATTCATCAATATGCTTAAAAGGATCCTCATTGTCAAGCCCATGAAAGGATGGGAGCATCTGAAGAGTGTGAGACTTGATCTCATATTGAGCTGCCGTGATAGTGGGCAGCAATATGCAAGAAGGTGATGTGTATGCAGGGGGAGCAAAGTACTCCCTCAATTGCCTATCCTGGTTCTCTTGATTAGCTTGTAATGCCATGATTGAAAGTGAGTCGCTAGGTCTATTGGGACGTTTAACTGCTCGAATAGCCTTAAGGGTCCTCTCTAACTCAGGGTCAACAGGGATTAAGTTCGGATGACAAGACCGACGCCCAAGCATATGAAATTAACACCAGTCTACGTGTAACAAGTATCGCTAATGGCAAACAACTCAATAGAAACTCAAACTAATTAAATCTAATGGAATGTGAAAATATTAAACTAAGGCAGACTTAAACTAATTGTGCAAGTATGAAACTAGTAGCATTAAACTAATTGTGCATTAACAATGCAAGTCTACGGTGAGTTACGTGAGTAACTTTGCAGTTATGAATTAGTCCTAAACTAACAAATGCAATAACAGTATTAAATTAGTACTTACTAGCTACAATACTGCTTAATGTAGTAACTAATGCTTACGGATTTTTTTTTTTTTGGAGTCGCTTGTAAGGGCCCAATGGCGATACCGAGCTCTTCAAATCTCCTTGTAGTAAGATGAAACTCTTGACGTGAAAACCAATAATCTGAACTAAAAGATCTGAAATAGAAAATTAACGGAAAAAAAATACTAATAAAAAAAATAATAATCTAAGCTAGGAATTAAAATAAGAACCAATCTTAAAAACAAACAACCGTGCTTTTGATCCCCGGCAACGGCGCCAAAATTTGGTAGGTCGTTTTTCACACCAAAAATAATTTATTAAAACCGAGCGAAAACCTCAACTCAAGTAGAATAGTGGTTTAAGTCCAGGTATCGTACCACGGAGATCAAAAGGCTAAGTTGTTGTATTTCTAAAATTAATTCCTAATTCAATTCAAGAAATAGTGATTGGATTTTGATTAACTAAAATTATCTAAGTAATTAAAAGCAAGAGAGAAGTTGAGTTCAAATATGGAAAAGGTCTTAGGGTTTCGAATCCACCCTAACTTCGTAACCACGCGATTATGTTAATTTAAGAAACCGACTACCAAAACGATATTGATTCACAAAAAACTACAAGCTCTAGTGATATCGCCAAGAAAATTGCATGTGATTGAAAACCGGACATAATCTATCTTCGGTTAGCACGAATCGTCTTCGATTCTATAACTAATTAATCTAGGCACGATTCGTCTTTCCTAGGCATAGATTATTCTAATTCTCAATTTCATGCACAAAGAATATCGTTGCATAACTATGTAATTGCAATCACAGAAAACAAATACATATAACTAGATTGGAAAAATAAGTTCGAATCATAGAACAAGTCTCAATATTATACAATCATCGTTTCGGCAATCGAAATCCAAAATCAACATAAAAATATAGTTACTTGGTTAGGGTTTCATCTACACCCTAAGAGAGATGATTAGTTGCCCATAGACCGAAGAGAATCAAAAGATGTTGAAGTAATCTCCATTGTCGAGAGCAGCAACTTTGTTCCTTGTTCTTCCGTCCTCGGCAATACCGAAACCAATGCCTCGTCCCAAGCTGCGCCTTTCTTTTCTCACGGCCAGAACTGCCGACTTCAAGCCCATCAAGTCACTTATATAGAAGTAATACAGCAGTAAGGCTTTTAATGCATTTTTTACATAAAGTTGCCCTTGGACTTCACGTTATTAGCAATTAGCCATTCAACTTTGAAAGCCCTTTGCACCTTTTACCCCAAACTTCCTTTAACTTCTGTTTTTATCCAAAATCTCGGACATCGGGCTCGAGCAACCTATAAACATAAAAGGGACAAAATATTTATCAAGTAACTAAAATAAAAAACTAATAAATGTAATTTGGAGAGCCAAAATATGTATATTTTGGCACTTATCAGCAACCATCTTAAAGGTGCATCGGTGTCAGAAAGCTGGCCTTCCTCTATACGTATGTAGGAAACTTCGGCACAAGGTTCGGGTGGAGGGGATATAATCGGCCTGGGTTGATTTGCTGAGATTATATGGCTAGTGGGGTCAAATACGGTGGAGTTGGGGTTGATTTTAGTGGAGTTGAGAGATATCTGGATAATATGTGGGACAACTTTATGGTTAGGCATGGAATTAGAGAGGATGTTTGGCTTTTAAGACTGTGGAGGTGGTGCCTGGAGAGTCCCTTCATCTATGAGATCCTGAATCGCATGTCGTAGGCGAAAACAAGAATCTGTAAGATGACCAGTTCCTTGATGGTAAGCACAGTATAGGTTGGCTTTGAAGTTTACCGGGCGATTTTTGGGTAGAGGAGTTGGATCAAGGGGCTTCAGATGCCTTGACTTGACTAGCTTCTCTAAGACCGAGGACAGAGGTGCCTTGAACGCAGAGAAGCTGCGGGGTTGATTGCGAGGCCGATTGTTTTGCGGTGTTTGCACCTGGTTGACATCAATGATGTGGTTGGTAGTGTTGGAGGAAATGGCGTTAGTGCCGCTGGTTGCTGTATTGGAGTAAGTTCCACCTCCAAGTAGTGCATTGGTATTCCCAGAGTATGCCCGAGGCTTTGATTTCAGGGGGTTAGAAGATTCCCCCTTTGAGAGTATCCCGCTTTATAGTGCATCCTCGATGGCCAGACTAGAGTAGAAGAAGGTTTCAAAGTTAGCGGACGCTTGAGCCAGAACTAAGTGCCTAGCATAGTCTGGCTGGAGGTTGCGAGAGATAATGCAGAGTTGATCCTTCTCACTGGGGCGCTTAATCATTAGCGCGGCCTTAGCTCTCCACCTTTTGACAAAGTCAGCAAAGGACTCCTTTGGTTCCATTTTGGTGGACTCCAGCTCGTGAGTAGTCATCTTCAACTGAGAATTGTAACTGTACTACGAAATAAACACAGCCCCAATGTCCTCCCAGGTCATTCTTTTGACGATGTCGAGTGACAAAAACCAATGGAAAGCAGGGCCTGAGAGGGTCTGAGGGAAGAGCAATGACATTGCCTCAAGCTCAACTGATAAAAGCTTCATGGCGGCATGGTAACTGTAAAGGTGAGTCCTGGGGTCACCACTTCCATCGAATGTCGCCAAATCTAGCATTTTGAACTTCTCAGGAAGCTTGGCATTGGGATATAGGCAAAGGCGATCCACGTCGATGCCACCAGCTTTGACCTTTTCAGCTTTGGAGATAGATTCCTCAAGTTTGGCCACCTTGGCCACGAGAGCGGTTATATCTGAGTTTGCGATAGACATGTCACCCACTGGATTCGGATTTGCAGTAGGTGCGCGAACCACCCTAGGGTTGGGTTGCACAATGAGACATCCCGGATTATTCGGATCCTCAACCATGATGGGTTGGGTATGAACATCCTTTTCAACCTCACTCTCCTATTGGACCGCAGGGCGAGACGAGTGTCAAAGAGGTCATTCAAATGGGTGATGTTAGCATCTGTCTGAGCAGCCCTTTGCTGGATGGTAGCAATGCTGGTTTGAAAGTTCATGAGTATCTTTTCCAGAAAGTGAGGGTGTACGGGTGGCTGTCCTAACATGATAGGGGTTTCAGAAGTACTTGACGTAGAAGAAGGGGAGGCTGGCTGTCCGTCCCATTGAATTGATGGTGAGCCTAATTGTTGAGCGGCCAATGGAGAAAGCAGAGAGTCTTCCGTGGTGACTAACTGGGGATCAAGCCTGACAAATTGTCGAACTGAATTCAGATGCAGACGTTCCCAAACAGGTTTAAATTTACAGACACTAAGTGGGTACAAACACAAAGTAGGTTAGGATCGAGAGAGAACACAGGACACAAGATATAATAGGAAAGCACTGATTATTAATGGCTTACTAATTAACTTGGTTTACAACGGTGGAGGCCTCCTCCTTTTATAGGCATAAGGAGGAGGAACGTTCCAAATACAAACAGTAGTCATACATAATTGCAATAGTAGCTACAATACTACAGTAGCTATATATAATTGGTTTATATTGACAACTATTAAAAGCTACGTACAACCATAACTAGACTACTATTCACAGACTTTGCCAACTCTACTGACTATTAGTACACACCATTACTTTACTACATATGAACAATACTGCCTAATAATTTCACCCCCTCCTGGAAAAGAGGGAACAGCTTGTAGACACCCCAATCTGAATCTCCCGATCGTTTTACGGTTTCTTGTTTCCCCGATGATGAACCGGATCGAAAAGCAGTCTTAAGGATGGAAAGGTTTGAGCTTGGAGTGTGCGGACCCCCCCCCCCCCCCCCCCTTTTTTTTGAACCCTTTTAACCCTTTTAAAAAAAGAAAAATAAAAATAGTCAACTCTGGGTCTGCCCTTGACCCTCGCGCGTGGAAGTCACTCCCTCGCGCGAGTGCTCTTTGCCAAGTGTGGTCAAAGTCAAACATTTGATTATTGACCCACGCGCCGACAGTGGAACACTCGCGAGAGTCTCACTGCCTCGCGCGATGGTCCTAGGCTGTCCTTTCACCTTTTGCCACCCACTTGGTTGCTTGCCAGTGGGGCTAGGGCTATTTGAACCCCGCTTTTCTCCACAGGACAGCAGTGCAGGCCTTGGGAACACACCCTCACACAACCCTTCCCATCACCTTTTCACCAAGCTTAGTCACCAAGTTTGGTCCTAAGGGGGTGTTTGCCACCACCTTTGGCCCTTGGCTACCCCTATAAATATCCCCCTTGTTCTTTCTTTACAAGGACACACACTAAGTCACAAAAATTCACCAACTTGGAAAGTTTGAGAGATTGAGAATCCTTGCAAGCACAAAGGCTCTCAACTCTAGCTCATATCCTATACCTTTCTTCTCTCCATTTTCCATCACAAGCTTCTCGAATTGTTCAAACCTTTCCAAAACCTTCCAAGCAAAGGTATAAACACCTTTTACTGCTTACTGTTTTGATCCCTGAGGGGGGCTGTCAGGGCCAAGATTGGTAATCAATACCAGTTCTGGTCCTAAAGTCAGCAGAGATACAAGAAATTGGTTCAAGCATACCCTCGCGCGAGTGACTCACATACGCGCGCGACAGTCCACTGTCTCGCGCGACAGTCCTCGTGGGGTTTGGGGATGCTGGGTTTTCTTGTTTTTCATGTTGTTATTTATTTTACAGCTTTGTAAGCCTTTTAGATCACTGTTTTGCATGTTAAAACAAATAGACTAGACTCTTATTGCTTATTTACTTTGTTGGAATGCTCCTGGGTTGTTTCTGGACATGTACCAGAGCCCAGAATATGCAAAGCAATTCCTGGAAGTCCAGTCAGGACACTCGCGCGAGAGAGTCACTGTCTCGCGCGAGGGACCTCTTGATTCCAGTGATTGCCCTTGCATGAGCAGCTTGACCTTTGCCCCTGTTTTGACACCCCCACTGTTTAGGGGTTGCATTTCAATTAATTTGGCTCCTGTTTTGTAATAATTTATAGTAATCATTTACTTACTGTCAATATAAACTGCTTGGTTTGTCTCCTGGGTGTGCACTGGTCCTTCCAGAGCCCAGAAGGGGGTGGAATTCAACCTGTGGTGAGACTTGAACACTCGCGCGAGGGAATGGGTGTATCGCGCGATGGTCCTTTTTGCATGCACGTTGATCCATGCGTGCAAAGGTGGCTGTCATGTGTGGTACACCTATTCCAGTTGTTGTTGGGTTTATTTTTCATCAAGGGGTTGGAATTCATCCTACTCTTTATTATTATTCCATCCATCCGCCATTTTTCACATCTTGCAAACTTGTTACAGTTTTAATCCCCGATTAACTGTTCCCCCGCCCTAATTGGCTTAAAATTGGTTAAAGAAGAAAACGAATCACGAATACTTTCACAAAATGCCTAAGTAGAGACCGATCTCCGGATTGGGCGAGAGGGGTGCCTTAAAAACCTTCCCCTCTCGTAACCTGGCTCCCGAACCCAGATATGGTTATGACGGACTGGTTCCTTCACTTTTTCAAATCAAATAGCGCGGCAGGTGCTTCGAAATACGGTTCCTTGGGTGACGGACCTTCAAACCCAGGTGGCGACTCTGTGTTTTGCGAGCGCCTGCTTCTCCGCTCGCGCTCCCTCGATCTATCGGGCCCTTGCTCCGGGAAACGAAATTCCCGGAGGCTCGCTTTGGAATCCGGGAATTCCAAGGGCATGCTGCCCACAGTGGCGACTCTGCTGGGGATCAATCGAACCAATATTAATTCATACTTAGAGTTTAATACGCTTACGAACAATCCCTTAAAAGTCTGTCAAAACGGTGAGCTTCGCGCTGCCGAAGGTTAGATTGGTGATTTAACAGGACCTCGTGTCCGGCCAATCTGATCTGGGACTTTTTCGATTATTCACTTGCGTAGTTTCCTCTAAAGATGAACTAAATAAAGTGAGCCGAGCTTGAAAGGGCATTTTGTGATTTGTGATTCTTCTTCTTCTTAATCAATTTCTAGCATCTCATTTGCATCGATGTGGGATAAGCCTCGTTGGATCGTTTTGGCAATCCGGCACGGTTTACGGGCCGCGGACCCCGAATGACCAACAACCTTCGACGATGATGGGTCATGCTACCGTTTGACTGTTGCTCAGCGATACCGCGGGCGACGGGAGGTATATCTGTGGCCCTAGTCCGAGGAACCTGTTACAAGCCAAAACCAGCCTTTGCATATACAAAGCTCTAGCACTTTCCAAACTAAGACAGGTACCTACAGAGTAAGATTTATTTGCATCTAACCCTCACATATTGTCTACGTGTTACTGCTTTCCCTATCGCATGCACTGTGCATCATACCGTCTTGCGTAGGAGCATGTTTAGGGCGGCTTCTAGGGTCCTGTTCTTACAAGTATGTCTTGAGCTGCATTGGGCATTGTTAGGCCCGATGAGGAGTCATGCATCCAGATGATGCATGTTGTCAGCTTTTTCAAATCCTTAGAGCACTAAGGACTTTAGGAAATCAAAAGTTTCCTGCACCTTTGTCTATACACCTAATGAGGGTTTCAAACAGAAAACTAGGAACAACAAAGGAACATGCCATGATGCTTACACCAGTCAGGTAACAAGTGCCTCGTCACTTACACCGCCCGGCTAGCAGCGCGGTGCCGCTCATGCCGTTCCTGGTTATGGCATCGTGACATGCACATCGAGTTGTTCCAACTACAAAGTTGAAACCCCAGTTAGTGGAATGGCTGAAGGTCTAGGGTTCTTTTGATATCCTTTAGTCTTATATTGGCCCAAACAAGGACACACCTCTGAAAAGAATTCTGAGGGTTTTTGGCAGTCCCTGAAACAGCTCGAGACAGACTTGTTTTCTAGTCTTAGAGTCTAGGGGCGACACCAACGACGCTGGCTGCATACCTTTAGTCTTTTATTTAGATTAAAGTTGCTGCAGGATCCCTACTGAGCCTTCTGTTTTGTTGTCAAGCAAAGTCTTAAGCCATTGCACCGCCAAGGAAAGTATCGAGGAAAGTTGGCAAACCCACTTGGGAACGCCTGCAACAGTCCGGGTCAAAGGCTTGTCAGGTTACAAACCCAATCACTCGCAACGGAAGACTCTCCGCTCTCTTCGTTGGCTGCCTTACGGTTAAGCTCATCGCCGATCTTGGAAGAAGTTATTCAGCCAACATCACCTGGTCTCTCTTCAGCGTCTGAAACTTCCAACATGGCCGGAAACCCCGAGGTTCAGCCGCTTACTGTGGAACAGATGCTTATGAACCTTCAGACTAGCATCACCGCCATGCAGCAGAGGGCCGCCCAAACTGATGCTAATGTCACCCGTTTGAATGAACTCTTCGACACTCGCATTCCACCACCTCTTGAGGAGGAAAGCGAGGCCGAAGACGATCCGCACGTGCACCGAGTTATGGTGGAAGATCCCAACAATCCCGGGCGCGTCATTGTTCAGCACAACCCCCAAATTGTTCAGGCACTTGCTGGTAACCCTGCAGGCAACATCCTGGTTGGTAATCCAGACATCACTGCTCTCGTGGCCAAGATGGCCCAGCTTGAGGAATCCATTGCCAAAGCGGAAAAAGTCAAAGCTGGAGGCATTGACTTAGATCGTCTCTGTCTGTATCCTAATGCCAAACTTCCTGAGAAGTTTAAAATGCCAGACTTGGCAAAGTTTGATGGAAGCGGTGACCTTCGGACCCATCTCTATAGTTACCATGCTGCAATGAAGCTGCTGTCAGTTGAGCCTGAGGCCATGTCACAGCTTTTCCCTCAGACTCTTTCAGGCCCCGCCTTCCAATGGTTTCTGTCACTCGACATTGCCAAAAGGAGGACTTGGGAGGACATTGGGACTGCGTTTATTTCGCATTACAGTTACAACTCCCAACCAAGATGACCACACGAGCCGAATCCACAAAGATGGAGGCAAAGGAGTCCTTTGCCGATTTTGTCAAGCGATGGCGAGCTAAGGCTGCTCTCATGATTGATCGCCCCAGCGAGAAAGACCAGCTCTGCATCATCTCTCGGAATCTCCAGCCGGACTATGCCAAGCATTTGGTTCTCGCTCAGGCATCCGCCAACTTCGACACCTTCTATGATTCCGGCCTGGCCATTGAGGATGCACTCCAAAGCGGAATTCTGACAAAAGGGGAATCTTCTAATCCCCCAAAGGCAAAGCCCCGTGCTTACTCTGGAAACACCAATGCTCTGTTTGGGACGGGAACCTACTCCAATGCAGCAACCAGTGGTACCAACGCCTCTGCTTCCAACACCACAAACCACATCGCCGATGTCAATCAGGTTCAGATCGCCCACAAGCAGAGCCGGCCCCACGGACAGCAACGGAGCTTCTCTGCTATTGAGGCACCTCTATCCTCGATTTTGGAAAAGTTGGTAAAGTCGAGGGCATCTCAAGCCCCTGGATCCAATGCCTTTGCCCAAGAACCCTTCGCCCGGCTTCAAGGCCAAACTCTATTGTGCCTACCATCAGGGTGCCGGCCACCTTACAGACTCCTGCTTTCGTCTTCGGCATGCAATTCAGGACCTTATAGACGAAGGAACTCTCTCGGCACCGCCTCCACCAGCCCAAAAGCCTAACATCCTTTCCAATTCCTTACCCAAACACACGGCTGTTCCCCACATCAGCCAAATCTCTGTCAGCTCCACTCAAATCAACCCTACCTCCACTATATTCGACCCCACCAACCATATAATCCCAATCAATCAGCCAAAACCCATTGTGCTCATACCTGCAGAATCCGATGCTGAACTCATGTTTATAGGGCAAACCTATAATCCGCCTACCCGTTTGGTACAAGCAGGCTTGAATTTCCTCAACGACAATATCAGTGATTTGCACGACGGTCCTTTTCCGCGGATCCGACTTGATCCTACATCAACTCGTAATCTTCCCATCTTTGGTGTAGATTCTCCTGGTTCTGCGCGGGACTTTGCAAGTCGATTCAGAGCTATGATGCCAACCTTACCCGAGCCAGAGCCAGAACCAGAACTTGATATGCAGGCTGTAGGCTGGGCAATAGCTGATAGTGAGGATTATGATGCCCCTCTCATCCAAGAATGGTTCCAACTCGAGTTGGAGGGTTTTCCGCTGCACCTTGAGCAGATTCCACCCGACCCGGCATGGGAAGCAGAATGGATCGCTCAGCACGAACAAATAGCACTTGACCCTCTGGATGGCATCTCCTTGTTCATGCTCTTCCAGGAACTTCAGCCTCAGATTCCCGAGGAAGAATACTTTTGGGATCCTGAGCCCGCTTGGCAGGTTCCAGTCACTTTTCCTGGGCCTCTCCAAGGATTTACTACTCCTGAGTACATGATACACCTTGATGAAGACAATCTGTTTCAAGAGGAGACCCGTGTATTGGGAGAGTGTTTCTTCCCTTCTACCCTCAACAGGCTTGTTGACTCGGTAACTGACCCTGTGTATGACCCTGCGCTCAATATCGTAGATGAAGATCAACCACGCCCTTTTGTCTCTCCTCCAGAAGACTTCAGTGTCATGGTTACAGGTCTGGTTCTGCCAGCAAATCTTTGGGATGTAGATGAGATAGTCGATGTCCAGGTTGGGGCCGAAGTTTGGGCTGTCAGCCGTTCTCTAGCTGATGGTGGTCTTTGGGATGTTCCTTTCACCACAAACCTAGAACCAGAGCACGAAGTTGCAGCGGTCCAAGATCTAAATTTCTGGGACTCACTACTGATAAAGGATCTCGCTGACGACCTAGGGTTGGATACAGAAGCGCCGGTAGCTGCACTGGTCACTGACAAAGGGAAGCGTAAACTGGGTGAAGTCCCTTCTGATCTTTGGGACGTGAATCAAGACCCTCAAGCCGCGCCTTCCTTGGGAAACGTTCTTAATGTTACAAGGAGTGGACGAGTCTTTCACCCCTAATCTGCAAATTGGGACTTCGTCCAACCCTTCTAATCAAAGGAATGAACCTGTTGCTTTCCCAGGGTCTGCACCACTTGAGTTGCCAAGCACGGATCTCATTCGGAGGCAACTTGAGCGGGTTCCCGCTGCAATATCTCTCTGGGGTCTAATTTGTTCTTCCCGTGAGCACCGTCAGCAGCTTTGCCAGACTCTTGCCCGTTTGGAAGTTCAATCGGATGTCACTCCAGAGGCTATGGTTTCCCTTATCCTCCCTCCTACTGCTAAGCACACCGTGGCCTTCACCGACAAGGATCTTCCTGTTGAAGGAACTGATCATAACCGCCCTTTGCATATTACTGTCAAGTGTCGCGGACTCTGGGTCCCGACTGTCCTCATTGACAATGGTTCAGCCATCAACGTTTGCCCGATGAGGGTGGCCTATCGTCTGGGACTGGCCAAAAAAGACTTTGCACCTTCTAATTTGGCTGTCAAGGCATACGATGGCACTCGTCGTGTGGTTGAGGGCACTTTGATGCTCAAACTCGACGCTGAGGGTTTCAAAATGGATGTTGAGTTCCATGTCGTCGACATACCTGCAACCTTCAACCTGTTGTTGGGTAGACCATGGCTCCACCGTTCAGATATCATGGTTGTGCCATCCACCCTTCACCAGAAAGTCATGCTGGGACTGCCGTCTGGTACGCTCACCATTTGCGGGGACTCTGGAATTCGCCCGCTCAAAGAAGATGGAACACCAGTGCTGGGAATCATGCACGGTGAAGAGGACGTTGATCTTGGAGGTTTCTCTTTCGACACATCTGGCTCTGTTTTGGCAATCAACGTGGACGGGGACTTTCTCATCAGCTCTGTCGCTATGGACATCATGCGCCGGATGTCTTACTTTCCTGGTTTGGGCTTAGGAGTCCATCAGGGAGTTCCGGAGTTTCCTGTCTTTCCTTCTTCCGAGGGCCGTTTCGGTTTGGGGTACTCTGCCTCTGCCGGAAATGCCAAAAGGAGGAAATACTCGGAAAACCTCGAACTCTCTATGGTGATCCTGACAAGTACTTTGTGCGTGAAGCGGGAACGCTGCTTACCTTTGGGCAAGATGAGCGCTTTCATCAATCTAGAAACCGGGAGCCGCTCTGGTTTTGAGGTCTTCACCGATGACACCTGGTCCGAGAGTGATGACGAGCCGCCAAGCCGAATTCAAGAAGCTTAATCACCAAAAGTAGAGACCGATCGGGCCGGGACTTTTGATTTGGGGAGCTTGGAGCTGTTCTTCCAGAAATTCTCTCAAGTGGGTTTGGCCAAGGAAGCTGAAGAAGCCGAAGTGCTCATGCTCGGGCCTGATGCTCTCGAGGACCCCACTGCTCTTATTTCAGAGGCCAAGGGTAGCGTTAAAAATTGCATTTTCAAGCCGCGCCTAACTTGCATTGATGACACTTCTGAGTCTGAGTCAGAGTCCAGTGAGTCGTCTAAAACTAGCTCCGAGTCGGAGTTTGTGCCTCTTGGCCCTCCACGTCATAGCTTTTATTTCGAGTTTGACTCTCTTGTACTTGGCGACCCGTTGGGGTCTTATGAAATGAATGAGGCATCTTCTGAGTACTTGCATGATCTTTATATAAACTGTGTCGACCCCGACGATGAAGGGATAGATTTCGATGGGGATATTCCCAAGGAAATCCGTGCCCTCATCGAGAGGGAAGATGAAAGGCATGCTCAGCCATTAAAAGAGGAAATAGTTTCTATAAACTTGAAAGATGGGAATGATCCCCGATTGGTTCAAGTGGGCTCCACGCTTTCACCGGAGGAGCATCGTGATTTCAAAGAGCTGCTCACCGAGTACAGTGATGTCTTTGCATGGTCTCATCAAGACATGCCAGGCATCGATCCCGAGATAGTGGAGCATCGGATCCCTTTGTTACCGGATGCTAAACCTGTGAAACAGAAGCTCAGACGGATGAGACCAGATTGGGTTCAGAAGATCAAGGATGAGGTCACGAAGCAGATCGACGCCGGGTTCCTCATGGTTTCTCAGTATCCCACTTGGGTGGCCAACATCGTTCCCGTTCCCAAGAAGAATGGGCAGATACGAGTCTGTGTCGATTTCAGGGACTTAAACAAAGCAAGCCCCAAAGATGACTTTCCCTTGCCACACATCGATGTGCTTGTGGACAACACGGCGGGACATGCTTTGCTTTCGTTCATGGATGGTTTTTCAGGCTATAACCAAATCCTCATGGCACCTGAGGACCGTGAGAAGACAACGTTCATCACTTAGTGGGGAACTTACTGCTACCTGGTCATGCCTTTTGGGCTGAAGAATGCCGGACCTACTTATCAACGGGCCGCTACAACCATTTTGCATGACATGATTCACAAAGAAGTCGAGGTCTACGTCGATGACATGATCGCCAAATCAAAAACTCGAGAGGGACACATTCCTGTGCTAAGGAAGTTCTTCGAGAGGCTCCGTAAGTTCCGTATGCGTCTCAACCCACAGAAATGCACCTTCGGAGTCACAGCTGGCAAGATGCTCGGTTTCATGATCACTTCCCGTGGGATAGAGGTTGACCCATCAAAGATCAAGGCAGTGCTTGAGATGAAGCCACCGGTATCTGAAAAGGGAGTGCGGAGCTTTCTGGGAAAGGTTCAGTTCATCAGCAGATTCATCGCCAAGTTGACTTTAACTTGCGAGCCGATGTTTCATCTACTCAAGAAGGATACCCCGTTTGTATGGTCAGACAGGTGTCAAGCGGCTTTTACTTCCATTCAGAACTATCTTCAAAATCCTCCGGTTTTGATGCCGCCAGTGCCTGGAAGCCCTTGATACTTTACTTGTCTGTCAACCCCGTCTTCTATGGGGTGCTTGCTAGCTCAAGAAGGAGATAAAGGAGTCGAGAAGGCCATATACTACTTAAGTAAGAAGATGGTTGGATGCGAATAACGCTAAACTGCTCTGGAGAAGACGTGTTCGGCTCTAGATTGGGCTTCCAAAAAGTTGAGACACTACATGCTGGCTTACCCAGTGAAGTTGATTTCTCGGATGGATCCTCTCAAGTATCTATTCGAGAAGCCAACACTTACTGGTAAGTTAGCACGTTGGTTACTCATGCTAGCTGAGTTTGATCTTGAGTACGTCACCAGGAAGTCTGTCAAAGGCCGTGCGGTGGCAGAATTCTTAGCTGATCATCCTGTCGATGGGCCGGAGGACTCAGACTTTACGTTTCCAGACGAAGAGGTGCTAACAGTAGTTGACGATGTATGGACTCTTTACTTTGATGGGGCAGCCAATCAGAAAGGATTCGGAATCGGGGTTTTGTTGATAACGCCCGACGGTTCTCATATTCCTCTAGCGTTCAAACTCAATTTTGATGTCACGAATAACCAAGCCGAATATGAGGCCTGCATTGTCGGCATGGAGGCTGCTTTAACACTCGGTGTTGAAAAACTCGAGGTCATTGGCGATTCCAATCTGGTTGTATCTCAAGCCAACGGGGACTGGAAAGTTCGGGAGGAAAGGTTGAAGCCTTACCATCAAGACTTGGAAGATCTTATTCCTCGTTTCAACAAGGTTACCTTCACACATATTCCTCGTCTGAAAAATCAATTTGCCGATGCCTTGGCAACGTTGGCCTCCATGGTTGAACTTCCATTGGGTGTCAAGCTTCGTCCTATTCTAATTGAACAGCGGGACTGCCCTGCTTATCAACATATTAGCACCATTGATGATCTCAATGATGGCCTGCCTTGGTATCACGACATATGGAATTTTGTAGAAAGGGGTGAATATCCGGCTGAAGCCTCTAAAAAAGATCAACTCGCACTACGGAGGATGGCTGCTCATTACATCATTTGTGGAGGAAAGCTTTACAGGAGATCTCATTGCGGAATGCACAAACTCTGTGTCAACAGTGCTGAAGCCACTACAATAATGGAAGAAATTCATGAAGGAATCTGCGGTCCTCACATGAGCGGAGTCATGCTTGCCAGGAAAATCCTTCGTCAAGGTTATTACTGGTCGACTATGGAATCACAGTGTGTGGATTATGTCCGCCGCTGTCATAGGTGTCAGATTCACGCCAATCTTATGCATGTCCCTCCCTCTAAACTGTTTGGTATGACCTCGCCTTGGCCTTTCTCTGTCTGGGGCATTGATGTTATCGGCATGATCAGGCCGTCTGCTTCCAATGGTCATCGATTCATTTTGGTGGCAATCGATTACTTTACCAAGTGGGTTGAGGCTGAATCCTACAAAACTCTGACTGCAGTTCAGGTTGCTCAATTCATCAGGAAAAACATTATCTATCGATATGGTGTTCCTCAAGCCTTTGTATCGGATAATGGGGTTCACTTCAAAGGCAGGATTTTGGAGCTTTTTGATGAATTCAAAATCCAGATCCACCATTCAACGACCTATCGCCCTCAGACGAATGGGGCAGTTGAAGCAGCCAATAAGAACATTGAAACAATCATCAAGAAGTCTGCAGAGTCTGCCAGGGACTGGCACGAGCAGCTACCTTTAGCCTTGTGGGGGTATCGCACGTCAATTCGAACATCAACCGGGGCAACACCCTACTCCCTGGTCTATGGGATGGAAGCGGTACTCCCTATCGAGCTGGAGGTGCCATCTTTGAGGATCATGACAGAATGTGAACTCACGGAGTCCGAGAGTGGCTCGGCGGGAGGTTTGTTGAACTCATGCTCTTTGTGAGAGGAGGCTCCGTGCCTTGTATCATGTTCAGGGGTATAGCGAAGAATTGCTCGGGCGTTCAACAAGAAAGTCAAGTCTCGTGACTTGCTCGAGGTGACATGGTTACCAAGGAAATCCGTGCTCCCATCTTTGATCTCCGCGGGAAGTTCCGACCAAAACGCGAGGACCTTACATCATCAAAACCATCCTTTCGGGTGGAGCGGCTCAACTCATTGATCTGGACGGCAACAAGTTCAACACCCTGGTCAACCTGGATCAACTCAGCGTTACTATACCTGAGAGAAGCTCGCTTGGGGCGAAAACCACAAGGGTGGGCGGTCCCAGGCAAAAATTAGAGCAAGCATGCTAGGAAACCTAAGGAAGCGGTCTAGGCAAAAATAAATAGGCAAATATCAAAAGCTCGCTAAGCTAAAAACCCGAAAGGGCGATTCTAGGCAAAATTTAGAGCGTAAAAGGAGAGATAAACACACGAGTGAACCCTAGCCCGAACTACGTTTTGACCTCGATTCCTTGAAAAGGGATACGTGAGGCAATCTCTCTGTGAGATTCGGTCACAATCAATCAACTCGACCCACGGTTTCCTGTTCCAGTATACATGCTGACATACAAGACCGGCTTGGTGTTCAATACTTGGACCAAAAGGGGAAAATTCTTGACTTTTCACTTTTATTCAAACTATTATCTCTATTACATGGCCGAGCAAACCTTAAAAACATTTAAGCATAAAAACAGAATACATGCTGGAGGCCTTGACAGGCTCACAGTTTATTTTAGATCATGTAGGTTTCGGTCAGGAGTCAGTCTGCATTTTGTCTTCTTGCAACTTCTTTCTGTAGCCATGCTTTGTAGCGACGTTGCAGGATGGTGCTGAAGTCAGGATCCGCTCCTCCAAGTTGTCTCAGGCCCCAATTGTGTGCATATCCGTTCAGGTTTTGGGCAGTGAATGCAGGAGTATGGAAGGCTTCCACCCCAGCTCGGTGTAACCCCTGGCTCATCCCTAGCTGCCGAAGGATACGGCCTGGAATATAGAAAGTGAAGTTGGACAGCCCGGCAATCACCACTTTCATAACCTGCGGAGTGTAGAGCCATGTCTGGAATGTTTAGTGCCCTGTGCCTCCAAACTATTTCCTGTGGTGACAGGTTGTTCATGAATGCATACCAGTCCTCTGTGGACATTTTTGGGTATAGCATCCCTCGTTGGTGCATTCGACCGGGCAAGTGCGGCCAATTCGCCTCTGGAGCTTCAACCAATCCCAGCTTGTCTGATAACCACAATTGCATGAGTGAAAAGACAAGTAAGGAGCTATATAAAACTTGAGCGGAAAAACAAGTCAGAAACTCCGATATTTGCCTTAGCTGAGTGTTGAGGTAAAAGCAGAATGTGTGAAAGCCAGTAAAAGGTGAGCTGAGTGAGTTTACCTGCAGTAGGAGTGGACTTTCGCCGAACGTCTCCGTCTGGCCGGTAGCTACCAAATCCAAACCCATGAGCGTTTCCGCCAGAACCATAGGCATAATGTTCTTCCGAACACCTAGCTGAGTGGCCACGTGAACCAATGAAGGATTAACTCGGCCATCGGCAGGCACCAGCAGATATGCAGCCAGCACACAGATTGTTAGAGCAAACCGGCGCCTGGCCTGCACAATGGTATCCGTTAGGTCACCTTCAGGGCCATACCACTCCATCAGGCGCATTATATTTATCTACCCTCCACTTAGCAGGCCCTCTGCTGCGCCTTTTGAGATCTTCAGTTACGGATTTCAAGAGTTTGGACATGCTCTCTCTGTAAGGAGGTACAATAATCACGTTGGACGCAAATCCTTGGAGATATGCGTGAAATTCCTCCACTGTTGGACATAGTTCGTCATTGCCAAATCGGAATACGTGGACATCTGGGTCCCAGAACCGCATTGCAGCCCATAGGATTTCAGGACGCAGTCTTACGCTTCGGAGGTAACGGAACGCGGCCAACCCGTGGGTTCGAAATGATAGCCAGTCGCCTGCAACGAATGCTTCAAGCCACGGGCCAATTAAGGTAGGGAGGTGGTTTGCCATTTCTTAAATATTATCTGGAGTTTTAGTCTGGAGACAAATGCCTTATGTTCATGGAGGTTTAAGCTTTTATAACCCAAGAATGGTAGGATATTTCCCTTATTCAAAAGAAAATATCTCTGGAGGTGGGTATACGTCCTTTCAAGAGAAGTCGTATGCTTTGGAACTGTCTCAGGCTTGTACTGGACGCCCAAACAGTGATAACAGGGCCTACAACGCCTCAGCTTTCTGAAAAGTGTCCAAAATCGCATCTGAGCTAAACAACACCATCGCGCGACACACTGGGTCTCTCGCGCGAGGGTCTGTTTTCTTTCACGTTTCAAAATCAGCCTACTGGATTATTTGGAGTGATCATTCATGTTTCATCTTGGGCTGGCTTTTAGGGTTTTGTGCTTTACTAGCAGGTCAATTCAAGTATTTCGACGCGGGGGTTCGAAATATTCATTTTATTCAGCGTACCGAGCAAGCAACACCATACAGCAGTTCTGACAATCAAACAAAATTACAGAAAACTATTTGGGTGGCCCAACGACTCTCGAACTTATTCTCAATTATAGGCAGAATCCTTTTGCGTTCAGTAATATCCCCCGGGCCTTGCTTGGATTTCGGCACGAAGCCATGCCACGTAACGGCCATCTAGCCAATATACGAAATCTGGGCTAGGGCCGTCAAGCACCCCCTGTCTCCAAAGCCTTCGATACTCGCGCAGTGAGAGCACATTGAAGTCAGGCAAGTGGAATTCCTCGATTCCGGCTTGGTGCAGCCCTTGGCTTATGCCTAGTTGGCGTAGGATGCGACCCGGGATATAGAAGGTGAAGCTCGTCAAGCCAGCGATTATCACCCTTTCAAGGCCTGTTGTATTGACGGCCATTTCGGGCATGATCAGCCATGGACATCTCCAGACAAAATCATCAGATTGCATGTCGTGCAAGATCATACTCCATCCTGTTACGTCTTGTTCAGGATACAGCAGGGGCCGTTCGAGCAATCGCCTCGGGAAATGTTCCCAACCCGCTTGTGGAGCTTCAAGTAATCCCATTTTGTCAGAAAGCCACACCTGTGAGCGAAAAGACGAGTAAGGAGCTAGATAAAGCCAGAGCGAAAAGACAAGTAAGGTCCTAGAGTGATCCTTAACCGAGTGTCGAGGTAAAATGCGAAAGTGCGAAAACCGGAAAAAGGTGAGTTGAGTGAGTATTTACCTGCAACCGTGGGCTGCCACTGAAGACATTGCTCTGTCCGCTTTTGAACAGATCCAAGCCCATCAGTGTCTCGGCCAGGACCGTCGGAATAATGTTTTTTCGGGCTCCCATTTGTGAGGCCATGCTCACCACGCTGGGACTTACCCCTTCAGCAGGAACCAGTGCGTAAGCCGCCAACACGCAAATTGAAAAGGCAAAACGTTTGTGAGCCTCTTCAACGTGATCCATCAGAATGCCGCCAGGCCCGTCCAACTCAATCAAGCGCGCAATGTCCAAGTCATCATCATGGATAATGCTGGCCGCCAGCCCCCGGAAATGTTCAGTTTAATCATCAGTAAATGGCTCATGTTCTCCTGCACCGGTGGAACGGCGAGGACATTGGGATTTGCAAAGCCGGGTAGGTAGGCTTGGAACTCTTCCACTGTTGGGCACATTTCGTCGTCATAATTACGGAAGACGTGCATGACTGGATCCCAGTAGTTCATAGCAGCTTCGAGGAGCTCGGGGCGTGGCCCCACGTATCGAAGATCTCTGATCGAAGCCAGCCCTCGAGTCCGAGGACTCACCCATTCATAGGTTTCGGTTCTTGCCAACCAAGGATCAAGCATTGCAGCAAGTGGACTCTCCATTTCAGATAACCGATGATGTTCTACACAACTATCAATGGGTTCCATTTATGGGGTTTTGGTTGGAAGTGTCGGTTCCTTATTCATTTGTGTTGAAGGAAGAAGTTAAAAAGTTTTGAATACTTTACACTTGGCAAATGAAGGGCTCCCCAATTATGTTAATTACTGTGTGCAGATCGTTGGAGGGCCCCCCTAGCATCTCCTGATGTCTTCAGAAGTTTATTCCAGTCAAACAAAGCCAGCCTGACAGGGGTTGACTCTCGCGCGA
This sequence comes from Rhododendron molle, assembly GCA_025413875.1. Classification (NCBI taxonomy): domain Eukaryota; kingdom Viridiplantae; phylum Streptophyta; class Magnoliopsida; order Ericales; family Ericaceae; genus Rhododendron; species Rhododendron molle. Next base: position 23,874,600 of record CM046393.1, read on the forward strand.
GAGTCTCACTCTCCCGCGCGACACATATTCCTCGCGCGTGCATGGCACTCTCTCGCGCGACAGATATTACTCGCGCGAGTGTTCCACTTACTCGCGCGAGGGTCCTTTCTGCATTTTGACAGCTTGCAGCAGCTACTGGTTTGGCTTGGTCATTTTGGGTTCCAGGGGTATTTTGGCACTTTTTATGGTTCTTACAAGTCTTAATGAGCATATGTGACTGTACCCGGGCATCGGTTACGGAAATTCACGCTTAACGAAGATTTTGGACCTTCGGCGGCCCGTTTCAAGTTCAAGTGGAGGTTTTGGAGGTTCGAAATCCGTTCTAGGGGTTTTTTGCCAAGTTCTCTCATGCCGCACAGGACATATGGAGCGTATGTGACTGTATGGAGGTGTCGGTTTCAGTCTGGGACATATTTGAGTCTTGTTTCGCTGTCTCGTGTCCCTTTTTGTGTCTTAGGACACTTTTTGACATATTTCTCGTCTCGGGATGTATTTCTTGATTCCGTCAACTCGTGCAAGTCACGTTATGCGTGCTTGACCTTACGGAAGCGTTGGTTTCAATCAAAGTCAAGTATTGCAAATTTTGGTAGTTTAATACCCAAAGATTCATTAATTGGCCGTATCCTCGTATCCTGGTCGTATCCTGGGTTACATTTTCCATTTTCTTTTGAGCTAGTCTCTATTTATACATGCGTGTGCGTCTGCAGTTGGTCTTAGTATGTTATCGATGCAAGTTTGGTATTAGTGGCTGGCATTTTACCTCTTTAATGCATATAAGAGTGAAATAAACCATAAAATGCAAATTTTATAACTAAACTGTGCTATATCAAACCAAACCAAAGGAAAGTACTGTATCTGTGGCGCTCCGGCCCAAAACAAAACCATCAAAAGTATGCTCGGGCACACTCGCCCACTATCACAGGCGCGCAGGCCTCCTAAGAACAAGTGTCAGTGTATCTAAGGCGCATTGGCCTTTTATCTAAACTACTTGGGCGCGCAGGCCCGAAATCAAATGCAAGTCATAGAAAGTAAAGAGGCTCCTCAGTCATCCTCATCCCGTCCGAGCCAGTCGGTATCTCTCAAGTCCTCCTCAATATCATCACCACCATTGTCATCATCACTGTCATCTTCATCAGCAGCAAGCTCGTACGGATTCTGCAAGTAGCGGGGATCGTCGACGGTGTCGTCAGAGTCGCTCTTGCTCTCCTCGTCTCCTTCCTCCTCATCCTCAACAGGATCAGGCACAACCAACCGCTTCCGAACTGGCTCCTCTCGGCCCTGCACCTCTCGCATCTCAATGCGATACCGCTCCTCAGCGCGCGCCACGGCCTTCTTGGCCGCCTCCTTGCTTGCAGCAGTAGGCTGCGAACTCCTAGTCTGTCGTCGTGTGACGACCGGCCGTGTGGTAGTCCCGGTCGCTGCCCGCTGCGGAGGCGACCGCTTCCTAGAAGCCGCCCGTCCCTGTGCCTGCATGTTTATATGTTGCATTAGTATATGTTTTGCAATATGTTTGTCTATCAAATGTTTAATTGACAGGTACATTCTATCAATTGGAAGCTATCAGCAATGTATTGGTATCAAAGTCAGCATGCATGTATCGAAAGCAGGCATGTATCGTACGTATTGAAAGCAAGAAGGAAGTGTATCGTTTTGTATACCTGAGTCCTTCGGGACGCCGCCGCCTGAGCTGGCTGAGCTGTTGGATAACGCAACTGCAATGGCATGCCTTGAGCTGCTCTCCTCACCAAGTTCTCCAATGCAAGCATGCGACGTAGGGCTTCGTTCACCCACTCAGCAGGCACCTGTGGATGTTTTGCAATCATCAGATATTCTAGATACAGTTCAAGGGTTTTGAAGTTATGCAAATGGAAGTTAGTTTACCTGTACAGTCACGGCCGCAGGCTCTCTAAGTGCAGGCACAAGCTCCACCTCAGCTGTGTTCCCCTGATGGTCCACAACATCCACTTTCCAAAGCAACTCCGGCAACCCACCAACTACTGGCCTGCTCTCCCTACGCCTCTCACGGCGTTCTCCTCCTCTCTGTACCTCAGCAGCGGCCCTTCTATCGGCACCAGCCTGGCGTGCCTGCTCCTGGAGCTCTCTGCGGGCTCTGACACCAAGTGGCCCCGCCAAGCGGTCTCTCTGGTAAGCCGCGTAGTCCATCGTCGGACGCAGGTGGCGTGTCAGTGCAGCATCTGGTCTCGTGTACCTCTCCAACTCAGCCAGTGTATAGTCTCCTGTGTGTGAAGCTCGTGTTGGGAGTGGCCCTGGCACCTGGAATTCAGGGTAACCGAGTGATTGGCGAACCACTCGATCCCCTAAATACCACTGCCAACCAAAGGCTGACTCCAATAGCACCCTGCTGGCCGTGACCGTTCTGCTCTGCGCCAAGAACTCCGGCTCCGGCCCGTTTGTCCTCCAAGGATTCCACTCAACCTGCATAACATGACAAACAGGCAGTATGTACAATTGATCAGCGACAGCATTAACACCATGGAAAGCATGCATGATCGTTTATTCGGGTTCTTATGTTATACCTGCGAAGCCCTCAGCTCGTCCAAATACAGCCTGTAGGCATTAAGGCTGCCCCTCCCTTCTTTGGTGCCCCTGTGCTCCTTGCTCCATATCAGTGCTCGCGGGAGGGTGCTCAGGTCAGGATGCTTGCACTCCGGGGGGTACATCCTCAGAACCTCGTATGCCCAAAGCTGCAGTGTTATCAAACATTGAAGTATGTCAGTCACGAATTGTACAGTTTTGCAGTTAAAGCTAATACACAATCTATGCAATCAAGTGGTACAATAGAAATTATGTTGCAATAAGTGAAATCATACCTCCCAGACACGCCAGTAGCCGGCTGTGCTCTGCCCGGTCCTCGAGGAGTCACCAAAGAAAAGGTAGGCGGTGCCGAGCGCTGCTCCACCCCAATCAAATCGGGAGGCTGTCCTCAAATCCCTCAGCGCCGGCAGGTACGATAGATGCACCGTACTCCCCCTGCCTGGATATAGCGAAGCTCCAAACATGTACAGCAGGTATGCCCGGGCCATCTGTGCTTCCTCATGCTCATTGGTCGGCTTCTTCTTCTTTAAATACTGTACGAATTGAGCATATCTCGCCGCTCCTCTCTCAACCTGGGGCACCATCCCCAAGAACCACTCCAGAGCCGCTGGATCGGCATGTATCCCTGAGTCAAAGGGGATGGGCTCTCCCCCGACCCTCAAACCTGTAATCGCGGCAAAGTCTGATGGTGTCACTGTCATCTCTCCCAGAGGCAGGTGGAAGGTATTGGATGTATCCCTCCATCTCTCAGCTAGCGCCAAGAACAGCATGATCGTTTCTAACTGGTACCGTCAGAGTCTGTATGAACTCCCTAAAGCCTGCTGCATCCACCAACTCCCTCACTCTCGCTGGCAGCCCCCTGTACAGTGCCAAAGAGCTGCACGGCCCGCCAAAACCGCGGATGTCCCTCTGATCCGCCTGTTTCAGACATCAAAAACAAGTAGCAGAACATAATGTTAGCATGCAGAGCTTTCATTTTCAAGTTCTAGGTAATCAATGCGACAGCTTAGCCACACATGGTAGACAAGCAGCAGAGGATGATGTCAGCATGCAGTGCTTTCATTTTCAAGTCCTAGGTAATCAATGTGTCGGTGTGACCACGGATGGGCGATCTAGGTTTTTTTTGATCCAAATTCTCGTTCAAGTAACAGCATGTAGGGGTTACAATCCTAGAGCTACATCATTGAAGGCTTTGAACTCCGTGCCATTTTCAACCGTTGTTTAATTCGGGTTCTTGCGTGCATGGTGTGTGCTATAAGGGCTATGTCAGTACATTTTGACGTCTACACGGGCTGTCATCAGATGGTTGGTTCAAGTTATGTTTTTGACACGATGTGTTCATGGTGCAGCTTGGTAATGGGTTTATTGGTGGAAGTTATCATATGCATGGCATGTTTTACGGGCTTTCTCTTGTCCCAGCATGTTTGCATTCAGTCAACAATAGATGGTTGGTTCAAGTTATCGCATGCATGGCATTCAGGGCATAAAATTATATCATTATTTCAAAGCATGCAAGTATCAAGTTGAAGTACAAAAGGGGGTTGGTCAAGAGTTATACCTCGGCCCAGGTGTTCGCAATGTGCACCCCAGGATCCCTCAGCACAAGCTCCGGGTCGTAGTCGGTCTGCTGTGGCGGTCTGTACCCCGCAAAGCTTAGCGGCACAAACAGGTGTGATCGTGGAGGCGTGTAAGTCTCCTCTGAAAACTCAGGACGCTCCAGGGCACCCGCCTCAGCCACTGCACTCACCCTCGGCCCCAGAGCCTCCTCGGCCTCTGCCTCCTCAGCCTCTACATCGGCTGCCAATCCCTCTGACCCGGCTCTCTCTCCCTCAGCCTCCCTCTCGGCCCTCTCGGCTGCCTCAACCACCTTGGCCCGGTCCTCCTTGGCTTTCAAGATATATTCCCCGATCTCGGGGTGCTGTTCTAGGACTCTCGCCAATATCTCGTCGGGCGTGTGCTCGGCAATATCATCGTAAGTGACGGGCACATGCCGGGATGATGTGGCCGCACCCGCCGGTGGCCTAAATGCAATATCCTCCTCCCGAATCTCAACAGGATCAGCCTCTACGGTCTGCACCTCTTCTATCTGCACTCTCTCGACTTGCTCCTCTTCAATAACAACACCTTTACCCTTCGCCGAGTCCCTCGGCGGGGATTCGTTCGACTCGGGGTTCTCACCAACGGCTCCACTGCCCTCTGCTCCACCAGAACTCCTGTCAACCACGGGTGGGCCCTCGGCCACCATACCCAAGACCTCTGGTGCACGGCTGGACCCCACGGCCCCAACCTGGTCCCTCGCGCGAGCCTTTGACTCTGCCGCGCGAGGCACCTCGTCACCAGCAGTCTCCTGCTGCTGCTCCTGAATACCATCGCCGCCGCTCTCCGCCGTTGCACTAGTAACCCCGATGGTCTCTACCACCGTTTCATCTCCCGTTTCTGCAACCATAATCCCACCTCGATCCTCGGAACAATCAACAACTTCTCCACTACCGCCACCATCACCGTGGTCTGCCATGGGGGCTCGAATGTGTGTGTGATTTGGTCCATCTTGAGACGAAATCAAGGGTTTTAGTTTGAGTTTGAGAAGATTCGAGAGTTGGGAGGAACTTGGAGTTTCAAAACCGTCTGAGAACTGTATTCTGAAACGTCCCGCGGACGTTTAAAGGTGTAGAACAGCAATGGGCTGGGTCTGGGCCGGTTCAAGATCCAGATCCAGAAAACATTCCATCGCGCGAGGGAGTCACGGCCTCGCGCGACACACCTTTGGGCTCCAGGCCCATTTTCCCCAGCAAACAGGCCCAAGCCTGTTTATTATTATTACCATTGTTATTAAAAATCCTGGTTCTTGATGGTCTGAATTTAAAGTTTTTGGGTTCATGATCATTGGATGCTTGCGCGACCTAGAGCATTTTTATCCCCAGCTATGGTCCGCCTGCATGCGATCAACAATCAAGGACGATCTATCCGTCCAATTTCAAATCGGCGGACGATCTATCCGTCCACATTCCAAATCGTGACGATCTATCCGTCCAATTTCAAATCGACGATCTATCCGTCAATTTTCAATCCGTGACGATCTATCCGTCCACATTCCAAATCGGTGACGATCTATCCGTCCATTTCAAATCGATGACGATCTATCCGTCAATTTCAAATCGACTGACGATCTATCCTCTGGATGGTTACTCCCCAAGCAGAATCCGTCCAATTTCAAATCGGTGACGATCTATCCGTCAATTTCAAATCAGCGATCTATCGATCTATCCGTCAATTTCAAATCAGCTGACGATCTATCCGTCCAACTCTAAATCCGCGACGACTATCCGTTCACATTCAAATCAACGACGATCTAACCGTCGATCGACGATCTATCCGTCAACTCGATTCGCGACGATCTATCCGTCCACATTCAAATCAAACGACGATCTATCCGTCAAATTTCGAATCGGCCGACGATCTATCCGTCCGCATTCAATCAACGGCGATCTATCCGTCAAATCATTCTTCGGTGCACGATCTTTACATACTCGCACGCTTTTTCAATAAATCGGCTTGGGTGGATTTGGTGGGTGTCTAGAAACCTTTGACGTTACGCGTACCAGTCAATGGTGCTCCGCGTGCCGTCAAAGGGGGACTACTGTAGACACCCCAATCTGAATCCCCGATCGTTTTACGGTTTCTTTTTCCGATGATGAACCGGATCGAGAGTCTTAAGGATGGAAAGGTTTGAGCTCGGAGTGTGCGGACCCCCTTTTTTGAACCCTTTTAACCCTTTTAAAAAAGAAAAATAAAAATAGTCAACTCTGGATCTGCCCTTGACCCTCGCGGCGTGGAAGTCACTCCTCGCGAGTGTCCTCTTTGTCCAGTGTGGTCAAAGTCAAACATTTAACTGTTGTCAAGCGTGGCAGTGGAACACTCGCGCGAGAGTCTCACTATCTCGTGCGATGGTCCTAGTCCCTTTCACCTTTTGCCGACCACTTGGTTGCTTGCCGTGGGGCTACTGAGTCGCTTAACCCCGTTTTTCTCCACAGGGTACTGTACAGTGCAGGCCTTGGGAACACACCCTCACACAACCCTTCCCATCACCTTTTCACCAAGCTTAGTCACCACGTTTGGTCCTAAGGGGGTGTTTGCCACCACCTTTGGCCGTTGGCTACCCCTATAAATATCCCCCTTGTTCTTTCTTTACAAGGACACACACTAAGTCACAAAAATTCACCAACTTGGAAAGTTTGAGAGATTGAGAATCCTTGCAAGCACAAAGGCTCTCAACTCTAGCTCATATCCTATACCTTTCTTCTCTCCATTTTCCATCACAAGCTTCTCGAATTGTTCAAACCTTTCCAAAACCTTCCAAGCAAAGGTATAAACACCTTTTACTGCTTACTGTTTTGATCCCTGAGGGGTCATCGAGGGCCAAGATTGGTAATCAATACTAGTTCTGGTCCTAAAGTCAGCAGAGATACAAGAAATTGGTTCAAGCATACCCTCGCGCGAGTGACTCACATACGCGCGCGACAGTCCACTGTCTCGCGCGACAGTCCTCGTGGGGTTTGGGGATGCTGGGTTTTCTTGTTTTTCATGTTGTTATTTATTTTACAGCTTTGTAAGCCTTTTAGATCACTGTTTTGCATGTTAAAACAAATAGACTAGACTTTTATTGCTTATTTACTTTGTTGGAATGCTCCTGGGTTGTTTCTGGACATGTACCAGAGCCCAGAATATGCAAAGCAATTCCTGGAAGTCCAGTCAGGACCCTCGCGCGAGAGAGTCATGGTCTCGCGCGAGGGACCTCTTGATTCCAGTGATTGCCCTTGCATGAGCAGCTTGACCTTTGCCCCTGTTTTGACACCCCCACTGTTTAGGGGTTGCATTTCAATTAATTTGGCTCTGTTTGTAATAATTTATAGTAATCATTTACTTCTTGTCAATATAAAGCTGCTTGGTTTGTCTCTGGGTGTGCACTGGTCCTTCCAGAGCCCGAAGAGGATTAAATTCAACCTGTGGTGAGGGATGAACCTTCGCGCGAGTGAATGGGTGTCTCGTGCGATGGTCCTTTGCATGTATGTAGATTCATGCATGCAAAGGTGGTATCATGTGTGGTACACCTATTCCAGTTGTTGTTGGGTTTATTTTTCATCAAGGGGTTGGAACTCATCCTACTCTTTATTATTATTCCATCCATCCGCCATTTTTCACATCTTGCAAACTTGTTACAGTTTTAATCCCCGATTAACTGTTCCCCCGCCTAATTGGCTTAAAATTGGTTAAAGAAGAAAACGAATCACGAATACTTTCACAAAATGCCTAAGTAGAGACCGATCTCCGGATTGGGCGAGAGGGTGCCTTAAAACCTTCCCTCTCGTAACTGGCTCCCGAACCGAGATATGGTTATGACGGACTGGTTCCTTCACTTTTTCAAATCAAATAGCGCGACAGTTGAAATATGATTCCTTGGGTGACGGACCTTCAAACCTGCTTCGTTTTGTCCTTGAGCGCCTGCTTCTCCGCTCGCGCTCCCTCGATCTATCGGGCCCTTGCTCCGGGAAACGAAATTCCCGGAGGCTCGCTTTGGAATCCGGGAATTCCAAGGGCATGCTGCCCACACAGCTGTCGCGAGCACAGGGTTGTCACTCTGAATAATTGATTGTCGCTTCCAAATCATCTGAACCGCCCTCTCTAGAATAGTCTTCAGTCCTGTCAGTCAAGTGATACTGCTGCAAAAGATAGTGGATATTTTGGCGCCATTCTTCTGGATAAGTATCATTGAATTTCCAGTTTGCAGATTCATAATGGAGGAGAGATGAAGGAACTTGTGCAGGTGTCAATCCATTGAGTGAACACATCGTCTGAGTCATGACTAGATAATTTCCATTGTGGGTCTCAATGCTTGGAGACTCTTGATGTGCAGAAAGGAATATAGTGTGATACTCCTTTCGCCAAGTGATAGAACCATCTGGATTAGGAAGACTTCTGTTGTTGCGACTTGTCCAAAAAGCAAATTTGAGATCTTCATTTGCATTGCTAGGAGTACTCCTAATCTTCTGTTGCCAAAAGGGGATATTTCCAAAGAGGAGGAGGAATTTCAAAAAGAAATCTTCTGGAGGATGGATCCGGTTGAACGCCGCATGTGCTAGATACACCAATACTGCTGATTTATTAAAACAGACGCTTATAGTATACACATCGACTAAATACCATAAGAGGAGATAGGCTTCTTTTTTGAAATAAAAGACATTATGGTAAGACACCTCAAACTGGGTGAGGAAGGGGTAAACAGGAAGGAAAGGTAGGCCCTTTATAGGACCTTCATCAAGACCATACTTGAAAATACAGAGATGTTGAAGGTTTTGACACATTTGTACACACCTGGAAAGAAGGGTTAACTCTAAAAGATGACACTGAAGGTGGATAGGAAAATTAACTAGACGGAAACAAGAAATCATAGGAAAACAACCAGGGACAACTGAATATGGTTTTGGTTTTGACAACTGGTTGATTTCTTTTTTGAGCCTAGACAGAAAATCAGGGAGGACATTTGTTTTTCCTTTTATGTGAACAGCATCAAAACTCTAATTGGAAAACCAATTTGCCCATCTGAGTAATTGTGCCTTTGGAAGGTGTTTCTGTTTGAACTTGAGCATGCTGGGGAAACTCATCATATCAGTCTCAATTAGGAAATGATGACCGATTAGTTGAAATTCTAACTTCTCAATGCTCCTTTTGATTGCCAGAATTTCTTTGTAAGTAGAGTGGTAATGAAGCTCTGCTGAAGAGAATGTACCACTCTTGTATCCACAAATTCTGCGCTTTTGTTCTGTATCTTCTTCCAAAAGAACTGCTCCCCAATACAGATCAGAGGCATCTGCCTGAAGTACTCTTTTCCCATCTGAAGGTATGGTTAATGGAGGAAGGGTTTTGGCTATGGTTTTGAGGTCTTTGACAGCTTTGGTACAATGAGTTGACCAAGAAGGAGGGTTTTTCTTTAGTAGAGCTGAGAGAGGAGTACGGTATTGGGCAAGGTTGGGGATGAAATCAGCCATATAGTTAACAATTCCAAGGAACTGTTGAACTTGTTTGACTGTGAGGTTGTTGTAACGCCCCGAATTTTGGGTACGTTAAATAAACATTTTTATTGAATAAACTTAAAGAGAGTCTAGCTCATTATTACAACATAATTCTCACAGGAGTACTTTTATTCAACAAAGGAGGGGATAAACTAAGGTTAACTACTGCTCCGCCTCTTCTTCCATCCTTACCAGCTCCTCGGCTCCGAAGGCCTCCAGGGTATATTGTTCATCTTGCTCATCTATAAAGTCGACACATTATACCAGCGTCGCCCCCAGTATAATATGTCGGGGTCACCAAAAAGTAACACCGTGAGCTACAAAAGCTCAATAGAATAATCCAACCCGCTAACCCATAACTTACAACAAATAGTCATATAAATAATCACATCTACTCATTTAACAACATAATTAACAATGATACATCCGCATTCACTATCTTGCTTACGTTGGTGTCATGCCTTTCTTGGTTTCTCCTACGCGACTCATCGTATTGTGTCACCATTTCATTTTAAGAAAATCATTTGTCATTCAACGGGCTACCAAGTCCGGCCACGTTACAAAATCTTGCATTGGCTCCTCTCGTGGATAACCAAGCCCAATTACCAATGAAGCTACCACGTCCGGCTCCAATGGCAATCTACACAATGGGCTACCAAGTCCGGCCTCATTGTGGTTTTCGTAAGTCCACACAAAGGGCTACCAAGTCCGGCCACCTTGCGGGTTTTCATAACTCACATAAGGCTACCAAGTCCGGCCATTATGTAGTCTCAAAAATCCTTTTTATCCATATCAACCACTCATAAATGTCATGTTTCTACTTTCCGGTTTTTGGTGTCTCGTAATCATGCATAGACTCATCGGGGATGAATCACTTTAAAGAAATCTTGAAATTAAACTAGCAAGATCATCCAACTCTATATTACCTAATCGTACTCAAATTATTACTTAAAGCCACTTATGTTTTATCAACAACAACAAGTAATGCAACAAGTATACATACATGTTCATAATCATTCTCAAGACAATAATATATTACAAAAACCTATTCTTTCTTCCTTTGTGGGAAAACAACATATGTTTATTGACGTAGAGATTCATTATTTGGCATGCTCATTCTTCTTTAGTATTTTAGTAAACAAGTTTTACTAACTAGCTTTGATACCTTAACCGTTTAACTCATGGTTGTATACTTAAGGTAAGTATAATCCAAGCAAGTACATAGCATGTCCATAATCATTACTTAAAGCATAACGCCACATGTGCGGACGCCCTTGGGGTGGTAATCCACCATATGCTTTGATACTTTACCACAAGTAATACAAGCAAGTACATAGTAGGTCCATAACCATTACTTAAAGCATAACGCCACATGTGCGGACGCCCTTGGGGTGGTAATCCACCATATGCTTTGTTATAATATCACAAGCAATGGAATATAAGCTTATAGTTAAGTTAAAAGATCAACATGCGATTACTTTTACACGAAGTTATATCTTAAGTTGATTCTAATCATGCTTAATCATCCAATGGCAATATTAAGTTCACTAACTATCATGCATCCAATGTTTTAAGAAAATAAACTATCATTATCATGCTTTCATTATAACGACTTAGCTAGGTTAAAACTACGACAAGAAGTAGTGTCTAACATATATTTAGGATTATGGATGATTACACTATATTCAATTCGACATGCATACAATTATAGTTAGGATAAGTAGGTTCGAAGAATTCTACCGTTCTTCTTGGCGGTAGGGTGGCTACGGGAATTTCGTTGGAGTAACGGCTTACGGTGGACTTCCGGTAGCTTCGAAAGAGAAGGGTTTCTCTCGAAACTAAGTCTTGACTATACTACTAAACTCTTATGGATCGAAGGGTGGTGGAGTGGTGGTTTAGTGGCGGCTTAGGATGAGTTTCTTGAAGAACAAGGGAAGAACTTCAAGAACACTCAAGAACAAAGCAAGAACAAGCAAGAACACTAAGCTTTCTAGAGAGAGAAGTTGAATGGTGGAGGTGTGAGTTGAAAGGCATGGAATGGATGCTATTTATAGGCAAAATGGAGCTTCCCCCCTCACTCCACTTGGCCGGCTCTCCCTCTCTCTCTTCCCCATAAATTTGCTCCATGGACTAGTCTTATCAAGCAATAGTATGCCAACTTAGTGCCACTTGGTGAAATAGTGTCAAAGTACAACCATGTGTTTAAATTCAACCAACATACACCTCACTCTCCCTCTCTCCCTATTCGGCCTCTCTCTCACTCTCCTCTCCCATGGATTTGTCTCATAGTCTAGTCTTGTCAAGCCAAAGTACAACACAAGTGCAACTTGGTCAAATAGTATCAAAGTACTACAACTTGCCATGGTACAACACACATACACTTCACCTTTCCCTCTCCCTTCATTCGGCCATGTCTCTCTCTCTCTTCCCCATGGATTTGTTCCATGGTCTTGTCTTGTCAAGCCAAAGTACAACACAAGTGCAACTTGGTCCAATAGTATCAAAGTACATTGCACATGACCAAGTACAACCCACATGCACTCACTCTCCCTCTCCCTCTCCATTCGGCCTTCTCTCTCTCTCTTGGTCAAAGTACCTCTTATGTACATATACATATGTATATCTATATGCACATTTATGGAAAGAACAAGGAAGGTAAGGACAAGACCACTTATATGCACACATGGCTTATGATTATTCTTTTTGTAGGATGAAGTACACATGACTAGTCTTGTCATCCTATTTGGCAATCCTAACATCTATTGTCCAATGGATAAAGATTACCCTAGCATGTAATAACCAATGGTCCAAGGAAAGTCATTATGAAGTACAATGTTTGCTTTTGACTAGACTATTCCAACTACTAGTCAAACTTGGTCTTCTTCCTAACAACTATTGTCCAATGGTCAAAGGTCTTCCTAGCATGTAATAACCAATGGATAAAGACTACCCTAGTATCTATTGTCCAATGGATAAAGATTACCCTAGTATCTATTGTCCAATGGGTAAAGATTACCTAGCCTTTATCGTCCAATGGATAAAGACAAAAGGGTAAAATGGTCCATCTAGGGTTAGGACCACCTAATTAGGTTAAATGGTCATTAGGTTATTCTAACTAATTGGTTAAAGACTAACGATACTTAATCTAGGCTTTTATTGCTCGAGTGGTATTTTGGGTTTATTAGTAGGAAATCGCCTACTAACGGAATATTAAAACCCGGCGGTGCCAAACGCCAAGGCAAGGCGTGGCGTGGCCAAAGCGACCGGGTGGCGGTGGCGGCGATGTCCAAAACACCGGTGGCCAAACAAGTGGCTAAGGCGACTGGTGCAGCGATGGCGGCGGTGGCGGCGGTGTCCAAAATGTACCGGTGGCCAAAGCGGCTGGCTAAAGCGACCTGGTAGCAGCGGTAGCCAGCGGTGGCAGCGACCATTAGGCCAGCGGTGGCAAGGCGTAGCCAAGGCGAGGCCAAGGCGCCCAGGAACGCCAAGGCAAAAGCAAGCGCCCGATGCCAAGCGAACTCCGAGGCTTGCTAACTAATCGGTTAAAAGTTAACTATGCTTGCTAAGTAGGATTTCCAGAAATATAATTCTTAGGATTTTACCACAATCACCAAGTAATTATACAAGGGTCTTAATAGGCAGGCTCGTCTTTAGAAAATGATCTTATCGACCGAGGTGATAGAATCTAATTATGACCGATTATTAGAATTAAAAAGGAAAGTATTAATACGATAAAGAATTTCTTAGATAACAACGAAATTTTTATTCAGTAAAAATCCGAGTTGTTACAACCTATCCCCCTTAAACAATTTCGTCCTCGAAATTTGGCAAATGCTCAGATCCGAACAAGTGCGGGTAGTTGGCCTTCATGGTTTCCTCTCTCTCCCAGGTGGTCTCTCCAGTTCCACGGTTTTTCCACAAGACTCGAACTAGTTTGATGGTCTTGTTCCGGATTGTCTTCTCACTTTGGTCTTGTATCTCTATCGGTTCTTCTTCATACGTCGCGTCTTCCTCGATGGTGATGTCTTCCCAGTTGAGAACATGTGTGGGCAATGCAAGATACTTGCGTAGCATTGAAACGTGAAACACGTTATGCACTCTGTCTAACTGCGGCGGCAGTGCTAAACGATACGCAACCTTCCCGATTTTCTCCACAATGTCAAAAGGTCCGATGTAGCGTGGGGATAGTTTTCCCTTCTTCCCAAATCTGATAACTCCTTTCTTTGGTCTGATCTTCAGGAATACGTGGTCTCCTACGGCAAAGGTTAACGGTCGGCTCCTTTTATCTGCATAACTCTTCTGTCGGCTTTGCGCAGTTTGGATCCTTTGCCTGATGAGCTTGACCTTTTCTGTGGTATCCCGTACTATGTCAGGTCCAATCAATCCAGTTTCCCCAACATCTGTCCAACAAACAGGAGATCGACAGGGTCGACCGTATAGAGCTTCGTAGGGTGCCATCCCAATACTTGCTTGATAGCTATTGTTGTAGGCAAACTCCACCAATGGCAGGTGCTGCTCCCAATTTCCAGAAAAATCCAAAGCACAGGCTCTTAGCATGTCTTCCAGCGTCTGTATTGTCCGCTCAGTTTGTCCATCCGTTTGCGGGTGAAAGGCCGTACTGAGCCTTACGTCAGTCCCTATTGCCTTCTGTAATCCTTTCCAAAAGTGTGACACGAAACGTGGGTCTCTGTCAGATACTATCGAGACAGGTACTCCATGCAAGCGTACAATCTCTCGGATATACAACAAACTTAGCTGCTCCACATTCTCGGTCATCTTGACAGGCAAGAAATGCGCAGTTTTGGTGAACGATCACCTAGATAGCGGTGTTAGACTTAGCAGATCTCGGTAGTTCGGTCACATAATCCATAGAGATGTGCTCCCACTTCCATGTCGGAATCGGTAAAGGTTGAAGATCTCCTCCAGCCGATGTTCGGCTTTGACTTGTTGACATACCAGGCACGTAGATACAAATTGAGCTACGCCCTTCTTCATTCCTTCCCACTAGTCCTTCGCAAGTCATGATACATCTTTGTACCACCAGGGTGTACTGAAGTTCGAATGGTGAGCCTCTCGAAGCACCTTTCGCAGGGTTCCAATATTAGGCACAAACACCTTCCCTTTGAATCTCAGGTGTTGTCCTTCTCGATCGTCCATCCAGGTAATGCCCTTCCTTCTCGGATTCGATACGGATGAATTCGCAGTTTTGTTCGGAGGTTTGGGCGAGCAAGATTTCTCTGTGAAGTGCTGGTTCACGAGAGCATACAAACGTGCGTTCCCATCCTTTGAGGATGGTCGCAGATTGAACTCGTTGTGAGTGTCCACCATCTCCCATTCCTTGATGGCGGTCTTGACCTTCTGTGCTCTGTCCTTCCGACTAAGAGCGTCAGCCACCACATTGGCCTTACC
The DNA here is from genome assembly GCA_025413875.1 of Rhododendron molle. Taxonomy (NCBI): domain Eukaryota; kingdom Viridiplantae; phylum Streptophyta; class Magnoliopsida; order Ericales; family Ericaceae; genus Rhododendron; species Rhododendron molle. Next base: position 23,889,632 of record CM046393.1, read on the forward strand.
GGGGTGGTACTGAAGTGTAAACTTGTAATCCTCGAGATATTCCATCCAGCGGCGCTGTCTCAGATTCAACTCTTTCTGAGTGAAAAGGTACTTGAGGCTTTTATGGTCGGTAAAGACTTCGAATTGTTCCCCCCACAGATAGTAACGCCAGGTTTTGAGGGCAAATACTACAGCAGCCAATTCCAAGTCATGGGTAGGGTAGTTCTTCTCATGCGGTCGGAGTTGTCGGGATCCGTAAGCTACAACTTTCCCATTCTGCATCAGCACGCATCCTAGACCGTCTCTTGACGCATCGCAGTAAACTGTATAATCTACACCCCGCTCAGGGATGATGAGTATCGGTGCACTAGTCAGCCTTTCTTCAATTCCTGAAAGGATCTCTCACAACCCTCATTCCAATCCAGTTTTACTCCTTTCTGAGTCAGTCTCGTCATTGGTTTAGCAAGTGTTGAGAAGTCGGGTATGAATCTTCGGTAATACCCAGCCAATCCTAGAAAACTTCGGATTTCGAATACGGAGGTTGGCTGTTTCCAGTTCAACACGGCCTCCACCTTGCCTTCATCCACCGCGATTCCGTCCTTAGATACTACATGTCCCAAAAACTTAACCACCTCCAGCCAAAATTCTCATTTACTTGCCTTGGCGTAGAGTTGGTTATCTCGGAGTACTTGTAGTACAATTCGCAGATGTTCTTCGTGCTCCTCCTTATTAGCAGAGTATATCAAGATGTCATCAATGAACACCACTACAAATCTGTCCAAGTAGGGTTGGAAAACTTTGTTCATGAGACACATGAATACCGCCGGAGCGTTGGTCAGTCCGAACGGCATCACCACAAACTCGTAGTGTCCGTATCTGGTACGAAAGGCTGTCTTGTCAATATCCTCGTCTTGGATTCTCAATTGATGGTAACTTGATCTGAGATCGATCTTAGAGAAACAAGTAGCTCCTCTTAGTTGGTCAAACAGGTCATCGATCCTGGGCAAGGGGTATCGGTTCTTAATGGTGACCTGATTCAGCTTCCTATAGTCGATACATAAACGAAGCGTTCCTTCTTTCTTCTTCACGAACAATGCAGGCGCTCCCCATGGTGACGTACTTGGCCTGATATACCCTTTCTCCAATAGTTCTTGCAATTGGGTCTTGAGTTCCTTTAACTCTGCTGGGGCCATACGGTACGGTGCCGTCGAGATTGGGGCTGTTCCTGGTTGGAGCTCTATAGAGAAGTCTATCTCTCTTTGAGGAGGTAAGCCAGGAAGTTCCTCGGGAAACACATCGGCGTATTCGCAAACGATGTGGGGTAATCCCAGTTCCTTCCTATCGGTTTCTTCCATTTGGAGACTAGCTAGCCATCCCAGTAGTTGATTCGGCCACCTAGATCTTTTCGTCGTAGAACTTGTTGTCTGTCTATCCCCCTTAAAACGGAAACGAGTTCCCTCTGGGGTGTAAGCTGTCACTGTCTTCTGATGACAGTCTATGACTGCTCTGTGCGCAGATAACCAATCCATTCCTAGGATTATATCGAAATCCGCCATTTCGATTACCCGAAGGTCGCAAGTTAGTCGCAAGTTGGCTACTTCTAGCTCGCACCCTCTACTCACTAGACTAACAGTTATACTTCCCCCCAATGGTGATGCTACCCTCGTACTCAAGCTTAGGGGTTCTGTTTCTAGTGCTAAAGTAGTTAAGCAGGCAGTAGATATGAATGAATGCGATGCACCAGAGTCAAACAAGGCTAGCATGCAGGTACTATATAATAGTAGCGTACCTTGGATCACAGAGGGATCCGGCTCCTGTTCCTCAGTCTGTAGTGCAAAGATCCGCCCTCCAGTGTTTTGTTGAGTGTTCATGGGCTGCTTCCCTTTGTTCAGCCCATTTGGTTGCGAGATTGGCCCTCCATGGTTCTGCTTTCCAAATCCAGCCTGCCCATTCTGTAGCGTCTTTTGGTTTCCGAAGTTCCCATTCCTCTCCTTCTGAGGTTGCGGGCATTGGCGACTGTAGTGGCCCATCTGCTGACAGTTGTAGCACTTTACTGTCAACGGATCTCGAGTGCCCCTCTGTGGTTGGTCGCGTCCTGGGTAGCAATTTTCCACGCTTGGTTGTTTGGGTCGGGGTAAAGGTCTTAGCGGGGTAGGGTCCTCGATTGTTATTGGATGCTTGCGAAGTGGATTGGTCTCGGTGTGCCGTTGCCTTCCTCAGCGGTTCTTGAAATGCTTCACTTCCAACTCTCGAAGAGAGCACACCTAACGATCTTAGAATAGGTGGGAAAGGCTTGCGCTACCACGACCCTTCGAGCGGTTGTTAGTCCCCAATCTTCGTTCTTATCCTCGATTCTTACTGGCGTTTGGGGCGTAGCGAGACGACTCCTCGAACTTTGCCGCATATTGAGTAACAGTCATGCTTCCTTGCTTGAATTCTTGCTCCTTGGCCAGGCGAATGGGCGTGGGAAAGTACTTGTCAAGGAATAGGGTTTCAAACTCATCGAATGTCATGGTGGCTACGGTATGAGTTGTTTCCATCAACTCCCACCAATAACGGGCCTCTCCCTTTAGTTGGTACGTGGCCAAGGCCACGCGATCCCCATTCCGGGTGATCTCCAAGGTGTCCAGGATCACCTTGGTTTCCTTCAGCCAAGATTCGGCCACAGTGGGGTTAGGGTCTCCGCTGAAGGTTGGGGGTCGGCGTTTGCAGAACTCGTTCATCACTCGGGTTCGGGTCATCGGTTCATCATTGCGGTTTTGGTTTCGGTGGTTGGCATTCAAAGCAGTCACAAAAGCTTGCATGATTTGGGCTAGGCAAGGGTTATTGTTAGAGGTTTCTCCATTCTCAAATCCCAGTCCACTGCGTCGGTTCACCATCTACGAGTCGAAATTTTAAGGGAGGTTTAGTTACTAGAATTAGTACGCAATGAATAAGACAACTAGATTTTTGATTAACACATAACATTAGGTTACATGCCTAACGGCATCATCAGATACAAGAAAAAAAAATAAAAGCGGGTAATAATGGCTATGGTGCCATTGCTATTCTTCGAGCCGCCATCGATCGGCGAATGCTTGGAGAGCACGGCGTTCGTATTCCTTTCCGAACGCCGCGAGTGCTACGGCCACCGCGGGAATCCAGTACCAGAAGGTAGTGAGGCGATCGTTCCTGTCGAACCACCGCGGTATGGCTATAGTAAGCACGGCCCAGAAGAGGATGAAGGTGAAGGGCAGTAACTGTATGGCTCGAATCATCGAGGTGAGCTCGATTCGCTCCATCTCTCGGAACTGGGCGTCCTCCGGAAATCCTCGTCGGTAGATCGCTGCCATGGCTCGGTTTGATTGGATAGTGGTTTGGCGGGTTTAAGATGGTGAGAGAGAGATGAAGAGATGGAGAGATGGGGTGAAGAAAATGGAAAGAGGAGGGGGTATTTATAGAGCCGGGAGAGGGAAAAATTAAATTTGAATTTTTGGGGGGAAGATTGAGGGTGACGGTTTGCCGAGTCCCCCCCTTTCTTGGGTTATAGCCGACACTTGGCGCTCTCATCAAACTAAAATAAAATGTCTAATGGTAGTGTGCTACAGTATCCGTGTCGAGGAAAATTTTATAGACAAAAAGATTTCTACCATTTAGCAACTTGCGTCAACTAAAATAATTGTCCTTTGTAATAAGGGTTTCGTTTTCCAAAGTAAACTATTGACTAGCACACAACAGTATCCTTTGTTTTAAGAAAATAAGCTTTTCATAGATAAGCAAAAGAGCACAAGCATAGAGTTCTATTACAAAACAGAAGATAACCCTTTCCTACCACAAAACAAGTAAACATAAGATGGGGTTTCCTAATACCATTGTAGCGATCTCACACATGATCCTAACATGTTTATTAATACAATACTATTTCTTTCTAAGGCATATTGATTCCAAACTTCTCCCTCAGCCACATCTTGTGGTTCTTTTCGGCCTCGGTTTCATTCATCTGAAACAGCTCCTGCTCCTTTTTTAAGTATTTCCTCCTGCGTTAGCACGGGTGGTGCCTCTAACAGTTCGGGGTAGCATGGGAAGAGTTTCATCATGACAGCCTCCCAATCTATGTTGGTCTCCATGTCAGACACCGGGAAGCTAAATGGCTGCTCGAAGTTCTGCACAGGTGGTGCAGGGGCTTGGGTAGGAGGTAGGTTCTCGGGGTTTTGAACTAGTAGGGGTACCTCCCAAATGATGGGGACTTCATAGAGTTCCATGTCATCCACATGTGGGAGTGTTGGTCCGGTGTACTCGGGTGACAGTAGTGATCGGTAGATGGCCCTAGTTTCCGGGGCGAAAGGTGGGCAACCTCTTTGTGGTACTCTTGACATCTATATAAATGGGAAAGTTCTATATTAGACTTAATGATACGAAAGGTAACTACAAGCATGCACATAAACAGTAATTTCACATAGGAAAGAAATACATATTTTCATTACTTAATCGGATCCAGTACAACATAAATGGCTAGAATTAGCCTAGGCTTACTACTACCTTGCGAGTTCAACTACTACCAACCTTCTTATTACACAAGCTTCTTAATGAGCCTAAAAGGTGTTCGGGAATTGGGCCTTATATGGGCCTATGTCGGTCTCAACGGGTGGCGGAGGTATATCGCCGGTGTCAAAGGCTATGTCCATGATGTCGGGCGCAACCCTTAGCCATCCAGGCTCTTCTTCGTTATCAGATTCACTCTCTTCGTCAGATTCTTCATTCCCCCAGATCACCATTGGTTCTTCTTCCTCGGGATCTTCTTCGGGATCTTCTTCGGGATCCTCATTCGCGGGAGGTGCTATTGGGACCGGAACGGGAATGGCTTCAGCTTCGTTCCCTACAACTACAAGTTCCTCATGGAAAAGGGGTGGGACGAGGACAGGTATTGCTTCTTCGTTTCCCACCTCCTCCTCATCAAGGAGTGGCAAGGCACCATGCTCTTGATAGTAGTCATAAACGTAGGGAAAGGCGTAAGGGAAGTATGGGTCTCTTGCTAACATGTTGGTCATCGTCCTCAGGGTACCTCTAAGTTGGCGGGCTTCGGCTAGTAGGTTGTCTCGATAGTTACTCATCTACAAGGAAAAGTTTTAGCCTTGATTAGTAGTGTTTTAAGTCAAGTTTTACTAATGTTAAAGAAACATCGACATTTCTATGTTCTACATTCGATTCTTGATTTAAGTCATCATCCAATTGTTCGGGAATTCCCAGCTCGGTGGTACTGCCAATTTCCACACCTGCTTCAATCCGAAGATTGTTTTGTCAGAATTCCACCCAATTTGGGACGGTAAACTTAAATTCAAGTCTCGTTTGTGCAACGGTCCCGCTTATCTTAACACTAATCTTAAAGGCTACCCATTCTACCCATGGCCGAGGTTTTGAACCTAAAGCTCGATACCAAGTTGTAACGCCCCGAATTTTGGGTACGTTAAATAAACATTTTATTGAATAAACTTAAAGAGAGTCTAGCTCATTATTACAACATAATTCTCACGAAGTACTTTTATTCAACAAAGGAGGATAAACTAAGGTTAACTACTGCTCCGCTCTTCCTTGCAAGCTCCTCGGCTCAGAAGGCCTCCAAAGTGTCTTGCTCATGTCGCTCATCTATAAAGTCGACACATTATACCGTCGCCCCGATATAATATGTCGTGGTCACCACAAAGGTAACACCGTGAGCTCTAAAGCTCAATAGAATAATCCAACCCGCTAACCCATAACTTACAACAAATAGTCATATAAATAATCACATCTACTCATTTAACAACATAATTAACAATGATACATCCGCATTCACTATCTTGCTTACGTTGGTGTCATGCCTTTCTTGGTTTCTCTTCACGACTCATCGTATTGTGTCACCATTTCATTTTAAGAAAATCATTTGTCATTCAACGGGCTACCAAGTCCGGCCACGTTACAAAATCTTGCATTGGCTCCTCTCCGCGGATAACCAAGCCCAATTACCGATGAAGCTACCACGTCCGGCTCCAATGGCAATCTACACAATGGGCTACCAAGTCCGGCCTCATTGTGGTTTTCGCAGAAGTCCACACAAAGGGCTACCAAGTCCGGCCACCTTGCGGGTTTTCACAACTCACATAAGGCTACCAAGTCCGGCCATTATGTAGTCTCAAAAATCCTTTTTATCCATATCAACCACTCCTTAAGTGTCATGTTTCTACTTTCCGGTTTTCGTGTCTCGTAATCATGCATAGACTCCGCGGCGGGACGAATCACTTTAAAGAAATCTTGAAATTAAACTAGCAAGATCATCCAACTCTATATTACCGAATCGTACTCAAATTATTACTTAAAGCCACTTATGTTTTATCAACAGCAACAAGTAATGCAACAAGTATACATACATGTTCATAATCATTCTCAAGACAATAATATATTACAAAAACCTATTCTTTCTTCCTTTGTGGGAAAACAACATATGTTTATTGACGTAGAGATTCATTATTTGGCATGCTCATTCTTCTTTAGTATTTTAGTAAACAAGTTTTACTAACTAGCTTTGATACCTTAACCGTTTAACTCATGGTTGTATACTTAAGGTAAGTATAATCCAAGCAAGTACATAGCATGTCCATAATCATTACTTAAAGCATAACGCCACATGTGCGGACGCCCTTGGGGTGGTAATCCACCATATGCTTTGATACTTTACCACAAGTAATACAAGCAAGTACATAGTAGATCCATAACCATTACTTAAAGCATAACGCCACATGTGCGGACGCCCTTGGGGTGGTAATCCACCATATGCTTTGTTATAATATCACAAGCAATGGAATATAAGCTTATAGTTAAGTTAAAAGATCAACATGCGATTACTTTTACACGAAGTTATATCTTAAGTTGATTCTAATCATGCTTAATCATCCAATGGCAATATTAAGTTCACCATCCAATGTTTTAAGAAAATAAACTATCATTATCATGCTTTCATTATAACGACTTAGCTAGGTTAAAACTACGACAAGAAGTAGTGTCTAACATATATTTAGGATTATGGATGATTACACTATATTCAATTCGACATGCATACAATTATAGTTAGGATAAGTAGGTTCGAAGAATTCTACCGTTCTTCTTGGCGGTAGGGTGGCTACGGGAATTTCGTCGGAGTAACGGCTTACGGTGGACTTCCGGTAGCTTCGAAAGAGAAGGGTTTCTCTCGAAACTAAGTCTTGACTATACTACTAAACTCTTATGGATCGAAGGGTGGTGGAGTGGTGGTTTAGTGGCGGCTTAGGATGAGTTTCTTGAAGAACAAGGGAAGAACTTCAAGAACACTCAAGAACAAGGCAAGAACAAGCAAGAACACTAAGCTTTCTAGAGAGAGAAGTTGAATGGTGAAGGTGTGAGTTGAAAGGCATGGAATGGATGCTATTTATAGGCAAAATGGAGCTTCCCCCCTCACTCCACTTGGCCGGCCACTCTCTCTCTCTCTAGTCCCCATAAATTTGCTCCATGGACTAGTCTTATCAAGCAATAGTATGCCAACTTAGTGCCACTTGGTGAAATAGTGTCAAAGTACAACCATGTGTCTAAATTCAACCAACATACACCTCACTCTCCCTCTCTCCCTATTCGGCCTCTCTCTCTCTCTCCTCTCCCATGGATTTGTCTCATAGTCTAGTCTTGTCAAGCCAAAGTACAACACAAGTGCAACTTGGTCCAATAGTATCAAAGTACATTGCACATGACCAAGTACAACCCACATGCACTCACTCTCCCTCTCCCTCTCCATTCGGCCTTCTCTCTCTCTCTCTCTTGGTCAAAGTACCTCTTATGTACATATACATATGTATATCTATATGCACATTTATGGAAAGAACAAGGAAGGTAAGGACAAGACCACTTAAATGCACACATGGCTTATGATTATTCTTTTTGTAGGATGAAGTACACATGACTAGTCTTGTCATCCTATTTGGCAATCCTAACATCTATTGTCCAATGGATAAAGATTACCCTAGCATGTAATAACCAATGGTCCAAGGAAAGTCATTATGAAGTACAATGTTTGCTTTTGACTAGACTATTCCAACTACTAGTCAAACTTGGTCTTCTTCCTAACAACTATTGTCCAATGGTCAAAGGTCTTCCTAGCATGTAATAACCAATGGATAAAGACTACCCTAGTATCTATTGTCCAATGGATAAAGATTACCCTAGTATCTATTGTCCAATGGGTAAAGATTACCCTAGCCTTTATTGTCCAATGGATAAAGACAAAAGGGTAAAATGGTCCATCTAGGTTAGGACCACCTAATTAGGTTAAATGGTCATTAGGTTATTCTAACTAATTGGTTAAAGACTAACGATACTTAATCTAGGCTTTTATTGCTCGAGTGGTATTTTGGGTTTATTAGTAGGAAATCGCCTACTAACTAATATTAAAACTGGCGGTGCCAACGCCATGCAAGGCGCGTGGCGTGGCCAAAGCGACCTGGTGGCAGCGGTGGCGGCGGTGTCCAAAACAACCGGTGGCCAAAGCGATGGCTAAAGCGACTGGTAGCCAGCGATGGCGGCGGTGTCCAAAACGACCGGTGGCCAAAGCGGTGGCTAAGCGACTGGTAGCTAAGCGTGGCCAGCGGTGGCGAGCGACCGATGTGCTGTAGCGGTGGCAAGCGTAGCCAAGGCAAGGCGAGAGCGACCAAAGAACGCCAAGGCAAAAGCAAAGCGCGGCGATCGATGCCAAGCGAACCCGATGGCGGACCAGGCGAGCAAACGACTAACTATGCTTGCTAAGTAGGATTTCCAGCCGAGAAGTATAATTCTTAGGATTTTACCACAATCACCAAGTAATTATACAAGGGTCTTAATAGGCAGGCTCGTCTTTAGAAAATGATCTTATCGACCGAGGTGATAGAATCTAATTATGACCGATTATTAGAATTAAAAAGGAAAGTATTAATACGATAAAGAATTTCTTAGATAACAACGAAATTTTTTATTCAGTAAAAATCCGAGTTGTTACAGTTTTCATCTGGAAAATGGTCAAGTTGAGAGGCTATATGAGGCTGGAGAGTGTATTGACCTTTAGAGATATGCATCCCTAAAAAATCAATTTTTGGTTGGGCAAGGAGCATCTTTTTCTCTAAGAGCATAATGCCATGAGTTTGGACCAGGGAATGGAAGGTTTGTAGTAAAATAGCATGGGATTCTATATCTGGAGAAAAAAGTAGGATATCATCAATATAGACAAGGGCTGAAGATAGGATGGGAGCAAATACCCGAATCATGGCCTTTTGAAATAAAGATGGAGCTGTTTTCAATCTGAAAGGCATGACTGACCATTGAAAATGGTGGTCTGGAATGCAAAACCCAGTTTTGGGACGATCATCCGGATGGATACCCAATTGCCAGAAACCTGCTTTCAAATCAAACTTTGAGAAAATTTGAGCTTTGGGCAAGTTTGCAAAGAGAACACTTCGTCGAGGAAGAGGGAATTTGTTGTCCTGCAGAAAATGATTAAAAGGCTGGTAATTGATAACCAGACGCAATTTTCCTCTTATCTGCTCTGTCCTCTTATTCACATAAAATGCTTCACATGCCCACTGAGAGGTTGTGGGTTAGATCAATCCTTCTGACTGGAGTTGTTGGAGCTCTTGGAGAGCAAGCTGGTAGTGTTCTGGGTTCATTCCATGATGGGTAGCTTTGGTGGGGTTGATATCATCGTTTTTCTTAAAAGGAAGAGAAATGAAGAAATCTGGGTTTTTCCAAAGTGGGTTGGAACATTTGGTAAGGAATTGAGAATGGGATTCAGCACAGGAGGTCTGGATGATGGCTTCTTTTATGGAGGAGAAGTTTTCTATGGAAAAGAGATTTGGTTGAGTGGTCCAGGGTAACAGGTAGTTTTTGTATTTCAAACCTTTTTTGAGCCAGGAGACTTTGCTGAGATTTTGGAGAATATCAAAGCCTAACAACAAATCTTTTCCTGGAAAATAAGAACCATAGACTTGGTGTTTGATGGTATATCCAGGGAAAAGTTGGATGATAATAGGCCTGCTGATCAGGGTGATAACAAAGGTTTCTCCATTGGCTGCTGTAAAGGGTCTGAAACATGATTGCCAGTAGGACCTGGGGAGAATTGCTGGGTTGAGGATGGAAGCTGCAGCACCAGTATCAAAGAAGGCGATAACTGGTACTGGTTTCTCATATTTCCCAAGCAGAATTTTGACCTTGGCCAAAGGTTAAGCCAACATGATGTCTGAGAGCCCAAATGTTCGGATTTCATAAGGAAATGAATCAGACTCATCAGAAGAATCATCTGATTCTGATGGCGAGTCATCAAAGGTGAAAGCTAGGACTGCTTCATTTGTTTCTTCATCATCAACTGAAAAGAGGGATTCAACATCAGCATCGTCAAGATCATCATCACTGAGAGCCAAAGAATTCACCATCTTGTCTCTTGCCGCTTTGTTTGGACACTGTTTTGCATAGTGCCCTTTTTTCCCGCATATGTAACAGCGATCAGACTTCCATTTTTTGAAAAACTTCCATTTTTTCTGGCGTGAGAATTTGTCAGATTTAGAAAACTTTGAAAACTTGCCAGGAGATCTGAACTTCCATTTCTGAAAGTGTTTGGATTTCCGATATGAGGGCCGGCAAGTGCACTTCTTGTCTTTACACTTGATAGATAAGTCTGGCCGGTCACATGCTTTGCCAAGAAGTTTTCCCTGTTCTTCAAGAGTTCTGAGAAATTTCTGGTGATTGCACAGTTTCTCCGAGGCAATCAAAGAGTGCTGATAAATACCACTAAGAGATGTTGCATTCAACGTCAATCCTTTCGTTTGAAGCAACCTTGTTGTCTCATTTCCCAATGGTTCAGGAAGGGAATTGAGAAAAGCTTGCTTGAGATTGACATCATCCATGCCGTTGAGAAGATAAAACCGTTGAGACATACGGTCATAATGGATCTCTAGGTCTTTCCTTTTGAATGAACAGCACCTCATGCTGAGGTATTCTTCTCGAACGAACTCTTTTGTGTTGTTGTGATCTCCAAGAAACTCAGTATGCAACACTGAGATAAATTGATCAAGAGTTGGCAGTTGCTTTAGCTGTAGCTGTCGGTATTCACCGAGAGCCATATACCACTGACGAAGACGGCCAAGAAATTTTGTTGTACACTTAGTAATGACAGTACTAAGCATAGCATTAGGGGAAAGCATAGCAGCAGCGCACCAAGCATGAATCTCATAGAGTTTATCCAACCATTTTGATGGGGGAATGGTATCAAAGGAAAAACCTTGGGTGTGGATATTGGAGTGGGAGAAGGAATCAAAGGTTGGAATTTCTGGAGGTGTTTCAAACTCAGGACCCTTTTCAATGATAGGGTCTTCAACATTCTCTTCTGGGTTTTCAGGGTTCATCATGAAAACATGAGGAGTTGGCAAAGAAAATGAGTAGATTCAGAATCTGAATCAAACTCAATGGTTGGTTCAGGAGATGGAGATGGGGTTTCAGGTATGGTGGCTAGGGTATTTAGGAGAGTGGATATTGGATTGTTGGAAGTTGGCTGGACCATTAACTGAGGAGATTTTGAATTTGGGTCAGATGGTTTAGGAGGAGTAGAGGTAGTTGGAGCTGAGGTAGAGGTGGATGGTGGAGATAGAGTTGAAGGAAGTTGGACAAGTTTTATTTGGGGCTTTGGAAAAGGAAGCTTTGGTGGAGATGGTCTTTTGGGTGGAGGAAGGAAAGCTGACGAGCTCCCAAAGATACTTGAGCTAGACTCACCAAATCCTGAGGTAGGAGTTATAGGTAAGGGTTGAGACATCTGAGGATGCCCAGAAAAACTTTGTTGAGTGTAAGATGAGAACATGTCAAACAGGATTTTCTGTTGAGAATACTGCTGAGCTTGAAGGGATTGGAGCTGATTCTTCAAATGCTTCATTTCAGCATCCTTTTGGTAAAAAGCTGCTGAGAATGCTTGGTTAGCATATGCCATCTGAAGAAGTTCTTGGTGAACCTGTTGGATTTTCTGCTGCAAATCTCTGATAAGAAGTTCCAAAGATGACAACTTCTTATGAACAACATTCTCCAAATTTTGCTGAGAGTTAGCAATTCTTTGAAGAATTTTGTTCTGTGCTAGAGAGTTTACTGACTGCCAATTTATTGCTGCTTCTGCTGCTGATACTGCTTTAGTGCTACCATCAGGGAGAATAGTAGTTGAGTCTGGAACTTTGTGACGATGGGTGGTTCTTTCCTGAGAGTTATGAAACTCCAAGGGAGGAAAATCTGATTCAGTGAACATAAAACATCCACTGGGTTGTGCTGAAGGGTCATTTTTAGTTGGAGGTTGACGAGAATGTGGGGATTTGCAAGGAGTAGAAGGTGAAGGAGGGCATAGTGAAGGTGGTTCTTCAAAGTCTTCATCATCTTCTAGAAGACTATCTTCAAGACACTCATCATAGTTACAGGCATCAAAATAACAATGACCTGTTTCTGGATTTTTGAAATAGAAGACCGGAAGGCCACTGGATAGGAAATATTTAATTGGAGGTTCAGGTTTGGAGCCATCAACAAACATGTCAATTCGTGAGGGAAAGATAACCGGATGGGTGGAAGATGAGGCAGAGGTTTCTTTTGGGAAAGAAATTTCCACAGTACCATCAGGTTTAGAGATGAATTGTGGATTGGAGGATTGAACAGGTATAGGCTTTTGTTGGTTTTTCTCGTAAGCGGTAACCCAAGATTCTGGGAGAAGCTTAAGAAGTTCAGGTCGAGAAATTTGACGTGGGACATGGACGCAAGAAGCTTGGTGAGGTGCGTTTACGGTTAAGAAAAGGGCTTCATCTGTGGGGGAGGGTAAGGACATATCAAAGGCATGGTTCTGGAGACGATAGGCCATTTGGTAGTGGAGGGTTGCTGCATATGTAGTAGAGATTTAGGAGGCACCACCAATTTGGACTTGAACTTTCAGGGCTGTTAGCAGATGAGGATCTGCCAGTGGCATGTTGAAATTTGGATAGAAGGTGAAGATCACGGTTCCAGCATTTAATGTAGTTTGAATTGTGGCGATGCATGCATGCTGGTACTGCAAAAACCTGGTGTCGGCCAGAGCAAGTCTGGACGTAACAGGTAAGCCTTTCCTGCCATGGAAAGTAACCGCCAGTCGGATTGCTCCGAAGTGAAGGTGGGTGAATCCTTATTGTTGCCAAATGCGTGGCAAATCAACCGGGATTTCGAGGGGTAAAAATTGTTCAGCCTCAGTAGCTGCAATGAAACACTGATCAAATTTAAAGGCTTGGACATACTCCTTTACTGAGGTTGGACGCTTTGTGGAAAAAAGTTGGGTGACAGTCTTTTTTACAGAAGTTTGTGGTCTAACAAAGGCATTATATGGGTTTAAGAAAGGAAGATCAGTAAGGGGAACCTTACTGTCATCAGGAAGATACTCAAACTCATATAAATACTCAAGATTAGAAGAAGCAGTGGAATTTCTACTGGTAGATGAACTAGAAGGTATGAGGGATGAAGTAGTAGAGGAATAGGTAGAAAACAAACGATTCATTTTTAGTAGGAAAAATCTGGGTTCTTCGTTTCCTCATACAACAAATCTTTTTCTTTTAATGTGAGAACTTTAACCAATTTTGATTAATAAAATTCTGTATACTAGGGTAGATAAACCGAGACACACCGCTCAATGGCCAAAGTCTCAAGGTACTTTTAACCCACTGATATAGATATTTTTCAATCAAAATAGTTAGTGAAGTTTCTGATATGGAGGATCCTTAAGAGGCAACCACAGAGCATACACTTCAATTTTTCTTGTTGGAAAAAGATTTGAAATAATTTTGGAATACGAAGTTCCCAGAGAGGGGTTTAAGCTAAAAAGGAAGACATGGCTCTGATACCAAATTTACAGACACTAAGTGGGTACAAACACAAAGTAGGTTAGGATCGAGAGAGAACACAGGAGACAAGATATAATAGGAAAGCACTGATTATTAATGGCTTACTAACTTGGTTTACAACGGTGGAGGCCTCCTCCTTTTATAGGCATAAGGAGGAGGAACGTTCCAAATACAAACAGTAGTCATACATAATTGCAATAGTAGCTACAGTACTACAGTAGCTATATATAATTGGTTTATATTGACAACTATTAAAAGCTACGTACAACCATAACTAGACTACTATTCACAGACTTTGACAACTCTACTGACTATTAGTACACACCATTACTTTACTACATATGAACAATACTTCCTAATAATTTTTGGCCTTTTGCTTCGATACTTTCCTTGGCGGTGCAATGGATTAGAGCTTTGCTTGCAAAGAAAAGAAGGTGTAATAAGGGTCCTGCAGCAACTATAAAATAAAAGACTAAAGCAGAGATGCAGCCAGCACCGTCAGTGTCCCGCTAGACCTTAGAACTAGAAAATGAGTCTGTCTCAAGACATTCGGACACTGCCAAGATCCTCAGAATTCCTTTCGGATGTGTACCCTTACTTGAAACAAATAAAGCTAAAGGATGCCAAAAGATTCCTAAACCTTCAACCATTGCACTTAATGGATGTCTCAACTTTCGAAAAGGGAACAACTCGGTATGAATGTCGTGATACTATAACCAAAAATGGCTTGAGCGGCATGACGCTGTTAGCCGAGCAGTGTAAGTGACGAGGCACTTGTTACCCTACTAGTGTAAGCATCACGACATTCTCTCTACTGTTTCTTGTTTTCTGTTTGAAACCCCAAACAGGTATATAGTCAAGGGTGTAGAAAGCTTTAATTTTATAAAGTCCACTTGTTTTTAAGGATTTGAAAACTGAAAACGTGCACCATCGAGATGCATGACTCCTCATCGGGCATAGCAATGTTCTAATAAGCTTAAGACAGACTTGACTGATCAAGAACCTAGAAGCCGGCCAAAACATGCTCCTACATAAGATGGCATGTATGTATAGTTCATGCGATAGGGAAAGCAGTAACACGTAGACAGTATATGGGGTTAGATGCAGATAAATCTTACCCTGTAGGTACCTGTCCTAATTTGGAGAGTTCTAATGCTTTGTATATGCAAAGGCCGGTTTTGGTTCATAACAGGTTCCTCGGACTAGGGCCAAAGATATACCTCCCGTTGCCCGCGTAACCACAGAGCAACAATCGAACGCTAGAATGACCCATCATCGTCGAAGGTTGTTGGTCATTGGGGGTCCCCAAGCTCTGGTATACCGTGTCGGATTGCCAAAACGATACAACGAGGCTTATCCCACATCGATGCAAATGAGAATGCTAGAATTTGATTAAGAAAAAGAAGAATCACAATGTCGCAAAATGCATTTTCAAATTTAGCTCACTTTATTTAGTCCATCTTTAGAGGAAACTACGCAAGTGAACAATTGGAAAAAGTCCCAGATCAGATTGGCCGGACACGGGGTCTTGTTAAATCACCATTCCAACCTTCGGTAGCGCGAAGCTCACTGTTTTGACAGACTTTTAAGGAATTGTTCATAAGCGTATTAAACTTTAAGTATGGATTAATATTGGTTCAATTTATTCCCAGCAGAGTCACCACTGTGGGCAGCATGCCCTTGGAAAAAGGATTCCGTTCCTTTCAAAGCGGTCCGGAAATCGAGGGAGCGCAAGTGGAGAAGCAAGCGCTTGGAATACAAAGTCGCCACTCGGGTTTGAAAGTTTGACACCCAAGGAACCGTATTTCGAAGCACCTACCGTGCTATTTGATTTGAAAAAGTGAAGGAACTAGTCCGTCAAAACAATATCTGGGTTCGGGAACCAGGTTACGAGGGGGAAAGGGTTTTAAGGCACCCCCCTCGCCCAATCCAGAGATCAGTCTCTACTTAGGCATTTTATAAAACTGCTTGTGATTCTTCTTTTTATTAATCAATTTTTAGCCAAATAGGGCGGGGGAACAGTTAATCAGGGATTAAACTGTAACACTTTGCAAGATGTGCTTGTATTTAATATGGATGGATGGAATACTGTGAAAATAAATTGGACAAAACATAACTCTCTGATTAGAACATCAAAACTGCACACTAAATGAGTGTGCTGTGCAAAATGGCCAACTTTGCATGCATGGATCTACGTACATGCAAAGGAACCATCGCGCGACACTCCCATTTGACTAAATGGAATTTAGTCGCCGTTGCATTGCCTTTCGCCGACCAAAATCAGTTTGGTCGCCGTTGTCTTATCTTTCGCCGACTAAATTTATTTGGTTGCCGTTAGCCTAGCTTTCGCCGACTAAATTTTAATTGGTCGCCATTGACCTAATCTTTCGCCGACTAAATTTTATTTGGTCGCCGTTGGCCTATGCTTTCACCGACTAAATCTTAATTGGTCGCCATTGACCTAAACTTCGCCGACTAAATTTTAATTGGTCGCCGTTGGCCTATGCTTTCGCCGACTAAATCTTAATTGGTCGCCATTGACCTAAGCTTCGCCGACTAAATTTTAATTGGTTGCCATTGACCTAAGCTTTTGCTGACTAAATTTATTTGGTCGCCGTTGGCCTATGCTTTCACCGACTAAAATTTATTTGGTCGCCGTTGGCCTAGCTTTCGCCGACTAAATTTTATTTAGTCGCCGTTGACCTATGCTTTCTCCGACAAAATTTTTTTGGTAGATATTTTTTGTAATTAAAAAACAAAAAAATATTGATTTTCCGACTAAAATATTTTTAGTCGGGCAAAAGTATTTTTTGTAATTAATAGAAAAAAAAATTATGTATTCTTTGGCCGACTATAAACAAAATATATTGTTTTTGGCCAATCAAATTTCAATGATCCGAGCCGCTCAATGTGTTTAAAATGTGATTTTAAGGGTACTCGTAAGAATTCACCAAAAAATATGATCGGAAAGGATCCGAGCAATTTTGCTAAAAACGCTATAAAAGTGTTTTCTTTTATCAAAACCTGTTCGGATCAAGCCTTTGTTAAAAAATAAATTTATTAAAAAGAGGCATTTGTTAAAAAATAAAATTGTTGCGTTCAAAAATAAAACATAAATTTATTTTAAAAAATAATATTAGTTGTTGTTTGTATAATGAGTGTTCAAATGGAGAGAGTAAAATAATCGGAATAAAAAAAACTTATTTGTATAGTATAAATTGCATTAAAAAAATTTATTTAAAGGCATTTGTTAAAAAAGAAAATTATTGCATTCAAAAATAAAAATAAAATTTATTTTAAAAAATGATATTAATAGGTGTTCAAATGGGGAGTGTAAAACCATCGGAATAAAAAAAATTATGATGATCCGAACCGCTCAATGTGTTCAAAACGTGTTTTTAAAGGAACTCGCCAAAAATCGGCAAAAAAAATGACCGGGAAAGGCTTGATCGGAGCAGTTTTCGACAAAAAGCTAATAATCTATAGTGTAAATGTACTATAGCCACACGATGGAAATAGGATTATGATGATCCGAACCGCTCAACGTGTTAAAACGTGTTTTTAAGGGTCCTCGCGAAGAATCGGCAAAAAAATTGAACGGCAAATGCTTGATCTGAGCAGTTTTCGAGAAGTTTCATCGAAAATTGCTCGGATCAAGCCCTTCCTGGTCATTTTTTTTGTCGATTCTTTACGGGGACCTTTAAAAACACGTTTTAAACACATTGAGCGGTTTGGATCATCATAATCCTATTTCCATCATGTGGCTATAGTATATTAGACTACAATAGAAGATCTTAGTTATGAACCAATGTCATCTATTACAGTGTAATGTACTATAACCATACGATGGAAACACGATTACGATGATCCGAGCCGCTCAATGTGTTCAAAACGTGTTTTTAAAGGTCCTTGCAAAGAATCGGCAAAAAAAATGACCGGGAAGGGCTTGATCGGAGCAGTTTTCCACAAAAAGCTAATGTTCCATAGTGTAATGTACTATAGCCACACGATGAAAATAGGATTATTATGATCCGAACCGCTCAATGTGTTCAAAACGTGCTTTTTAAGGGTCCTCGCAAAGAATCGGCAAAAAAAAATGACAGGGAAGGGCTTGATCGGAGTAGTTTTCGACAAAAAGCTAATGTTCTATAGTGTAAATGTACTATAGCCACACGATGGAAATAGGATTATGATGATCCGAACCGCTCAATATGTTCAAAACGTATTTTTAAGGGTCCTCGCAAAAATTCGGCAAAAAAAATGACCGGGAAAGGCTTGATCTGAGCAAAAAAAGGCTTGATTCTGGGCGCAATATAGTATAAATATTCGTTGTTCTTCCTACAATCACAAGTGAGCAGGTAGCGCGAGCTAAGGAACCTAGAGGATCTGGGTTCGAGTCTGGGTAGTGTAAGGATCTGAACTTCGATTAGCCACGTGGGCGTCGCCTGGCGCCACGTGGCGACATTTAAATATTTAAAAATTAAAACTTTTTAAGAAATCGAAAAAATTAAAAAAATCTGAAAAATTTACATTCACCGACAAAATATTTGGTCGAAAAAAACTAAAAATTATAAAATTATTTTGAAAAATCGAAAAAATTAAAAAAATCTGAAAAAAATTTACATTCGCCGACAAAATATTTGGTGGAAAAATAAAAATTATAAAATTATAAAAAATTTTGAAAAATCGAAAAAAATTAAAAAAATCTGAAAAATTTACATTCGCCGACAAAATATTTGGTGTGAAAAAATAAAAATGAAAAATTATAAAAAATTTTGAAAAATCAAAAAAATTAAAAAAATCAAAAATCCGAAAATAAAAAATTATGATCGGAAAGGGCTTGATCCGAGCAATTTTGCTAAAAACGCTATGAAAGTGTTTTCTTTTATCAAAACCTGTTCGGATCAAGCCTTTGTTAAAAAAATGATATTAATAGTTGTTCAAATGGAGAGTGTAAAACCATCGGAATAAAAAAAAATTATGATGATCCGAACCGCTCAATGTGTTCAAAACGTGTTTTTTAGAATCCTCGTAAAGAATTGGCGAAAAAAATGACCGGGAAAGGCTTGATCGGAGCAGTTTTCGACAAAAAACTAATGTTCTATAGTGTAATGTACTATAGCCACATGATGGAAATAGGATTATGATGATCCGAACCGCTCAATGTGTTCAAAACGTGTTTTTAAAGGTCCTCGCAAAGAATCGGCAAAAAAATGACCGGGAAGGGCTTGATCGGAGCAGTTTTCGACAAAAAGCTAATGTTCCATAGTGTAATGTACTATAGCCACACGATGAAAATAGGATTATTATGATCCGAACCGTTCAATGTGTTCAAAACGTGCT
The DNA here is from genome assembly GCA_025413875.1 of Rhododendron molle. Lineage (NCBI taxonomy): Eukaryota > Viridiplantae > Streptophyta > Magnoliopsida > Ericales > Ericaceae > Rhododendron > Rhododendron molle. Next base: position 23,908,843 of record CM046393.1, read on the forward strand.
TTTTAAGGGTCCTCTCTAAGAATCGGCAAACAAAAATGACAGGGAAGGCTTTGATCGGAGCAGTTTTCGACAAAAAGCTAATGTTCTATAGTGTAAATGTACTATAGCCACACGATGGAAATAGGATTATGATGATCCGAACCGCTCAATGTGTTTAAAAAGATTTTTTAAGGGTCCTCGCAAAGAATCGGCAAAAAAAATGAACGGCAAATGCTTGATCTGAGCAGTTTTCGAGAAGTTTCATCAAAAATTGTTCGGATCAAGCCCTTCCCGGTCATTTTTTTTGTCAATTCTTTACGGGGACCTTTAAGAACACGTTTTAAACACATTGAGCGGTTCGGATCATCATAATCCTATTTTCATCGTGTGGCTATAGTATATTAGACTACAGTAGAAGATCTTAGTTATGAACCAAGGTCATCTATTACAGTGTAATGTACTATAGCCACACGATGGAAACACGATTACGATGATCCGAGCCGCTCAATGTGTTCAAAACATGTTTTTTAGAATCCTCGTAAAGAATTGGGGAAAAAAATTACCGGAAAAGGCTTGATCGGAGCAGTTTTCGACAAAAAACTAATGTTCTACAGTGTAATGTACTATAGCCACACGATGGAAATAGGATTATGATGATCCGAACCACTCAATGTGTTCAAAACGTGTTTTTAAAGGTCCTCGAAAAGAATCGGCAAAAACAATGACCGGGAAGGGCTTGATCCGAGCAGTTTTCGACAAAAAGCTAATGTTCCATAGTGTAATGTACTATAGCCACACGATGAAAATAGGATTATTATGATCCGAACCGCTCAATGTGTTCAAAACGTACTTTTTAAGGGTCCTCGCAAAGAATCGGCAAAAAAAATGACAGGAAAGGGCTTGATTGGAGCAGTTTTCGACAAAAAGCTAATGTTTTATAGTGTAAATGTACTATAGCCACACGATGGAAATAGGATTATGATGATCCGAGCCGCTCAATATGTTCAAAACGTATTTTTGAGGGTCCTCGCAAAGAATCGGCAAAAAAAATGACCGGAAAAGGCTTGATCTGAGCAAAAAAATTCTTGATTCTGGGCGCAGCATAGTATAAATATTAGTTGTTCTTCCTACAATCACAAGTTAGCTGGTAGCGCGGGTGGTTCGCGCGCGCGTCAAGGAACCCAGAGGTCCCGGGTTCGAGTCTGGGTAGTGTAAGGGTCTGAATTTCGAGCAGTTAGCCACGTGGCAGTCACGCTGGGCGCCACGTGGCGGTATTTAAATAATAAATAATAAAAAAATAAAAATTATAATTTTTTTGAAAAATCGAAAAAAATAAAAAAATCTGAAAAAAATTTACATTCACCGACAAAATATTTGGTCGGGAAAAATAAAAATTATCAAATTATAAATTCTTTTGAAAATTGAAAAAAATGAAAAAAAATTTACACATACTTTATATTTTGTCGGAAAAAATAAAAATAATAAAATTATAAAATTTTTTGAAAAATCCAAAAAATTTAAAAATCTGAAAAATTTTAAAAAAATTTACATTCGCCGACAAAATATTTAGTCGGGAAAAAATAAAAAATAAAATTATAAATTTTTTTGAAAAATCCAAAAAAATTAAAAAAAAATCTGAAAAATCCGAAAAAAATTACATTCACCGACGAAATATTTGGTCGGGAAAAAATTTTCTTTTTCGCCGACAAAATATTTGGTCGTAAAAAGTTGTTCATTTTCCCCGACAAAAATGTTGTCGGCATAAGTTATTTTTTTCGCCGACAAAAATTTTTAGTCGGGAAAAACTTTCCCAGACCAAGTGTCAACGACGAACCTGGCGACCAAAAATTTAGTCGCTGAAACCTTTGGGCGACTAAAATCTGACATTTAGCGACTAAAAATTTAGTCGGCGAACTTGTATTTTCTTGTAGTGAAAGTTGAACCTTGAGGACTGGTTATCAGACCATGGTGATGATGATGAGTTGCATACCAAGAAGGGGAATCTTATCCCCTTCTGGGCTCTAGAAGGACAAGTACTCACCCAGGGGGCAAACCAAGCAGTTTATATGTACTAGAATGAAAAATATTACAAACAGATTGAATAAAATTGGAGACACAACCCCTAAATAGTGGGGGTAAATAAACAAGGGCCTAAGCCTTAACTACCCATGCAAGGGCAGCCACTGGAAATAAGAGGACCATCACGCGACAGAGGGAGACCCTCGTGCGAGGGTCCTGACTGGACATCTAAGAATTGCTTTGCATGCTTGGGCTCTGATACATATTCATAAACAACCCAAGGACACTCCAAACCAAATAGAATAGCAAATTGCCCTAAACTATGATTTTTTTATCATGCAAAATAGTGAGTCAACATCAAGCATGCTCACAAAATATTTATGAATATAATGAAAACAAGAAAAAGCCAGCATCCCATCCCCACGTGGTCTATTCTCATGCAGACAGAACTGTCACGCGAGTGTATTTGACCATCGCGCGTGGGTTTGCTAGGCCACAGTTTCTTGTAACCCTGCTGATTTTAGGGCCAGGACTGGTATTGATTACCAGCCTTGGCCCTATCAGCCCCCTTCAGGGATCAAAACAGAAGACAGGTAAATGTTTATACCTTTGCTTGAGTGGTTTTGAAATGGATTGAAGAGGATTGTTGTGCCTGGAAAATGAGTGTATGGAGGTGGCAAGAATTAAGGAGTATCAAGTGTATTAGGGTTTGTGTGCCTTTTTTTGCTTGATTTTTGGTAACCCTTGGACTTGAAAGGGTAATGGGGTATTTATAGAACAATGGTAGGCCAAGAGTTGGTGGTAAACAAGGCCTAGCAACCAGCCAACAAGGCTGGCCAGCCTCATTTGGTGGAGAATGGCTCCAACAAGGTGATGGGAGTGGTTACATTGGGTGGTGCCAACCATGCAGTCTACAACAGCTGTTCTGGTGGAAAATGGGGTTCTACAGCCCCATAGACCCCCTGATGATCACAAAATCCAGCTGAAAAAAGGTGATGGGGACAGGCTCTAACCATCGCGCGACAGAGTGGGATAGGCGCGCAAGGGAGCGAACCATCGCGCGATGGTCAATAGTCAATGTTTTGACTTTGACCAACACCTGGCAAACTCACCATCACGCGAGAGTTCCACTTCACCTCGCGCTGGTCAAACCTAGGTTAGGGTTTTGACTTAGGGCTTTAGGGGTTCAAATGGTTCAAGAGGGGTTCCAAGCACTCCAAGCTCAATCCATTCCATTCTCAAGCCTGTTTTGATCTGATTCATCATCGGGGAAACAAGAAGCCGTAAAACGATCGAGAGATCTAGATTGGGGTGTCTACAAGCAAGTTACGGTTCCTTGTACTGATCATTTGTAGACTTCTCCCATTGGTCGCCAGAATAATGATGGACCTGGTCAGTTGAAACAAATGGTTGGGTCCTCTTGGAGCACTATTGTGTCTAGAGGTGTTGGTGGGTCTACTCCTGGTGCTGTTGGTGAAAGAATGAAGTTTGAGTATATTCCCCCTACAATTTTGAATGATAGGATCGTGGTAACTCACCCCGTGGAAGTTGAGGAGTTGGGCCACCTAAAATGGCAAAGGTGTATCGTTGGGCATTTTCTGGACAAGAAGCTAACCTTTTTTGCAGTTCAGAATATTGCTATGAGGATATGGGAAAGGTTTGGTATTCGTGAGGTTCTTTCTAATGATAAGGGCTTCTTCTTCTTCATGTTTGAGGGGGAGAAATTTTGCTGGAGCTTGGTCCATGGCACTTTAGAGATAAAATGCTTATTCTCAAATTGTGGCATCCTCACGTGAAATTGGAAAAGGAGCAGCTATCTAAAATTTCTCTTTGGGTTCACTTTTTTAATGTACCTTTGGAAATGTGGACATGTCCTGGTCTTAGTCACATAGCTAGTTCGGTTGGGCGTCCCTTGTATGCTGATCGATTAACGGAGTATGCTAATCGATTAACGGAGTCAAGGCGTTGGCTAAACTATGCCAAAATATGTGTGGAGGTGGATTGTTCGTCCCCGCTACCTGAATCTTTTGATTTGAAATATGCTATTGGGGATATGGAGGTGATTAGAATTCAGTACCCATGGAAACCTTCAATTTGTTCTGTGTGCCAAGTTTTTGGTTATAGTGAGGGTACTTGTCCATCTAAAGCGTATATTAAAGAGCAGGGTAATAGAGGTGTGGTTGGTGCTCAGGGGACGACTGTTCAGGTCAATGGATGGCAGATGGTGGGTCCTCGAAAGAAAAATAGTTCTGGTTCGGGGGGTCTAAGATCCCCTGTATCTCTCCCGGCAGTTCATGTGTCTACGAGTAAACCTATCTCTGGCTTGCAACATCCTACTGTTGTGTCACTTGTGAATGGGGAAAGCTCTTCTAGATTGATGGTAAGGGTGAATTATGTCCCTATTCAAAGTAAGCTGGATGTTCTGAAGAGTGGGAGGCCTCTTGACAAAGGGCATTTTGGTGTGAAGGCAGGCTCTGTACCTAGTAAATTTGCTATATTGGATGCCTTAGGGCTTAGTGTTGGGTGTGAATCTCATGAAATGGATGTTTCTCTTCCTGATGAAGCTTTTGTTCAAGGTGCTATGTTAACATCTGAAATTGGTCTAGATACTTTTGAAGTTGAGACGGATGCTCCTATTGAGTCTCAAGCTAAGGTTTCTCCTATTACCGGTGCTGGTACGAAAGCTAAAGGAAAAGGTGGGGGGAAAGGTCTTCCTAAAGGAAGGGGGGAAAGAAGAACAATCATTAACATTAAAAATTGCTAGTTGGAATATAAGGGGTTTAAATAACCCCTTAAAGCAGAAGGAGGCTGGTTCTCTTATTGTTTCTTAGAGATTGGGACTCTATGGTGTCTTGGAAGCTAAGGTTAGGAAAACTAATCTTGTTGCCATTTGTACTCGATGTTTTCCTTGTTCGTGGAACTGTTTAGATAATTCTAGTAATAGTGATATAGCTAGAATTGTCTTGGGTTGGGGCACTTGCTACTTGGATGTTTCTTTGGTTTATAGTGATGACCAGCGGATCTGTGTGCAAGCTACCTGTTTGAGTTCTCGGCGAGTGTTTTATGCTTCTGTTGTCTATGGTGCTAATTCTCTGGTGTGTAGGGCATCCCTATGGTTTGCTATGTGAGGTCTTTTTTCTGTTATTGGTGACTCTCCTTGGATTCAATTGGGTGACTTTAATGTTGCACTTAGGAGTTCTGAAAGGATGGGTGATTTTGATAGTTCTGCTGTTGAGGAGTTTAATCAATGTTTGTTTGACATTAATATGGAGGAGTTGGCTGCCAGAAGAAGTTGGTTCACTTGGTCTAACAAAAGAGGAGGTGGTAGGGCTAATATGAGTAGAATTGATAGGGTCTTGGTTAATGGGGATTTGCTGGATATGTTCCCTGAATCTGAGGCTCTTGCTCATGACCTGGTATCTTTGACCATTGCTCTTTATTGGTTACTGTCTTCAAAGAAGTTGCTTGCAAGAAGCCTTTTCATTTTTTTGATTTTTGGATGAAAGATCATCAGTTTAAGGAGCTGGTCCAGACTTCTTGGTTACTCCCTGTAACTGGTTCTCCTATGCTTAGACTGTCTCTAAAACTTAGACGGTTGAAACCTGTCCTTAGGGATCTGAATGCCAATTGCTTTTCTAACATCTCAGGTAGGGTTATGAAGGCTAGAACTCAAATGGAAACCTTGCAGAATCTCTGTTCTCAAAATTTGGGTAATGAGAGTCTAAGGGAGATGGAAAAGGAAGCTGTCAGGGTTTTTATGGAACTAAGTGCAGCTGAGGAGTCTTTTAAAAAACAGAAAGCTAGGGTTACTTGGCTTGCCCTTGGGGATCAAAATACCAAATTCTTTCACCACAAGGTCAGATCTAATAGAGCACGGAACAAAATCTTGAGTCTAGTTACTGCTGAAGGTCTGCGGTTGGATAAGCCAAAGGAGCTTCAGCATGAAATGATTCAATTCTACAAAGGGTTACTTGGTACTAAGTTCTTACAACGTCAGGATGCTAGAGCTTCGTTACAACAAATTATTCAAAGGAAGGTACCAGTTCATATGTGTGGGAAGCTAGTGAAACTTGTGTTAGTTGAGGAGATCACAACTGCTCACAAAGCTATAAAGCTATAAGGCCCCTGGGCCAGATGGATTTAGCTCCAGTTTTTTTCAACAAAATTGGGAGATTGTTGGTCAGGATTTGATTATAGCTGTCCAACACTTCTTTCATAAAGGTATTATGCTCAAAGAGTGGAACTCTACCACTCTTACCTTGGTTCCTAAGATCCTAAGCCCTTCTATGGCTAAGGATTTTCGTCCTATTGCTTGCTGCAAATAGAATGCAGTCTGTTTTGCCTTTGGTTATTGGTCCAACACAATCTGTGTTCATTAAAGGTAGAAGTATAGTTGATAATGTGCTTCTAATGCATGAGTTGATCAGGAACTACCACAGAGATGTTGGATTGCCTAGGTGTGCTATAAAGATAGATCTCATGAAGGCGTATGATTCAGTAGATTGGAACTTTTTGTTGGATACTATGGATGCTATGGGTTTTCCAAGTTTGTTTATTGGGTGGATCAAAGAATTTCTAACTACTCCTATGTACTCAGTGATGCTAAATGGTGGGCTAGTTGGGTATTTTTTGGAGCTAAACGTCTTAGACAAGGGGATCCAATCTCCCCTTATCTTTTTTTTCTAGTCATGGAAGCTTTCTCTTCTCTCCTTCAGTTCAACATTGAAAATGGAAACTTCAAATATCATCCCAAATGTCAGGAATCGTGCATCTCTCATGCTTTGTTTGCTGATGATTTGTTTGTGATCTCTCGTGCTCATGAAGGGCCTTTGAGGGTTGTTATGAACACCTTAAAGGGTTTCCATCAATTTTCAAGTCTTCAACCTAACTTGCTTAAGAGTTCTATTTTCTTTTCTAATGTGTCGACTACTTTTAAACAGTCTCTAGTTGAGTTGCTGGGCATCTCTGAGGGTCATTTGCCAGTCAAGTATCTTCGTGTACCCTTAATAAGCTCTAGAATTACCTCTGCTGATTGTTTGATCCGCAAAGAAAAGATTCTAGCTAGGATTCAGAGCTGGGCTCAGAAATTCTTGTCTTATGGGGGACAGGCTCAACTAATCCAATTAGTACTGTGTAGTATTCACACTTATTGGTGCTCTATTTTTGTGTTACTTAAGAAAATTATTTAGGAGATTGAGGGTTTACTTAGTGCTTTCTTATGGTCTGGATCTGATATGAAACATTCAGGGGCCAAAGTTAGTTGGAGACACCTTTGTTTTCCTAAGAATGAAGGTGGTTTGGGTTTTTGATCCTTAAAAGAATGGAACAAAGCTTCTAATGTTAGGCATCTCTGGGCCCTTAGCAAAAAAGCTGATTCTCTATGGGTTAAATGGGTGCATATGTATATTCTCAAAGGGCAGAGTATGTGGGGGATTCCTGTTCCAAATGATGCCTCTTGGGTAATTAGGAAGCTGCTCAAATTAAGAGATATTTGTCAAGAGTGGATCCGATTCCGCATTGGTAATGAGGAGGATACTTACTTGTGGACTGATAATTGGCACCCAATTGGTGCGCTTTATGAGAAGTTTGGGGACTCTATTGTTGTGAGTAGAGGTAGTGCTTTAAAAGCTAAGGTGTCTTCCATTATTGTGCGAGGTCAGTGGAGGTGGCTGAGGCAGCGTCACAGGGCTATTATGGAGGTCGTGCAGCAAACTCCCTCTGATTTTCTCCCTAACCCGTCAGTTCAGGATTCAAATTTTTGGACCCCTTCACCTGATGGAAAGTATTCTGCTAAAACAGCTTGGGAGGCATGTAGACACAGGTACCCTATCTAAACTTGGTACTTTTTGTCTGGTATGCTAATAATGTCCCTAGGTGGAGTTTTATCCTTTGGTTAGCTATATGGGGCAGATTAGCCACCAAAGACAAACTGGACAGTTGAGGCATGACTATTAATACCCAATGTGTGTTGTGTACGACTGCCATTGAATCTCATGCTGATTTGTTCTTTGCCTGTGACTTTACCTCCTCAGTGTGGAATGTAGTCTTATCTGGGAATGGTATCTTTAGAACCTCCCTCCCCTTGGAGCAGGAGCTTTCTTGGGCTGGCTGTCAGAAAAAGGGCAAGAGTTTTGGTAGTGTTATCTACAAGATTTCTTTGGCTGCTACAGTGTATCTCCTTTGTGCATAACGCAATTTGAGGATTTTACAACACAAAAGAAGAGATTTGGGAGGAGTAACGACAGTTATTATTGAAGCCATTCGAGCTAAACTTAGCTCTCTGTCCACCATTCCATTTTCAGCTCGTAATAGGGATCTTTGTGATGACTGGCTTCTGGATTCTAGGATTTTAAGAATCAATAATTGTGGATAGGTGGTTGTTTCTTGTCATAGGTGGTTCTTTTGTTCTTTTGCTTTTTCATGGGGATGCCCCGGTGATTTTGTAAAGTTTGATTGCGCTTTTTGGTGATATAAAATTTGCTTGCAAGGATAGGCTACTCTCCGAACTCCCCTCAATCAAAGTAAGAATGATCATGAAAAGCAAACGACTCACCCGCTATGTACTGATCTACCCCAAAATACTAAGGATGCTCTCCGCCAAAAATTCCCTTAGCAGCCCCGCGCTTCTTCAACTACTCTTCGCCAAAATCCTGGCACATCCCAGGTACATTGCACTATGGCTTTTTTCTTAAGCCTGAAGGTACGACTTCTATTTTCAACCCTTTGCACTTTTATTTTCTTTATTTCCCTCGAACTATGGTTGGTTTGAATATCCCTTGTGGAATACGTAGGCAGCCTTCCAGCCCGACCATAACTAAAACCTTTTTTCAAAAACCCTTGGAATGGTTGTTCGACCAAATTGAAGTTGTTTTACGGCTTTGACTCTTACTTAAACATGTTTCACGATCCCTCTAAGTTCAGTCAAAGATGGGCATCTGTAGGCACCCCAATTTGGCCTAACGATTATTTCAAGTCCCACCTTGGGGACCATCCTGATGATGAATAGATACATGTGATTGCTGATTGACTTCTCGTGAACCCATGGACATTTGGTAAGTACTTTTAACCACTTAGAGAACCCAATCTTGTAACGACCCTGATTTTTGGTCAATAAAAATTTCGCTAAAAAATTGAATTTTATTTTAATACTTGGATTTCATTTTTAACATCCAAAAATCGGTCGTTATTGACTTATAAAAATTTTGTTGTTATATTTGAAAATTCTTTATTTGTTTTATAAATCCCTTTTAGCGATTAATAATCCGTCGTAATTAGGTTTAATGACTTAGGAGATTGGTATTCATCGCCTGGGCATTAAGGTCATTTTCTAAAGACGAGTATGCCTATTAAGACCTTGGTATAGTTACTTGGTAATTGTAGTAAAATCCTAGAATTATATATCTCGGCTGGAAATCCTATATGGCAACCCTAGTTAGCCTTTAACCATCTATTTAACCTAACGATCGTCTAACCTAGTTACCGTTCGTGACTTGTGAACCTTTTGAAACCCTTGAGCTTCGATCGCCCACTGGACGATAGCGTTAGGGTTATCTTTACCCATCGGATAATAGGTAAACCTTGGTTAACCTTCCAAAGTACGAGATTAGATTAGTTTAATACTTAAGTATAGTTTAATCACAAGGATTATACTTTCTAGTATTAACCGTTGGATAATAACCGCTAGGAGAATTATTATCCATTGGACGATAGAGTATAATCCTAGCCATCTTTACCCATTGGTCATCAACCGCTAGGGAAACTATTATCCATTGGATAATAGCTTTACTTGCCCACCAAGTACTAGGTTAATAAAATATTAGATTTGGCCATGTGTGTTATTGAATAAACTAGAATTAGTTCATTAGGATAATAGAGTAGTACTTAGTACTTTAAAAGAAGTAGAATAGTTTATTAGATATTGGATTTGGCTATATCTAGCCTAGATTGTGTGGTACATGCTTGTATATATAATATGTGTACTTGTATATATATATATATATCTTGTATATGGCAAGTGTGTATATAGATTATTATATATTACTTTATCCTTTGATCCATAAAAGTTAGGGATTTTATTAACCATTGGATAATAGGGTCAATCTTTCCAAAAGTACTAGGATTTAATAGTTTATGAAATTCTAGATTTTCCCGTAAGATTTTTATGACTAATATATATGTTGTACATGTACAAGTCTTAAAATATTAGATTTTCCAAGTACTTCTTATCTAGTATTTTAATAAAGAACATGTGAGCAATTGAATTATTTATTTAAGAAATCTTGTTAGGTACTCTATTTCTTTTATCCATTGGACAACAAATGTTAGGAGATTTATTAACCAATGGACAATAGCTTAGTCTTGCCAAAAGTACAAGGTTTATTATTTAATTTCCCATGGGATTCTCTTATTATTATATAAAAAAAGACTAGATTTTCCATGTGTGATATTTGATTAAACTATAATTAGTACACTAGGTTAAATATTATAGTACTTGGTACTTTGAAAGTATACCATAGTTTATTAGATATTAGATTTTGGCAAATCTAGTATAGATATTGTAGTACATGGTTATATATATATATATTATATTGTAAGTACACATGTGTGTATTTGTATATTATAATTGGAAAATCAAGTTACTTGTAAAACCCTAGATTTTAAAGTACCCAAAGTACTTATATATATACTAATATATGTATATACTTCCATAGAAGTATAAGAGAGAGAGTGAGAGAGTTAGAGAGAGAGCCGAGAGAGAGGAGAAAGAGATAGGCCGAGAGAGAGAGAGAGAGAGAGAGAGATGTACCTTGCTTAGGTGATCTTGTGCTTTCAATCTTCCATTGTACCTTTGAAAGCATACAAATCTATGGGATTCTCCCTTGACCAAGCAAAATCTATACTTCCTTCCACCATATCTTCCATAATCAAATCCCAGGACAACCATATCTAGTTTTCTATGCTTTCAAGTACTAAGATTAGACTAGAAATCCATTAGAATAACCTAAAGTTGTCCTAGAACTTTGAGTGCAAGGAAAGTAAAATCTTTGGTAGTCTTTCAAGCCTTGAAATGACAAGATATGGAGCAATATCCATTGGACAATGGAGAAGAGAGAGAGCCGGCCATGAGGGAGAAAGAGAGCCAAGACTTTACCTATAAATAGCACCTCATGTTCTCATTTCAACTCACACCTCTTCTTGCTCCAACTTCTCTCTAGAAAAAACTTAGTGTTCTTATTGTTCTTGAGTAGTTCTAGCTTGTTCTTGAGCTTTCTTTCCATTGCCGCCACTAAACCACCACTCGACCACCACCTCGATCCAAAAGTAGTAGTAGTTGTAGTTAGGATCTAGTTTCGAGAGAAACCATTCTCTCTCGAAGCTATCGGGAGCTTACCGTAAGCCGTTACTCCGTTCGACCGCCGACTTTCTTTCCGACGTCCTTTTCGTAGTCTTCCCACCGCCAAGAAGAACGGTAGATTAATCTTCACCTCTACCCTAAGTATATTGCGTGTTTAAAGTATATGATCTTATCGATATCCGATCTATTTTTCTAAGAAAACGTAGTATACCTTGAACTTAAGATTTCTTGAATGCATGATCTTGTTGATTATTACTTGCCTTACTTTTTTTGTGTTAAATGTTGAGAATGATGATGTGATAGTATGAGCATGAAATCTAAGATAGAGTTGGGTGATCTTGGTAGTTTAGTTTCAAGATTTCTATGATGGTGTTATACTTGTGTACGAAGTCCCGCCGCGGAGTCTATGCATGATTACGAGACACGACAACCGAAAAGTAGAAACATGACACTTAGGAAGTGGTTGATATGGATAAAAAGGATTTTTGAAACTACATAATGGCCAGACTTGGTAGCCTTACGTTGGTATGCGTTGCCAATGGAACCGGACTTGGTAGCTTCATTTGGAGATGAGTATGTGACACAATGTGCCGGACTTAGTAGCCATTGTGACCTATAAGCCGGACTTGGTAGCTTATTGATTGTGTGCATTCATAATGTGCCGGACTTGGTAGCCCATTGTGTAGATTGTTAACGGAGCCGGACGTGGTAGCTTCATTGATTGATTGGGCTTGGTTATCCGCGGAGAGGAGCTAATGCAAGATTTGATAACGTGGCCGGACTTTGTAGCCATTGTGGCCTATAAGCCGGACTTGGTAGCTTATTGGTTATGTGCGTTCACAATGTGCCGGACTTGGTAGCCATTGTGGCCAATGAGCCGGACTGGGTAGCTCATTGGTGTGTGCGTGTGAATTTCGGAAATGATAGCTGAGACACAAAACGATGAGTCAAGTAGGAGAAACACACGGAAACATGACACCAACGATAGATAGCGAATGGGATGTGTCATTGTTGTTGTTATTGTTATATTAATGCATGTGCTGTTATGACTCTTTATGATATATGCATGACTTGCTATTTGTAAGTTAAGGGTTAGTGGGTTTTGGATTATTCTATTGAGTTTTCAAGCTCATGGTGTTGCTTTATGTGACCCTGACATATTATATTGGTGGCAACGCTGGTATAATGTGTCAGACTTGTTAGATGAACAAGGGGAGCTGTATACCTTGGAGGCCTTTGGAGCTGAGGAACTTGCTAGGATGGAAGAAGAGAAGGAGCTGTAGATAACCTTAGATATCCATCCCTTTTGTGTAATATAAGAACCCTTTGGGAGTTTATGATGTAATAAAGAGCCAGACTCTCTTTTGTTGTTCAATAAAATGATCATTTAACGTACCTAAAATTCCGGGGCGTTACAACTTGGTATCAGAGCTTTAGGTTCAAAACCTCGGCCATGGGTAGAATGGGTAGCCTTTTAAGATTAGTTTTGAGATAAGTCTTGAGATAAGTTTAAGATAAGTTGACCGTTGCACAAACGCGACTTGAGTTTAAGTTTACCGTCCCAAATTGGGTGGAATTCTGACAAAACAATCTTCGGATTGAAGTAAGGTGTGGAAATTGGCAGTACCACCGAACTGGGAATTCCCGAACAATTGGATGATGACTTAAATCAAGAATCGAATGTGGAACGTAGCTAAATCCAAGTTTTTCCTTAGTGTTAATTGAACCCTTGTCTTTAAACCGTGACTAATTGAGGTTTAAACTTTTCTTGTAGATAAGCCAACCGAACCTTTACCAAGTCAACCTACTAGCAGAAGCTCGCCGATTTAGAAACACCATAGAAACCATGACAACCCAACTAGTGGAGGATCCCAATTTTCCCTATACTTTTCCCTACATTCATGACTTCTATCAGAAGCATGGTGCCATTCCACTTCCCGAAAATGAGGAGGAAGATGGTGATGAAGCTATACCCGTCATAGTCCAAATAGCATTTCCCGATGATGAGGGGTTTATAATTGAAGAAGTTGAAGAAGAAACCGGAGATGAGAAGGTTGCCAACAAGGTGACTGAGGAGGGAGAAGTCAGTGGAAGTAAGGATGTCAATGAAGGGAATCTCGAAGAGGACGAGACCCCAAAAGCAGAGGATGCCAATTAGGCGTATCTTAGATAAGTCGAGTAATAATTGTAATCCTTCGGGATGTAGGAAGTTGGAAAATTAGGATCACCCTTGTCTGTTTAAGAGTCCATCTATGTTGTATGCATTTCTATTTCAGTAAAGACTTGTAAGATCATCTATGTGTACTTGTTTCCATTTAATGAAAGACTTGTATTTTATACCTATTCGTATACGATTTTCTCTTTACACCTCGAGTCATAGTAGTATCGTAGCAGGAGTACATAGGATCGTTTCAACTTGTATTAGAAAGAACCTTAGGTCGCTTTTTGCCATTATAGTAGAATTCTATGCTTATGTTTGTAATCCTTTGCTTACCTATGAAAAGCTTATTTTCTTAAAATAAAGAGTACTGTTGTATGCTATACAATATTTTACTTTAGTAAATAAAACCCTTAATACAAAGGACAATTTTTTTGGTTGACGCAAGTTGCTAATTGATAGTAATCTTTTTGCTTATCTATAAAAATTTTCTTTGTTACGGGTGCTGTAGCACACTATCGTTAGACAATTTTTTTTATTTTGAGTTCGATGAGAGCGCCAAGTGTCGGCCATAACCCAAAAATGGGGGACCCGGTAAACCACCCTCAACCTCCCCCCAAAATTCAAATTCAAAATTTTCCCTCCTCCACACCCTTCACCCGATCTTATATATACTCCACTTCTATTCCCATTTTCGTCACCCCTCTTCTTATCTTCATCTCTCTTACCATTTTAACCCCTCCAAACCACTATCCAATCGAACCGAGCCATGGCGATCTACCGACGAGGATTCCCGGAGGACGCCCAGTTCCGAGAGATCGAGCGAATCGAGCTCACCTCGACGATCCGAGCACTACACTTGCTGCCCTTCACCTTCGTCCTGTTCTGTGCTGTGCTTACTTTGGGCATGTCACGGTGGTTCGATAGGAACAACCGCCTCACCACCTTCTGGTACTGGGTTCCCGTCGTGGCCGTCGCACTCGCGGCGTTCGCAACGGAATACGAACGCCGTGCGCTCCAAGCTTTCGACGATCGATGGTGGCTCGAGGCGTAGCAATGGCACCATAGCCATTATTATCTGCTTTTACTTTCTTTTTCTTGTATCTAATGATGCCATTAGCCGTGTAATATAATGATCTTTTCTAACTCAAATTTTAGCTTGTCTACCACAATCTGTCTTGTTCATTGCATGCTAGCACCAGTAACAAACCCCTAAGATCGAGTAAGACAATATCATCACCATTTCGGGAAAGTTTAGCCGTTAGTCTAAGTGTGTAGTGAGTGCAGACTAGAAATAGCCAATCTATGCCTAACCTGCGACTTAAGAGTGACTTGCTTCTTTTAAGGGGGATAGACGACGATTCAAGGACCAGTATAGCGACTTTGTCAAATCCGTAGACACGCACCAATTTCGAGGACGAAATTATTTTAAGGGGAATAGGTTGTAACGACCCTGATTTTTGGTCAATAAAAATTTTGCTAAAAAATTGAATTTTATTTTAATACTTGGATTTCATTTTTAACATCCAAAAATCGGTCGTTATTGACTTATAAAAATTTTGTTGTTATATTTGAAAATTCTTTATTTATTTTATAAATCCGTTTTAGCGATTAATAATCCGTCGTAATTAGGTTTAATGACTTAGGAGATTGGTATTCATCGCCCGGGCATTAAGGTCATTTTCTAAAGACGAGTATGCCTATTAAGACCTTGGTATAGTTACTTGGTAATTGTAGTAAAATCCTAGAATTATATATCTCGGCTGGAAATCCTATACAGCAACCCTAGTTAGCCTTTAACCATCTATTTAACCTAACGATCGTCTAACCTAGTTACCGTTCGTGACTTGTGAACCTTTTGAAACCCTTGAGCTTCGATCGCCCACTAGACGATAGCATTAGGGTTATCTTTACCCATCGGATAATAGGTAAACCTTGGTTAACCTTCCAAAGTACGAGATTAGATTAGTTTAATACTTAAGTATAGTTTAATCACAAGGATTATACTTTCTAGTATTAACTGTTGGATAATAACCGCTAGGAGAATTATTACCCATTGGACGATAGAGTATAATCCTAGCCATCTTTACCCATTGGTCATTAACCGCTAGGGAAACTATTATCCATTGGATAATAGCTTTACTTGCCCACCAAGTACTAGGTTAATAAAATATTAGATTTGGCCATGTGTGTTATTGAATAAACTAGAATTAGTTCATTAGGATAATAGAGTAGTACTTAGTACTTTAAAAGAAGTAGAATAGTTTATTAGATATTGGATTTGGCTATATCTAGCCTAGATTGTGTGGTACATGCTTGTATATATAATATGTGTACTTGTATATATATATATATATATATATATATATATATATCTTGTATATGGCATGTGGGTATATAGATTATTATATATTACTTTATCCTTTGGTCCATAAAATTTAGGGATTTTATTAACCATTGGATAATAGGGTCAATCTTTCAAAAAGTACTAAGATTTAATAGTTTATGAAATTCTAGATTTTCCCGTAAGATTTTTATGACTAATATATATGTTGTACATGTACAAGTCTTAAAATATTAGATTTTCCAATTACTTCTTATCTAGTATTTTAATAAAGAACATGTGAGCAATTGAATTATTTATTTAAGAAATCTTGTAAGGTACTCTATTTCTTTTACCCATTGGGCAACAAATGTTAGGAGATTTGTTAACCAATGGACAATAGCTTAGTCTTGCCAAAATTACAAGGTTTATTATTTAATTTCCCATGGGATTCTCTTATTATTATATAAAAAGACTAGATTTTCCATGTGTAATATTTGATTAAACTATAATTAGTACACTAGGTTAAATATTATAGTACTTGGTACTTTGAAAGTATACCATAGTTTATTAGATATTAGATTTTGGCAAATCTAGTATAGATATTGTAGTACATGGTTATATATATATATATATATATATATATTATATTGTAAGTACACATGTGTGTATTTGTATATTATAATTGGAAAATCAAGTTACTTGTAAAACCCTAGATTTTAAAGTACCCAAAGTACTTATATATATACTAATATATGTATATACTTCCATAGAAGTATAAGAGAGAGAGAGAGAGAGAGCCGAGAAAGAGGAGAGAGAGATGTACCTTGCTTAGGTGATTTTGTGCTTTCAATCTTCCATTGTACCTTTGAAAGCATACAAATCTATGGGATTCTCCCTTGACCAAGCAAAATCTATATTTCCTTCCACCATATCTTCCATAATCAAATCCTAAGACAACCATATCTAGTTTTCTATGCTTTCAAGTACTAAGATTAGACTAGAAACCCATTAGAATAACCTAAAGTTGTCCTAGAACTTTGAGTGCAAGGAAAGTAAAATCGTTGGTAGTCTTTCAAGCCTTGAAATGACAAGATATGGAGCAATATCCATTGGACAATGGAGAAGAGAGAGAGCCGGCCATGAGGGAGAAAGAGAGCCAAGACTTTACCTATAAATAGCACCTCATGTTCTCATTTCAACTCACACCTCTTCTTGCTCCAACTTCTCTCTAGAAAAAGCTTAGTGTTCTTATTGTTCTTGAGTAGTTCTAGCTTGTTCTTGAGCTTTCTTTCCATTGCCGCCACTAAACCACCACTCAACCACCACCTCGATCCAAAAGTAGTAGTAGTTGTAGTTAGGATCTAGTTTCGAGAGAAACCATTCTCTCTCGAAGCTATCGGGAGCTTACCGTAAGCCATTACTCCGTTCGACCGCCGACTTTCTTTCCGACGTCCTTTTCGTAGTCTTCCCACCGCCAAGAAGAACGGTAGATTAATCTTCACCTCTACCCTAAGTATATTGCGTGTTTAAAGTATATGATCTTATCGATATCCGGTCTATTTTTCTAAGAAAACGTAGTATACCTTGAACTTAAGATTTCTTGAATGCATGATCTTGTTGATTATTACTTGCCTTACTTTTTTTGTGTTAAATGTTGAGAATGATGATGTGATAGTATGAGCATGAAATCTAAGATAGAGTTGGGTGATCTTGGTAGTTTAGTTTCAAGATTTCTATGATGGTGTTATACTTGTGTACGAAGTCCCGCCGCGGAGTCTATGCATGATTACGAGACACGACAACCGAAAAGTAGAAACATGACACTTAGGGAGTGGTTGATATGGATTAAAAGGATTTTTGAAACTACATAATGGCCAGACTTGGTAGCCTTACATTGGTATGCGTTGCCAATGGAGCCGGACTTGGTAGCTTCATTTGGAGATGAGTATGTGACACAATGTGCCGGACTTAGTAGCCATTGTGGCCTATAAGCCGGACTTGGTAGCTTATTGATTGTGTGCGTTCATAATGTGCCGGACTTGGTAGCCCATTGTGTAGATTGTTAACGGAGCCGGACGTGGTAGCTTCATTGATTGATTGGGCTTGGTTATCCGCAGAGAGGAGCCAATGCAAGATTTGATAACGTGGCCGGACTTGGTAGCCATTGTGGCCTATAAGCCGGACTTGGTAGCTTATTGGTTATGTGCGTTCACAATGTGCCGGACTTGGTAGCCATTGTGGCCAATGAGCCGGACTGGGTAGCTCATTGGTGTGTGCGTGTGATTTTTAGAAATGATAGATGAGACACAAAACGATGAGTCACGTAGGAGAAACACACGGAAACATGACACCAACGATAGATAGCGAATGGGATGTGTCATTGTTGTTGTTATTGTTATATTAATGCATGTGCTGTTATGACTCTTTATGATATATGCATGACTTGCTATTTGTAAGTTAAGGGTTAGTGGGTTTTGGATTATTCTATTGAGTTTTCAAGCTCATGGTGTTGCTTTATGTGACCCTGACATATTATACTGGTGGCGACGCTGGTATAATGTGTCAGACTTGTTAGATGAACAAGGGGAGCTGTATACCTTGGAGGCCTTTGGAGCTGAGGAACTTGCTAGGATGGAAGAAGAGAAGGAGCTGTAGATAACCTTAGATATCCATCCCTTTTGTGTAATATAAGAACCCTTTGGGAGTTTATGATGTAATAAAGAGCCAGACTCTCTTTTGTTGTTCAATAAAATGATCATTTAACGTACCCAAAATTCCGGGGCGTTACAAATCTAGAGCCAAATATCCTTTCAAACAGAAATACAAAATTCTAAGAGAATCTATCCATCGGCCATAACATTGATCTCACAGCCTCAACATCATTCTTTCACCTGTGAAACATGTTGCTTGAAAAATCTCCCTGAGAGATTGATTCCTCAACAGCCAGATCGATTCTTCGGCCGCCCAATCTATCCTTCGGCCGCTAGATCCATTGCTCGGCCGCCATATCGTCTATTTTTTAGGTTCTGGAATGTTCTGTCAATTGTTTGATTCGTTCAGAAAACCCTAGCAGCCAAACTCCGATGCGTTCGGGCTACGTACGGAGATTATGAAAAGAGATCTTTTGCATATATACTTCCCATTCGAATCGTGCGATATGATTGGTTGGAGTGGGTCACCCCATGCCTATATAAAGGAGCCTTTGGCTCCGAAATTAATATCATCAATCACCCTCTCTAGTTATGAAATTCTGCACAAACACTCCCTCATATCCTTTCTTCAAAAGCCTTAACCTCTTGAAGGGAGCCACAATTCAACGATCAAACCCCGAAGTACAAACCCTAACCCTAGGGTTTTCAATAAGTAAATCAGTCAATCGCCCTCAATCCGAAGCAATCAAGCGACTGAGGGATGAAGGTGGTAAGGCCCAGGGGCCTATGGTTTAATCGCTTTTATGTTTTTGTGCTATAATCATAGTATTTTGATTCTTTGCTAATTATTTAGTCTGGTGTGAGGAAAAATATCGGCTGGAGGATCAATCCTTCGGCTGGCGCATTGAGCCAGAAGGATCCCTCGGCCGTGACATCTATTCACTGGTCGAGAGATCCATTCTCTGGGACAGCTCTTTTGTTTTCTGCTTTTTCTTATGCATGCTTTCAATTACTATACCGGCTCACTTTATGGATTGTTAAGTTCTAATAATTAGATTATGTGTTAGCATTAAATAAAGCAAATATTAGTCTTATGTCGAACAACTATGGGCCCAGTCTCATATGTCGAACAACTATGGGCCAATCTCATGACTGGGCAAGGAGGTGTGCCTAACACATTCCCCTTATTGTACCTTTGGCTCCCGTACCCAGAATCTCAACTTGTTTTTCCTAGTTTTATAAACTAGGTGGCGACTCTATTTTGATGATAACCGCTAATCGTGTGGTGATGTTCCTAACCATGGGAATATCCACGATCTTGGTTTATGAAGTGAAAAGCAAACAAATAAACGATGATCAATTTGTATGGCGATGCCCCGTTTCGGAGGTGTCTACAATTTCTTACGTTTTTTTCTTGATAATGCGTGAGTAGTTGTATAGGTAGGGTCGTGGGGTGAATAGAACACTATGGCCAACTCAGACACGTTCTGCTTCTGTTTTTCGACATAAAAATTGAAAGGGCAATTTTAGGTTAATTAAGAACATCCGTGAGACGAACCCGGGCGTCGTCGGAGCCCATGTGAATGGGGGAATGGGGGTATAAAACTCATTCTCCACTGCGCATGGGTAAACGCCGACCATAAAGGTTCACATCTTTCGGGGTATCTTTTTCTCTCTAAAGTTAAATGTTTTTAAGAACACTGAATGGAGCAAGGAAGTTCGAACTGGTTGCACGTGCTCCCTACGACTGTACCTTCTTTTTAATTATTTGAAAAAATCAAACAATTTCTTAGTTTTAGTTAATCTCAACATCAAACTACGAGGAGTGGCTACCTAAAAGCCCGTTTAAATTATAACAACCCGAGTTTTTAAGTTAGCACACATCATCGTCTTTGTAGATTCGACTCCGGTCTTACCGGATATTGTGCTACGTCAGTTTTAACCCTATGCTTGGGGCAACCCATTATTTTAGGATTAGGAATTCGTCAAGCACCCATACACCTAAAGGACTAAGCCCAAATACAAAAATACTTTTAAAAAACACAAAGATAGAAGAGAGATTTACCAGCCATTCCCAAAAACTTCTGTAAAATTCCCACTAAGGATGCACTCAATTTTTATTTACCTCTAAGGACAACCACATGTGAAGATATTACCTTTTTACCCTTCATTAAATACAACCACCCCCTCCCACCTCCATTGCACAACCACTTCCGGCCGGCGACCACTTTCGGTCGGCGACCACCTCCGGCCTGCAGTGCTTTTTTCGGCAACTTTCACAAATTCGCAGTGCTTTTTCCGGTGACTTTCATAAATTCGAAGTGCTTTTTTTTGTGAGTTTTACAAATTCGCGGTGCTTTTTCGGTGATTTTCACAACAAATTGGCAGTGCTTTTACGGGTAATCCAGAGCTAGATGAAAGAAGAGAAGATCCACCAGAATCTCAATAAATCGAGCAATACATAATATACCTACGCATACCTGAGATCCACTAGGATCTCCTCGAAACTGAGGCAGGCTGCCAGGATCGTCGCCAGGGGAGAGAAAGAACTTAATGAATTTGGAAGGTTGCACGGCGACGGCAACCTTGAACCCAAACACGAACCCATTGATTTTGGCAAAGGTGTGGTTGCACGGTGACGGTAATGGCGACAGTAATGGCCTAGGCGTTGGCGGCGGTGAACGGGTTGCGGACTTTGTAACTGAATTTATTAAGGTTAGTTTTCGAGGGAAATCTGGTGGCGCGGTGGGAGAAAAGGGAGGACCAGTGGGGGTGAGTTAGAGGGGGTGGGGATGAGAGGGAACAACAGCAGGCGGCAGAGGGAATAGGTGCTCCGGTGATAGGAGTTTGGGTTGGAATCATCCTCATCGTCGTCATCTGGCCGTTGGGTTTTCTCCAGCTCGGGTTGCACGCGTAACTGGAGTAAAAGGCGAGATAGTTGTAAGTTGGAGAGAAGAGTTTTTTTGGGGAGAAAAATAGGTAAAATCCTTATGCGTACATTTTTGGAAGTGCCCTGGACTTGCACGAGTATTGTGTCTCAAATATGGATCGGCCCTACAAGATAGAAGCCTAAAACATACATTACTGATTGCAAAAATTTCTAATGTATATTTCAATTACACTATGTAAAAATGAGCACAAAATCTGAGATAAAATTTTGAAGTTTCTAAATATTCATCCTCAGACCTTATACCATGTAAGTATTCATCCCGCTCACTTTTTGGGATTATATTTTCATCCTTTCAATGTGTAAATTACCCCTATTACCCCTTTACTATGATGTATAACGTGTTTATATTCCTTGATCCCTAAATTAAAGAAATTGGAAGGATTTCAAAAATTCAAAGTCCATAATATCACAATCTTGCAATTAAATGAGAAATAATAAGAATATTTCAAATTTTAAAATTTTTGAATTTGCAAATTACCAAATCCCAATGATTTGGCAGTCCATTTTCTTTTGCATCCAGGTTACCTGAGAACCATTCGATTCTAACATGGCATATTTAGAACATAAAATCAAGATTTCATGAAAAATCAAGATTTCATGAAATTGGCATCATATTCATGACATATTTTGGAAAATATGAATCGATTTCATGAACAAATTCATGATATTCTAATATGGCATAATTAGAGCATGAAATCATGATTTCATGAAATCGGCATCATGACATATTCCAGAATAATAAACCGACTATACACCATGATTTCAGGAATCGGCTTCAAATTCATGACATTTTTCGAACATAACATATTAAGAAGGTGAAATTATGATTTCCTGAAATCGATTTCAAATATATGAAATATTTTGACATAAACATATTTCATGGCATATTTCGAAACAAGCATAACTCATCCAAATATTCGTGGAAATCCACCATGAAAATGAAACACCGAATCCCAATGATTTGGCAGTCCATTTTCTTTTGCATCCAGATTATCTGAGAACCATTCGATTCTAACATGGCATATTTAGAACATAAAATCAAGATTTCATGAAAATGGCATCATATTCATGACATATTTTGGAAAATATGAATCGATTTCATGAACAATAATTCATGGTATTCTAATATGGCATAATTAGAGGATGAAATCATGATTTCATGAAATCGGCATCATGACATATTCCAGAATAATAAACCGACTATACACCATGATTTCAGGAATCGACTTCAAATTCATGACATTTTTCGAACATAACATATTAAGAAGGTGAAATTATGATTTCCTGAAATCGATTTCAAATTTATGAAATATTTTTGACATAAACATATTTCATGGCATATTTCGAAACAAGTGTAACAACTCGGATTTTTGCTGAATAAAAATTTCGTTGTTATATTGGAAATCCTTTAATTAATCTTGTTGTTTTAATAATTCTCTGTTAATTTTAATAATCCGTCATAATTAGATTTTTGACTTAGGAGATTGGAATTCATCATCTGGGCTGCCTTGGCCCGCTTTGCTAGCGGGTCGCCTTGGCCATGCTCACGCCGCTTGGCCGTCGCTTGCTTGCAGTCGCCTTGGCCATCAAGCTCCATCGGTCGCTGGCTACCACTTGGCCATCGCAGCTACCAGTCGCTTTTGGCTACTACTTGGCCATCTGGTCGCTGGCCACCGCTACACGCTATTACCAGTCGCTTTGGCCATGCTCAGGCCGCCTTGGCCACTGTTTGGCCACTGGGCTGCTTTGGCCACCGCTTGGCCATTGTTTGGCCACCAGACTGCTTTGACCACCGCTTGGCCACCGCTTTGCCACCAGGCTGCCTTGGCCACTATTTGGCCACCGGGCTGCTTTGGCCACCGCTTTGCCACCAGGCTGCCTTGGCCACGCTCACGCCTTGCCTTGGCGTTTGACCTAGGGTAATATTTATCCGTTGGACAATAGATGCTAGGGTAATCTTTACCCATTGGTCAATAGGTAAACCTTGGGTAATCTTCCTAAGTACGAGATTAGATTAGTTTAGTGCTTAATTGCAAAGTATTATACTTTTGGTATTAACCGTTGGATAATAACCGTTAGGAAGTTTATTAACCATTGGACGATAGACTAGAATCCTAGCCATTATTACCCATTGGTTATTAACCATTAGAGAAACTATTATCCATTGGATAATAGTTAGTCTTGACAATCATGTACTTGTTTGATTTAAATATTGGACTTGGCCATGTGTGTTATTGATTAAAATACAATTGGTACATTAGGTTAGTATTATTATACATAGTACTTTGAAAGTAGTAGAATACTATATTAGATATTAGCCCTAGTTCATATCTAGTATAGATATAGTGTAGTACATGTATATATATATATATATATGTATGTACTTGTTGTATATATATATATATATATTATATTGTATATAGCATGTGTGTTATTAAATATTATATTTAGAAAATCAAATTCACTTGAAAACTTAGATTTTATTAAAGACCCATAGTACATATATATATATATATATGTATATAGGTAGTCTTTCATAGTACATACAAGTGGGAGAGCGAGAGAGAGGGAGAGAGAGAGAGAAAAGCCGAAAGAGAGAGAGAGAGAGAACCCGAGAGAGAGAGAGAGAGATAGAAGGAAAAGAGAGAGAAAGATGTGATGTATTGCTTGACTTTTGTCTATCAAACCATAGATACATGTATAGGTTAGTACTTGTACTAAGTGAAAGAAGTAGAAAGGAGAGGATGGGAGAGGGATTTGAAGTACAAATCTCCTACAAGGTCAAACCCTTCTTGTCTTTATATATATATATATATGGATATATATATATATGTACATAGTACAATGTACCAAGAGGAGAGAGAGAGAGAGAGAGAGAGAGGAGGAGAGAGAGGCCGAGAGAGAGAGATTGAGAGAGAGAGAGGTTCGGATGAAGAGAGAGGGAGCGAGTGATGTGTGTGCAAGTGGATGACATGCTTTGGTCATCTTTGTCCTAGTTGTGTATGCTTTCAAGTGAAAGCATAACCAATGCCATCCAATCTTGTCCTTCCTTGTACAAACCCCAATTCTATACGTGAAACAAATCCACTTGCTTGGCCAATCTTCCAAAATCCATCCAAAGGACACATCCTAGCCTTGCATGCCTAGGTTTGTAGGTTATTTCTTGCAAGCAAACTTGATTTGCTTGAATAAAAAAATTGGAGGAAAGAGGGAGAGAGGGCAGCCGGCCATAGAGAGGGAGGGAGAGCCCATTTGCCTATAAATAGGACCTCACACTGCTCATTCAACTCACACCTCTTCATTCTCCAAGTTCTCTCCTTGAAAGCATAAGAATTCTTAGTGTTCTTGAGTAGTTCTAGCTTGTTCTTGAGCTTTCTTTCCATCTCCGCCACTAAACCACCATACGACCACCACCTCGATCCTAAAGTAGTAGTAGTATAGGTTACGATCTAGTTTCGAGAGAAACCTTTCTCTTTCGAAGCTATCGGAAGCTTAACATAAGCCGTTACTCCGTTCGTTTGCCAACTTCCTTTCCATCGATCTTTTCGTAGTCTTCTTACCGCCAAGAAGAAAGGTAGAATCTTCTTATACCCCTACCCTACGTATATCGTATGATATAAGCATGAGTAAGAATATTTAATACTTGGCTAGTTGATCGCATGATGTTGTTTGACGTAGAATTCTTTGAAGTATATGAGCATGATAATGTAGTTGTGATAATTAGCTTGTAGAACTTTCTTACTAAAAGTATACGTAGTTTACTTTGATCTTGAGAATAATTGAATGCATGGTTTATAGAATCTCCCCAACTTGATTAAGTCGTCAATAAACATATGTGGTTACGATTCGTTTAAAAACAAAACGTTGTTTCAAAACAAAGTATTTGTATTTTGACCTTTCCAAGGATTGTGAACTTGATCGCCTGATTGCTCACCTTACTTGTGGTTGTAACAAGCATGATTAAATAGAGTTGGATGATCTTGCTAGATTACTTTAAAGTGATTCGTCCCTCTGGAGTCTATGCATGATTACGAGACACGAGAACCAAAAAGTAGAAACATGACACTTAGGGAGTGGTTGATATGGATAAAAAGGATTTTTGAAACTACATAATGGTTGGACTTGGTAGCCTTATGTGAGTTGTGAAAACCCGCAAGGTGGCCGGACTTGGTAGCCCTTTGTGTGGACTTGCGAAAACCACAATGAGGCCGGACTTGGTAGCCCATTGTGTAGATTGCTAATGGAGCCGGACGTGGTAGTTTCATTGGTAATTGGGCTTGGTTATCCGCGGAGAGGAGCCAATGCAAGATTTTATAACGTGGCCAGACTTGGTAGCCCGTTGAATGAGAAATGATTTATGAAATGAAATGGTGACACAATACGATGAGTCGCGTAGGAGAAACCAAGAAAGGCATGACACCAACGTAAGCAAGATAGTGAATGCGGATGTATCATTGTTAATTATGTTTGTTTAATGAGCATGTGTAATTATTTATAAGACTCTTTGTTGTAAGTTATGGGTTAGCGGGTTGGATTATTCTATTGAGCTTTTGTAGCTCACGGTGTTACTTTTTGGTGACCCTGACATATTATACTGGGGGCGACGCTGGTATAATGTGTCAGATTTCATAGATGAGCAGCAGGAACAGTACACCTTGGAGGCCTTTGGAGCCGAGGAGCTTGCAAGGATGGAGGAAGAGGTGGAGCAGTAGTTAACCTTAGATTATCCCCTCTTTTGAATAAAAGTACTCTTGTGAGACTTATGTTGTAATAATGAGCTAGACTCTCCTTAATTTATTCAATAAAAATGTTTATTTAACGTACCCAAAATTCGGGGCGTTACAACTTGGTATCAGAGCTTTAGGCTCAACACTCGGCCATGGGTAGAATGGGTAGCCTTTAAGATTAGTTTTAAGATAAGTTGACTGTTGCATAAACGTGACTTGATTTTTAAGTTTACCGTCCGAAATTGGGTGGAATTCTGACAAAACAATCTTCGGATTGGAGTAAGGTGGAAACTGGCAGTACCGCCGAACTGGGAATTCCCGAACAATTGGATGATGACTTAAATCAAGAATCGAATGTGGAGCATAGAAATTTCAATGTTTCCTTAGCACTATCAAACTACGTCTTAAACGTTACTAATTGAGGTTAAAACTTTTCCTTGTAGATGAGTAACTATCGAGACAACCTACTAGTCGAAGCCCGTCAACTTAGAGGTACCCTGAGGACAATGACCAACCTACTAGCAGGAGACCCCTACTTCCCTTTCGCCTTTCCCTACATTCATGACTTCTATCAAGAGCATGGTGCCTTGCCACTCCCTGATGAGGAGGAGGTGGGAGATGAAGAAGCAATACCTGTCCTCATCCAAATAGCACCCCTTTTCCATGAAGAACTTGTAGTGGTGGGGAACGAAGCTGAAGCCATTCCCGCTCCAGTTCCAATAGCACCTCCCGAGATGAGGATCCCGAAGAAGATCCCGAGGAGGAAGAACCAATGGAGATTTGGGGAAATGAGGGATCTGACGGAGAAAATGAATCTGATGATGAAGAAGAGCCTAGATGGCTAATGGTTATGCCCGACATCATGGACATAGCCTCTGACACCGGTGATGTACCTCCGCCACCCGTTGAGACTGACATAGGCCCATATAAGGCCCAATTCCCGAACACCTTTTAGGCTCATTAAGAAGCTTGTGATGCAAATGTAATAAGAAGGTTGGTAGTAGTTGAACTTGTAAGGTAGTAGAAAGCCTAGGCTAATATTAGCCATTTATGTTGTACTTGATCCGATTAAGTAATGAAAATATGTATTTCTTTCCTACGTGAAATCACTGTTTATGTGCATACTTGTAATTACCCCTCACACCGTTAAGACTTATCTTTTGTTTTGTAATAGAACTCGATACTTCTACTTGTAGCCCTTTGCTTAGCTATGGAGAACTTATTTCGTGTACTATTTCACCTTAGTAAATGAAATCCTTATTACAAAGGACAATTATTTTAGTTGACGTAAGTTGCTAAATGATAGTAATATTTTTGCTTATCCATAAAATCTTCTCTGTTATGGGTACTGTAGCACACTACCATTTGACATTTTATTTTGATGAGAGCGCCGAGTGGCGGCCATAACCCAAAAGGGGAGAGCCCGGTAATCGCGCGTCGGCCATACCCAAAAAGGGGGCCCCGGTAAACCACCCTCAACCTCCCCCCCAAAATTCAAATTTAAACATTTCCCTCCTCCACACCCCTCACCCGGCCCTATAAATACCCCCCTCCTCTTCCCATTTTCTTCACCCCATCTCTTCATCTCTTCATCTCTCTTTCACCATCCTAACCCCTCCAAACTACTATCAAACCGAACCATGGCGATCTACTGACGAGGATTCCCGGAGGACGCCCAGTTCCGAGAGATGGAGCGAATCGAGCTCACCTCGATGATCCGAGCAATACAGTTACTGCCTTTCACCTTCGTCCTCTTCTGTGCCATGGTCACCATAGCCATGCCACGGTGGTTCGACAGGAACGACCGCCTTACTACCTTCTGGTTCTGGATTCCCGCGGTGGCCGTCGCACTCGTGGCGCTCGGAAAAGAATACGAACGTCGTGCACTCCAAGCCTTCAACGATCGATGGCGGCTCGAGGCGTAGCAACGGCACCATAGCCATTATTATCTGTTTTACTTTCATATTTATTGTATCTGATGATGCCGTTAGGCATGTAATCTAATGATATTTCTAATCACAAATCTAGCTGTCTTGTTCATTACGTGCTAAATTCTAGTAACTTAACCTCCTTTAAAAATTTCTACTCGTAGATGGTGAACCGACGCAGTGGACTGGGATTTGAGAATGGAGAAACCTCTAACACTAACCCTTGCATAGCCCAAATCATGCAAGCTTTCGTGACCGCTTTGAATGCCAACCGCCGAAACCAAAACCGCGTTGATGAACCTATGACCCGAACCCGAGCGATGAACGAATTTTGCAAACGCCGACCCCCAACCTTCGGTGGAGACCCTAACCCCACTGTGGCCGAATCATGGCTGAAGGAAACCAAGGTGATCCTGGACACCTTGGAGATCACCCGGAATGGGGATCGCGTGGCCCTGGCCACGTACCAACTAAAGGGAGAAGCCCGTTATTGGTGGGAGATGATGGAAACAACTCATACCGTAGCCACCATGACATTCGACGAGTTTGAAATCCTGTTCCTTGACAAGTACTTTCCCACACCCATTCGCCTGGCCAAGGAGCAAGAATTCATGAACCTGAAGCAAGGAAGCATGACTGTCACTCAATATACAGCAAAGTTCGAGAAGCTGTCTCGCTACGCCCCAGACGCTGTAGCAACTGAGGATAAGAAAGCAAGAAGATTCGAGTGGGGACTGACAACGGCTCGAAGGGCCGTGGTAGCACAGGCCTTTCCTACCTATTCCGGCATCGTCCAGTGTGCTCTTCGATTGGAGAGTGAAGAAGCAGACTTCAAAACCCGCTGGAGGAAATACCGGGGGACCAATCCGTACCCAAACATCCAATAACAATCGAGGACCCTACCCCGCTAAGACCTTTACCCCGACCCAAAACAACCAAGCGTGGAAAACTGCTACGCCAGGACTCAACCAACCACAGGGAGGCACTCGAGATCTGTCAACAATAAGGTGCTACAACTGTCAGCAGATGGGCCACTACAGTCGTCAATGCCCACAACCACAGAAGGAGAGGAATGGGAACTTCGGAAATCAGAGGGTGCTACAGAATGGGCAAGCTGGATTTGGGAAGCAGAACCATGGAGGACCATCCTCGCAATCAAATGGGCTAAACAAAGGGAAGCAGGCCATGAACACTCAGCAGGAGACTAGAGGGCGGATCTTTGCACTACAGACTGAGGAACAGGAGCCGGATCCCTCTGTGATCCAAGGTACGCTACTATTATATAGTACCTGCGTACAAGCCTTGTTTGACTCTGGTGCATCACATTCATTCATATCTACTGCTTGCGTAACTGCTTTAGCACTAGAAACAGAACCCCTAAGCATGAGTACGAAGGTAGCATCACCATTAGGGGGAAGTATAACCGTTAGTCTAGTGTGTAGGGGGTGCGAGCTAGAAGTAACCAACTTGCGACTAACCTACGACCTCCGGGTAATCGAAATGGCGGATTTCGATATAATCCTAGGAATGGATTGGTTATCTGCACACAGAGCAGTCATAGACTGTCATCAGAAGACAGTAACAGCTTACACCCCAGAGGGAACTCGTTTCCGTTTTAAGGGGGATAGGCAAACAACAAGCTCGACGACGAAAAGATCTAGGTGGAATCAACTACTAGTCTCCAAATGGAAGAAACCGATAGGGAGGAACTGGGATTGCCCCACATCGTTTGCGAATACGCCGATGTGTTTCCGGAGGAACTTCCTGGCTTACCCCCTCAGAGAGAGGTAGATTTCTCTATAGAGCTCCAACCAGGAACAACACCAATCTCAAGGGCACCATACCGTATGGCCCCAGCAGAGCTAAAGGAACTGAAGACCCAATTGCAAGAGCTATTGGACAAAGGGTATATCAGGCCAAGTACGTCACCATGGGGAGCATCTGCATTATTTGTGAAGAAGAAAAAGGGAACGCTTCGTTTATGTATCGACTATAGGAAGCTGAACCAGGTCACAATTAAGAACCGATACCCCTTGCCCAGGATCGATGACCTGTTTGACCAATTAAGAGGAGCAACTTGCTTCTCTAAAATCGATCTCAGATCAGGTTACCATCAACTGAGAATCCAAAATGAGGATATTGACAAGACAGCCTTCCGCACCAGATACGGACACTACGAGTTTGTGGTGATGCCGTTCGGACTGACCAACGCTCCGGCAGTATTCATGTGTCTCATGAACAAAGTTTTCCAACCCTACTTGGATAGGTTTGTAGTGGTGTTCATTGATGACATCTTGATATACTCTGCTAATAAGGAGGAGCACGAAGAACATCTCCGAATAGTACTACAAGTACTCCGAGATAACCAACTCTACGCCAAGGCAAGTAAATGCGAATTTTGGCTGGAGGTGGTTAAGTTTTTGGGACATGTAGTATCTAAAGACGGAATCGCGGTGGATGAAGGCAAGGTGGAGGCCGTGTTGAACTGGAAACAGCCAACCTCCGAAATCCGGAGTTTTCTAGGATTGGCTGGGTATTATCGAAGATTCATACCCGACTTCTCCACACTGGCTAAACCAATGACGAGACTGACTCAGAAAGGAGTAAAGCTGGATTGGAATGAGGTTTGCGAGAAATCTTTTCAGGAATTGAAGAAAAGGCTGATCAGTGCACCGATACTCATCATCCCTGAGCGGGGTGTAGATTATACAGTTTACTGCGATGCGTCAAGAGACGGTCTAGGATCCGTGCTGATGCAGAATGGGAAAGTTGTAGCTTACGGATCCCAACAACTCCAACCGCATGAGAAGAACTACCCTACCCATGACTTAGAATTGGCTGCTATAGTATTCGCCCTTAAAACTTGGTGTTACTATCTGTGGGGAGAACAATTCGAAGTCTTTACCGACCATAAAAGCCTTAAGTATCTCTTCACTCAGAAAGAGTTGAATCTGAGACAGCGCCGCTGGATGGAATATCTAGAGGATTACAAGTTTACACTTCAGTACCACCCCGGTAAGGCCAATGTGGTGGCTGACGCCCTTAGTCGGAAGGACAGAGCACAGAAGGTCAAGACCGCCATCAAGGAATGGGAGATGGTGGACACTCTCAACGAGTTCAATCTGTGACCATCCTCAAGGGATGGGAACACACGTTTGTACGCTCTCGTTGCAGAACCAGCACTTCACAGAGAAATTTTGCTCACCCAAACCTCCGAGCAAAACTGCGAATTCATCCGATATCGAATCCGAGAAGGAAAGGCATTACCGAGATGGATGATCGAAAAGGACAACAGCCTGAGATTCAAGGGGAAGGTGTTTGTGCCTAACATTGGAACCCTGCGAGAAGCAGTGCTCCGAGAGGCCATTCGAACTTCGCGGTACACCCTGGTGGTACAAAGATGTATCATGACCTGCGAAGGATGTACTGGTGGGAAGGAATGAAGAAAGACGTAGCTCAATTTATATCTGCGTGCCTGGTATGTCAACAGGTCAAAGCTGAACATCAGAAACCTGGAGGAGATCTTCAACCCTTGCCGATTCCGACATGGAAGTGGGAGCACATCTCTATGGATTATGTGACCGGACTACCGAGATCTGCTAAGTCTAACACCGCCATCTGGGTGATCGTAGACCGACTCACCAAATCTGCGCATTTCTTGGCTGTCAAGATGACCGAGAATGTAGAACAGCTAAGTTTACTGTATATTCGAGAGATTGTACGCCAGCATGGAGTACCTGTCTCAATAGTATCTGACAGAGACCCCCGTTTCGTGTCACACTTTTGGAAAGGATTGCAGAAGGCAATGGGGACTGACGTAAGGCTTAGTACGGCCTTTCACCCGCAAACGGATGGACAAACTGAGCGGACAATACAGACACTGGAAGACATGCTAAGGGCCTGTGCCTTGGATTTTTCTGGAAATTGGGAGCAGCACTTGCCATTGGTAGAGTTTGCCTACAACAATAGCTATCAAGCAAGTATTGGGATGGCACCCTATGAAGCTCTGTACGGTCGACCCTGTCGATCTCCCGTCTGTTGGACAGATGCTGGGGAAACTGGATTGATTGGACCTGACATAGTACGGGATACCACAGAAAAGGTCAAGCTCATCAGGCAAAGAATTCAAACCGCACAAAGCCGACAGAAGAGTTATGCAGATAAGAGAAGCCGACAGTTAACCTTTGCAATAGGAGACCACGTGTTCCTAAAGATCAGACCAAAGAAAGGAGTTATCGATTTGGGAAGAAGGGAAAATTATCCCCACGCTACATTGGACCATTCGACATTGTGGAAAAGATCGGAAAGGTTGCGTATCGCCTAGCGCTGCCACCGCAGTTAGACAGAGTGCATAACGTATTTCACGTTTCAATGCTCCGCAAGTATCTTGCATTGCCCACACATTTTCTCAACTGGGAAGACATCACCATCGAGGAAGACGCGACGTATGAAGAAGAACCGATAGAGATACAAGACCGAAGTGAGAAGACAATTCGGAACAAGACCATCAAACTAGTTCGAGTCTTGTGGAAAAACCGTGGAACTGGAGAGACCACCTGGGAGAGAGAAGAGACCATGAAGACCAACTACCCTCACATGTTCGAATCATAGGTCAGCAAATTGGGCATTTTTCAGACAAAAATTGTAACAACTCGGATTTTTGCTGAATAAAAATTTCGTTGTTATATTGGAAATCCTTTAATTAATCTTGTTGTCTTAATAATTCTCTGTTAATTTTAATAATCCGTCATAATTAGATTTTTGACTTAGGAGATTGGAATTCATCATCTGGGCTGCCTTGGCCACCGCCTTGCTTGTGGGCTGCCTTGGCCATGCTCACGCCGCCTTGGCCGTCGCCTTGCTTGCAGGCCGCCTTGGCCACTGTTTGGCCACTGGGCTGCTTTGGCCACCACTTGGCCACTGCTTGGCTACCAGGCTGCCTTGGCCACTACTTGGCCACTGGGCTGCTTTGGCCACCGCTTGGCTACCAGGCTGCCTTGGCCATGCTCAGGCCGCCTTGGCCACTGTTTGGCCATCAATTGGCTAACGAGCTACCTTGGCCACTAGTCGCTTTGGCCACCGCTGTTACCAGGTCGCTTTGGCCATCGCTTGGCCACCGGGCTGCTTTGGCCACCGCTTGGCCACCACTTTGCCACCAGGCTGCCTTGGCCACGCTCACGCCTTGCCTTGGCGTTTGACCTAGGGTAATATTTATCCGTTGGACGATAGATGCTAGGGTAATCTTTACCCATTGGTCAATAGGTAAACCTTGGGTAATCTTCCTAAGTACAAGATTGGATTAGTTTAGTGCTTAATTGCAAAGTATTATACTTTTGGTATTAACCGTTGGATAATAACCGTTAGGAAGTTTATTAACCATTGGACGATAGACTAGAATCCTAGCCATTATTACCCATTGGTTATTAACCATTAGAGAAACTATTATCCATTGGATAATAGTTAGTCTTGACAATCATGTACTTGTTTGATTTAAATATTGGACTTGGCCATGTGTGTTATTGATTAAAATACAATTGGTACATTCGGTTAGTATTATTATACATAGTACTTTGAAAGTAGTAGAATACTATATTAGATATTAGCCCTAGTTCATATCTAGTATAGATATAGTGTAGTACATGTATATATATATATTATATTGTATATAGCATGTGTGTTATTAAATATTATATTTAGAAAATCAAATTCACTTGAAAACTTAGATTTTATTAAAGACCCATAGTACATATATATATATATATATATATATATGTATATAGGTAGTCTTTCATAGTACATACAAGTGGGAGAGAGAGAGAGAGGGAGAGAGAGAGAGAGAAGCTGAGAGAGAGAGAGAGAGAACCCGAGAGAGAGAGAGAGAGAGAGAGAGAGATAAGGAAAAGAGAGAGAAAGATGTGATGTATTGCTTGACTTTTGTCTATCAAACCATAGATACATGTATAGGTTAGTACTTGTACTAAGTGAAAGAAGTAGAAAGGAGAGGATGGGAGAGAGATTTGAAGTACAAATCTCCTACAAAGTCAAACCCTTCTTGTCTTTATATATATATATATGGTTATATATATATATATGTACATAGTACAATGTACCAAGAGGAGAGAGAGAGAGAGAGAGAGGAGGAGAGAGAGGCCGAGAGAGAGAGATTGAGAGAGAGAGAGGTTCGGATTAAGAGAGAGGGAGCGAGTGATGTGTGTGCAAGTGGATGACATGCTTTGGTCATCTTTGTCCTAGTTGTGTATGCTTTCAAGTGAAAGCATAACCAATGCCATCCAATCTTGTCCTTCCTTGTACAAACCCCAATTCTATACGTGAAACAAATCCACTTGCTTGGCCAATCTTCCAAAATCCAATCCAAAGGACACATCCTAGCCTTGCATGCCTAGGTTTGTAGGTTATTTCTTGCAAGCAAACTTGATTTGCTTGAATAAAAAAATTGGAGGAAAGAGGGAGAGAGGGCAGCCGGCCATAGAGAGGGAGGGAGAGCCCATTTGCCTATAAATAGGACCTCACACTTCTCATTCAACTCACACCTCTTCATTCTCCAAGTTCTCTCCTTGAAAGCATAAGAATTCTTAGTGTTCTTGAGTAGTTCTAGCTTGTTCTTGAGCTTTCTTTCCATCTCCGCCACTAAACCACCATACGACCACCACCTCGATCCTAAAGTAGTAGTAGTATAGGTTACGATCTAGTTTCGAGAGAAACCTTTCTCTTTCGAAGCTATCGGAAGCTTAACATAAGCCGTTACTCCGTTCGTTTGCCAACTTTCTTTCCATCGATCTTTTCGTAGTCTTCCTACCGCCAAGAAGAAAGGTAGAATCTTCTTATACCCCTACCCTACGTATATCGTATGATATAAGCATGAGTAAGAATATTTAATACTTGGCTAGTTGATCGCATGATGTTGTTTGACGTAGAATTCTTTGAAGTATATGAGCATGATAATGTAGTTGTGATAATTAGCTTGTAGAACTTTCTTACTAAAAGTATACGTAGTTTACTTTGATCTTGAGAATAATTGAATGCATGGTTTATAGAATCTCCCCAACTTGATTAAGTCGTCAATAAACATATGTGGTTACGATTCGTTTAAAAACAAAACGTTGTTTCAAAACAAAGTATTTGTATTTTGACCTTTCCAAGGATTGTGAACTTGATCGCCTGATTGCTCACCTTACTTGTGGTTGTAACAAGCATGATTAAATAGAGTTGGATGATCTTGCTAGATTACTTTAAAGTGATTCGTCCCGCCGCGGAGTCTATGCATGATTACGAGACACGAGAACCAAAAAGTAGAAACATGACACTTAGGGAGTGGTTGATATGGATAAAAAGGATTTTTGAAACTACATAATGGTCGGACTTGGTAGCCTTATGTGAGTTGTGAAAACCCGCAAGGTGGCCGGACTTGGTAGCCCTTTGTGTGGACTTGCGAAAACCACAATGAGGCCGGACTTGGTAGCCCATTGTGTAGATTGCTAATGGAGCCGGACGTGGTAGTTTCATTGGTAATTGGGCTTGGTTATCCGCGGAGAGGAGCCAATGCAAGATTTTATAACGTGGCCGGACTTGGTAGCCCGTTGAATGAGAAATGATTTATGAAATGAAATGGTGACACAATACGATGATTCGCGTAGGAGAAACCAAGAAAGGCATGACACCAACGTAAGCAAGATAGTGAATGCGGATGTATCATTGTTAATTATGTTGTTTAATGAGCATGTGTAATTATTTATAGGACTCTTTGTTGTAAGTTATGGGTTAGCGGGTTGGATTATTCTATTGAGCTTTTGTAGCTCACGGTGTTACCTTTTGGTGACCCTGACATATTATACTGGGGGCGACGCTGGTATAATGTGTCAGATTTCATAGATGAGCAGCAGGAATAGTACACCTTGGAGGCCTTTGGAGCCGAGGAGCTTGCAAGGATGGAGGAAGAGGTGGAGCAGTAGTTAACCTTAGATTATCCCCTCTTTTGAATAAAAGTACTCTTGTGAGACTTATGTTGTAATAATGAGCTAGACTCGCCTTAATTTATTCAATAAAAATGTTTATTTAACGTACCCAAAATTCGGGGCGTTACAACAAGCATAACTCATCCAAATATTCATAGAAATCCACCATGAAAATCAAAACCCGAATCCCTCTTTGTAACGTCCACTTTCCTCACAAGAAGCTTCGCATGTGTAGACAACAATGGTTGCCCAATCAAGAGAATCGACGTCATCCTTCACGCAAAGGTAATAAAGCAACTGTGGCGAAATCTGAAATGACCAAATGTAAACAAAAGCCAAAGCTTTCAAAGGAAGATTCGTGTAGGGGTTCAATTTATCATGATCAAGACCGTAGCTTTGGTTAGGTCCCTCCCTCCCTGGTTCCGTGCTCCCGCCGATCAACCTGCAACAAGTCACTAGGGTTGTGAAAGCCCAGTGACCCTCCAACGATCAAGTTAGATCTCTGGGAGAGAAGTACAAATCTAGGGTTAGGGTAAAGTGGCATACCTCTCTTAGGCGAGTATCCCTTTGTATTTATAGACCTAGGTTTACTTGGCCTCCAAGCTAGCACGTGGAGGGTACGCTCGGGTAACTGCCTCGAGTGATGTCATACATGACGAAGGGAGCGAAGCGGTTACGGAGCACATGGGCATGAATAATCCCAATCATTACATTTGTCGCACGATCCTCGCGGGACCCTTCTGGCATAACCGTCGCCCATAGATGCCCTTGGAACGTTCCAAAGCAGATACAGAGCCACTGGTAGTACCTTGGCGTCCAACGGCCTAAAGCTGAGCATAGAACCGAGCCTCATGCCGAAGGGAAGACTCCCAACTGGCTGCCAACTGAACCTTCTCAAGACTTTGGTTCACACCATATGGCCAGGTTACTGAGCTGGTTCCCGACGCCACCACAATAGCCCCTCAACTCCTCGGAGCGTGATATCCCCAACCTCGGGGAGTTAATCCTTCCTGCAAACTGGAATCCCTTGGCCTCCAATCTCTGTGTCACTGACGAACAAACCGACTTTGATAGTCGTTGGATTGCCAGCCCCAGCCCTAGGAGCCATGCGTCAATCATCGCCGAAGCATTGAAGATAAAGAGCTGTCTCGGCATTTGACATGTCAGACGATTGGTACGAACCGTCCCATCGAGGACGCGTGTTAGCATTTAAATGGCTCGGCAAGCGGCGCTTCTGTCCTCGGTTCAGACCCTTGGATGCTGACCATACGATGGGGACATACGTCAGTGATCCAACGGCTCGGTACATGACGCTTCATTTCCCGCGCGACCCCTCGTACGTTCCACTATAAAACTGGAGAGACGGGAGAGAGAGAGAGAGAGAGAGAGAGAGAGAGACGCTTTCCCTCCAGACGTAGACGAACTACTGCCGCCCGTTTCTTTCAACTTTTGATCGAGATTTGGAGCGATTTGGGAGTAGATCTTCGCACGAAAACCAGGTATGGTGCTATTTAGATCGTAATCTCCAAGTTTTGGTAGTTTTTTCAGCTTTCTCGTTGTTTTTGACGTGCATTGAGGCAGAGATGCCACTCGCCGGCGTCTGGTTTGCGGCGGCGCTGGCGTTTCCAGTCACTGTTCAAGTTCTTCCCGAGCCCCAAATTCTTCCCGAGGCCTATCTTTAACCTTAGACCATAGGAACCAGATACGGGCCCTCGATGACTCGAGGAGGGGTCTCGAAAATGATCGAGGCCTGGAGACTCCGAAGAGTGATGACCATTTTGTCTTGAACATTAGATCCCCCAGCTTTCCCCTAGGCATATAGCTATTGGGTTTTTGCACATTTTCCTTGTTAGGCAGGGGCGAATGGTCATTGAGCTCTCTTCGGATAGCTCCAGTAGTTTCGACTCCTCTTCTATCGAAAGCATCTTACAAGAGGTTTGGAACCAAAGGTATTACCGAACCCCAATCGACTACTTCGAACCGGTTGGTTCTACCCAAGCTCCCTGAGAGATTACTTCGCTTGATCCTTGGGAAATGGAGGCCCCCGGTACATCAGATCTAGGACCGGGGCCCTTGCGAATGCGCCAGAGGAGGTGCGGGGATGCCCAAGACTGATGAAGCCCTGCTCTTACAGAAACAAATACTTTATTAGTACTCCGACCACCTATGCCAAGTTCCAAAGGATTTACAGCATTCCACTGGACGTTGAGGTTCGATTGATCCCTGATACCGACCCCAAAAACCTTCCGCACCGACTGGGGGAACTGATCTT
Organism: Rhododendron molle; assembly: GCA_025413875.1. NCBI lineage: Eukaryota > Viridiplantae > Streptophyta > Magnoliopsida > Ericales > Ericaceae > Rhododendron > Rhododendron molle. The sequence continues at coordinate 23,947,181 of CM046393.1, forward strand.
TCCCCTGATGGCCATTACCGAGGGTGGAATCAAGTTCCCCCTTCACCAGTTTGTCCAACGAATGCTCCAGACTAGGCCTGTCAACAGGCCGGATCGGATCCAGATCTGGTCCGGATCCGACAGATCCGAATCCGATAAGACTTGGATCCGATCCGAATCCGATAAGACTCAAATCCGATAGCGGAAATCTGGATTCGATCCGAAAATCTGAATCCGATCCGAAAACTTTTTTACTCCAAAAAAATTTTAGCAAAAAAAAAAAAAGAAAAAAAATTTGAATACAATTTTTTTTCAAAAAAAAATATTTTCCAAAAAAAATAAAAGAAAAAATTGAAAATAAAAATACAACTTCTTAAACCTTTTTTTTTTCAAAATAAAATATTTACTGTATTTTTAAAAAAAATTCAAAAATTTATAAAAAGTTAAAAAAAAATAAAGTTCGGATTCGGATTGATAACGGATTTAATCCGATCCGATCCAGATCCGATAACGTTACCGGATTTGGATTATCGGATCGATGATATCGGATTCGGATCCGGATCCAGATCGAATTTTTCGGATCGAATCCGGTCCATTGACAGACCTACTCCAGACCTTCAACCTTACTTCCTCCCAACTCACGGTGAACTCCTACCGAATCATCACCACCATTATCGAACTAACGAGGCAATTCAATCTGACCTTTGGGCGCGAAGAGCTCTTTGGTGTTTATCTGGTTGGAGTCAACCGAGAGAACAATTGATAGTAACTCTCCTGTCGGACAGAATATGACACATTCCTGATTGACCACTTGCCCGATTCCGAAGAGTGGGCGAGTATCTATGTCTCGGTCACTGGGAACTTCATGTTTGGACCCGGTGAGAGCGTAGACACTGTTACCACGGTCCAATTCGAGGCCGGAGCTCCTGGTCAGTAGAAATCATTCTTCGGTAAATGCCCTTTATCTTTTTGCTAATTCTTGCGTACTCGTATTGATTTCCTTTTGCTTATTGGTGTTCCTTTGCAGCCGAAGGAATCGTGCAGGAGTTCAGGGACAGGGCTGTCCGCGCTTGGATAACCGCAGCTTACGCCATTCCTATCATGAGCCGGTACGCTCCTAAACTGCTTGGGTACGTGCCCACGTATACGAGCTACTTGAAAAAGAAGCCAAAGCAGCAGGGAGTACCGAGGGCTGGCTGAGGGCGAGGCCGAGCGAGGGGAAGAGGAGCGGAACGAGGAGGAGACGGAGGGAACACGCCGGAAGTCGAAAATAGCAACTCCGGGCCTCGGGGAGTTATAAGGGAAGAGGTTGACCGAGAGACCCCGGAGAGGACAGGGCTGAGCGGTGAGATGTCTGGCCCCGGAACCCATGAGGTGCTGAACCTCTGACGGCAGAGGCTGAGAAGCCGAGGTAGGGGCGTTGTCCTCGGTGCGCCAGGAGCCGGATCCTCGAGGGCGGCTGCCACTTCTCCACAGGGGCCGCCGGAGAAGAGAGCTCGGCACGAGGAGGGAGACAGTGGCCAAGGCAAAGACAAAGAGACGATCATTATTGAGAAGGAACAGGGATGGGGAGGGATAAAGAGACCCACTGTTGGGGAAGAGGGGAGCTGGGTCCATCCCCGGGAACTCTCGTGGTCTCTCGAGTTTCGACATTATACCGGTCGGATGCTCCAAGGTTGCATTCTCCCTCGGGATGTCCAGGTCGTGGAGGGCCTTACCGAGAACCTTACTGCGGAGATTGCACAATCCCTGTTTACTGTAAGTTTATTGTTGTTCTGCTTGTTATTCACTTGGGTTAGATGTCCATACTTGCAATACATTCTTCTAATTTGTATTGGCAGGCCGGTCCTCAGGCTCTAGTGGTTAAGAACCAATGCAAAGCCAAGAGTGGGAGATCGAGGAGCCGAAGAAGGCCCTGGTTTAGAAGGAGGATGACCTGAGGGTGGCTCGGGAGACCTGTGACCTTACCTGGCGAATTTCCAGAAGTGCGACATGGAAAGGGTGCTTGCAGAGGGCAGGGCCGCCAAGGCCGAGGAAGATGCCTATACTCTGAGGGCCACCCGAGCTTGGGAGGTGGAGGACGCCCTGCAGGCGGGATATGACAATGGCTGGGATGCGACCGGAGTGGAATACAAAAAACAGGTTCGGGAGATAAAGAATGAGCTGTTCAGGGATCGCTTCTTCGACGGACTTCCTTTGAGAGATAAATAATGAGCAGTTGTAATAGTTAAGTAGGATTTTTAATTTACAGTTCATTTCATAGCTTGCATGAATGAATGGTTTCTTTTCCTGAATACTTCGTTAATCTTTGAGATGCTTGTATTAGTTCATTGTTGCTGCTAGGTGTTGTTCCCCCTGCTTTAATGAAACTTTGTGGGGTTGCGGTACAGGTTTTACCGAAGCATGAACTTAAGCATTCGCCAAAACATATTCGAAGATGTCAGTGTAGGAAAAAGACGGTTGATGGGTGCACCCTGCTTTTAGCGAGTCTGCCAAATAGACAGGCAAGGAAGTGACCGAAGCATAGGTGTCGATTACCGAAGCCCATTCCAGAAGAGATCGGGTGACCTTAATCCGAAGCAAGTAAGAAGCAATGTTGAATTTCTCGTGCCCGTACTTCGGGCTAGGTGTCTCGGTCTTTTGTTGAGGGGTTAGCTTGAGTGATAGACATACTCAAGGTAAGGTGGTCTGCTAGGGAATTTAGGCTTGAGTCCCAAGGCAGCAATGGCCTCAGCCAGGACGTTGGGACACAGCGAATCCGAGCAGTGAATGACTTACTGGTGGGTCAGTTCAAGGGACTCGAGAAGAGGCCGAGTGTCCTTAAGGCGAGCAACCGAAAGTCCGAACGATCGAGGAGGTCGTGGTGACTTTGTGAGGATTTTTGTCCGAGGGAAATACCCACGGGAGGACGGAATCCTGAAGTCAAGATAAAACGGTTCGAACATGGACGAACCGAGTAGGTAAAAAGTAAATGGCGAGATCAATGACACTTAGTGAGGATAGGAAAATTCTCATTGAAACTTGAGTGCAACATGTCATTACACGAGTGAAATGGTCTTCACCAAATAACTTAGAATATAAAATCCAATAGAAAGAAAATGTGGATAAGGCCTCGGCACCGGAGCGTGGCTAGCCATAAAACTTCTTCAGGTTGTTGGCTTCTAAGTTTTGGCAATCGGAGAACCATCCAGCTTCTCGAACTTATAATTTCCCGAACCGAGGTGTTTGAGGACTCGGTAAGGGCCCTCCCAATTGGGCATCAGCTTTCTTTTCTTGGATTTCTCAATAACTTTTTTCCAGACAAGGTCATGAGGTTTGAACGACCGAAGACAAACGCTTTGGTTGTAGCCCTTTGCGACCTCCTGTTGATATGAGGCAAGTTTGATCCTCGCAGTTTCACGCTCCTCCTCGGCCAAATCGAGGTCTGAAGCGATGGTGTCATTATTGACCTCTTCATCGAAGTTTTCAGTACGGATTGTTGGAAGCCCGACCTGAAAAGGGATGACAGCTTCCATGCCGAAGGCCAATGACAAAGGAGTGCGACCCGTGGAGCGCCTGGGGGTTGTTCTGTAGCCCCAAAGTACCCTCGGTAGTTCTTCGGCCCATTTGCCCCGGCGTTACTCGAGGCGGCGCTTCAGACCGGCGGAGATGGCCTTGTTGGCCGCTTCTGCCTGTCCATTGCCCTGGGGATATCCCTGGGTGGATGTGTCCCATTTGATGCCATATTCGTCTTGGAGAGCCCGGTACTGCTGCCAGGTGAACTGCTTCCCATTGTCAGTAATGATGGCAAAGGGTACGCCGAAGCAAGAGATGATGTTGCGCCAGACGAGGCGAACGACGTCGGTTTCTTCAATGGTGACCATGGGCTCGGCTTCAACCCATTTGAAGAAGTAGTCGGTAGCGATTGAGAGGAACTTGAATCCACTGGGAGCAACTGGGAGCTTGCCGACGATATCCATGCCCCACTACGAGAATGCCCATGGGCTGGTGAGAGGGCCAAGGTTTTGGGCTGGTTGATGGATAATGGGAGCGAACATCTAGCACTTCCGACCATGCTTTACGAACTCTTCGGAATCCTTCTTCATTGTGGGCCACCAATACCCCTGGGTGATGGCCCGGTGCGCGAGGGAGCGTCCGCCGGAGTGATGGATCCTCGCTGCTTTGAAATTGGACGGATGGATCGTCGCTGATTTGAAATTGGACGGATGGATCGTCGCTGCTTTGAAAATGGATGGATGGATTGTCGTTGATTGAAAATTGGACGGATGGATCGTCGCTGCTTTGAAGATCGAAGTGCATACGGGCGGACCACAGCTGGGGATGTAAAAATGCTCTAAATCGCGAGAAATAAATTATCATGATCCCAAAATTATTTTAGGGCCATAATAAAAAGTCTCGGATTAAAAATAAGAGGAAGCAATATAACTGGGCCTGCCTGCTGGGAAAATGGGCCTGCAGCCCAACGGAGTGTCGTGTGAGGCACTCACTCGCTCGCGCGATGGAGTGTTTTCTGGGCTTGGGTTTTGAACCAGCCTAGACCCGGCCCAAAGCTGCTCCACACTTTTAAACGTCCGCAGGACGTTTCAGAATGGCTTCAAAACGGTTTTCGAACTCCTCTACACTCTCAAACTCTCACAAACCACTCCAATCTCAACCAAAACCCTAGATTTGGCTTTGAAATCCGTAAACCCACGCACATATATACACCCATGGCCGAACACGGTGACGGCAGCTGTAACGACCCTGATTTTTGGTAAATAAAAAAATTCATTAAAATTTTAAATTTTATTTTAATTACTTGGATTTTTTTTTTCATAACCAAAAATCCGTCGTTACTAACCAATAAAAATTTCGTTGAAATCTTAAGTAGGTTTTAATCGTCGTTAACCGCCAAATTTTCCATCGTTCCTAGGGTTAAGTCTTAAACCTTTCATCTTGGCTGGAAATCCTACATAGCAAGCTTAGCTAGCTTTTACCCCAACTAGTCAGCTTAACGATCGTTTACCCTAATTGCCGTTTGTTTCTTAAACCTTACGAACCTTATGAACCTTGTGGCTCTTGAACCTTTTGAACTCCTTGAGTTGTAAACCTTAAACGAACCTTTTTGAACCCTTTTGAACCTTTTTGCTATTAACCGTTGGACGATAGTTGTTAGGGTTATCTTTACCCATTGGGCAAAAGAGAAAACCTTAGTTTATTCATTAAAGTACACTTCTAGATTTCATTAGTACTTGAATATAGTATTATAGAGGATATATACACATGGTTAAAAGTATATATATATATATATATACTTTATTCCAAGTACAAAACATTACCCATTGGATAATAACCGTTAGGAGAATTATTACCCATTGGACAATTGGTTAAAGTCCTTGCCACCTTACCCATTGGTTAATAACCGCTAGGGAAACCATTATCCATTGATTAATAGTTAGTCTTGACAATCAAGTACTAGTGATTAATAAAATACTAGATTTTCCATGTGTGTAATAAGATTAAAATAGAATTTGTACATTAGATTAAATATTATAAGTACTTAGTACTTTGAAAGTATGACTTAGTTTATTAGGATATTGGATTTGATGTCTAGTAGGATTTGGAAGTACATACATGAATATATAATTAAGTGTACTTGTATACGTATATATATATATATAAAGTACCATGTGCTTGTTTCCTTATTTTAATAAGAAAATCTTATTTACTTGAAAGATTATATTTATATATTACTTTATTGCATTATCTTTTGGTCCATAAAAGTTAGGGATTTTATTAACCATTGGATAATAGGGTCAATCTTTCCAAAGAGCTAGATCTATTATTTTATGAAATCCTAGATTGCCCATAAAGATTTTATGATTTATTTACATGTTGTACTTGTACCAAAGACTTAGAAAAAATTTGATTTTTTAAGTACCTATTATCTAGTATTTTAATATGGAACATGTGCATAATTGAATTGTTTAATTAGAAAATCTTGCATTGTACCTTATTTCTTTTACCCATTGGTCGATAAATGTTTGGAGGATTATTATCCATTGGATAATAGAGTAAACCTTTCAAAAGTACTAAGGATTTAGTATTTTATAAAGTCCTAGATTTTCCCATGGGATTCTCTCATTATTATATTGTGTATATGTACTAGAGTATATAAAAACTAGATTTTCCTAAGAGTACATTTTTTAGTTTAATAATGAGACATGTGTGCTATTGAATTGTTTATTAGGATATTGTAATCTATCTAGATTATGTAGTACATACTTGTATATATATATATATATTGATACATGCAAGTACAATGTGATGAAATTCTTTATTTTAATAGGAAATCTTCTATTTCATGTTCCCTTGGATTTTCATAGTACCTATTGTACTTAAATATACATTAGGATATATATATATATATATATATATATATATATATATATATATATATATATATATATATATATATATATATATATATATATATATATATATATATATATATATATATATGTAGTCTTCCATAGTACAAGAGAGAGAGAGAGAGAATCCGAAAGAGAGAGAGAGAATCCGAGAGGGAGAGAGAGAATCCGGGAGAGAGGGAGAGAGAGAGAAAGAAGGAAGAAAGAAGAAGAAAGATTTTGTTGTACCTTGGCCATCTTTAATCTTTCTTTGTACATGGATATGCATATCACTTTGGATTGCATTCTTTCCTAGCCAAATCTTGTACCATTTGTACATTCCCCAATTTTTAACTTGATCAAATCTCCCTTGCCTTGCTCAATCTTCCATAATCCAATCAAAAGGACTACATCATAGCCATGCAAGCCTAGTTTTAGGGTTTTTCTTCCAAGCAAACAAGATTTGAAGTAATTAAAAAATGAGATATATAGAGAGAGAGAGAGAGGCCGAGAGAGATGAAGGAGAGAGAGAGAGATGGTCGGTTGGAGAGGGAGAGAGAGAGTGATGTGTGTGCTAGTGTACTCTTCCAAATCTAGTCCAATCCTTGGCCAATCTTCATACCTCATCTTGTACCACCAAATCTAGGATTTTATACTTTCATCTCTAGCCTAAAATCAACTAAGTACTAAACCTAGAATTTCTTATTTGATTCAAGGACTAGACAAGACCAAAACCCCATTAGAATAACCTAGATTTGTCCTAGAATTTGGAGTGCAAGGAAAGTAAGATCTTTGGTAGTCTTTCAAGCCTTGAAATGACAAGATTTGGAGCAATATCCATTGGACAATGGGAGAGAGAGAGCCGGCCATGAGGGAGAGAGGGAGCCAAGTTTGTGCCTATAAATAGCACCTCATGTTCTCATTTCATTCACACCGATTCTTGCTCCAACTTCTCTCTAGAAAAACTTAAAGTTCTTGTTGTTCTTGCATAGTTCTTGCTTGTTCTTGAGGTTTTTTTCTAGTTCTTCAAAAAATACTTCCATCACCACCACTAAACCACCACTCGACCACCACCTCGATCCAAAAGTAGTAGTAGTTGTAGTTAGGATCTAGTTTCGAGAGAAACCTTCCTCTTTCGAAGCTACCAGAAGCTTACCGTAAGCTGTTACTCCGCTTGATCGCCGACTTTCTTTCCGACGTATCTTCCATAGCCTTTACTACCGCCAAGAAGAAAATCTTCACCCCTACCCTACGTATATCGTATGTTATGAGCATGATTGAAAAATATGTAGTACTTCGTTAGTTGATCGTATGATTTGGTTTTACGTAGTTTACTTTGATCTTGAGAATGATTGATCGCATGACCTTATAGAATCTTTCCAACTTGATTAACTCGTCAATAAACATATGTTGTTTTGAATTTCCAAAAAGAAGGATATACGTTTTTGTTTTGAAGATAAAGTGTGGTTTTAAAAGAAAGTATTTGTATTTTGACCTTTTCGAATATTGTAAGCTTGATCGCATGATTGCTTGCCTTACTTGTGGTTATGGACGAGCATGATTAAATAGAGTTGGATGATCTTCCTAGATTACTATGAATGTGTTGTACTTGTTTACAAAGTCCCGCCGCGGAGTCTATGCATGATACGAGACACATGAAATTGAAAAGTAGAGACATGACACTTAAGATGTGGTTGATATGGAAAAAAATGTTTTGAAACTACATAATGGTCAGACTTCGTAGCCTTATGTTGGTGTGCGTTGCCAATGGAGCCGGACTTGGTAGCTTTATTGGAGGTGTGACTTGGTTATCCGCGGAGAAGAGCCAAGATGTGACACAATGTGCCGGACTTGGTAGCCTTTGTGGCAATGAGCCGGACTTGGTAGCTCATTGTTGTGTGCATTCACAATGTGCCGGACTTGGTAGCCATTGTGGCCAATAAGCCGGACTTGGTAGCTTATTGGTTGTGTGTGTTCACAATGAGCCGGACTTGGTAGCCATTGTGGCCAATGAGCCAGACTTGGTAGTTCATTGGTGTGTGTGTGTGTGTGTGTTTTTGAAATGATGTTAAAAGATGAGACACAAACGATGAGTCGCGTAGGGGAAACACGAAAAACATGACACCAACGTTAGATAGGAATGCGCATGTGTAATTGTTATGTGTTCTTTCATGAGTATGTTAAGTTTGGAAAATCGTATCTATATTATCTTTGACTTGTAAGTTAAGGGTTAGTGGGTTTAGGGTTACTCTATTGAGCTTTTAAGCTCACGGTGTTGCTTTATGTGACCCTGACATATTATACTGGTGGCGACGCTGGTATAATGTGTCAGACCTGTTAGATGAGCAAGGAGAGCTGTATACCCAGGAGGCCTTTAGAGCTGAGGAGCTTGCTAGGATGGAAGAAGAAAAGGAGCTGTAGATAACCTTAGATGTCCTTCCCTTTTTATGTAATATAAGTACTCTCTGAGGAGCTGATGTAATAATGAGCTAGACTATGCCTTGTTTATCTAAGAAAATCTTTAATTAACGAACCCGATTTTGGGGGCGTTACAGCAGCAGCGGTGGAGAAGTGGTTGATCGTCCCGAGAATTGAGGTGGTCCCATGTCAGTCATGGAAGCAGATCATACGGCAGCGAAACCCATCGGGATTGAGGGTGCAGAGATCACAGACGACGACGATGGCAGCGGAGGCCAGCAGCAGGAGGCTAGCAGTGGAGAAGATCATCGCGCGACAGAGGCGGAGCCTCGCGTGACGGTGGTGGTTGGGGCCGTGGGCCCTAGTTCTGAACCAGTACACTCAAGCATGGCTGTGGAAAATCAGACCGCCGTCGGGGGAAGTTCTGACAATGTTGGTGGAAGTGGTACCGTGGGTGATGATGATGATATTGGACCGAGCGGATCCCCACCGAGGGACCCGGCGAAGGGTAAGGGGATTGCCCCTGAGGAGGAGCAGGCTGAGAAAGAACAGACCACAAAGGCAGCCACTGTTGAGATTCGAGAGGAGAACATCGCATTCAAACCACCGGTGACGGCGGCCACATCGTCACGTCACGTGTCGATCACTTTAGAAGACGTTGCCGAGCACGCAACCGACGAGATATTGGCGAAGCTCCTAGAAGACAACCCCGTTATTGGGGAGTACGTCTGGAAAGCCAAAGAAGATCGGGCGAGGGCCATAGAGGCATTTGAGGCCGCGGTGAGGGCCGAGAGGGAGAGAGCTGGGCCAGGAGGGTTGGCGGCGGATGTAGAGGCCGAGGAGAGAGAAGCTGAGGAGGCACAGGGACCAAGAGTGAGTGCAGTGACCAAGGCGGCTACTATGATGCGCCCTGAGTTTTTAGAGGAGACGTATACACTTCCGAGACCACACCTATTTGTATTGTCAGGCTTTGCGGGATACAGGCCGCAGCAGACCGATTATGATGTAGAGCTAGTGCTGAGGGACCCCAGAGTGCACATTGTAAATATCTGGGCTGAGGTACATTTCTTGCCAAACCCCCTTTGTGCTTTATTTTGATATTTGCATGCATACCCTGTGTTGAGAATAGCATGAAATGATCTAATATTGAAACCTGTGATAATGACAGAGTCCTTGATGCAAATGCCATGCATGTAAGAATTTGAACCCATCAGCTGTTGTAGATTGAATATAGAACATGCCAGGATAAGAGAAAGCTCATATAACATGCCATGTACACGATAACTTCCACCAACAATTCATTGCTAAGCTACATCAAGAACACATCGTGCTAAAAGCATAACTTGAACCAACCATCTAATGGTAGCCTGTGTAGATGTCAAACCACAATGATATAGCCATTGTATCACATGCCACGCACATAAGGATTTGAACCAAACAACTGACGAAAATGGTACGTAGTTCCAAGCCGCTATAGGATGGTCCTAGCACTGTAGCCCATGCATGCTATAATTTGAACAAGAACCTGAACCAATAACTTAGACCGTCCCTCTGTGGTTAAGCTGCTGCATTGATTACCTAGAACTTGAAAATGAAAGCTATGCATGCTATCATTATATCCTGCTGCTTGTCTTTGTTGTCTGAAACAGGCGGAGCAGAGGGATATCCGCAGCTTTGGAGGACCGTGCAGTTCCTTGGCACTGTACAAGGGGCTGCCTGAGAGAGTGAGACGGCTAGTGGACGAGGCAGGGTTTGGTGAGTACATACGGACCCTGTCATCACCGGTTAGGAACGACCATGCTGTTCTCGTTGCACTGGCTGAGAGATGGAGGGATACCTCCAATACCTTCCACCTGCCTCCTGGAGAGATGACAGTGACGCCGACTGACTTCGCGGTGATCACAGGCTTGAGGGTTGGGGGAGATCCCATCCCGTTTGATTCAGGGATACATGCTGATCCAGCAGCTCTGAAGTGGTTCTTGGGGGAGGTGCCCATGTTAGAGAGGGGAGCAGCCAGATATGCTCAGTTCAAGAAGTACTTGAAGAAGAAAGTGACCACTGAGTGGGAGGCAGAGCAGATGGCCCGAGCTTACTTGCTATACCTTTTCGGGGCTTCACTATTTCCAGGCCGAGGAAGCACAGTACACCTGTCGTACTTGCCTGCTCTAGGGGATCTGAGGACAGCCTCACACTTCGATTGGGGCAGAGCAGCACTTGGTACAGCCTACCTGTGCCTGGGTGACTCTTCGAGGACTGAGCAGAGCACGGCCGGCTATTGGCGTATCTGGGAGGTATGAATTCAATATAGTAAAGCATAATTCCCATTATATCTGAAACATTTGATTGTACAGCCTGTTTAACAGCTTATTGCATAACTGTCTATCTTGTGACTGATACATCTCCTTGTTTGAAAACTGGGCAGCTCTGGGCATACGAGGTGCTGAAGATGTATCCTCCGGAGTGCAAGCATCCCGATTTGAGGACTCTTCCCTGTGCGCTGATCTGGAGCAAAGAGTATATGGGAACCAAAGAGGGGAGAGGCAGCCTCAATGCTTATAGGCTGTATCTGGATGAATTAAGAGCTTCACAGGTATAACATTAGAACCTCAATAGTCAATCATGCACGCTTTTCAGGGCCTTAATGCTGTCGCTGATCAATTGCATATGCTGTTTATTTGTCCATTTGTGCAGATCGTGTGGGATCCCTGGAGAACAAGCGGGCCAGAGCCAGAGTACTTGGCCAGGAGCCGGGCTGTCACAGCCAGCAGGGTGCTGTTGGAGTCGACCTTTGGCTGGCAATGGTACTTAGGGGATTGAGTGACTCGCCAGTCACTTGGTTACCTCGAGTTTCGGGTGCCAGGGCCACTTCTTCCATGAGCTTCACATACAGGAGACTATACATTGGCTAAGCTGGAGAGATTCACGAGACCGGACACTATGTAGCTTACCAGAGAGATCACTTGGCGAGGCCACTCGGTGTCAGGGCTCGCAGAGAGGTCCAGGAGTAGGCACGTGAGGCTGCTGCAGAGAGAAGGGCTGCTGCTGAGATACAGAGAGGAAGAGAAGGCCGCGTGAGACGCAGGGTGAGCAGGCCAGTAGTAGGCGGGCCTCCGGAGGTGCTTTGGAAGGTGGATGTAGTGGACTCCCAGGGGAATCCAGCTGAGGTGCAGCTTGCACCAGCACGAGTAGAGCCCGCGCCTGTGACCGTTCAGGTAAACCAACTTCCATTTCTGTAATTTCAATACCCTTGAACTGTATTTGAAATGTCTGATAATTGTAAATCATTTACAGGTGCCTATTGAATGGGTGAACGAAGCCGTTCGCCGCATGCTTGCTCTGGAGAACGTAGTCAGGAGAGCGATGAGTGGCATGCCACTGGAGTTACGCTACCCAGCACCCATAGCTCAGCCAGCTCAGGCAGCTGCCTCTCGGAGAGCCTAGGTATACAAAATGATACACTCCCTTTCCTTTCAATACATACGATACATAGCTGCCTTCGACACATGCATGCTTGCTTTGTAAGCATTTGATACTGATGAATAACTGAGCTTCCAATTGATAGAATGTACCTATTATTTAAACATTTGATAGACAATATGCTACAAAACATATACTAATGCAACAAATAACTATGCAGGCACAGGGACGGGCGGCTTCTAAGAAGAGAGCGCGATCTCCGCCACGAGCACAGACTACTACATCTCCGGCCGCTACACGACATACCAGAAGCTCACAGCCTGCCGCAGCAAGTAAAGAGGTAGCCAAGAAGGCGGTTGCACGCGCAGAAGAGCGGTACCGAATAGAGATGCGCGAGAGGTCGAGCCAGGATGAACCGGCCCACAAGAAGTAGCTCACCTTGTCCCAACCTGCTGAGGAAGAGGAAAAGGAGGAAGGAGGAGAAAATGAAGAAGAAGAGGAGTCACAGGGCGACTCTGATGACCCTGCTGACGATCCCAACTAATTGCAGGATCTGATAGAGAACCTTGATGATGATGACGATGGAGGCGACGACGATGATGACGGTGGTGATACTGACTGGTTCGGCAGGAGTGAGGGCTGATGAGGAGCCTGATGCACTTATTTCTTGCACTTGACTTTTGATTTCAGGCCTGTGTGCCCAAGTAGATAGCTAGATGACCGGTGTGCCTTAGATACATTGATACTGCTTTTTGGAGGACTGCGTGCCTTGTTGACAGTGGGCGAGTGTGCCCTGTTTTGACTTTGATAGCTTTTGATTGGCCAGAGTGCCATATGCATAGTACTTCCCTTTACTTTGGTATGATATAGCATGGTTTAGTTATAAAATTTACATTTTCATGGTTTATTTGCTCTCATTATGCATAAAAGAGATTAAACGCCAACCACTAACACTAAACTTGCATTGATAACACACCGAGACTGTTCATAGACACATATGTATGTAAAAGAGTGACTAGCGAGAAAGAAAATGGGGAATGTACCCTAGGACACGGCCAGGACACAAGGATACGGCAAATTTTTGGGCGTTAACTGACCAAAACTCAAAATACTTGACTTTGATTGAAATCGGCACTTCCACCGGGTCAAATATGCACAACATGACTTGCACGAGTTGACGGAACTAACAAAAACGTCCCGAGGAGAGATTTACACCGAAAAGTGTCCAAAAGACACAAAAAGGGACACGCGACACAAAACACGACTCAAATATGTCCCGGATTGAAGCTGACACCTCCGCACAGTCACATACGCCCAATAAGACTTGTACAGCATGAACGAACTTGGCAAATACCCTTAGAACGGATTTTGACTTCTCGAAATCTTGATTTTGACTTGACGGGCCGCCGAGGGTCCAAAATCTTCATTGAACGCGAAATTTCGAAACCGATGCTTGAGTACAGTCACATATGCCCAATGTGACTTGTGGGAACCATCAATAGTACCAAATACCCCCTGGAACCCAAGATGACCAAACCAAACCAGTAGCTGCTGCAAACTGTCCATTTGCAGATTGAACCATCGTGCGAGCAAGTGAGACACTCGCGCAAGGGATGTTTGTCGCGCGACAGAGTGAGATGCACGCGCGAGGGAGCTATATCGCGCGAGGGAATGAGATGCTCGCGCGAGGGTTAACCTCTATCAGGCTGCCTTTGTTTGACCAAATCAAACCCTTTGAGGTACCAAAAGCTTCAGGAGACCACCCTACGACCTATACATAGTAGAAAACCATGATTGGGGTGTTCTTCACTTGCCAAGTGGTAAGACACCTAGGCTTTCAACTTTTCTTACGGCATGAGAACCGAGGATCGTCATTCCCAAGTAAGTTTCTATAAAATGGAACTCATCAGTAGCAACGTAAAGCACATCATCCCTTTGAAGGCACAAAAACTCATCTGTCATTCGAAATGAAGAGTCCGCTAGCTACAATGCTCGATCCTTGGTTGGTGAGAACCGAAACCATTGACTGGGCGAGTCCTCAATCCCGAGGCTTGGCCTCAATCAGAGATCTTCGATATGTGGGGCCACACCATGAGCTTCTCGAAGCTGCCATGATACACTGGGATCCAGTCATGCACGTCTTCCGTCATTATGACAACGAAATGTGCCCAACGGTGGCTTTGCAAATTATGATATTCTCGTTGTTCCTCCAATTCAGGAAAATATGAGTCTTCTACTGCGGATGAAACTGAATATTTCTGAAGAATTAACAGCCAGTATTATTCATGACGGCGAACTGGACATCCCACGCCTGATCGAATTGTACGGTCCTAGCGGAATTCTGGAGAACCATGTCGAGCAGGCACACCGACGTTTTACCTTCTCAATCTGCGCGCTGGCAACTTATGCGCTGGTGCCTGCTGATGGAAGAGTCAGTCCCAGTGTGGTGAGCATAGCTTCACAAATGGGAGCTAGAAAGAACATCATCCCAACAATCCTAGCCGAAACACTGATGGGCTTGGACCTATTCAAAAGTTGACAAAGCAATGTCTTCAGTGGCAGTCCGCGGTTGCTTCAGGTAAATCCTCACTCAACTCACCTTTTTCTGGTTTTTCGCACTTTCTCATTTTACCTCAGCACTCGGATAAGGATCACTCTAAAATCTTACTTGTCTTTTTGCTCAGGCTTTATCTAGTTTCTCACTTGTCTTTTCACTCATGTAGATATGGTTTCTGACAAGGTAGGTTTGCTCGAAGCTCCCCAGGCAGGCTGGGATCATTTCCCAAGACGGCTGCTCGATCGATCCACGCTGTACCCAGAACAGGATATGCTCGGGTGGCATACAATCCTGCACGACATGCAGTCCGAAGACTATGTCTGGAGATGTCCATGGCTAAACATGCCCGAGATGGCCATCAACTCCACGGGCCTTGAAAGAGTGATAATTACTGGCCTGGCGAGTTTTACCTTTTACATCCCGGGTCGCTTCCTACGTCAGCTAGGCATAAGCCAGGGGCTACATAGAGCTGGAACTGAAGACTTCCAACTGCCTAACTTTGACGTACTGACACTGCGCGACTACCGAAGGTTTTGGAGAAATGGGGTGCTTGAGGGCTCGAGTCCGGATTTCGTGGACTGGCTGGATATCCGTTACGTGGCATGGCTTCGTATGGAAATTAGGGCAAGACCAGGGGGATACTACTGAGTCCCAAAGAGAGTTCTGTCCGTATCGAGAATAAACTCAAGAGCCGGTAGGCTATCCAAGCATTTTT
The DNA here is from genome assembly GCA_025413875.1 of Rhododendron molle. Taxonomy (NCBI): domain Eukaryota; kingdom Viridiplantae; phylum Streptophyta; class Magnoliopsida; order Ericales; family Ericaceae; genus Rhododendron; species Rhododendron molle. The sequence continues at coordinate 23,962,656 of CM046393.1, forward strand.
CTTTGCTTTTGTTGTTTTGAAATTGTTGCATGGCGCCTATGCCTGGCATATTAATAAAGAACGCCTTTGCCGACACTTTGATTCTCCTTTGTCATACTCGACAGAGCTGAAAACTCGAAATAAGACCCCGAATCGCGAAATAGAAATCACAATACGCCCATTCACACTTGCATTGAACTGCTGGATACGTACAAGATCCAAAATCCCTTTTGAGATAAAATATGAAGAATCACCCCAAAAAGCCAGTGGACTGTCCCTCCAAACGTAAAAAGATATGACCCTCGCGCGGTGAACTCACTCCATCGCGTGAGCCCAACACACTCGCGCGACTGACCCAGTGTCTCGCACGATGGTTCTGTCCAAAGCAGGTGCTAAATTTGACCCAATCAAAGCAGGAACATGGGAGCAGGAGTTGTCAGTACAGCTGTATAGAGAACATCTCGGGGTAAAATCAGAGGGGTACCCTTAATTTATAAGGATTATGCCACCTTGCATAGATCTTTTCTTTGAAAAAGGAAGATATTTCCAACCTCTGGCTATAAGAGAAGTCTTGCCCTATGAATGTAAGGTAGTCTTCTCTAAAAGAAAACTCCAGTCCAGACTAAAATGGCAAATCACCTCCCTACTCTAATTGGCCCATGGCTTGAAACGTTCATTGCAGGCGATTGGCTCTCGTTCCGGACTCATGAGTTGGCCGCGTTTCGCTATCTCTGAAGCATAAGACTACGCCTTGAAATCTTGTGGGCGGCAGTGCGATTCTGGGACCCAGACATGCACGTGTTTAGATTTGAAGATGATGAATTATGCCCAATAGTGGAGGAATTCCAAGCATACCTCCAGGGATTCGCGTCCAGCATGATTGTCATACCGCCCTACAGCGAGAGTATGTCCAAACTTTTGAAGTCCAGTCTGAAAATTTCAAAGAGTGCAGCAGATAGCCTGCTCAGCGGTGGGCAAATAAACATAATGCGCCTAACGGAGTGGTATGGCCCAGAAGGTGACCTCATGGATACTGGCGCGCAAGCCCGGCGATGATTTGCTTTATCCATTTGCGTGTTGGCAGCATACCTGCTGGTGCCTCCAGATGGATGGGTCAATCCCTCATTGGTGCACGTTGCCACCCAGCTGGGTGTTCGAAAGAACATAGTACCCATGGTTCTTGCGGAAATGCTCATGGGTTTGGATTTAGTAGCTACCGGCCAGACGGAAATATTTGGCGGTAGTCCACTCCTACTGCAGGTAAACTCACTCAGCTCACCTTTTTCTAGCTTTCACACATTCTGCTTTTACCTCAACACTCAGCTAAGGTTATAACAAAGTTCCAGACTTGTTTTTTCGCTCAGGTTTTATATAGCTCCTTACTTGTCTTTTCACTCATGCAGCTGTGGCTATCAGACAAGCTGGGATTGATTGCAGCTCCGGAGGCAAATTGGCCCCACTTGCCCGGGCGAATGCATCAAAGAGGGATGATGTACCCGGAAATGTCCACAGAGGACTGGTATGCATTTATGAACAACCTGTCGCCACAGGAAAGTGTCTGGAGACACAGGGCGCTGGATATCCCAGATATGGCCACAAACTCTGCAGGGTATGAAAGAATGGTGATTGCCGGGCTGTCCAGTTTCACATTCTACATTCCAGGCCGCGTCCTTTGGCAGTTAGGAATAAGCCAAGGGTTAGACCGAGCTGGGGTGGAAGCCTTCCACATTCCTGCATTCACTGCTCAGAATCTGACTGGGTATGAACACAATTGGGGCCGGAGGCAGATTGGGGGAGCAGATCCTGATTTCAATACCAACCTGCAGCGTCGCTACCAAGCATGGCTACTGTAGGGAGGTAATCCCAAACAGGTGTAAAAGAGGCCCGAACACGTGGTACGTGGGGCCCAGGTTAAACATAATCGGAGCATCCGCCGTGCAGCACGATGAACGGCAGTGAGGACCGAGGACACGAGAGGTCCCAAGTCCAAGATACCCGAAGCAGGGGTATGGTCCAAAGAGCAAGAGAAGCTGTTGGACCAGTCGCATGGTAGAAGGACCAGTGATAAGAGAAATCATTGGTCCAGATAGTCTGTTAGGCAACGAGAGGCCCGAACAGGAGCGGCGATCTGGAGAAAATACCCAACGAGAATAGGATGAACGGCCAGTTAAGGAAAGAGTTCCTAAATGGTCTATAAGGTAACACGCAATTAAGGGAATGAGAATCCCTAATATTCTGAGTTCCCTTTACGGGAAAGGAAACTTAGAGCAACAAGATGGCTTGGACGGCAAGCATACAAGGGTCTATAAATATGACATAAACCTAGAGGTAAAGGTACGCAATTCCTGGCTATTTGCTCATTACCTACTGAGAATTAGGGTTTTTACTAGTACGAGATAATAACTTTGGCATCGGAGGGCCTTTGCCACGAGAAGGCAAAGGTGCGCTCACCCTTTGTCTGTTTTACAGGTTCAACTCCGACAGTGTGCTAGAGCTCCGGCGAGGGTTCAAGGTAGCCGTTACGATTTGGTGCGGTTCAAAGTCTCTTTCATTTTCTTGCACTTACAATTGGCGCCGTCTGTGGGAAACGAAAGAGATCCCTTTGAAAAAGCGACCATGGTGGAGGAGGATCCAAAGACCCCAGTTGACCTGAATAATCAACTGGGTGGGGGAGGTGACAAGTCCTCGCCGGATCCTCCAAGAAAACCCGATGGCGGGCGTGCGGGGAGGACCACGAGTAAGGACCGCCCCCTGACAATCCGTGGCGATTCCAGAAACAAGGACGGAAGGACGGCCACAGGATCCACGAGAAGGAGTAAGTCCTGCCGTGGGAGGGAGTCAGTGGCACGTTCGAAAAGCATGCACAGCAGGGAAGATATCCTGGACAAGAAGAGACAGGAAATAGAGGAATACGCTCGTCTGATTAAGAGGCGAGAATATGAGATTCAACAACTGCAGCGGATACGAAAACATCCGGAGGATTCTGGACTTTCACGAAGAAAGTCCAGGAAGGAAAGGCTGGATATGGCGGAATACAAAAGAACTTCTTCACGAAAAAGAAAGAGCAAGAGTCTCACTCCGAAACGACAGAGAGCTTCTTCACGAAAGAGGAGAACCGGAAGCAAGAGTTCCACCTCCGAGGAAGGGGGGGGGGGGGGCAGGAAGCACCACAGGGATAGGTACGAGAGACCTGATTCCGACTGGGACAGAAATAATGCCAGGGCTGCGAAGGTGTCAGAGGAGGGGACCGTGTCTGCACGAGAGGCAGCACGGAGAGCCCTTAGCAACATAGCAACTTCTTCTTTTGCAAAGAGACTGCAGGAGGCAAGGTTGCCGAGCAGGGTTAAGCTCGGGACGTTTATCCTATACGAGACCAATGCAGACCCGGTGGCACACATACAACATTACCAGCAGGCGATGTTTATGCACGATGGTGATGACGCGATCATGTGCAAGATGTTCTCATCTAGTTTGGGAAAAGTGGCCCTATCCTGGTTCCATAAGTTAGGGCCGAACACCATACGAGGGTGGAGGCAGCTGGCCGAGGAGTTCACTGCTTGGTTTCTGACGAGCAGGAAACCACCCAAGACTTTTAAGAGTCTCTCAGTTATGAAGCAAGGAGAGAATGAGCCGATCAGGGACTACGCCAAGAAGTATTGGGAGACTTTCAACGGGATTGAAAGTTGCAGTGAGGAGTATGCAGTAGCAAGTTCAAGACTGGGTTGCCTGTTCGGGGGGAGCTACAAAAGTCCCTAAACATGAGTCCAGTGAACACGCTGGCAAAGCTGATGGAACGAATTGAGCAGCATGCCAGGAACGAAGATGACATATTATGGGAGGATAGCAAGTTGAGTGCCGAGCAAGTCAAGGGCCCCGCGAAGAAGGCGGTTAAACCCGAGCCCAAGACTTACAAAGAGAGAAAGGAGCACGGGCAGACTAAGAAAGAGTCGTACCGGGAGAAGCATGCCCCTGACCCAAAGTCGTTCTTCTAAGTAACGACGGGTTGGAAAGAACCGATTTATCGGGTTCTTTATCGAATGAAGAACCGTCCATCTTTAAGTGGCCTCTGTAAGTGCAGGGAAACAAATGGGCCTCCAAACAGCACCTTGATCGTAACGGCTACTTCTCGTTCTTACACCGTAACCCTACCACACCGCCGGAGTTGAGCCTGTAAAACAAACAATGGGTGAGCGCACCTTTGCCTTCTCGTGGCAAAGGCCCTCCGATGCCAAAGTTAGTATCTCGTACTAGTGGAAACCCTAATTCTCAGTAGGAAGTAATCAAATAACCAGGAATTGCGTACCTTTACCTCTAGGTTTACCTCATATTTATAGACCCATGTCTACTTGCTATCCAAGCCATCTTGCTGCCCTAAGTTTCTTTTTCGTAAAGGGAACCTAGAATATCGTGGATTCTCATTCCCTTAATGCAGATTTCCTTTTAGACCATTTAGGCACTCTTCCCAAAGCCTGGCCGCTCATCCCATTCTCGTTGGGAATCACCTCAGATCTCGTTAAAAAATTGATATTTCCATTTCTCGACCAATGGCGCCGCCTGGCACCTTCTCCAGATTGCAGCTATTGTTCGGCCTTCTTGCCGAACAGACCCTCTCGACCAATGATTTCTCATATCACCGACCCCTTATCACGAGACCGGTCCAACAAATACCCTTGCTCTTTGAACCATACCCACGCTCGGGTATCTTGGACTCTGGGACCTTTCGTGCCCCAGCCACTTCTTACCGTTCACCATACCGCACGGCGGATACTCTAACTATATTGATTCTCGGCCCCACGCACCACGTGTTCGGCCACTCTTTGTACCTGCTTGGGATTACCTCCTACAATGGCTCCCCAACTTTACTCGTTATTTTCTCTTAATATGACGAGCAAAGCTCCGGAACACCGAGCAAGGTTCTCGCCCTTTGCTCCTGCACCTATGTTTCTCGGACTTGGTGCAAACTCATCATTTAGCCCAACCCAAACGCCTCGTCGTTTGGTCTGCAGGCTTTTCCAGATAACACCTTTACACGCGGCATGCTCAGTGCCGCCTGTATTAAATGCGAGCAGACATTTCGGGGAACGGAGCGCAAACGGCGTCTGGGGTGACGCTTCTCATACGCCACCCCTTTGCTGGGGTATACTTGGGTTTTCATCCCCATTTCAAACCCCACTTTTCTCTTTCCATCTTCCCTCTGCAGAGAACACGCCCAAGTGCTCCCGCCGTTGAAGCACCGTTCGCATCTCAGGGTTTCATTCCGATTCTAGGGTTCTTTCTGTTCGTACGTTCTTATTCTCCCTTTCTGCTCAGTCTTCATCGTCAATTTAGAACTATCACAGTCCCCTTAGGGTTTCTCGTACCCATTTCTCTTTTTAGGAAACCTATACCCATAATTCTCAGTATGGGTAGATTTCGTAGTCATTGCGACACCCCTCAGCGGATGGCTGAGTTCAGATCTCGTTACGAGATTCCTGACAACGTGGCCACCACACTAGCCTCTGAAAACGCCATTCGCGAGAGTTTCGATAACGATACTTTTCACATTCCTGTCGTCGCCGTGGTTGAAGGCGGCGTCAGGTTTCCCCTGGCACCACTGCTCCGCCAGGTTTTAGCCCACTATAGACTATCCCCTATGCAAGTTTTAGCCAACTTCTTTAGGGTCGTTATGGGCATCAACGCCCCTGAATCAAATACTAGGCACATCCTTAGGTTTGCACGACATACACCACCTGTATAGTATTTCCAACCAAGGATGCCCCGACCTACTACCTCAAGAGTAGGAATTCTAGAAAAAGGCTCGTGCTAGAGTCCTGACTCTGCTCGAGGAGATGATGATGACTTCCTCATCGTCACAGGAATTTCGAGCCCAGGGATGAAGATGGTAGGGTCATCGGCTTTCACGCGCCGCATACATTTGGCACCCCACGTTAGTCCCTTTCGTAGAACTTTATTGCCGAGCAAAATTTCGCTTTGCACCGTCTTCTTTTTGTTTTCCTGACCGCCAATTTTTCTTGTATTTGCAACATCGAACGTCAACCAAGGGCACGCCATCATTACCCCCAGGTCCACGTTATCGATATCAACCGTGCACTTGCTTTCAACGGGCAAGGCACGTGCTTAGCTGGCCGAGCAAGAGCTGCGATTCTTCCGAGCTACCGCATCGTGACGGCGGATTCATCGACCGACGAATCCGAGCAGCCGATAATCCCATCATCCCCGATCCTCCAGCTCAAAACAGCTCGAGCAACGAGAAGAGAGGCGTTCTCGAACCTCCTCTGCCTAACGAGCCAATCCAACTCGCCAAGAAACCTCCACATCCTCAAGTGGGTACTCTCTCTCCCTCTCCTCGAGAAATGCAACAACCGATCAACCTCAGGTAGCCTCCTCAACATCCCGGGCCCGTTCGTGGGCGGGGCCGCGGCCTCGTGGCCGCGGACGCTCTCAAAGCCCGGCGCCTTCTCATGGCCGCTGCGGGTTCCTCGCCCTAACCTCGACGCCCCTCCCCGGCTTCTCCCCGAGGAGATTGAGGCGGTCATAGGAAAACGCCAACGACTGAAACCTCTTGGTCGAGCAGCCTCCTCAACTTGCGGCCCCTCCAACTCCCATCTGGGTTCACGCACGGCGGGCGGCCAATCAACGTCCGTGACAGTGTTGACCTGAGGGGACAGGCCTCGCACTATCCCAGGCTTTCCTGCTGCCTGGGATATGCAAAGAAGTTGCTTGCTCCCCTGACAATCTCCTCGGCTCGTTCATGAGCCACCAAGCCAAGGTAAAGTCATCATACCCATTTCTTCATGCTAATGGCTTCAAATTGCTTATTCCTGCCATTTGTCTAATCATGTGTCTGTCCAAGCGATACAAAAAATGGTGGCCATGGCCCAGAAATTGGCACCGTGCCAAGCTCGCCAGTGAGAACGCAAAGCTGCAGAACACAATTGTCAGGCTGGAGAAGGAGAGAAATCAAGCTCGCGGGCTTGCGGACGAGCTTAGGGGCAAGCTGGAGGGTGCAGAGGACAGCTTGAACCAAACCTTGACGGAGCTGGAGGCGAGCAAAAATGAAGCCAAGGCTGCCTACCAGCAGGGTTATAATGAAGGAATCCGCGTGGCCACTGAGAGCTACGTGGAAATGCCCGGGATTCAAGATCAAGTCTTCGAGGCTGGCTGGTTGGCATGCCTCAAGAAATCTGGTGCAGCAGATTCTTCTCCCCTTTGGACGGAGATTGATCTTCCGAGCACCCAAGTCGTTGAGGAGCAGGATGAGGTAGAGGAAGGAAACGCTGCAGAGGGAACACAAGACGCTCAAATCAACGAGCAGGCAGAGAATGAAGCAAATGCTACTGTGGATGACGCTGCTGCTGGCCAGAAGGAAGCTGGTGGTGGCGTCCCAGAATTGTCTACAGTAGTGGAGGACACGACCGCTCTGTCCTCTTCTCAAACTGCTCCAGCCCCTCCTGTCATTGAGGACTTGACAATCGAAGAGTAAGTTGGACTCTTCGTAATGATAACAATTGGAACTTTTAATCAGTTTTGACTGGCCCTGCATGGCCATTGGTATTGCCCTGCGCGGCACCGACACGTTTCCAAACACTTTAATTTTGCTGGTTTTGGCCCTTCGTGGTCCTTTATGTTCGGCTGGCCCTTCGCGGCCTAAACACTTAGCTCTGCCTGGCCCTTTGTGGCCTTTATCTATGCAGGTGGCCATCTCTTGGCTAGCGTTTGTCTTGCTAAGCGTCTTCGTACCTAGCTTTTACATATACTCACGTATGCTCCCCAGGCCTCATCGTGCCTGTTGATGGTCCAATCGTGTTCACTTCTTAACTGTTGTAGGTTTCTCGTACCTTTAAATGATGCTTTAGCAGTCTTCAAGTTTCCCGGACTTTAGATATTATTGCATGTTCACGTATGCAGCTCAAATGCTTCGTGCTTGGAAGCTTCCATTCTTAGGTTACCCAAATGTGTTCGTATTTGGACCTAGTGATCCTGGGTTTGCTCATACCCAGACTCTGTTGTGGGCATGCCCGCATACAAGTAAACAAACCTATTTGCACTTGAGATTATTCCAAACATATTCGTGTTTGAGGACAGTATGCATATTCTCATATGCTTTCTGGGCGTTTTCGTGCCCGAGCAATCGCTAAGTATACCTACACTTGGCTCGACTGGTGTGTTCGCATCCGAACAAACAGCTTAAGTGCATTCAGTACTTGACATAATTCGGGTGTATTCAGACCGAGCAAGGCACAAGTATATTCAGACTTGGCCCAATTCTGGTGTATTCAGACTGAGCAAACAGCTAAGCGTATTCAGACTTAACATAATTGCAGGTGTATTCAGATCCGAACAAACAGACAAGTATATTCGTATTTGGCTCAATTCAGGTGTATTCGACTCGAGCAAACAGACAAGTATATTCGTACTTGGCTCAATTCAGGGTGTATTCGTACCCGAGCAAATAAACAAGTATATTCGTACTTGGCTCGATTTTGAAATATTCGAAATTCCATTCAGCTACCCTACACCTCTCCACCTCTGCTCCCCAATACGGAGTGAGGACTAAGGATTTAGCTTGACTTCGTATTTAAAGCATAACGAAAAAAGAACTCGTAAGAAACGGTGTTTATTTACCAAAATCCTGGAATTTTATTTGTAATTTGAAAAACTCAAGGGGGCGTTATGCGTATCCCTTGCAACTAGTAAAAGAAAACACAAGGGAATTTTATTCGTAATTCCTACACAATCACGATGTGTACCTAAAACAAAATAAAATCGAAGTTCTTTACACGTAGAACTTCCTCAAATTGTGAACATTCCAGGGCCTTGGTACCGGGTTCCCGTCCAGGTCTGCCAATCGATATGCCCCAATGCCCACAACTTCTGTAACTCGATACGGGCCCTCCCAATTGGCCCCCAACTTTCCCTCGTTGGCCACCTTGGTGTTGCCGAGCACCTTTCTTAACACAAGGTCTCCAACACCAAATTCTCGTGGGTGGACATGCTTGTTGTAGCTTTTCATCAGCTGCTCTTGGTACGAAGCCAGGTGCACCTCCTCGGCGAGGTCCAGCTCAATTTCCAGGGCTCTGTCATTGCCCCCACTTTCCACCAATGTTGTCCTGTTGGTCGGCAAACCAACCTCCAATGGAATAACAGCCTCTGTTCCATACGCTAGCGAATAGGGGGTCTCTCCCGTAGACCTCCTAGGAGTTGTTCGGTGTGCCCACAGGACCAGTGGCAATTCGTCGGGCCACTTGCCTTTTGCTTTGTCCAACCGTTTCTTGATCCCGTCAAGTATGGTTTTGTTGGACGCCTCTGCCTGCCCATTGCTCTGAGGGTAGGCTGGCGTGGAATAGTAGTTCCTTATTCCATATTGGGCACAAAAAGCCTTGAACTTTTTCTGGAACTGTGACCCATTATCAGTGATCAGGGAATAAGGAACTCCAAATCGAGTGATGATGTTCTTCCACACGAACTTTTCTATCATGGGTTCTGTGATTTTTGCCAGTGGTTCTGCTTCAATCCACTTGGTAAAGTAGTCCGTTGCTACCAACAGGAACTTCCTGTTCCCAGTAGCCTTGTGGAGTGGACCCACGATGTCCATTCCCCAAGCAAACGGCCAAGGACTTGTCAAGGGCACCAGATCTTCTGGTGTTTGGATCATTGGTGAGAACTTCGACACTTCTCACAGATTTTCACATACACCTTCGCATCTTCTTGCATGTGTGGCCACCAATAACCCTGTGTGATTGCTCGGTGAGCGATGGATCTCCCACCTGCATGACTCCCACACGTTCCCTCATGTATCTCGTGGAGAAATTTCTGCACCATCTCGGGATGCACACAAAGGAGGTATGGCCCAATGAAGACTTCCTGTACAATTTCTCCTCTGGTGATAGCCAAAATCTTGCAGATTTCGTCTTTATTTTGTGAGCCACTTTTTTGTCTCGTGGGGAGTATCCCATCTCGTAGGAACTCCACTATTGGATCCATCCAACTTGGTCCTTGGTTCACGCCCAAGACCAATTCCACACTTCTCCCAACACTCGGCTCAGGCAAGATAGTCCACCGCCACCTTCCTCTTGAACTCTGTTGGCACACCCGCTGCCAACCAAGCCAGTGAGTCGGTGTGGGCGTTCCGCCCGAGCTTATCTCGCCGATGTGTACCTTCTCGAAGGTATCAAGCAAATCCTGGGCTGCCTTCACGTAGGCTGCCATCTTCTCATTCCGGGCCTCAGACTCCCGACAATTGATTCACCACGAGTTGTGAATCACGGTACACTCGAATTCTTTTTTTCAAGGCTTCTGCGCTCCGTAACCCGGCTAGGAGTGCCTCAGACTCCGCCACGTTGTTTGACGCACATGAAACCTAGGCGTAACGACAACTCGATCATAACTCCTTCAGAGGGAAGAGTACCACTCCAATTCCAGATCCGGTATTGCATGCGGACCCATCAACAAAAGCTTCCATTCCAAAGGGTCCCGCTCGGCGGATGCCTTTTTCTTCTCGGTTGATTGCTCAACCAACTGCTTCCTTTCTCGTAGGAGGCAATGGAGCAACTGTGGGAGAAAACTCGCCACGAAATCTGCCAAAATCCTGCCCTTTAACTGCCGTGCGCTGCTGATAGTCAATATCATACTGGCTCAACTCCACCGACCAGGTCGATATTCGCCCCGAGAAATCGCCTTTCGGAGCAACGATTTCAATGGGAACTCTGTGTAAACCACCACTTTGTGACTTTGGAAGTAATGGGGCAACTTCCTAGCCGCCGCCCTCAGTGCCAGGACCAACTTCTAAGGGGCAGATATCTTGTTTCTGCATCCAATAGCGCCTTGCTCACGTAATAGACAGGGATTTGCTCGGATCCCTTGTTCCTTAGTAAGACCGCACTTACAGCATGTTCTCATACTGCTAAGTACAAGGTCAAGGTCTCACCAAGCTCGGGAGTGGATAGAAGTGGGGCGGCTGCCAAGTACTTCTTCAGGTCTTGGAATGCTTGCTCACATTCTGCTCCCCATTCGTAACCTTCTCTTTTTTTTAACAACTGAAAGAAAGGCCTGCATTTGTCACTCGAACGACTGATGAACCTGATAAGAGCTGCCGCCATCCCTATTAACCGCTGGACCTCCTTCGTGGTCCTTGGACTCTGCAACTTCTGCAAAGTTGTGATTTGATCAGATTCGCCTTATCCTCTAATGGTCACCAAGTGGCCCAGAACTTCCTAACTTACTCCGAGAGGCACATTTCGAGGCGCTGAGCTTCACATACTCTCTCAAGATCTCAAAAGCTTCTTTCGGATCAGCTATGTGGTCCCGTCTCTCCTTGCTTTTAACCACCATGTCGCCTATGTATACCTCCATGGTCTTGCCGAGCATTCTTTAGCATAATCGCTAATCTCTCGATAAGTTGCTCCAAATGCCTCGCACCAAAGCGGCATGACATCAGAATAAGACAAATTTCGTGGTGTGATAAAGGACGCCTTCTCCGATCGGGACCGTACATAGCTATCTGGTGATATCCTCGATAAGCGCCGAGAAAACTCATACGCCCATACCCACCGTTGCATCCACCACCGATCTATCCTGGCGGGGGAAACCGCCTTTTGGACAGACCTTGTTTAGATCTGTGAAGTCGACGCAAACTCGCCACTTCCCATTCTTCTTTTTCACCACTACCGTGTTAGACAACCACTCCGGGTAATACACTTCTCGGATCGCCTTTGCCTCGAGCAAGCGGTCTACCTCTTCGATGACAGCGTCCACGTGCTGTACGGCAGATCTTCTCTTATTTTGCATCACTGGCTTGTGTTGTGGGTCTACATTCAGGTGGTGGCAAATCACGTTTGCATCCACCCCAGGCATCTCCCCTGGTACCCAAGCAAACACATCAACGTGTTCTCTGAGGAACTTCACCAACTCCTCCTCTTCTTCTTTGCACAGGTTTTCCCAATCAGGAAATACCTTTCGGATCATTCTCGTTGATCCGATTTTCTTCAATCCTTCCACCACCTTCTCGGCCGATTCCCTCCGACATCCTCGATGGTCGGCCGTTGTCAACCTCGACGGTTTGCACTAGTTGTGCTTGGGCGCCTTCTTGATTATAGAGACCAAGCACTGTTGGGTTCTGGTTCCCCTTTATTCTTTCGATCCCATTGGATCCTGGAAACTTCACCATCCGATGGTAGGTGGAGAACCGCCCTCATCTTATGCAGCCAGGTCCTTCCTATAATCGCGTTATAGGAAGACGGCACATCCACCACCAAAAAATCGGTTCTAAGCACCACTGTTCCTGCCCAAACAGGAAGGGTTACCTTACCCAATGGCCAAACTGCTCCTGCACTAAACCCGACCAACGGGGTTACTGACTGTACCAAGTCCGCCTGTGTCAATCCCAGCTTCTTGAATGCGTCGTAGTAAAGCACCTCGGTGCAACTTCCCGAATCCACCAGGATCCTCTCTATGTCATACTCCCCAATTCGTAGGGTTATGACAAGAGCGTTGTTGTGCGGCACCTGGACTCCTCCCAGGTCCTCATCTGTGAAGACTATGCCTTCGTTGCACCCTTCCGCTTCACGTCCCCGTTTCTTTCCCAACCGCATCACGTGCTGGTCGTGTTTCACCCGCCTCTGGAGTAATCTCACCTCATTTCTCGTATAAGGTGTGGCCAACCCATGTATCATATGGATTACGCCCCTTGGATTTTGCTCGTAATCCAGTTCCATCGCCTTCTCGGCACCCTTGTGCTCCTCTTGGATAAACTCTTTCAAGTACCCACGGGAGACCAGGTCATCAAGATGCTGTTTAAACATCTCGCAATCCTCTGTCATGTGCCCCCAGTCTTTGTGGCAACTGCAGTGCTGACTCGTAGCCCTTCTTGCATCTTTGTCACCCTCCAGCCGTGGGGGCCATTTAAAGTATGGGCGGTTCTTTATTCGATAAAGAATCCGATAAATCGGTTCTTTCCAAACCGTTGTCACCGAGAAGAACGACTTCGGATCAGGGACGTGTTTTTCTCGGTACGACTCTCTCTTAGTCCGCCTGCCTCCTTTCTTTCTTTGTAAGTCTTGGGTTCGGGTTTATCCGCCTTCTTGCGGGTCCCTTGACTTGCTCGACACTTAGCTTGCCGCCTTCCCGTAGTATGTCATCCTCGCTCCTGGCGTGCTGCTCAATCCGCTCCATCAGCCTTTGCCAACGTGCTCACTTTGGACTCATGTTTAGGACTTTCGCAGCTCTTCCCGAACAGGTAGCCCAGTTTTGACGTTGCTATTGCATACTCTTCACCGCAACTTTCAATCTCGTTGAAAGTCTCCCAATACTTCTTGGCGTAATCCCCGATTGGCTCACTCTCTCCTTGCTTCATAGCCGAGAGACTCTCAAAAGTTTTGGGTGGTTTCCGGCTCGTAAGGAACCGAGCAAAGTGAACTCCTCGGCCAACTGTCTCCACCTCGTATGGTGTTCGGCCCCAACTTATGGAACCATGATAGGCCACTTTTCCCAAACTAGATGGGAACATCTTACACATGATTGCGTCATCACCGTCGTGCATAAACATCGCCTGCTGGTAATGCTGTATGTGCGCCACCGGGTCTGCATTGGTTTCGTACAGGATAAACGTACCGTGCTTAACCCTGCCCGGCAACCTTGCCTCCTGCAATCTCTTTGCAAAAGGAGAAGTTGCTATGTTGCTAAGGGCTCTACGTTTTTGCTTCTCGTGCAGACATGGTCCCTTCCTCCGATACCTTAGCAGCTCTGGCATTAATCCTTTCCCGGAATCAGGTCTCTCGTAACTGTCCCTGTGGTGCTTCCTCGTCCTTCCTTCCTCGGGGGGAGCTCGCCTCGCTTCTCCTTTTCGTGAAGTAGCCCTCGGTTGTTTCGGAGTGAGGCTCCCGCTTCTTCTTTTCGTGAAGAAGCTCTCCTGCACTCCACCATATCCAACCTTTCTTTCTCGACTTCCTTCGTGAAAGCCCGGAATCCTCTGGATGTCTCGTATCCTCTGCAACCGTTGAATCTCATACTCTCGCTTTTTAATCAGACAGCGTACTCTTCTATCTTCTGTCTCTTTTTGTCCTGGATATCTTCCCGGCTATGTACGCTTTTCGAACGTGCCACTGACTCCCTCTCACGGCGGGACTTACTCCTTCTCGTGGATCCCGTTGCCGTCCGTCCGTCTTTGTTTCTGGAGTCGCCATGGGCTGCCAGGGGGCGGTCCTTACTCGTGGTCCTCCCCGTTCGCCCGCCATCGGGTTTTCTTGGAGGATCCGGCGGGGACTTGTCACCTCCCCCTCCCAGCAGATTATTCGGGTCAACTGGGGTCTTTGGATCTTCCTCCACCATGGTCGCTTTTTCGAAGGGACCTCTTTCGTTTCCCACAGACGGCGCCAATTGTAAGTGCAGGAAAACAAATGGGCCTCCAAACAGCACCTTGATCGTAACGGCTACTTCTCGTTCTTACACTTGAACCCTACCACACCGCCGGAGTTGAGCCTGTAAAACAAACAATGGGTGAGCGCACCTTTGCCTTCTCGTGGCAAAGGCCCTCCGATGCCAAAGTTAGTATCTCGTACTAGTGGAAACCCTAATTCTCAGTAGGAAGTAATCAAATAACCAGGAATTGCGTACCTTTACCTCTAGGTTTACCTCATATTTATAGACCCATGTCTACTTGCTATCCAAGCCATCTTGCTGCCCTAAGTTTCCTTTCTCGTAAAGGGAACCTAGAATATCAGGGATTCTCATTCCCATAACTGCGCATTTCCTTTTAGACCATTTAGGCACTCTTCCCAAAGCTGGCCGTTCATCCCATTCTTGTTGGGAATCACCTCAGATCTCGTTAAAAAATTGATATTTCCATTTCTCGACCAATGGAGCGCCTCCTGGCACCTTCTCCAGATTGCGAGCTCATCGCTCGGCCTTCTCGTTGCCGAACAGACCCTCTGGACCAATGATTTCTCATATCACTGGACCCCTTATCACGAGACTGGTCCAACAAATACCCTTGCTCTTTGAACCATACCCCTGCTCGGGTATCTTGGACCTGTGACCTTTCGTGCCCCCAGCCCTTACTGCCGTTCACCGTACTGCACGGCGGATACTCTAACTATATTGATTCTCGGCCCCACGTACCACGTGTTCGGCCACTCTTTGTACCTATTTGGGATTACCTCCCTACAGCCTCCATGGCTGGAGGGTGATAAAGATGCAAGAAGGGCTACGAGTCAGCATTGCAGTTACCACAAGGACTGGGATCACATGACGAAAGACTTCGAGATGTTCAAGCAGCACCTTGATGACCTGGTCTCACGTGGGTATTTGAAGGAATTCATCCAAGAGGAGCACAAGGGTGCCGAGAGAGCAATGGAGCTGGATTACGAGCAGAATCCGAGGGGCGTGATCCATATGATACATGGATTAGCCACACCTTATACGAGAAATGAGGTGAGGTTTCTCCAAAGGCAGGTAAAACATGACCAGCACGTGATGCGGTTGGGAAAAAAACGAGGACGCGAAGAGAAAGGATGCAACGAGGGCATAGTCTTCACGGATGAGGACCTGGGAGGAGTCCAGGTGTCGCACAATGATGCTCTTGTGATAACCTTACGAATTGGGGAATATGACATGGAGAGGATCCTGGTGGATTCAGGAAGCTGCACCGAGGTGCTTTATTACGACGCGTTTAAGAAGCTAGGATTGGCACAAGCAGACTTGGTATAGTCAGTAACTCCGTTGGTTGGGTTCAGTGCAGGGGCAGTCTTGCCATTGGGCAAGGTGACCCTTCCTGTTCAGGCAGGAATAGTGGTGCTGAGAACCAACTTTTTGGTGGTGGACGTGCCATCTTCCTATAACACAATTATAGGAAGGACTTGGTTGCATAAGATGAGGGCAGTTTCATCCACCTACCATCAGATGGTGAAGTTTCCAGGGTCCAATGGGATCGAGAGAATAAGGGAACCAAGACACCCCAACAAAGGCTTAGTTTCCATAATCAAAAAAGCACCCAAGGCACAGTTGGTGCAAACAGTTGAGGTTACCAACCAGCCGACCATCGAGGATGTCGGAGGGAATCCAGCCGAGAAAGTGGTGGAAGGATTGAAAAAAGTCCAGATCAACGAGAATGATCCTGAAAGGTATTTTCTGATTGGGGAAAACCTGTGCAAAGAAGAGGAGGAAGAGTTGGTGGAGTTTCTCAAAGAGCACGTTGATGTGTTTGCTTGGGTGGCCGAGGAGATGCCTGGGGTGGATGCAAACGTGATTTGCCACCACCTGAATGTGGATCCACAGCACAAACCTGTGATGCAGAAGAAAAGAAGATCTGCCGTATAGCATGTGGACGCTGTTATCGAGGAGGTCGACCGTTTGCTCGAGGCAAAGGCAATCCGAGAGGTAGACTACCCCGAATGGTTATCCAACACAGTGGTGGTGAAAAAGAAGAATGGGAAATGGCGGGTATGCGTCGATTTCACAGGTTTAAACAAGGCTTGTCCAACGGACAGTTTTCCCATGCCCAGGATAGATCAGTTGGTGGATGCAACAGCTGGGTATGGGCATATGAGTTTCCTCGACGCTTATCGAGGATATCACCAGATTGTCATGTACGGCCCTGATCAAGAGAAGACGTCCTTTATCGCACCACGAGGGTTGTACTGTTACAATGTTATGCCCTTTGGTCTGAGGAATGCTGGAGCAACTTACCAGAGACTAGCAACGATTATGCTAAAGAAGTTGCTCGGCAGGACCATGGAGGTATACATAGACGACATGGTGGTCAAAAGCAAGGAGAAACGGGACCATATCGCTGATCTAAAAGAAGCTTTCGAAATACTAAGGGAGTACAAGCTGAAACTCAACGCCTCGAAGTGTGCGTTTGGAGTAAGTTCTGGGAAGTTCCTGAGTCACCTGGTGACCATTAGAGGGATAGAGGCGAATCCCGATCAAATAATAGCTTTGCAGAAGCTACAGAGTCCAAGGACCACGAAGGAGGTCCAGCGGTTGATGGGGATGGCGACAGGCCCTAACAGGTTCATTAGTCGTTCGAGCGACATGTGTAGACCTTTCTTTCAGTTGTTGAAGAAAAGAGAAGGTTATGAGTGGGGAGCAGAGTGTGAGCAAGCGTTCCAAAACCTAAAGAAATACTTGGCGGCCACCCTGCTACTGTCCACTCCTGAGCCTGGTGAGATCTTGACTTTGTACTTAGCAGTATCTGAGCATGCTGTAAGTGCAGTCTTACTGAGGAACAAGGGATCCGAACAAATCCCTGTCTATTATGTGAGCAAGACGAGATATCTGCCCCTTGAGAAATTGGTCCTGGCACTGAGGACGGCGGCTAGGAAGTTACCCCATTACTTCCAAAGTCACAAAATTGTTGTCTACACAGAGTTCCCGTTGAAGTCGTTGCTTCGAAAGGCCGATTTCTTGGGACGAATATCAACGTGGTCGGTGGAATTGAGCCAGTATGATATTGATTATCAGCCGCGCACGACAGTCAAAGGGCAAGTCTTGGCAGACTTCGTGGCAGAGTTCTCTCCCACAGTGGCTCCACTGCCTCCTACGAGAAAGGAACAGTTGGTTGAGCTAGCAGCCGAGAAGCGAAGGGCACCCGCCGAGTAGGCCCTTTGGAATGGAAGCTTTTTGTTGATGGATCGGCATGCAACACCGGATCTGGAATTGGGGTAGTGCTTTTCCTTCCTGAAGGAGTTATGATCGAGTTGTCCCTACGCCTGGGTTTCAGCGCATCAAACAACCTGGCGGAGTACGAGGCACTCTTGGCAGGATTACGAAGCGCAAAGACCCTGAAAGTTAAGAGAATTCGAGTATTCTGTGATTCACAACTCGTGGTGAATCAGCTGTCCGGGGAGTATGAGGCTCGGAATGAAAAAATGGCAGCCTACGTGGAGGCAGCTAAGGATTTGCTTCACCTTCGAAAATGTACACATTGAGTAGATAAGCTCTGGGCAGAATGCCCATGCTGACTCATTGGCTTGGTTAGCAGCGGCCGTGCCAACAGGGTTCGAGAGGAAGGTGGCAGTGGATTGTCTTGCTGAGCCGAGCATTGAAAAAGTGTGGAATTGGTCCTGGACGTGAACTAAGGACCAAGTTGGATGGATCCAATAGTGGACTTCCTACGAGACGGGACACTCCCCACAAATAAAAAAGAAGCTCACAAGATAAAGACAATCTGCAAGGTTTTGGCTATCGCCAGAAGGGAAATTGTATAGGAAGTCCTTCACTGGACCATAACTGCTTTGCGTGCATCCCGAGATGGTGCAGAAATTCCTCCATGAGATACACAAGGGAACATGCGGAAAGCATGCAGGTGGGAGATCCATTGCACACCGTGCAATCACCTAGGGTTACTGGTGGCCGCACATGCAAGAAGATGCAAAAGTGTATGTGAAAATCTGTGAGAAGTGTCAGAAATTCTCACCCATGATCCGGACACCAGCCGAAGATCTGGTGCCCGACAAGTCCTTGGCCGTTTGCGCAGTGGGGAATGGACATCGTGGGTCTTCTCCACAAGGCTACTGGGAACAGGAAGTTTCTGTTGGTAGCAACAGACTACTTTACCAAGTGGATTGAAGCAGAACCACTGGCAAAAATCACAGAACCTATGATAGAAAGGTTCGTGTGGAAGAACATCATCACTAGATTTGGGGTTCCTTACTCTTTGATCACTGATAATGGGTCGTAGTTCCAGAAAAAGTTCAAGGCCTTTTGTGCCCAGTATGGAATAAGGAACTACTATTCCACCCTAGCCTACCCTCAAAGCAATGGGCAGGCAGAGGCGTCCAACAAGACTATACTTGACGGGATCAAGAAGAGGCTGGACAAAGCAAAAGGCAAGTGGCCCGATGAATTGCCACTGGTCCTGTGGGCACACCGAACAACTCCTAGGAGGTCTACGGGAGAGACCCCCTATTCGCTAGCATATGGAACAGAGGCTGTGATTCCACTGGAGGTTGGAAAGCCGACCAACAGGACCACATTGGTGAAAAGTGGGGGCAATGACAGAGCCCTGGAAATTGAGCTGGACCTTGCCGAGGAGAGGAGAGAACGAGCTCTGGTTCACCTGGCATCGTACCAGGAGCAGCTGATGAAAAGCTACAACAAGAATGTCCACCCACGAGAGTTCGGTGTTGGGGACCTTGTGCTACGAAAGGTGCTCGGCAACACCAAGGTGGCCAACGAGGGCAAGTTGGGGGCCAATTGAGAAGGCCCATATCGAGTCATAGAGGTTGTGGGCATTGGGGCATATCGATTGGCAGACCTGGACGGGAATCCGGTATCAAGGCCCTGGAATGTTCACAACTTGAGAAAGTTCTACGTGTAAAGAACTTCGATTTCGTTTTTACTTCTGTTTTAGATGCACATCATAATTGTGTGGGAATTACGAATAAAATTTCCTGGTGTTTGCTTTTATTGGTTGCAAGGGGTACGCGTAACGCCCCCTTGAGTTTTTGAATTATGAATAAAATTCATGGATTTTGATAACACAGTCATTATTTTTCTATGCTTAAAATACGAAGTCAAACTATCTCCTTAGTCCTCACTTCGTATTGGGGAGCACAGGTATAGGGTGACTAAATGAAATTTCGAACGTTTCAAATTCTGCCAAGTACGAGTATACTTGACTGCTTGCTCGGGTACGAATACACCCAAAAACTTTACCAAGTACGAATATACTTGACTGCTTGCTCGGGTACGAATACACCCAAAAACTTTACCAAGTACGAATATACTTGACTGCTTGCTCGGGTACGAATACACCCAAAATTTTACCAAGTACGAATATACTTGACTGTCTGCTCGGGTACGAATACACTTGACTGATTGCTCGGGTACGAATACGCCCAGAGTGCATACGAGATTATGCACACTATTCTCAAACACGAATATGTTTGGGATAATTTCAAGTACAAATAGATTTGTTTGCTTGTGGGGGTGCATGCCCACATGAACTTGTAACATAATCTGGGTATGAATAAACTCAAGATTACCTAATCCAAATACGAGCACATTTGGGTAACCTAACTACGAATATACTGGGAAAGTTTCCAAGCACAAAGCATATGGGCTGCATACGTAAACATACAGCAATATCTAAAGTACGAAAAAACTTGAGGGTTGCTCAGGTACGAACAAACCTTGAGCACCTACACATTAAACGAATGTGTTTAAAAGCCTGCTCGGGCACGAACAGACCCTGAGCACAAACAAGTGTACATGATAAGCTACGAATGCGACTAGCACTCTTCTAAGGTATGAGAAACCTGCAACAGTGTAAATGAGAATACAGCTAAATCTTTGACAGGCACGATTAAAACCTGCGGAACACACGTGAACGTGCATAAAGCTAAGTACGAAAGGACCTAGCATGAAAAGTACTGGCCATCAGACGGCCACCTGTATTAAAGAAAGGCCACGAAGGGCCAGCCAAGCATAAGATGCCACGAAGGGCCAAAAAGCCAGAGTTAAAGTATTTTGAAATGTATCAGGTGCCACGCAGGGCAATGCCGATGGCCACGTAGGGCCAGCAGAAACTAATTCAGAGGTTCCAAATGTCGAGAGAAACCGACTTACTCTTCAACTGTCAGATCTTCGATGACAGGGGAAGTTGGAGCAGTTTGAGAAGAGGATGGAGCAGTTGTGTCCTCCACTACTGTGGACGATTCTGGGACGCTGTCACCAGCTTCCTTCTGGCCAGCAGCAGTGTCATCCACATTAGCAGTTGCTTCATTCTCTGCCTGCTTGTTAATTTGAGCCTCTTGTGTTCCCTCCACAACGTTTCCTTCCTCTACCTCATCCTGCTCCTCAACGACTTTGCTGCTCGAGGACGTTGGCGTTGAGCTCCCTGTCCAGACTGTCTTCCTCCTCTACAACTTCTCCCTACTCGAAGACTTGATCTTGAATCCCGGGCATTTGGTCCAGGTAGCTCTCAGTGGCCACGCGGATTCCTCGTTGTAGCCCTGCTGGTAGGCAGCCTTGGCCTCATTCTTGCTCGCCTCCAGCTCTGTGAGAGTCTGGTTCAAGCTGTCCTCAGCCCTCTCCAGTTTGTTCCTCAACTCATTCGCAAGCCCGCGGGCTTGATTTATCTCTCTCTACAGTCTGACAATTGTGTTCTGCAGCTTGGCATTCTCGCTTGCCAATCTGGCACGCTGGGGCTCAGACTGGCCAAGCTATTGTGCCATGGCCACCATCCTCTGCATTGCCTGGAGATTTTGAACATGAAGCAACGTCAGGTAGATAACAGAAATAACGATCTGAAGCCATCAAGCAGATAAAAATGAACATGACAAGTTTACCTTAGCACTGTGGCTCATGAATGAGCCGAGGAAGTTGTCTGGGGAGCTGGTGATCACTTTCTGCATGTCTCCAGGAATCATGAACGCCTAGGACAAAGGTAAGTGCAAGGTTTTCAGACTCCACATCGCCACGATGGATCGCCGTCCGCCATGGGTGAATTGAGGAGCCCAGAGGGGGGTTGGAGGTGCTGTGAGTTGGGAAGGAGGTTGTTCAGCTGAAGAGGCTTCCAACCGTTGGTGTTTGTCCCTGTGGCTGGCCTCAATCTCCTCGGGGGAGAAGCCTGGAGGGACGTCCAGTTGAGCTGGGCCACAGCGGCCATGAGAAGGCGTCGGGCTCTGGGAGCGCCCACGGCCACGAGATGTGCCGCGACCCCTCCCACGGCCAGCCCCTGGGAGGTTGAGGAGGCTGCTAAGGTTGATCAGTTGGTCCATTTCTTGAGGAGGGGGAGATGGAGAGTATCCACTCGAAGATGTGGAGGTTTCTTCTACAAGCGGAATAGGCTCGTTGGGAAGCGGAGGGGTCCGAGAACGCCTTCCCTCTTCTTGCTCGGGCTGCTGAACGGGAGTATCTGGGAGGATGGGATTGTCCGCCGCTCGGATCCGCCGGTCAATGAAACCCCCGTACGATGCCCTGTAGCTCAGGAGAATCTGCGCTGCTCTTGCTCGGCCAGCCAAGCACGTGCCTTGCCCGTTGAAAGCAAGTGCACAGTTAATATCAGTAATGTGAACCTGAGGGGTGATGATGGCGTGCCCCTGGTTGACATTTGTGGCTGCAAATACGAGAAAAATTAGCAGTCAATAAAGCGAAAACATGTAATACAATACGAAATATTGCTCGGTATGAAGTTCTACGAGAAAGAGAACTAACGTGGAGTGCCAAATCTGTGGGGTGCGTGAAAGCCAACGACTCTACCATCCTCGTCTCTGAGCTCGAAGTTCCCCGTGACGATGAGGAAGTCGTCGTCGTCCCCCCTGGTAGAGTCAGGCAATTCAAGCACCAGCCTTTTCCTGGAATCCCTACTCTTGAGATAGTAGGTCAGAGCATCTTTGGTTCGAGAGATGCTGTACAGATGGTGAATATCGTGCAAACCTAGGGACGTACCTAGCATCTGGTTCAGGGCGTTAATGCCCATGACAACCCTAAAGAAGTTGGGCGAAACTTGCATAGGGACAGTCTGTAATAGGACAGAACCTGGTAGAGCAATGGTGCTAGGGGAAACTTGACGCCGCCCTCAACTACAGCGATGACAGGGATGTGTAGGGTGTCGTTGTCAAAACACTCGCGGATGGCATTTTCAGGGGCCAATGTAGTGGCCACGTTGTCTGGGATCTCATAGCGAGATCTGAACTCGGCCATCCTTTGGGGAGTGTCACAGTGCCTACGAAACCAACCCATGATGAAAATTGCGAGTATGGGTTTTCTAAAAAGAAGGTTGGGTACGAAGAAGCCCTAAAAGAGACTGTAGGAGTCCAAAATCAACGAGGAAAGCGGAATATAAAAGGGAAATAAGAACTTACGAATGAGTAGAACCCTAGAATCAGACCCCAAGATGGAGAGCAGAGCTTCAATGGCGAGAGCGCTTGGGCATGCTTTCTGCAGAGGGAACTAAGGTGAGAGAAAAGTGGGTTTGAAATTGCGACGAAAACCCAAGTATACCCCAGCAAAGGGGGTGACGTATGTGAAACATCACCCACGACGCCGTTTGGGCGTTTCGTTCCCCGAAACGTCTGCTTGCATTTAATATGGGCAGTACAGAGCGTGCCGCGTGTAAAAGTGATAGCTGGAAAAGCCTGCCCAGACCAAATGATGAGACGTTTGGCCTGGACTAATGATGAAGTTTGCACCAAGTACGAGAAACAGGGTGCAGGAGCAAAGGACGAGAACCTTGCTCGGTGTTCCGAAGCTTTGCTCATCATATTAAGAGAAAATAACGAGTAAAGCTGGGGAGCCATTGTAGGGAGGTAATCCCGAACAGGTGTAAAAGAGGCCCGAACACGTGGTACGTGGGGCCCAGGTTAAACATAATCGGAGCATCCGCCGTGCAACACGGTGAACGGCAGTGAGGACCGGGGACACGAGAGGTCCCAAGTCCGAGATACCCGAAGCAGGGGTATGGTCCAAAGAGCAAGAGAAGTTGTTGGACCAGTCGCATGGTAGAAGGACCAGTGATAAGAGAAATCATTGGTCCAGATAGTCTGTTCGGCAACGAGAGGCCCAAAGAGGAGCGGCGATTTGGAGAAAATACCCAACGAGAATGGGATGAACGGCCAGTTAAGGAAATAGTTCCTAAATGGTCTATAAGGTAACATGCAATTAAGGGAATGAGAATCTGTAACGATCCTGATTTTTGGTCAATAATAAATTTCGCTAAAAATTTGAATTTTTATTTTTATACTTGGATTTTTTTTTAACATCCAAAAATCGGTTGTTATTGACTGATAAAAATTTTATTGTTATATTTGAAAATTCTTTATCTTATAAATCCCTTTTTTTGCGATTAATAATCCGTCATAATTAGGTTTATGAATTAGGAGGTTGGAATTCATCGCCCGGGCATTAAGGTCATTCTCTGAAAGACGAGTATGCCTATTAAGACCTTGGTATAGTTACTTAGTAATTGTAGTAAAATCCTAGAATTTATTTTCTCGGCTGGAAATCCTACTTAGCTAGCATAGTTAGCTTTTAACCAATTAGTTAGCCAACCCTAACTACCGTCTGGCTTAGTTACGTTTCCCTAACCTAGAGCGTTGCATCGATGCCAAAGTGGTTAAATTTCGGCCTTTGCCTTGACCGTTGACTTGACAAATTTTCGCTAGCTAGGTCGCTTGGCGTCGGCCATTGTCGCGCTTGCTTTCGCTTTGGCATCGCCTGGCTTGCCTTGGCGCCGGGCTCGCTGCCACGCCGCTTTGCCATGGCGTCGGCTCATTGTCGGGCCTGGCTCGCCTAGGCGTCGGGTCGCTCGGGTTGCTCGCCACGCCGCCATCAGGTGCTGTCGTGGCATCGAGTCACGCCTTGCTTCTGCCTTGGCCATGCTCACGCTGCCTTGGCCATGCTCACGCTGCCTTGGCCATGATCACGCTGCCTTGGCCATGCTCACGCTGCCTTGGCCATGCTCACGCTGCCTTGGCCGTGCTCACGCTTGGCCATGCTCACACTGCCTTGGCCATGCTCACGCTGCCTTGGCCGTACTCACGCTTGGCCATGCTCACGCTGCCTTGGCCATGCTCACGCTGCCTTGGCCACTGCTTGGCCACCGGGCTGCTTTGGCCGCCGCTTGGCCGCTGCTTAGCCATCGGGCTGCCTTGGCCACTGTTGGCCACCGGGCTGCTTTGGCCGCCGCTTGGCCGCTGCTTAGCCATCGGGCTGCCTTGGCCACTGTTTGGCCACCGGGCTGCTTTGGCCGCCGCTTGGCCGCTGCTTAGCCATCGGGCTGCCTTGGCCACTGTTTGGCCACCGGGCTGCCTTGGCCACCGCAGCTACCGCTTTGCCAGCCTTGCCACCGCTTGTGCCACTGCCACGCTCACGCCTTGCCTTGGCGTTTGACCTAGAGTTTCCTTTACCCATTGGTCAATAGGTAAACCTTGATTCATCTCCCTAAGTACGAGATTAGATTAGTTTAGTGCTTAATTACAAAGTATTACACTTTTAGTATTAACCGTTGGATAATAACCGTTAGGAATTTTATTAACCATTGGACGATAGACTAGAATCCTAGCCATTATTACCCATTGGTTATTAACCGCTAGGGAAAGTATTATCCTTTGGATAATAGTTAGTCTTGACAATCATGTGCTAAAATGATTTAATTAATAGATTTGGCATGTGTGAAATCCAATAAAATAAGATTTGTTCATTAGATTATTAGGTTAGTACATAGTACTTTGGATGAAGTAGAATACTTAAATGGATATGGGATTCTCCCATACCTAGCCTAGATTGAGAAGTACTAGACTTTACATATTATATGTATGTACTTATATATATATATATATATATAGATATACATATATATTATATTGTATATGTGCATGTGTGTATTAGAATATAATAATTAGAAAACCTATATTACAAAAAAATGTGAATTTTATGAATAACCCAAAGTACATATATATATATTACTATATGTATACCCTTTTATAGTACAAACAAGTGGGAGAGAGAGAGAGAGGGAGAGAGGAGAGAGAGTGCCGAGAGAGGAGAGAGAGAGACCCGAGAGAGAGGGAGAGGGAGAGAGAGAGAAAGAGAAGGAAAGAGAGGGAGAGAGATGGTACCTTGAATTGACCTAGCTCTTCCATTGTACCTTAGTGATCTTTTCCTACAAAATCTATGTACTAAATGTCCTAAATACATTTTCAATTCTTGTACAATCCTTCCAAGCCTAAATCCTCACTCTTTCCTTTGTCATCCCAATCTTGTCCTTTTATTATATATATATGTGGTTATATATATATAAGTACAATGTACCAAAGAGAGAGAGAGGAGAGAGAGGCCGAGAGAGAGATTGAGAGAGAGAGAGAGAATGGAGAGGGAGAGAGAGTGTGTGATATGTGTGTGCAAGTGGATTGACCTAGCATAGGCCATCTTGTCCTTGTATATGTATATAGTTGTATATATATATATATATAAATATACATAGTACAATGTACCAAAGAGAGAGAGAGAGAGGAGGAGAGAAAGGCCGAGAGAGAGATTGAGAGAGAGAGAGAGAGAATTCGGATGGGAGAGGGGGAAAGAGAGTGATGTGTGCAACCCAAGTACAAACCAAATCTAGACTTTATTGCATCACAATGTACCATGAAATCTAGGGTTTCTTGTGCTTTCACTCCAAAGGACAACCAAAACCATTTTCCTATAATTTCCAAGGACTTGATTGGACCAAAACCCCATTAGAATAGATTAAACCTAGTCCTTGTTTGGAAGGAAGAACAAGGAAGGTCTTTGGATGGTCTTTCAAGGCATGACTTCACTTGGATAAAAGCCTTACCCATTGGATAATGGGAGAGGGGCAGCCGGCCATATGGGAGGGAGAGAGCCCTTCATTTGCCTATAAATAGGCTTCTCATTCTTCATTTAACTCACACCATTCCAACCTCCAACTTTTCTCTCTAGGAAGCATAAGTATTCTTGTAGTTTAGCTTTGTTCTTGAGTGTTCTTGAGTGTTCTTGAGGTTCTTCCCTAGGCTTCAAGAAACACCTCTAGTACCGCCACTAAACCGCCCTACGACCACCCTTTCGATCCAAAAGTAGTTGTCTAGTAGTCAAGATCAAGTTTCGAGAGAAACCTTTCTCTTTCGAAGCTAACGAAGGCCACCTCCTAAGCCGTTACTCCATCCGTAGGAATTTCCAACCTAGCTAATTCGGCCCCGACTAGTTTCGGATCAAGGTAGAATCTTCCGTACCCATTTCTCCAAAGTATAGGTACTTATGTTAGTTAGTATGCATGATAATAGTTTATGTCTTAGAACGTTGGATGCATGATAGTTAGTGAACTTACTATTGGATGATTAAGCATAATTAGAATCAACTTAAGATATAACTTCGTGTAGAAGTAATCGCATGTTGATCTTTTAACTTAACTATAAGCCTATATTCCATTGCTTGTATTACTTGTGGTATATTAACAAAGCATATGGTGGATTACCACCCCAAGGGCGTCCGCACATGTGGCGTTATGCTTTAAGTAATGGTTATGGACATACTATGTACTTGCTTGGATTATACTTACCTTGAGTATGCAAACATGCGTTAAACGTGGTAGATACTTGTTTATGTATGAACTCGTCAATAAACACCTGTTGTTTTTCCAAAAAGATGGCTATACGTTGCCGTTTTAAAAGATAAAGTGTTGTTGGAAACGAAGTATTCGTATTTTGACCTTTTAAACGATTGTAAGCATGATAGCAAGTTGCTTGCCTTACTTGTGGTTGTAAACAAGCATGTTTAAAGAGAGTTGGGTGATCTTGCTAGATTACTTTAAAGTGATTCGTCCCACCGCGGAGTCGATGCTTGTTACGAGACACATGGAATTGGAAAAGTAAAGATATGACACCTAAGACGTGGTTGATATGGATAAAAAGTGTTTTGGAAAGAACATAATGACCAGACGTGGTAGTCATTATGGCCTTGAGTCGGACTTGGTAGCCTTTGTGGCAATGAGCCGGACTTGGTAGCTCATTGTTGTGCGACACAAGGTGCCGGTCTTGGATGCTCATGGTTGTGTGTGTGTGTGACACAATGTGCCGGACTTGGTAGCCATTGTGGCCATGCGTTGGTAACCTTGTGGCAATGAGCCGGACTTGGTAGCTCATTGTTGTGCGACACAAGGTACTTGTAACCAATGGTTGCGTGCGTGCGTGTTTTCGGAATTGATGATAAAAGATGAGACACATTCTACGATACGCTGCGTAGG
Organism: Rhododendron molle; assembly: GCA_025413875.1. Lineage (NCBI taxonomy): Eukaryota > Viridiplantae > Streptophyta > Magnoliopsida > Ericales > Ericaceae > Rhododendron > Rhododendron molle. Next base: position 23,990,332 of record CM046393.1, read on the forward strand.
AGAAACTCTGATGATACGGACACCAACGATAGATAGCAAATGCGGATGTGTCATTGTATGAGTTTATTTGAAAGCATGTTAAGTTGGAAAATCGTATACTATCTTTGACGTGTATGTTAAGGGTTAGTGGCTTTGGATTACTCTATTGAGCTTTCAGGCTCACGGTGTTGCTTTATGTGACCCTCGACATATTATACCGGTGGCGACGTTGGTGTGTCAGACTTTCTAGATGAACAAGGAGAGCTGTATACCTTGGAGGCTTTCAAAGCTGAGGAACTCGCTAGGATGAAAGAAGAGAAGGAGCTGCAGATAACCTTAGATATCCATCCCTTTTGTGTAATGTAAGAACCCTTTGGGAGTTTATGATGTAATAAAGAGCCAGACTCTCTTGATTTATTCAATAAAAATGTTTATTTAACGTACCCGATTTTGGGGGCGTTACAACATGGTATCAGAGCTTTAGGCTCAACACTCGGCCATGGTTAGAATGGGTAGCCTTTAAGATAAGTCTTGCGATAAGTTTAAGATAAGTTGACCGTTGCACAAACGTGAATTGAGTTTAAGTTTACCGTCCCAAATTGGGTGGAATTCTGACAAAACAATCTTCGGATTGAAGTAAGGTGTGAAAATTGGCAGTACCAACTGGGAATTTTCGAACAATTGGATGAGGACTTAAATCAAGAATCGAATGCGGAACGTAGCTAAATCCAAGTTTTTCCTTAGTGTTAATTGAACCCTTGTCTTAAAACGTTACTAATTGAGGTTTAAAATTTTCCTTGTAGATGAGTCAACCGAACCTCTACCAAGTCAACCTACTAGCGGATGCTCGCCGATTTAGAAACACCATAGAAGCCATGACAACCCAACTAGTGGAGGATCCCAATTTTCCCTATGCTTTTCCCTACATTCATGACTTCTATCAGAAGCATGGTGCCATTCCACTTCCCGAAAATGAGGAGGAAGATGGTGATGAAGCTATACCCGTCATAGTCCAAATAACATTTTCCGATGATGAGGGGTTTGTAATTGAAGAAGTTGAAGAACAAACCGGAGATGAGAAGGTTGCCAACAAGGTGACTGAAGAGGGAGAAGTCAGTGGAAGTAAGGATGTCAATGAAGGGAATCTCGAAGAGGACGAGACCCCAAAAGCAGAGGATGCCAATTAGGCGTATCTTAGATAAATCGAGTAAAAATTGTAATCCTTCGGGATGTAGGAAGTTGGAAAATTAGGATCACCCTTGTCTGTTTAAGAGTCCATCTATGTTGTATGCATTTCTATTTCAGTAAAGACTTGTATTTTATACCTATTCGTATACGACTTTCTCTTTACACCTCGAGTCGTAGTAGTATCGTAGCAGGAGTACATAGGATTGTTTCAACTTGTATTAGAAAGAACCTTAGGTCGCTTTTTGCCATTATAATAGAATTCTATGCTTATGTTTGTAATCCTTTACTTATCTATGAAAAGCTTATTTTCTTAAAATAAAGAGTACTGTTGTATGCTATACAATATCTTACTTTAGTAAATAAAACCCTTAATACAAAGGACAATTATTTTGGTTGACGCAAGTTGCTAAATGATAGTAATCTTTTTGCTTATCTATAAAATTTTCCTTGTTACGGGTACTGTAGCACACTATCGTTGGGCAAATTTTTTTTATTATGGTTCGATGAGAAGCTAATTGTGGATAAATATTTTCCCACGCCTCCTACAGAACGAGAGCAGAACCTAACACCTAGAGCCGGGCCTACCCCATTCGGCGCGGCCAAAACCGCACCCCCCATCCTCCAATTATCAAAATTTCAAACTCCCTATTATGAAATTTCAACCTCCAATTTCAAATTTTCAAAACTCAATCATTTCCCCCTCCCACTCCCCTCACCCGGCCTATATGTACCCCACCACCACTTCCCATTTCCTTATCCCCTCTTCACCTCTTCTCTTCATCTTTCTTACCATCTTATCCCCAAACCAGAACCATGGCCACCCGACGGCGAGGATTCCGGAAGGCGCCGGCGTTCAGAAATCGGCGAAGCGAGCTCACCTAACGACCCAGCTACGGTTTGCAACCTTCATCTTCCTCATTACGTATGCTGACAATGGGCATGCCACAGTGGTTCGGTAAGAACAACCGCCTCCGCACCTTCTGGTGCTGCGTTCTCGCTGTGACCATCGCACTTGAGGTGTTCGTAAGGGAATACGAACGTCGTTTGATCCAAGCCTTCAATGCTAGGTGGTAGGACGACGCACGTCAATGGCACCATAGCCATTACTATCTACTTTTCCTTGCTTTACTTGTACCTAATGATGCCTTTAGGCATGTAGTGTGTTGATCTTATGTTATCTTAAGAAATCTATTTGCTTGCCTGCAACAATTTGTTATGTTCATTATACACTTGCACCCGAAATAAAACCCCTAAGATCGAGTAAGACAGTATCATCACCATTTCAGGAAAGTTAGCCGTTAGTCTAAGTGTACAATGAGTGCAGACTAGAAGTAGCCAACCTGCGCCTAACCTGCGACTAAAAATTGACTTACTTCTTTTAAGGGGGATAGACGACGTTTCAAAGACCAGTATAGCGACTTTGTCAAATCCGTAAGACACGCACCAATTTCGAGGACGAAATTATTTTAAGGGGGATAGGTTGTAACGACCCTGATTTTTGGTCAATAATAAATTTCGCTAAAAATTTGAATTTTTATTTTTATACTTGGATTTCTTTTTTAACATCCAAAAATCTGTCGTTATTGACTGATAAAAATTTTATTGTTATATTTGAAAATTCTTTATCTTATAAATCCCTTTTTTTGCGATTAATAATCCGTCATAATTAGGTTTATGAATTAGGAGGTTGGAATTCACCGCCCGGGCATTAAGGTCATTCTCTGAAAGACGAGTATGCCTATTAAGACCTTGGTATAGTTACTTAGTAATTGTAGTAAAATCCTAGAATTTATTTTCTCGGCTGGAAATCCTACTTAGCTAGCATAGTTAGCTTTTAACCAATTAGTTAGCCAACCCTAACTACCGTCTGGCTTAGTTACGTTTCCCTAACCTAGAGCGTTGCATCGATGCCAAAGTGGTTAAATTCGGCCTTTGCCTTGACCGTTGACTGGACTTTGGCTTGGCTAGGTGCCTTGGCGTCAGCTCGCTGTCGCGCCTTGGCCACTGCTTGGCATCGGGCTGCCTTGGCGTCGGCTCGGTGTCGCGCTGCCTTGCCTTGGCGTCGGCTCATTGTCGGGCCTGCCTGCTCGCCTAGGCGTCGGGTCATTGTCCGGTTGCTCTGCCTTGGCCGCCATCAGGTCCTGTCGTGGCATCGAGTCACGCCTTACTTTTGCATGCTCACACTGCCTTGGCCATGCTCATGGCAGCCTTAGCCATGATCATTTGCCTTGGCCATACTCCATTGCCTTAGCCATGCTCACGCTGCCTTGGCGATTACTCACGGCTGGCCATGCTCCTGCGCTACCTTAGCCATACTCCGCGCGCCTTGGCCATGCTCCGCGCGCCCAGCTCATGCTGCCTTAGCCGCTGGCCACTTGTACTTTGGCCTTTGTGCTTGCAGCCATCGGTGCCTTGGCCTTGTTAGCCCAGGTGCGTAGCCGCTACAGCCATTGTACCATCAGCCCTTGTTGTGCCAGAACTGGCCCGGCAGCATTGCTTAGCCATCAGTGCCTTGCCTTGTTTGGCCACGGGTGCCTTTGCCACCGCTAACTACCCGCCTGCCATAGAGTGCCCTTGGCCAAGCTTAGCCCATTTTTGCTGGGCCCAACGCCTTGCCTTGGCGTTTGACCTAGAGTTTCCTTTACCCATTGGTCAATAGGTAAACCTTGATTCATCTCCCTAAGTACGAGATTAGATTAGTTTAGTGCTTAATTACAAAGTATTACACTTTTAGTATTAACCGTTGGATAATAACCGTTAGGAATTTTATTAACCATTGGACGATAGACTAGAATCCTAGCCATTATTACCCATTGGTTATTAACCGCTAGGGAAAGTATTATCCTTTGGATAATAGTTAGTCTTGACAATCATGTGCTAAAATGATTTAATTAATAGATTTGGCATGTGTGAAATCCAATAAAATAAGATTTGTTCATTAGATTATTAGGTTAGTACATAGTACTTTGGATGAAGTAGAATACTTAAATGGATATGGGATTCTCCCATACCTAGCCTAGATTGAGAAGTACTAGACTTTACATATTATATGTATGTACTTATATATATATATATAGATATACATATATATTATATTGTATATGTGCATGTGTGTATTAGAATATAATAATTAGAAAACCTATATTACAAAAAAATGTGAATTTTATGAATAACCCAAAGTACATATATATATATATTACTATATGTATACCCTTTTATAGTACAAACAAGTGGGAGAGAGAGAGAGAGAGGGAGAGAGGAGAGAGAGTGCCGAGAGAGGAGAGAGAGAGACCCGAGAGAGAGGGAGAGGGAGAGAGAGAGAAAGAGAAGGAAAGAGAGGGAGAGAGATGGTACCTTGAATTGACCTAGCTCTTCCATTGTACCTTAGTGATCTTTTCCTACAAAATCTATGTACTAAATGTCCTAAATACATTTTCAATTCTTGTACAATCCTTCCAAGCCTAAATCCTCACTCTTTCCTTTGTCATCCCAATCTTGTCCTTTTATTATATATATATGTGGTTATATATATATAAGTACAATGTACCAAAGAGAGAGAGAGGAGAGAGAGATTGAGAGAGAGAGAGAGAATGGAGAGGGAGAGAGAGTGTGTGATATGTGTGTGCAAGTGGATTGACCTAGCATAGGCCATCTTGTCCTTGTATATGTATATAGTTGTATATATATATATATGTAAATATACATAGTACAATGTACCAAAGAGAGAGAGAGAGAGGAGAGAGAGGCCGAGAGAGAGAGAGTGCATATATACTCTTGCATCTAATCCATCCTTGTTGGCCAATCCAAGTACAAACCAAATCTAGACTTTCTTGCATCACAATGTACCATGAAATCTAGGGTTTCTTGTGCTTTCACTCCAAAGGACAACCAAAACCATTTTCCTATAATTTCCAAGGACTTGATTGGACCAAAACCCCATTAGAATAGATTAAACCTAGTCCTTGTTTGGAAGGAAGAACAAGGAAGGTCTTTGGATGGTCTTTCAAGGCATGAATTCACTTGGATAAAAGCCTTACCCATTGGATAATGGGAGAGGGGCAGCCGGCCATATGGGAGGGAGAGAGCCCTTCATTTGCCTATAAATAGGCTTCTCATTCTTCATTTAACTCACACCATTCCAACCTCCAACTTTTCTCTCTAGGAAGCATAAGTATTCTTGTAGTTTAGCTTTGTTCTTGAGTGTTCTTGAGTGTTCTTGAGGTTCTTCCCTAGGCAAGAAACACCTCTAGTGCCGCCACTAAACCGCCCTGACCACCCTTTAGATCCAAAAGTAGTAGTCTAGTAGTCAAGATCAAGTTTGAGAGAAACCTTTCTCTTTCGAAGCTAACGAAGGCCACCTCCTAAGCCGTTACTCCGTCCGTAGGAATTTCCAACCTAGCTAATTCGGCCCCGACTAGTTTCGGATCAAGGTAGAATCTTCCGTACCCATTTCTCCAAAGTATAGGTACTTATGTTAGTTAGTATGCATGATAATAGTTTATGTCTTAGAACGTTGGATGCATGATAGTTAGTGAACTTACTATTGGATGATTAAGCATAATTAGAATCAACTTAAGATATAACTTCGTGTAGAACTAATCGCATGTTGATCTTTTAACTTAACTATAAGCCTATATTCCATTGCTTGTATTACTTGTGGTATATTAACAAAGCATATGGTGGATTACCACCCCAAGGGCGTCCGCACATGTGGCGTTATGCTTTAAGTAATGGTTATGGACATACTATGTACTTGCTTGGATTATACTTACCTTAAGTATGTGTAGTAAATTTCTAAACAGGAGTTAAATGGTTAAGGTATCAAAGCTAGTTAGCAAAACTTGTTTTACTAAAAAGATGGCTATACGTTGCCGTTTTAAAAGATAAAGTGTTGTTGGAAACGAAGTATTCGTATTTTGACCTTTTAAACGATTGTAAGCATGATAGCAAGTTGCTTGCCTTACTTGTGGTTGTAAACAAGCATGTTTAAAGAGAGTTGGGTGATCTTGCTAGATTACTTTAAAGTGATTCGTCCCACCGCGGAGTCGATGCATGTTACGAGACACATGGAATTGGAAAAGTAAAGATATGACACCTAAGACGTGGTTGATATGGATAAAAAGTGTTTTGGAAAGAACATAATGACCAGACGTGGTAGTCATTATGGCCTTGAGTCGGACTTGGTAGCCTTTGTGGCAATGAGCGGACTTAGTAGCTCATTGTTGTGCGACACAAGGTGCGGTCTTGGATGCTCATGGTTGTGTGTGTGTGTGACACAATGTGCGGACTTAGTAGCCATTGTGGCCATGCGTTAGTAACCTTGTGGAATGTGGCGGACTTGGTAGCTCATTGTTGTGCGACACAAGGTACTTATAACCCATGGTTGTGCGTGCGTGTTTTCGGAATTGATGATAAAAGATGAGACACATTCTACGATCGCTGCGTAGGAGAAACTCTGTTGACACCAACGATAGATAGCGAATGCGGATGTGTCATTGTATGAGTTTATTTGAAAGCATGTTAAGTTGGAAAATCGTATACTATCTTTGACGTGTATGTCAAGGGTTAGTGGCGTTGGATTACTCTATTGCGCTTTCAAGCTCACGGTGTTGCTTTTATGTGACCACGACATATTATCTTTGGTGGCGGCGGTATAATGTGTCAGACTTTCTAGATGAACAAGGAGAGCTGTATACCTTGGAGGCTTTCGAAGCTGAGGAACTCGCTAGGATGAAAGAAGAGAAGGAGCTGCAGATAACCTTAGATATCCATCCCTTTTGTGTAATGTAAGAACCCTTTGGGAGTTTATGATGTAATAAAGAGCCAGACTCTCTTGATTTATTCAATAAAAATGTTTATTTAACGTACCCGATTTTGGGGGCGTTACAGAATCCCTGATATTCTGAGTTCCCTTTACGTGAAAGGAAACTTAGGGCAACAAGATGGCTTGGACAGCAAGCATACGAGGGTCTATAAATATGAGGTAAACCTAGAGGTAAAGGTACGCAATTCCTAGCTATTTGCTCATTACGTACTGAGAATTAGGGTTTTGCTAGTACGAGATACTAACTTTGGCATCGGAGGGCATTTGCCACGAGAAGGCAAAGGTGCGCTCACCCTTTGTCTGTTTTACAGGTTCAACTCCGGCAGTGTGCTAGGGCTCCGGCGAGGGGTTCAAGGTAGCCGTTACGATTTGGTGCAGTTCAAAGTCTCTTTCGTTTTCTTGCACTTACAGCTACGAAAAAAAGTTGCAGAAAGACAAAACGCAAGCTGACCCCTGACAAAACTCACATGATCTAGAATAAACTGTGAGCCTATGAAGGCATCTAGCATGTATTCTGTTTTTATGCTTAACTTTTTTTTAAGGCTTTGCTCAGCTATGTAATAGAGATAATAGTTTGACTAAAAGTGAAAAATCGAGAATTTTCCCCTTTTGGTCCAAGTGTTGAACAGTAAGCCGGTCTTGAACGTCAGCGTGTATACTGGAATGGAAAACCATGGATCAAGTTGATGGATTATGACCGAATCTCACAGAGAGATTGCCTACGTATCCCTTTTCAAGGAATCAGGTCAAAACGTAGATCAGGCTAAGGTTCGCTCGTGTATTTTGGCTCTCCTTTTGCGCTCTAATTTTTGCCTAGGACTGCCTTTTCAGATTTTTAGCCTAGCGAGCTTTTGGTGTTTGCCTATTTATTTTTGCCTAGACTGCATTTGCAGGTTTTCAGTCCAAGGCAAGGCGTGAGCATGGCCAAGGTAGCCTGATGGCAAAGCGGTGGCGGTGGCCAAACAAATTTCCCGGTGGCCAAACAAAGGCTATGACTGATAGCAGCGATGGCTGCTTGGTGGCCGAGCAACCCTGGCCAAGCAAAGGGCCAAGGCAGAGCCCAGAGCTGCTACAGCTGTGGCGGTACATATGCACCTGGCCAAACAAAGGCTAAGGCACCGATAGCCTGCCAGCTGTGGCCAAGCACCAGTTGGCCAACAACAGATGGCCAAGGCACCGATAGCTGCCAGCGATGCTGCGGTGGCAAGGCAAAAGCAAGGCGCGACCGACGCCAAGGCGTAACCCGATGGCAACCAGGCGGAGCAACCCGACAAAGGTCCCGACGCCTGGCGAGGCGGCATCCGACAAGACCGACGCCTGGCGAGGCAAGCGCGACAACAGCCGACGCTAAGGTGCAAGGCAGCGCGACAATGAGCCGACACCGGCGAGGCAGGCGCGACAACAGCCGACGCCGAGGCAGCAGCGACAATGAGCCGCCGCCGACGCCGAGAAGCGAGGCAGCGCGACAGTTGAGCCGACGCCGAGGCGCAGGCAGCCTGACAGAGGCCCGATGCCTGGCACCCCAGCCAAGCCAAAGCAAGGCAGTCAAGCCGGCGGTCAAGGCAAAAACCAAAATTTTCCTACTAACCACTCCGGCATCGATGCGTCGCTAAGCCAATAGTTAGGGTTTGCTAACTAATTGGTTAAAAGCTAACTATGCTTGCTAAGTAGGATTTCCAACCGAGAAATATAATTTAAAGATATTATTTACTTATTAGGAAAAATATACGAGTACGTTTACAAGTATACTAGTCATGGGAGAAGGACTAAATTGTCCGGAGTAAATTGATTCAATTTTACAAGTTTCAAATCTAATTGTGACGGATTATTAGAATTTAAAAGGAAATTTTAAAGCAATCCAAGCAATTAAAATAAAATTTAAATATTTATCAAAATTTTCATAAGTCAATAACGACCATTTTTGGGTGTTAAAAATGAAATCAAGTATTAAAATAAAATTCAAATTTTTAACGAAATTTTTATTTACCAAAAATCGTTACAATACAATCTATCCCCTTAAAAATAATTTCATCCTCGAAATTTGCCGTGACTACGGTTAGGCTTAATTACTATACCTGCCTCGGAATCACGTCTATTCCCCTTAAAATAAGCAAGTCACTCTTAAGTCGCAGGTTTAGGCGTAGGTTGGCTATTTCTAGTTCGTACTCGCTTACTCACTAACAGTTGCACTCTTCCGAAATGGTGGTGTTACTCGAACTTAGGGTTTTGTTATGAAGTTAGCACGAATGAACAAGACAGATTATGGTAGATAAGCAAATAAAATTTGAGTTAGAAAAGATCATTATATTACACTCCTAACGGCATCATCGGATACAAGAAAATGAAAGTAAAAGCAAAATAATGGCTAGGGTGCCATTGCTACGCCTCGAGCCGCCATCGATCGTTGAAGGCTTGGAGTGCCCGACGTTCGTATTCCTTTCCGAACGCCACAAGTGCGACGGCCACGACGGGAACCCAGTACCAGAAGGTGGTGAGGCGGTTATTCCTGTCGAACCACCGCGGCATGGCTATGGTAATCACGGCACAAAAGAGGACGAAGGTGTAGCAACTGTATTGCTCGGATCGTCAAGGTGAGCTCGATTCGCTCCATCTCTCGGAACTGGGCGTCCTCCGGGAATCCTCGTCGGTAGATCGCCATGGCTCGGTTTGGTTGGATAGTGGTTTGGAGGGGTTAAGATGGTACGAGAGATGAAGATAAGAAGAGGGGTGAAGAAAATGGGAATAGAAGTGGAGTATATATAAGATCGGGTGAAGGGTGTGGAGGAGGGAAAATTTTGAATTTGAATTTTGGGGGAGGTTGAGGGTGGCAGTTTACCGGTCCCCCCTTTTGGGTTATGGCCGACACTTGGCACTCTCATTTAAACTAAAATAAAATGTCTAATGGTAGTGTGCTACAGTACCCGTAATAAAGAAAATTTTATAGCAAAAAAGATCACTATCCTTTAGCAACTTGCGCCAACTAAAATAATTGTCCTTTGTAATAAGGGTTTCATTTACTAAAGAATAGTAGGTACTCTTTTGAAGGAAACAAGCTTTTTATAGATAAAAGAGAGATATAATCAGAAGCATGGAGTTCAACTACGAAGGCAAGTTTGCTAATGGTTAAAGAATTGAAATTTCTATAGTTGGAGGGTCATAGTTTCTCGGTGACCTTGAGTTGGTGAGCTTCAACTATCAAGTTGGTTAGGTGATCCATCTACAAAGGAGAAGTGTTAACCTCAATGAGTAACTTTTAAGGCAAGTTTGCTATTGCTAAGGTATCGTTGAAATTTCTATATTCTACATTCGATCCTTGATTTAGGTCATCATCCAATTGTTCGGGAATTCCCAGCTCGGTGGTACTGCCAATTTCCACACCTTGCTTCAATCCAAAGATTGTTTTGTCAGAATTCCACCCAATTTGGGACGGTAAACTTAAACTCAATTCACGTTTGTGCAACGGCCAACTTATCTTAAAGGCTACCCATTCTACCCATGGCCGAGGTTTTGAACCTAATGAGACCAAGTTGTAACGCCCCGAATTTTGGGTACGTTAAATAAACATTTTTATTGAATAAACTTAAAGAGAGTCTAGCTCATTATTACATCATAATTCTCCCAAGAGTACTTTTATTCAACAAAGGAGGGGATAAACTAAGGTTAACTACTGCTCCGCCTCTTCTTCCATCCTTGCAAGCTCCTCGGCTCCGAAGGCCTCCAAAGTGTACCGTTCATGCTGCTCATCTACAAAGTCCGACACATTATACCAGCGTTGCCCCCAGTATAATATGTCATGGTCACCACAAAGGTAACACCGTGAGCTACAAAGCTCAATAGAATAATCCAACCCGCTAACCCATAACTTACAACAAATAGTCATATCAATAATCACATATACTCATTTAACAACATAATTTACCATGATACATCCGCATTCACTATCCTGCTTGCGTTGGTGTCATGCCTTTCTTGGTTTCTCCTACGCGACTCATCATATTGTGTCACCATTTCATTTTAAGAAAATCATTTGTCATTCAACGGGCTACCAAGTCCGGCCACGTTATCAAATCTTGCATTGGCTCCTCTCCGCGGATAACCAAGCCCAATTGTCAATGAAGCTACCACGTCCGGCTCCAATGGCAATCTACACAATGGGCTACCAAGTCCGGCCTCATTGCGGTTTTCGTAAGTCCACACAAAGGGCTACCAAGTCCGCCACCTTGCGGGTTTTCACAACTCACATAAGGCTACCAAGTCCGGCCATTATGTAGTCTCAAAAATCCTTTTTATCCATATCAACCATTCCTTAAGTGTCATGTTTCTATTTTTCGGTTCTCGTAATGATGCATAGACTCCGTGGCGGGACTAATCACTTTAAAGTAATCTTGAAACTAAAACTAGCAAGATCATCCAACTCTATATTACCTAATCGCACTTCAAATTATTACTTAAAGCCACTTATGTTTTATCAACAGCAACAAGTAATGCAACAAATATATACATACATGTTCATAATCACCCTCATACAATCTTATCTTACAAAATCCGTTCTTTCTTCCTTTCAGGAAAACAACATATGTTTATTGACCTAGAAATTCATTATTTGGCATGCTCATTCTTCTTAGTACTTTAGTAAACAAGTTCTACTAACTAGCTTTGATACCTTAACCGTTTAACTCATGGTTGTATACTTAAGGTAAGTATAATCCAAGCAAGTACATAGCATGTCCATAATCATTACTTAAAGCATAACGCCACATGTGCGGACGCCCTTGGGGTGGTAATCCACCATATGCTTTGTTATAATATCACAAGCAATGGAATATAAGCTTATAGTTAAGTTAAAAGATCAACATGCGATTACTTTTACACGAAGTTATATCTTAAGTTGATTCTAATCATGCTTAATCATCCAATGGCAATATTAAGTTCACTAACTATCATGCATCCAACGTTTTAAGAAAATAAACTATCATTATCATGCTTTCATTATCACGACTTAGCTAGGTTAAAATTACGACAAGAAGTAGTGTCTAACATATATTTAGGATTATGGATGATTATACTACATTCAATTCGTCATGCATACAATTATAGTTAGGATAAGTAGGTTCAAGAATTCTCACTGCTCTTCGCGGTAGGGTGGCTACGAATTTAAATCAGCCGAGTAAATCGGTGGACTTCAGGATCGTAGCTTCGAAAGAGAAAGGTTTCTCTCGAAACTAAATCTTGACTATACTACTAAACTCTTATGGATCGAAGGGTGGTGGATTGGTGGTTTAGTGGCGGCTTAGGATGAGTTTCTTGAAGAACAAGGGAAGAACTTCAAGAACACTCTCAAGAACAAGGCAAGAACAAGCAAGAACACTAAGCTTTCTAGAGAGAGAAGTTGAATGGTGAAGGTGTGAGTTGAAAGGCATGGAATGGATGCTATTTATAGGCAAAATGAAGCTTCCCCCTCACTCCACTTGGCCGGCTCTCCCTCTCTCTCTCTTCCCCATAAATTTGCTCCATGGACTAGTCTTATCAAGCAATAGTATGCCAACTTAGTGCCACTTGGTGAAATAGTGTCAAAGTACAACCATGTGTCTAAATTCAACCAACATACACCTCACTCTCCCTCTCTCCCTATTCGGCCTCTCTCTCACTCTCCTCTCCCATGGATTTGTCTCATAGTCTAGTCTTGTCAAGCCAAAGTACAACACAAGTGCAACTTGGTCAAATAGTATCAAAGTACTACAACTTGCCATGGTACAACACACATACACTTCACCTTTCCCTCTCCCTTCATTCGGCCATGTCTCTCTCTCTCTTTCCCATGGATTTGTTCCATGGTCTTGTCTTGTCAAGCCAAAGTACATCATTCAAGTGTATCTAGGTCAAATAGTGTCAAGTACAATGCACATGTCCAAGTACAACACACATGCACTCACTCTCCCTCTCCCTCTCCATTCGGCCCTCTCTCTCTCTTGGTCAAAGTATGATCATGTATGTATATATATATATATATGTGTATATCTATATGTATATTTATGGAAAGAACAAGGAAGGTAAGGACAAACTACTTAAATGTACACATGGCTTATGATTATTCTCTTTGTATGGCAAAGTACACATGACTAGTCTTGTCATGCTATAGTACTCCAACCAAGTGTATCTAGGTAATGATGAGGGTCCAAACAATGATGAGGTGGTCATGGTGTAGTCTTGTCCTAGAATGGGTCTACTTGGAAGAAAGACTAGAATCATTGGCTAGGTTTGACTAGGCATGGGTTGGCATGTAACAAATAGGCTTAAGGCTATTAGGTGGCTTGGACAAGTGGCCAAAGGTACATACACACACCTCACTCTCTCTCCTCACATTCGGCCCCCCTCTTCTCTCTCCCTAGCCGATTCTCTATCTTGGTCAAAGTACTTATATGTATATATATATATATATCTATATATATATGTGTACATTTGTGGTAGACAAGGAGGATAAGGACAAGGCTACTTAAATGCACACATGGTTAATGATTATTCTTTTTGTAGGAGAAGGTACTATCATATCTTTCACCAAGAATCCCATGGGAATATTGGACAATGCTATTATCCAAGGGATAATAATTTCCCCTAATGGTTATTGTCCAAGGGTCTAACATTTCCCTAACGGTTATTAACCAATGGGTGAAAGAAGTAATGATGAGGAAGTACATGACTTGTCTTGTCATCCTATTTGGCAAATCCTAACATCTATTATCCAATGGGTAAAGTTTTCTCTAAGCGGTTATTAACCAATGGTCCAAGGAAAGTCATCGTGGAGTACACTATTTGCTTTTGACTAGACTATTCCAACTACTAGTCAAACTTGGTCTTCTCAACAACTATTGTCCAATGGTCAAAAGTCTTCCTAGCATGTAATAACCAATGGATAAAGACTACCCTAGTATCTATTGTCCAATGGATAAAGATTACCCTAGTATCTATTGACCCATGGATAAAGATTACCCTAGCCTTTATCGTCCAATGGATAAAGATTCAAGGTTGACTTTGGTCAAGGTTTTAGTTAGGGTTTCCAAATGACCTAATTAGGATCAACTGGAACTTGCTAAGTAGGATAATTAAACAAGTCGAGTAATTAGGGGATTAACCTTAGTGATTAGGGAAAACAATATGCCAATGTTCTTGTCTAACGAAAATGGTCTTGCTGACCGTCGTGAAGAAGAATAGGTTTTGACCTTAATGAATCTAATTATAACGGATTATAAGCGATTAAAAGAAAATTCAAAATATTTACTAATAAACGAGATTTTTATCTAGTAGAAAATTGCCAAATAACGGACCATTAAAGCCGCGGTGCCAAACGCCAAGGCAAGGCGTGAGCATGGCTAAGGTAACTGATGGCAAAGCGGTGGCGGGCGGTGGCCAAAACCGGCACAACAAGGCTAGCGCCGATAGCTGCTAAAGGGCTGGGTGGCGAGCAACCCAGGCTGCAAAGGCCAAGGCAGCGATACTGCTAGTTGGCTGCCGCCAAAAGGCGACCCGCTGGCCAAACAAGGCCAAAGCTGACCCCGATAGGCTGCGGTGGCCAAGGCTCAGTTGAACAAAGGGGCCAAGGCGCCGATAGCTGCTAAAGGCTGCTGCCGGTAGCCAAAAGCAGCGCGACCGACGCCAAGGCGTAACCCGATGGCAACCAGGGCGTAGCAACCCGACAAAGGTCCCGACGCTTAGGCGAGGCGCAGCGACAAACGGCGAGGCACGCGCGACAGCGAGCCGACGCCAAGGCAGCGCAGGCGCGACAAATGCCAGCTGACACCGCAGGCGAAAGGGGCGTGACAGCCGACGCCGAGTGCGGCAGCGCGACAAGCCGACGCCGAAAGCGCAGGCAGCGACGATAAAGGAGCCGACGCCGAGGCGAGGCAGGCCTGACAGAGGCCCGATGCCTAGGCACCCTAGCCAAGCCAAAGTAGAGCGGTCAAGCCGGCGGTCAAGCCGACGGTCAAGGCAAAAACCAAAATTTTCCTACTAACCACTCCGGCATCGATGCGTCGCTAAGCCAAATGGTAGCTGGGGTTTGCTAACTAATTGGTTAAAAGCTAACTATGCTTGCTAAGTAGGATTTCCAGCCGAGAAATATAATTTAAAGATATTATTTACTTATTAGGAAAAATATACGAGTACGTTTACAAGTATACTAGTCATGGGAGAAGGACTAAATTGTCCGGAGTAAATTGATTCAATTTTACAAGTTTCAAATCTAATTGTGACGGATTATTAGAATTTAAAAGGAAATTTTAAAGCAATCCAAGCAATTAAAATAAAATTTAAATATTTATCAAAATTTTCATAAGTCAATAACGACCGATTTTTGGGTGTTAAAAATGAAATCCAAGTATTAAAATAAAATTCAAATTTTTAACGAAATTTTTATTTACCAAAAATCAGGGTCGTTACAAATCATAAGCCATGTGTACATTTAAGTAGTTTGTCCTTACCTTCCTTGTTCTTTCCATAAATATACATATAGATATACACATATATATATATATATACATACATGATCATACTTTGACCAAGAGAGAGAGAGAGGGCCGAATGGAGAGGGAGAGGGAGAGTGAGTGCATGTGTGTTGTACTTGGACATGTGCATTGTACTTGACACTATTTGACCTAGATACACTTGAATGATGTACTTTGGCTTGACAAGACAAGACCATGGAACAAATCCATGGGGAAGAGAGAGAGACATGGCCGAATGAAGGGAGAGGGAAAGGTGAAGTGTATGTGTGTTGTACCATGGCAAGTTGTAGTACTTTGATACTATTTGACCAAGTTGCACTTGTGTTGTACTTTGGCTTGACAAGACTAGACTATGAGACAAATCCATGGGAGAGGAGAGAGAGAGAGAGGCCTAATAGGGAGAGAGGGAGAGTGAGGTGTATGTTGGTTGAATTTAGACACATGGTTGTACTTTGACACTATTTCACCAAGTGGCACTAAGTTGGCATACTATTGCTTGATAAGACTAGTCCATGGAGCAAATTTATGGGGAAGAGAGAGAGAGGGAGGCCCGGCCAAGTGGAGTGAGGGGGAAGCTCCATTTGCCTATAAATAGCATCCATTCCATGCCTTTCAACTCACACCTTCACCATTCAACTACTTCTCTAGAAAGCTTAGTGTTCTTGCTTGTTCTTGCCTTGTTCTTGAGTGTTCTTGAAGTTCTTCCTTGTTCTTCAAGAAACTCATCCTAAGCCGCCACTAAACCACCACTCCACCACCCTTCGATCCATAAGAGTTTAGTAGTATAGTCAAGACTTAGTTTCGAGAGAAACCTTTCTCTTTCGAAGCTACGGAAGTCCACCGTAAGCCGTTACTCCGACGAAATTTCCGTAGCCACCCTACCGCCAAGAAGAACGGTAGAATTCTTCGAACCTACTTATCCTAACTATAATTGTATGCATGTCGAATTGAATATAGTGTAATCATCCATAATCCTAAATATATGTTAGACACTACTTCTTGTCTTAGTTTTAACCTAGCTAAGTCGTTAAAAGGAAAGCATGATAATGATAGTTTATTTTCTTAAAACGTTGGATGCATGTGAGCTTAATATTGCTATTGGATGATTAAGCATGATTAGAATCAACTTAAGATATAACTTCGTGTAGAAGTAATCGCATGTTGATCTTTTAACTTAACTATAAGCTTATATTCCATTGCTTGTGATATTATAACAAAGCATATGGTGGATTACCACCCCAAGGGCGTCCGCACATGTGGCGTTATGCTTTAAGTAATGATTATGGATCTACTATGTACTTGCTTGTATTACTTGTGGTAAAGTAACAAAGCATATGGTGGATTACCACCCCAAGGGCGTCCGCACATGTGGCGTTATGCTTTAAGTAATGATTATGGACATGCTATGTACTTGCTTGGATTATACTTACCTTAAGTATACAACCATGTGTTAAACGGTTAAGGTATCAAAGCTAGTCAGTAAAACTTGTTTACTAAAGTACTAAAGAAGAATGAGCATGCCAAATAATGAATCTCTACGTCAATAAACATATGTTGTTTTCCCACAAAGGAAGAAAGAATAGGTTTTTGTAATATATTATTGTCTTGAGAATGATTATGAACATGTATGTATACTTGTTGCATTACTTGTTCAGATAAAACATAAGTGGCTTTAAGTAATAATTTGAGTACGATTAGGTAATATAGAGTTGGATGATCTTGCTAGTTTAATTTCAAGATTTCTTTAAAGTGATTCGTCACGCGGCAGAGTCTATGCATGATTACGAGACACAAACCGAAAGTAGAAACATGACACTTAAGGAGTGGTTGATATGGATAAAAGGATTTTGAGACTACATAATGGCCGGACTTGGTAGCCTTATGTGAGTCGTGAAAATCCGCAAGGTGGCCGGACTTGGTAGCCCTTTGTGTGGACTTGAAAACCACAATGAGGCCGGACTTGGTAGCCCATTGTGTAGATTGCCATTGGAGCCGACGTGGTAGCTTCATTGGTAATTGGGCTTGGTTATCCGCTAGGAGCCAATGCAAGATTTTGTAACGTGGCCGGACTTGGTAGCCCTGAATGACAAATGATTTTCTTAAAATGAAATGGTGACACAATACGATGAGTCGCGTAGGAGAAACTAAGAAAGGCATGACACCAACGTAAGCAAGATAATGAATGCGGATGTTTCATTGTTAATTATGTTGTTAAATGAGTAGATGTGATTATTTATATGACTATTTGTTGTAAGTTATGGGTTAGCGGGTTGGATTATTCTATTGAGCTTTTGTAGCTCACGGTGTTACCTTTGTGGTGACCACGACATATTATCGCGACGCTGTATAATGTGTCGACTTTATAGATGAGCGGCATGAACAAGACACTTTGGAGGCCTTGGTGAGCTTGCAAGGATGGAAGAAGAGGCGGAGCAGTAGTTAACCTTAGTTTATCCCCTCCTTTGTTGAATAAAAGTACTCCTGTGAGAATTATGTTGTAATAATGAGCCAGACTCTCTTTAAGTTTATTCAATAAAAATGTTTATTTAACGTACCCAAAATTCGGGGCGTTACAGTAAGTCACAAGACTTGACCTTCTTGTGGAACGCTTGAGCAATCCTTCGCTGATACCCTTGAACATGATATAAGGCACGGAGCCTCCTCTCATCAAAAAGCATGAGTTCAACAAACCTTCCACTGAGCCTATAGACACCCCAATTTGGCCTAACGATTATTTCAACTCCCACCTTGGGACCATCCCAATGATGATACGGATTCGATGATTGCTGATTGCCTTCTTGTGAAACCCCTGGACTTATGGTAAGAACTTTGAGCCACTTAGAGGACCCAATCCAGAGCGAAATAGCCTTTCAGACAGAAACATAGTGTTCTAGGAAAATCCATCGGTCGGCCGTAACATCGATCTCACGGCCTTAACATCTATTCCTCACCCGAGCAACCTATTGCTAAGCAAATCTCCCTGAGAGATCCAAACCTCGGCTGCCAAATCAATGGCTCGGCCGCCCAATCCATTCCTCGGCCGCGACATCCTTCGCTCGGCCGCCAGATCGACCTTTTTTCTAGACTCTGGAATGTTGTGTCGTTTGTTTGATCCAACTACGCCTCTTCTCCGATGCGTTCGGGCCACATTCAGAGATCACGTCGAAGAGTTTGAATTACATTGCAATTGCAATTGTAATCGTGTCTTTTGATTGGACGAAGTGTGTCATCCCTTTGCCTATATAAAGAGGCCTTTGGCCTCCGAAAATGGGGACACCAAATACAACAAAATTCATCAGATCCATACACTCTCAATTCACGATACTCTGCAGAAATACTCACAAAATCCCTCTCTACAAAAGCCCTAACCTCCCGAAGGCACCCATCAATTTGGCGATCAAACCCCGGAGTTCAAACCCTAACCCTAGGGTTTCATTCAAGAAGCAATCAATCAGTCAATTCCCGTCGATCCGAAGCAATCAAGCAACTGAGGGATCAAGGTGGTGAGGCCCAACGGCCTCTGGTTTGGTTTATTTATCGCACTTACGTTTAATCTTAACGTTTTTATTGTCTGATTAAACTTTCTGTCTGGTGTGAGGAAGAACCCTAGCCGGGGCTTCGATCCTTTGGCCGGTACATCAAATCAGCATGATTACTCGGCCGTGACATCCATTCACCGGCCGAGTAATCGATCTGTCGGCACATGTTTTGTTTTGTTCTGCTTTCTGACGCATGTTTATTTACAGTCTCGGCTCACCTTATTTACTGTTCAAAGGCATAAAAACAGATTATGTGTTAGGATTAAATAAAGCATCTATATGTCTTATGTTGAATGATTATGGGCTAGCCTCACGGCTAGGCAGAGAGGGGTGCCTAACACCTTCCCCTTATTGTACTTTTGGCTTCCGTACCCAGAATATCTTTCTATTTTTCTAGTTTTAATAAACTGGGTGGCGACTCTGTTTTGATGATAACCACTATCGTGTGGCGATATTCCTAGCCATGGGAATATCCACGATTTTGGTTTATGAAGCAAGCAACCAATCGAGCAAACAAACGATATCTAACTGTATGGCGATGCCCCGTCCGGGAGGTGTCTACAGTTTTTGGCGACTCTGCTGGGGATTGAGAGCCATAACTAGAAAGTTCAACATAAGACTAACACTTGCCTTATTTAATTCATTTATCATATGCATCGAGCGGGCAACCTCGTTGAGTTCACCTAATACCCCGGCATGTCACGGGCTATGTTAGTGGTTCCAGCAAACTCCACAGTCACTTGTACCTAGTGGTATATCAAAAAGGGAATCACCCAATCGCCGCCTATGATGGGCTGGTGAAAGGATTGGTGCCTTTGACAACGGAGCACCATGAGACTACCTAAACCGTACATGTGTTAGAGAGCCATAGAACTTATCAAAATAAGACAGGATCTTGCAGGTTAGGAATCTACTTGCATCTTTTTTTAGAAGTTCTTCCTCACACCCTGTATATGTTGTTTTAATATCGCTTTCTGTGCAGAAGGGTTGGGGCATGAACTAAGAGCCTGTAGAGACCCATATTTTTTTTTAGGCCATATTTTTTCTCTTGAAAACATACGACTTGTCGAGATTAACGGTGTGGATTTACGGTGCGACATGTTCGTGAAAGGATAAAAGGGTAAATGTGTGAGAGGTGCACGTGTGAGTGTGTGGTGTGAGAAGTAGGAGATAATTTGGTCTTCCAATAAATTCCAGAGGAATGCTTTCCTCTTTCTCATTTCTATCTCTCGGCTGTCTCTCTAACTCTCACATATCTCTCTCTCTCGGCTCTCTTCCACTCTCACTCAAGAACCCATCAAAATCACTCGAGCTCTACACAAACCCACCTCTATTTTACCTTCTATACGCATTATTGAGCCTTAATTTCGTGGGTCAAGCTCGGGGAAGGAGGAATCGGCTGATTTTGAAGTTTTGGAGGCTAGGGTTTTGGTTGATCTCGGTTTTGATACTTGAGGTAGGAAAATCTAACTAAATTTATGTGTTTAAGAGTTGATATAGTGTTTGAGACTTGCTATTGATCATTGTATTGAGATTTGTTGTTGAATTCCTTTGAAATCCCCAAAATCTTCTTGCTGCCCCGTTTTTCTGCTGCTGTCCCGTTTTCTGAGATTTTTCCCAACTTCGAACAGTCATAACTTTCTCGTCCGATATCCGTTTTGTGCAAACTTTATATCAAATCGAAGGTCTTGAAGTTAGCTTTCATTTGCCACCGGAATCACCTTCAAAACTCTTAGTACACAGAAAGTTATGATCATAGGAGTGAAGGTGTGTCAGCTGCCTCGTTTTCTGCTGTTCCTGTTATTTTCTGGGTTTTTGCCCAACTTTGAATGGCCATAACTTCCTCGTCCGATGTCCAATTTGGTCATATGATATATCAATTTTGAGGTTTTGAAGTCATCTTTTAATGGCCACCGAAATTACGTTGATAGGTTAAGTATACAAAAAGTTAGGACTATGGAAGTGGAGGATGGTTAGTTGCGAATGAGTTCGATAGACTTAAAATATTACACAAATGTTGAATTATGAAGTTATGATGAGTGATGGTTGAAATGTGATATGAGGACGCATGAACAATAATTGTGAAATGGTGACGATCATGGAAAATGCAAGGTGAAATGGTTAATCGGTAAACTAACATTAGACATGGTGAGGTGATGACTTATTATTGATATGCGTTATGTTTATGCAAGAAGGGCGTGAATGTTATACTCGTTGGTATGTGGGTGTTACCCTCTTAATGATTGTAATACAGTAGACCCTATTATGAAGTCGTATCGACAGGTTTGCATCGTGAGTATACGTTGGATATGGGAATAGACCCGGGTAAAGCCGTGGTGACCCAAGGGCCTTATGAATGCGGGAATAGACCCGGGTAAAGCCGTGGTGACCCAAGTGCCTTGTGAATGCGGGAATAGACCCGGGTAAAGCCGTGGTGACCCAACTGCTCTGCGGATTTGAGAATAGACCTGGGTAAAGCCATGGTGACTTTTTTCCGGTTCGACTTAGGGAAAAGACCCGGGGAAAGCCGTGGTGACTCTAAGGGCGATGTTGGTTGTATTGAACTAAGAATTTGGGATATCATTGTAGTGTATGGTGATCTGTGGTAACGGGTTTCGTGTGGGATTTTAACTACGCTATTCTTATTATTATCTGTCGTTCGATTTTTCAGTTGGTAGAGTGTTTGCCAAAGAGGCATAGATGACCCACCGTAGTGTGACACGTTGAGGAAGACCGGTATAGGCATTCGCACGTTAGGCTATAAACGGAATCTAATTGTAGAGATATGTTAAATGATGAGACGTGACACGAGAAAAAGATGGTTAATGCAAGAAATTCCTTGAGTTCTTAGAAGTCTTGACTGTGTAGTGCGTTCATATTTGGCTCTAATTGCTATTGTCTATCGACGTGATCTCTTTCTTTTCGCACTTGTCTTCTCATATATACATAAAGTTAGCATAGATTTTTCTACTGGGCTAGTGTAGCTCAACCTATCATTTTTCAGGTACAAACCAGAGGCTGTGACATGGGTTGTTGTGCTTGCATGTGATCCTACATTTTGAAAGCGACTTCAAAGAGTTAATCTTGCATCTCTTATAGACTTTATCTCCGGATGAAGGAATTGTAATCTTATTATTATTAATTTTTTTTATTAAATGAAGAATTCCTGTAAACTCTTAACTTTCTTTTAACGTGATCTAGTGGTTTTAGGCCGTTGGGCCAAGGATGTAAATTTGGAAATGCTTTGGAGTTTGGAAATGATTTGCGAACAAGAGAAATAGAAATGGCTTTGGGTAATATTTGTATTATGGTGAGGATTTTTATTATGGAAAACCTTTAATATTTATGTTGAAAATTGAGGGCGTGACAGAGCCCTAACTCTAAGTCTTTATAGCTAAGCACTGAGGCATGCCATTGCTTGCAAGGTATGTTTTTGGTAAGTTGAAAGCATCATTGCTTGCTTAACACTCCCACTTTACTTAAAGCACCGCAAAGCATGGATTTCTAGAACGAAATCAAACACTGGCCGCCTCGTCGGCAATTGAACTAGGGATTGCTTTAGCAATCTTCGCTGTGCGAGGCTAAAGGAAAGAGGGAGTGTAAGGTAGTAGAGCAGGTTATGGATGATTGTATGTCAAGGATATTATGGATAGAACTTGCAATAATCCAGGGATGATTCAGCATGACAAGTATAGGACTGTGGTTCCTATTTTCAAATCGGCGTAGCAACCCATCTTTCAAAATTCAAAATTTTGAGCATGCTTACCGCAATGAGCTGGTAAGATTTAGGAGTTTGTTAATGTGCTGGCAGGTAATCATATGGATCTCAATTACCTCAATCATGTTTTGAGAAAGAGAAAAGGAAAAAACTTGTTAAATAAGTTTCTGATAAATCAACTCCGATGTGCTTTGGTAAAAATAAGTTTTGATAAACACTTGCTGAAAGAATAACTTGAAGCTGGTAGAATCACGTTAGCATTCTTTGGAATGAAAAAATTTTCCCTAACCAAGAATTGAAAGAGATAAAATTTTCGAAACTTTTCTTAAGTGAAAATAACTAATGATGATTAAATCCTCAAATAACAAGTTTTTCTTAAAACCAACAGGTGGAACATCCAAATAGCCGCTAGCACAGCGATGAACTCCGAGTCTACTTTCCGTTGAGGTCGTCTTCTCAACTTTTTTTTTCTGTCTACCTCATAAATGTAGATTGGCTTGGAAGTAGGATCTTAAGTGACATGCAGTAGTTGTAAACAACAAGTTGCTTGCTATCTACGCTATCCGATAAACTCGTGCATACAAAACGACTTGCTATACATGCCTCATCCATAATCTGTGAAAGTAGCTATGGTGCTATGTATATCATTTTGTTTGCCTTTCTCTAACCATGACTAAACCAAAAGAGGAGTCAATTACCCTCATTTCTTCTCATAGCACATTGCATGATCACATGTCAACATCGATTATCATTTGGTTAAGCTCCCCATCATGCTAGATTTGCATTTTAAGGGCAATAAGTGTGTTTAATGTATGCGTTGCATAGACACTTGATTTTGGACATCTCAACCAGAGCGTAGCTAAGTTTTTGCTTTTCCTAAATTTTGGGTTTGGTCTTAGACGTGACAGCAATGGCCGACAAGAAGATTGAAGCTCTGGCTGCTAAAGTTAATGTATTGGTTGAATCAGTGGCTGCCCTAGCCACCGTTGTTCACAGCTTGGAAAGAAGTCTTCCACAAGCTCAAGCTCCACCTCCACCTCCCCCTACTAGATGGCTGAAAAGGGCAGCTCAGAGAGAAACTTATTCCATTAAGGACAACCAAATTGAAATGGTGGTGGACGATCTGCAGCAACAACATGAATAAGCAACTTCTTCTCAATACCATCAATCTAAACCAGGAATCTCTCAAAGAGAAAAACAACTGTAAGATGAACATAAGCAACAGTAATATTAAAATGGTGGGATCCCATCTCGACCGCAGGCAAAAGAGACACTTTGTTCCTCTTAGAATGAACTTGGAAGAGGCGTTCTGTATCGTGGAAGCAAAAGGGGTATTGAAGCCGTTACAGCCAAAATTTCCAAACTTTATACAAAAAGGCAGAGGGTATTGCAAATACCACCAAGTAAATGGCCACTCTATCAGAGAATGTGGGGCTTTCAAGAATGCGATCCAAGACCTCATCGATCAATAGAAGATTGATCCAGCTGAGTTTGATCGCTGGGCAGCAGCAGCATCCATGCCTATCACGTCTTAGACCAAGAGTTAATCTTTTGAGGAGTCTTATCTAGCTAGTCCTAGCTACTATTTTATCTGTTTCCTTTTTATAGGTCTATGTCTTGAGTTTATTTTGGTCGTAAGTCCGCTTTTTGCACCTAGCATGAAATGTGAACCTGAAATAAGAGTCTCCTCGGACTTGAACTACGAATGGCCTGATTCTCTTCTTTGAGATACGTAGGCACCTTATGGTCGGCCACAATCTTAAAACTATTTTCCCATGTGTTGAGTTGCTGCTATAGAATGCTCATGATAACATCAGACGTTGAAAACAATCCGCAAGAGTTTCAAAGTAATCTTATAACATCTTTAGAAACACATCATAATCACTTGAATTGTCAAAAGCACGAAATGAGTTTTTCAAAGCTATGACCCGCGTCATTTCTGTTGAGCTAAGAAGGAGTTGACACATCTC
Organism: Rhododendron molle; assembly: GCA_025413875.1. NCBI lineage: Eukaryota > Viridiplantae > Streptophyta > Magnoliopsida > Ericales > Ericaceae > Rhododendron > Rhododendron molle. Next base: position 24,015,048 of record CM046393.1, read on the forward strand.
TGAACCCTCACAAAGATTTCTTATAAGCACGACATGTTGTTGAATATGAAGAGTAGAAAAGAGGAGAAAGAAGAAAAGAAAAAAATGAAGAGAAGAAAAATGATGAGCTCGCTAGATTGAAAACCCGTAAGGGCAGTCTAGGCAAAAGTTAGAGCACGAACAAAGTGAGAAATTAGCCATGTTTCCATGCATCTACTATGTATCTCGAAGGATTGTCTTCAATCTTAGAAAATCCACTTGGTTAAGCATCGAAGCCCCTAATCTCTTAATTAGGATCTTTGCCACTTTGTCGTGTGTTTCAAGATGACGAAAGGCATTCATTTCTCTATCCCAAACACATATCCTTTGCTAGCCGCATTGAGCCTCTGGATAATTCTTTTGAAAAGCCTGCTAGACAGTCATCCCCTACACTAGGGCATATACAAAAAAAAAATGCAAAGAGACATGAAAGAAAAATCAAATGAAAGAATGAGCGCCCCGTCAAGCAAGGGGCATTTTGAAAGAAACATTTCTTCCAACACATACAAAGGACATTTTTCAAGAAAACAACTCTTTCTCACAAAGTGAGACAAGAGACGACAAGAGTTGATAAAAATGTTAAAGATGGCTGCTAGCTTTTAAAACCCAAGCGTGAGTAGAAATTAGGTTTGAGCCTTTACATCCACTTCTTTCTCAAACCAAAACCCCAAGCCTACATTATGGTCCATAACAAAGTCCTCTCAGATTGGGGAACACGACTTAGTAGCAAGGTCCTAGACACTAGAGGCATTACCAATGTGGGACTTAACTCGAAGGGCAAGAGTTCTGGAATTTGCATCATCTTGGCAAATCACACAACATGGAGAGTTACATGAGACAAAGGGCATGGCTATGTTCCCCTTTATGTATTTCTCTCAAAAGTATCCAACCTCTTATGTGGGTCTCAGTGGGCGCTTATCAATCCAACTCAAGTCAACCAAATCAAGCTCGAAGCAACAAACTCACCTAATTGACTAGGGGCATAGGTTTACAAAATAATTCTATGTTCTTTGATGATTGATTGACGTGAGTGTGGAACATGGATAGAATGATATGACCTTGAAATCCTCGAGGAAAAGCTTTCAAATTTATTTTATCCTAAACATTTTTGACACAGCAATACAAGCACAATTGCTTTTACAAACTTTTGAAGAGATAAAATGAGTTTCTCATTTCATGAGGAGTGTAACTAGATGGGCCCTGGGCCAAACAATATTTTCAGCAGTGTCGCTAGAGTATTGTAGTCTGTCTTTTCATAGTCACTTAACCTGTTTAATGTCGATCTTGGTCTCCCAAAATCAAAGAAAAGCCATAAGCCGTTATCAAATACGCAAAAGCTGAGATGTCCGAATACATTGTGGATTGGTTTGCATATCATTATCACCCTCTCTTTTGCATTAACGTCTTGATCCTAGTATTTCATGTGTATGTCATTATGGTTGCTTAATGAAAGTAGTTGTCTTGGTTGCACGACCTAACCCCAAGTATGAGGTGTTCTTATGCTCAAGTAAGGCAGGTTCATCAGGGCATCATAACTATCATCTCTATACAAGGAATAAAGGGCAATAAAGGGATGCACTGTAAAGTCTACCTCCCTGTCAACACACTTGAAGAAAGCTCAGCCTGAGAAGCGTCATATCCTAGGGGAACAACCTCAACTCATTTTGTGAAGTGCTGTCACACAGCACTGTCAAGGGCATGCCAAGATTTCTGCCAAACAGAAACATTACACTCATATTCATTGTTATTTACATCGCATGTTTCTATGCTAGGGGCAATTAGTTCATTGTCATCACGCACGGTTAAGCTAGAATCAAGCATCCATCGCCCAAACAGGGGGCTTGCGTTTCTTTACTCAAATTAACATGCATATATGTTGCATTGCAAATCTAGGTCACCCAAAATCGTTCAAGCTCTTGAACTAGGGCTCTTCAAATGTGATGGTCCTGCCCCTAACAGTTAGCATAAAAGGACTTCGGCCCATGGTCGACTCCAAGCCTGTTGCATGTTGTTTTCTTATCCATTGCTGTTTTCTAAACTATTCAAATGTGGATTGTAGGATTCTCCTAGATTTCGGTCCTTGAACCGACCATACCAAGCTTTGTATCTATGACCAACAAAGCCAATTCAAAGAAGCTGAAAGATAGCCTCGAGCAAATGGCACCATATCAGGAACATTAAAGTGGCTTCGCACTTTACATCTCCAAAGCTCCTTACTTCACGCTTTCATCTCCATGTCAGCAGCTCTGCCTTCATAACTTAGAAACCTCAGTCGAACCATGCACATACCTTGTCGTATTCATGACCATGTCGGGTTTCATGAACTTCGGGCAACTCCACACTTAGGCAACTTCGCGCTCAGCAGCTCTGAGTCAACAGCCAACAAGAAAAAGCACCTGTATAGAGCTTACGATAACCTAGTGCACACTTCAGCTCTTCAAAAGACATCCGTATTACTAAAGCCCTCCAGAAGGCATTTGTGTTGCTAGCTTCCAGAAAGTGTTTGTATTGCCAGCTCCCACAAAGCGTTCAGCCTCCGAAAGGTACCCCGTTAATGGAGGCCATGGAAATCTCCCAAAAATAAGTTGAATTTACCAAAAGAAGGTGATGGAAATCTCCTAGAGCGTATGTGTGGATCACACCATTAGTGGAGGTGATAGAAATCTCTGAAGGCCATATTAGCCAAAGCGTTTTATAAGCCTTATGGCATTTTGGGTCAACAAGTCGACATAATCGAAGCGGAATAGGGTCAAGAACTAGCCTTGGAAACATCCCGAGCATACTCAGAACTAGCCTTGGGGGGAGTCCCGAGCATACTCAGAACTAGCCTTGGGGCATACTCTGAACTAGCCTTGGGGGGAGTCCTGAGCATACTCAGAACTAGCCTTGGAAGCATTCCAAGCAAGAAGAACAAATCAAACCCCGTGGAAGATGGAATATTCAACAGCTCAACAGTTCTACAAACTCACTACTCAACAACGCCATATCACCTGCTCTCAAAGCCTGTACTTTGAATGCTCAAGCCTGTACTTGAATGCACAAGCTCTACGTTTGGATGCCCAACCACTGTGTACTGGACGCTCGAACTCGATGTTCGAATGCTTAAGGTTTATACCTTGAATGCACAAGCTCTACGTTTGGATCCAACCACTGCGTACTGGATGCTCAAAGCCTGTACTTTGAATGATCAGATTTTACCCTCCGAATGCTTGAGCTCTATGCTCCGAGTGCTCAAGTCCGGAACTTGAAAGAAGCTTTATGCTTATATCAAACACACACGCACGGGCCCATGCACATATTGTATCAATCACATCGAGTCTGCATCACCATATCTGCTCACAACTAACCATCATCATACACACATACTATGCTTTGCATCTATCTCTTACTCATCAAACAGGTCAATCCTGCAATCAACCGGCTCGACGCCTCGGTTTTATTGATCGGCCCGGCGCCTCGATCCTTTGGTTCTATGTCAAAACTTATGATGAGAAAGCTCCGTGCACAGACCATCAGAATGCAACCGGCTCTATGCCTTGGTTCAATCAAGCTCCTCCAACCGGCTCCGTGCCTCGGTTCCTTCATTCCCATGCTCCGTGCTCAAGTTACTGGCCCATGCGCCTCCCATATCTCAAGAAACGGCATCCAACTCGTCTCCAGAAGATGGCTTGGATCCCACCCCAATTACATCAATTCCTTCCGGCTCATTCGTAAGGATAGGCTGCTCTACCGAGCTTCTCTCAGTTAAAGTAAGGATGGTCAAGAAAAGCAAACACACCTGCAGTGTACTGATCTACCCCGAAATACTAAGGTAACTCTTCGCAAAAACTTCCCCCGGCAGCTCCGCGCTCCTTCAACTACTCTCCGCCAAAACCCTGGCATCGCCTAGGTACGTCACACTACGGCTTTTAAAGCCCGAAGGTACGTCTTTTGTCTCTAACTCTCCAAACTTTTTCTTTCTTTATTGCCTAGAACTACGGTTGGTCTGATTTCCCAGTGGAATACGTAGGCAGCCTCCCGGCCCGACCACAACAAAACCTTTTTCAAAAAACCCTTGGAATAGTGGTTGGACCAAATTGAGTTGCATTTAAAGCTTTGACTTTTACTCAAACATGTCGCGCGATCCGTCTGAGCTCAGTAAAAGAGGGGCATCTGTAGACACCCCAATTTGGCCTAACGATTATTTCAACTCCCACCTTGGGACCATTCCGATGATGATACAGATTTGATAATTACTGATTGCCTTCTTGTGAAACCCCTGGACTTATGATAAGAACTTTGAGCCACTTAGAGGACCCAATCCAGAGCCAAATAGCCTTTAAGACAGAAACACACTGTTCTAGGAAAATCCATCGGTCGGCCGTAACATTGATCTCACGGCCTTAACATCCATTCGTCACCCGAGCAACCTGTTGCTAAGCAAATCTCCCTGAGAGATCCAATCCTCTGCCGCCAGATCAATGGCTCGGTCGCCCAATCCATTCCTCGGCCGCGACATCCTTTGCTCGGCCGCCAGATTGACCTTTTTCCAGACTCTGGAATGTTCTGTCGTTTGTTTGATCCAACTACGCCTCTTCTCCGATGCGTTCGGGCCACATTCAGAGATCACGTCGAAGAGTTTGAATTACATTGCAATTGCAATTGAAATCGTGTCTTTTGATTGGAGGAAGTGTGTCATCCCTTTGCCTATATAAAGAGGCCTTTGGCCTCCGAAAATGGGGACACCAAATACAACAAAATTCATCAGATCCATACACTCTCAATTCACGATACTCTGCAAAAATACTCACAAAATCCCTCTCTACAAAAGCCCTAACCTCCCGAAGGCACCCATCAATCCGGCGATCAAACCTCAGAGTTCAAACCCTAACCCTAGGGTTTCGTTTAAGAAGTAATCAATCAGTCAATTCCCGTCGATTCAAAGCAATCAAGCAACTGAGGGATCAAGGTGGTGAGGCCTAACGGCCTCTGGTTTGGTTTATTTATCGCACTTACGTTTAATCTTAACGTTTTGATTGTCTGATTAAACTTTCTGTCTGGTGTGAGGAAGAACACTAGCCAGGGCTTCGATCCTTCGGCCGATACATCAAATCAGCATGATTACTCGGCCATGACATCCATTCACCGGTCGAGTAATCGATCTGTCGGCACATGTTTCGTTTTGTTCTGCTTTCTGACGCATGTTTATTTACAGTCTCGGCTCACCTTATTTACTGTTCAAAGGCATAAAAACAGATTATGTGTTAGGATTAAATAAAGCATCTATATGTCTTATCTTGAATGATTATGGGCTAGCCTCACGGCTAGGCAGAGAGGGTGCCTAACACGTTCCCCTTACTGTACTTTTGGCTTCCGTACCCAGAATATCTATCTATTTTCCTAGTTTTAATAAACTGGGTGGCGACTCTGTTTTGATGATAACCACTATCGTGTGGCGATATTCCTAGCCATGGGAATATCCACGATCTTGGTTTATGAAGCAAGCAACCAATCGAGCAAACAAACGATATCTAACTGTATGGTGATGCCCCGTCCGGGAGGTGTCTACAGAGCCACTCAGATTCCGTGAGTTCACATTCTGTCATTATCCTTAAAGATGGTACCTATAGCTCGATAGGGAGTACTGCCTACATCCCATAGACCAATGAGTAGGGTGTTGCGCCAGTTGATGTTCGGATTGATGTTCGATACCCCCAAAGAGCTAGAGGCAGTTGCTCATGCCAATCCCTAGTGGACTCTCTAGACTTCTTGATGGTCGTTTCGATGTTCTTGTTGGCTGCTTCAACCGCCCCATTTGTCTGGGGGCGATAAGTCGTTGAATGATGTATCTGGATTTTGAACTCATCAAAAAGCTCCAAAACCCTGCCTTTGAAGTGAACTCCATTATCTGACACAAACGCTTATGGAACGCCATACCGATAGATAATGTTTTTCCTGATAAACTGAGCAACCTGAACTGCTGTCAAAGTTTTGTAGGACTCAGCTTCAACCCATTTTTTAAAATAATCTATTGCCACCAGAATGAACCGATGACCATTTGAAGCAGATGGCCTGATCATGCCGATGACATCAATGCCCCACACAGAGAAAGGCCAAGGTGAGATCATGCCAAATAGCTTAGAGGGAGGAACATGCATAAGATTGGCGTGAATTTCACACTTATGACAGCGACGGACATAATCCACACACTGTGATTCCATAGTGGACCAGAAATAACCTTGACGAAGGATTTTCCTGGCGAGCATGACACTGCTCATATGAGGACCGCAAACTCCCTCATGAATTTCCTCCATTATTGTGGTGGCTTCAGCACCATTGACACAAAGCTTATGCATCCCACAATGGGACCTCCTGTAAAGCTTCCCTCCGCAGATGATGTAATGGGCAACCATCCTTTGTAGTGCAAGTTAATCCTTTTTAGAGGCCTCAGCCAGATATTCGCCACTTTCTACAAAGTTCCATATGTCATGGTACCAAGGCAGGCCATCATCGACATCATCGATGGTGCTAACATATTGATAAGCAGGGCAATCCCACTGTTCAATCAGGATAGGACGAAGTTTGACACCCAACAGAAGTTCAACCATGGAAGCCAAAGTTGCCAAGGCGTAGGCAAACTGATTTTTCAAACGAGGAATATGAGTAAAGGTCACCCTATTGAAGCGAGGAATAAGGTCTTCCAAGTCTTGATGGTATGGTTTCAACCTTTCCTCACGCACTTTCCAGTCCCCGTTGGCCTGAGAAACAACATGGTTAGAATCGCCAATGACTTCGAGCTTTTCAACACCCAAGTGTTAAAGCTACCTCCATGCCAACAATACAGGCCTCATATTCGGCTTGGTTATTTGTGACGTCGAAATTGAGTTTGAACACAAGTGGAATATGAGAACCATCGGGTGTTATTAACAAAACCCCGATTCCATATCCTTTCTGATTGGCAGCCCTATCAAAGTAGAGAGACCGCACATCATCGACTACTGTTAGCACCCTTCATCTGGAAACGTAAAGTCTGAGTCCTCTGGTCCATCCACAGGATGATCAGCCAAGAATTCTACTACAGCACGACCTTTAACAGACTTTCTTGTGACATACTCGAGATCGAACTCGGCTAGCATGAGCAACCAACGTGCTAACTTACCAGTAAGCGCTGGCTTCCCAAACAGATACTTGAGAGGATCCATTCGAGAAATAAACTTCACTAGGTAGGCCAGCATGTAGTGTTTCAACTTCTTGGAAGCCCAATCAAGAGCCCAACATGTCTTTTCCAAAGTAGTGTAGCGTTCTTCGCACCCAACCATCTTTTTACTCAAGTAGTAAATGGCCTTCTCAACACCCTTATCTCATTCTTGAGCTAGCAAACATCCCATAGAAGATGGATTTACAGACAAGTAAAGTATCAAGGGCTTCCCAGGCACAGGCGGCATCAGAATCGGAGGATTCTGAAGGTAATTTTGAATGGATGAAAAAGCCGCTTGACACTTTTCTGACCACACAAATGGAGTATCCTTCTTGAGTAGACGAAAGATCGGCTCGCAAGTTAAAGTCAACTTGGCGATGAATCTGCCGATGAACTGGACCTTTCCTAGAAAGCTCTACACTCCCTTTTCAGACACTGGTGGCTTCATCTCAAGTACTGCCTTGATCTTTGGCGCATCAACCTCTATTCCCCGAGAAGTGATCATGAATCCAAGCATCTTACCAGCTGTGACTCCGAAAGTGCATTTCTGCGGATTGAGATGCATACGAAAAGCATGCCCTGCAGTATTATCCATAAGCACATCGATGTGTGGCAAGGGAAAATCATCTTTGGGGCTTGCTTTGTTTAAGTCCCTGAAATCGACACATACTCGTATCTGTCCATTCTTCTTGGGAACGGGAACGATGTTGGCCACCCACGCAGGGTACTGAGAAACCATGAGAAACCTAGCGTCGATTTACTTCGTGACCTCATCCTTGATCTTCTGAACCCAATCTGGTCTCATCCGTCTGAGCTTCTATTTCACAGGTTTAGCATCCGACAACAGAGGGATTCGATGCTCCACTATCTCGGGGTCGATGCCCGGCATGTCTTGATGAGACCATGCAAAGACATCACTGTACTCAGTGAGCAACTCTTTGAAATCACGATGCTCCTTTAGCTTCTTTGGCCAACCCACTTGACAGAATTCTTGGAAAAACAACTCCAAGCTCCTTTGATCAAAGGTTCCCAGCCAGTCAGTCTTCACTTTTGGCTGATTAAGCTTTCTCTTGAATTCTATCCTTGCTGGCTCGTCATCACTCTCAGACCAGGTGTCGTCGGCAAAGACCTCAAAACCAAGTAAGAGCTCCCCAGTTTTCGAAATGATGAAAGGCTCAGACTGTCCTGTGTAAGCAGCATTCCCCACTTCACACACAAAGTAGCTATTGGGATCACCATAGAGAGTTCAAGGTTTTCCTGTATGTTTCCTTCTTTTGGCATTTCCAGCAAAGGCAGTAAACCCCAAACCAAAACGGCCCTCAGAAAAAGGAAAGGTAAGGAACTTCGGGACTCCCTATTGGTGAATCCCTAAGCCTAGACCAGGAAAATAGGACATCCTTAACATAATGTCCATAGCGACTGAGCTGATGAGAAAGTCCCCATCCACGTTGATAGCCAAGACAGAACCGGACGTGTCAAAAGAGAAACCTCCGAGATCGATATCCTCTTCACCGTGCATGATTCCAAGGACAGGTGTTCCATCTTCATTGAGCGGGTGGATTCCAGAGTCCCTGAAATGGTTAATGTACCAGTAGGCAGTCACAGCATGATTTTCTGGTGAAGAGTAGATGGTACAGCCATGATATCAGAATGATGGAGCCACGGCCTGCCTAGCAGCAAGTTGAAAGTTGCAGGTATGTCGACAACATGGAACTCAACATCCATTTCGAAACCCTCAGTATTGAGCTTGAGCACCAGAGTGCCCTCGACCATACGACGGGTGCCACCATACGCCTTGACAGCTAGGTTGGAAGGTGCAAAGCCACCCTCATTGGACACACATTGATGGCTAAACCGTTATCAATGAGGACAGTCGGAACCCAGAGTCCGTGACTGTAACGCCCCGAATTTTGGGTACGTTAAATGATCATTTTATTGAACAACAAAAGAGAGTCTGGCTCTTTATTACATCATAAAGTCCCAAAGGGTTCTTATATTACACAAAAGGGATGGATATCTAAGGTTATCTACAGCTCCTTCTCTTCTTCCATCCTAGCAAGTTCCTCAGCTCCAAAGGCCTCCAAGGTATACAGCTCCCCTTGTTCATCTAACAAGTCTGACACATTATACCAGGGTCGCCACCAGTATAATATGTCAGGGTCACATAAAGCAACACCATGAGCTTGAAAGCTCAATAGAATAATCCAAAACCCACTAACCCTTAACTTACAAATAGCAAGTCATGCATATATCGTAAAGAGTCATAACAGCACATGCATTAATATAACAATAACAACAACAATGACACATCTGCATTCGCTATCTATCATTGGTGTCATGTTTCCTTGTGTTTCTCCTACGTGACCCATTGTTTTGTGTCTCATCTATCATTTCTAAAAATCACACGCACACACCAATGAGCTACCAAGTCCGGCTCATTGGCCACAATGGCTACCAAGTCCGGCACATTGTGAACGCACATAACCAATAAGCTACCAAGTCCGGCTTATTGTCCACAATGGCTACCAAGTCTGGCACATTGTGTCACATCTTGGCTCCTCTCCGCGGATAACCAAGTCAAATCAATCAATGAAGCTACCACGTCCGGCTCCGTTAACAATCTACACAATGGGCTACCAAGTCCGGCACATTGTGAACGCACATAACCAATAAGCTACCAAGTCCGGCTCATTGGCCACAATGGCTACCAAGTCCGGCACATTGTGTCACATCTTGGCTCCTCTCCTTGGATAACCAAGTCAAATCAATCAATGAAGCTACCACGTCCGGCTCCGTTATCATTCTACACAATGGGCTACCAAGTCCGGCACATTGTGAACGCACATAACCAATAAGCTACCAACTCCGGCTTATAGGCCACAATGGCTACCAAGTCCGGCACATTGTGTCACATCTTGGCTCCTCTCCGCGGATAACCAAGTCACACACCTCCAATGAAGCTACCAAGTCCGGCTCCGTTGGCAACGCACACCAACATAAGGCTACCAAGTCCGGCCATTATGTAGTTTCAAAAGTATTTTTACCAAGTCCAATTATTTCCTTTATCCACACCCTAGGTGACAAGTTTCTACTTTCTCGATTTTCGTGTATCGTAATTATGCATAGACTCCGCGGCGGAAGAAATCACTTTAAGGTAATCTTGAAACCAAACTAGCAAGATCATCCAATTCTATATTACCTAATCGTACTCAAATTATTACTTAAAGCATAACGCCACATGTACGAACGCCCTTGGAGTGGAAAGCCGCTTATGCTTTATCAACAACAAGTAATGCAAGCAAATATATATACATGCTCATAATCATCCTCAAGACAATAATATATTACCAAAATCCGTTCTTTCTTCCTTTGTGGAACTTTCAAAACAACATATGTTTATTGACGAGTTCATACATGAACAAGCAACTACTACGAGATCGAGCAATCAAGTAGTCATAAGATCAAAGTAAACTACGTACTTTTACCAAGAAAGTTCTACAAGCTAAATCATTCAACTAACTTTATTTTCTTAAAGAAATAGTTTAAAAAGCTCAACACACATCTTATCTATACTTAGGGGTAGAGAGTAAGGATACTCTACCTTGATCCGAAACTACTCGGGGCCGAATAAGCTAGTTGGAAAGTGCTACGGGCGTCGAATGCTCACAATCTGGACCCAACTTTGGATGGCAGTAACTCGGTCAATACTTGGCCGAATAGGATCGTTCTTGAGTCTAAAACGAAGATCTCGAAATTTTCTACAACTTCCGTGAAGGACGTTATTCCTAGAAACGACTTTCGCCCGGAGAAAAATGGGGATAAGAAAGTGGACAGTGAGCTGTCTGGAATGGAATTTCCAGATTTTTCACTGAACTTTGGAGGTCGATATCTTGGTCATCTCTTGACCGTTTGGGGTGGTTCTTGGGTCTAAACTGAAGCTCTCGAAATGTTCTACGACTTTCGTGGAGGTCGTTGTTCCTAGAAACGACTTTCGCCCGGAGAAAAAATGGAGTTTTTCAGAGGACAGTAGGCTGTCCAGAAACTGGTTTCTTAGAGTTTTTAGAGAGAAGTTGGAGAATGAGGTGAAGGTGTGAGTTCAAAGCACCAAGAGCTTGGTATTTATAGGCAAGGCACCCTCTCTCTCTCTCCCTAGCCGGCCTCTCTCTCTCTCTCCTATATCTCATTTTTTTATTCAAGCAAATCTTGTTTGCTTGCAAGTTTAACCCTAGAACTAGGCATGCAAGGCTATGGATGTGTCCTTTGGATTGGATTTTGGAAGATTGATCAAAGAAGGTGGATTTGATTCAAGTAAAGAAATGGGGTTTGTACAATGAAGGACAAGATTGGATGGCATTGTTTATGCTTTCACTTGAAAGCATGCACAAACTAGGACAAGGATGACCAAGCAAGGTCAATCAAGGAAGCAACACATCACTCCCTCTCTCTCTCTCCATCCGATCTCTCTCTCCCTCTCTCAATCTCTCTCGGCCTCTCTCTCCTCTCTCTCTCTCTCTCTCTTGTACTATATATATATATATATATATATATATATATGCACACTAGGATGAATACATATATAATAATATAGATATGGGTACTTTAAAATCCATGCTTTCAAGCAAAATAGATTTTATAAATATAATATTACAATACACACATGCTATATACAATATTATATATATATATATATATATCTATATATATATATATATATCTATATATATATATATATACAAGTACATATATAATATATATACAAGCAAGTACATACAATCTAGCCTAGATATACCACATGCCAATATCTAATAAAGTATTCTACTACTTTCAAAGTACAACCATTAAAATACTAACCTAATGTACTAATCCTATTTTAATCAAATAACACACATGGCCAAGTCTAATATTTTAATCACCTATTCTTGGTTGGCAAGTAAAGCTATTATCCAATGGATAATGATTTCCCTAATAACCAATGGGTAATGATGGCTAGGATTCTAGTCTATCGCCCAATGGGTAAAGAATCTCCTAATGGTTATTATCCAACGGTTAATACCAAAAAGTATAATACTTTGCAATTAAGCACTAAACTAATCGAAACTTGCACTTAGGGAGATTAACCAAGGTTTACCTATTGACCAATGGGTAAAGGAAACCCTAACGCTTTTGTCCAATGGATAAATATTACTCTAGCTTTCATCGTCCAATGTATAAAGACAAAAAGGGTAAAATGGTCCATCTAAGTTTAGGGAGAAGTGATTAGGCTAAATGGGCATTAGGTTATTCTAACTAATTAATTAAAAACTAACGATACTTAATCTAGGCTTTCATTGCTCGAGTGGTATTTTGGGTTTTAATAAGTAGGAAATTGCCTAATAACGGAATATTAAAGCCCGATGGTGCCAAACGCCAAGGCAAGGCGTGAGAGTGGCCAAGGTAGCCTGGTGGCAAAGCGGTGGCCAAAGTAGTGGCCAAAGCAGCCCGGTGGCCAAACAGTGGCCAAGGCAGCCCGGTGGCCAAGAAGTGGCCAAGCGGCAGCCAAAGCAGCCTGGTGGCCAAACAAGGCTGGCAAAGCAGTAGTGGCTGTGGCGCCAAAGCAACCTGGTGGCCAAGTAGTGGGCCACAGTAGCCTGGTGGCCAAACAGCTGCGTGGCTGCTAGTGCCAGCGACCTAGTGGCCAAACAAGGCTAAGGCTGGCATGCAGCGTCGATGGCCAAAGCAGAGGCCAAGGCAAAAGCAAGGCGTGACTCGATGCCAAGGCAGAACCCGATGGCAGCCAAGGCAGCCCAGCAACGCCAAGGCAAAAGCAAGGCGCGACCCGACGCCAAGGCAGAACCCGATGGCAGCCAGGGCAGAGCAACCCGATAGTGACCCGACACCTAGGCGAGGCAGGCCCGACAGCGAGCCGATGCCAAGGCAAGGCAGGCTTGTCAGTGAGCTGACGCCAAGGCAAGGCAGGCTTGTCAGTGAGCTGACGCCAAGGCAAGGCAGTCAAGTTAACGGTCAAGGCAAAGACTAAACATTAACCATTTTGGCATCGATGCAACGCTCTAGGTTAGGAAAATGTAACTAAGCTAAACGGTAGTTAGGGTTGCTAGCTAATCGGTTGCCATGTAGGATTTCGGAGAAAATAAATTCTAGGATTTTACTACAATTACCAAGTAACTATACCAAGGTCTTAATAGACATACTCGTCTTTAGAAAATGACCTTAATGCCCTGGCGATAAATTCCAATCTCCTAAGTCATAAACCTAATTATGACAGATTATTAAACGCTCAAAGGGATTTATAAAATAAATAAAGAATTTTCAAATATAATAACAAAATTTTATAAGTCGATAACGACCGATTTTTGGATGTTAAAAATGAAATCCAAGTATTAAAATAAAATTCAAATTTTTAGCGAAATTTTTATGGACCAAAAATCAGGGTCGTTACAGTGACACTTGACTGTAATATGTAGAGGGCGATTATGATCAGTTCCTTCAACAGGAAGATCCTTGTCGGTGAAGACCACGGTGTGCTTAGCAGTAGGAGGCAGGATGAGAGACACCATGGCCTCAGGAGCTTGAACTTCCAGGCGGGCGAGAGTAGGGTAAAGTTTCTGACGGTGCTTACGGGAAGAACAAATTAAACCCCAGAGGGAGATTGCAGTAAGAACCCGCTCGAGTTGCTTCTGAATAAGATCTGTGCTTGGTTCCTCAAGCGGTGCAGACCTTGGGAAAGGAAAAGGTTCGTTCCTTTGATTAGAAGGGTTGGACGAGGTCCCAGCTTGCAGATTAGCAGGCTGACACACTCGTCCACTCCTCGTAATGTTGAGAACGTTCCCCAAAGAAGGCACGGCCAGAGGGTCTTGGTTCACATCCCAGAGATCAGAAGAGACTTCCCCCAGCTTACGCTTTCCTTTGTCAGTGGCCAGTGCAGCTATTGGCACTTCTGTATCCAACCCCAGATCTTCAGCCAGGTCTTTCATCAGTAGCGAGTCCCAGAAATTCAGATCTTGGACCGCTGCGACTTCGCACTCTGGCTCCGGATTTGAAGTGAAAGGAACATCCCAGAGGCCACCCTCGGCTAGAGAACGGTTAACAGCCCATACTTCTGCCCCAACCTGGACATCAACTATCTCGTCCACATTCCAAAGATCAGCTGGCGGAACGAGGCCCGTGACCATGATGCTGCAGTCTTCTAGAGGAGAAACCACGGGGCGTGGTTGATCTTCATCCATGATATTGAGCCACCGAGTTGACAAGCCTGTCAATGGTAGAAGGGAAGAAACATTCTCCCAAGACACGGGTCTCTTCTTGAACCAGGTCGTCTTCAGCAAAGTGAGTCATGTGCCCAGGGAAAATGTCGCTTTGAAGAGGCCCAGGGTAATCGACCGGAAACTGCTAAATAGGCTCAGGGTTCCAGAAGTATTCTTCCTCAGGAACCTAAGGCTGAGGTTGTTGGAAGAGCATGTACAAGAAGATGCCATCCAAAGGGTTGCGCGCCGCCTGTTTGTGTTGTGAGATCCATTCTGCTTCTCATGATGGGTTGGGTGGAGCCTGTTCGAGATGCAGAGGAAATCCTTCCAACTCAAGTTGGAACCATTCTTGGATCAAAGGAGCTGTGTACTCCTCACTATCGGCTATGGCCCAGCCTACAGCCTGCATATCAAGTTCTGGTTCAGGTTCAGGCAAGGCTGGCATCGCAGGTCTGAATCGATTCACGAAATCCTGAGAAGGATCTGGAGGAGCAACGGCAAAAATGGGTTAATGCAGGATCAAGCCGGACCAGTGGGACAGCATCAGCGTAAAGATCACCAATGTTGTTATTGAGAAAGTCCAAGCCCGCTTACAACAAACGGGGAGCCGGGTTATAAGGTGGCCCTATAAACATGAGTTCGACATCAGGTTCTGAAGGCAGAAGCACCATTGGTTTGGGCGGGTTGACTGGGATAATATGGTTGGTGGGGTTAAATATAGTGGAGGTAAGGTTGATATGAGTGGATCTGAGGGAAATTTGACTGATGTGTGGAACAGCCTTGGGGTTGGGCAGGGAATTGGAAAGGATGTTTGGCTTTTGGGATGGTGGAGGCGGTGCCTGAAGGGTCCCTTCGTCTATAAGATCCTGAATCGCATGTCAAAGATGGAAACAAGAGTCTGTAAGGTGGCCGGCACCCTGATGGTAGGCACTGTACAGGTTGGCTTTGAAACTTGGCGGAGGGTTCTTGGGTAAAGGCATCGGATCCAGGGGCTTGAGATGCCCTGACTTAACCAGCTTCTCCAAAATTGAGGACAGAGGTGCCTCAATTGCAGAGAAGCTGCGGGGTTGAGCACGAGGCTGGTTGTTCTGTGGTGTCTGCACCTGATGGACGTCTGCTATATGGTTCGTAGTATTGGAAGCAGAGGCGTTGGTGCCACTGGTTGCTGCATTGGAGTAAGTCCCACTCCCAAACAGAGCATTGGTGTTGCTGGAGTATGCACGAGGCTTTGCTTTCGGGGGATTAAAAGATTCCCCTTTTGACAGAATCCCGCTTTGTAGCGCATCCTCGATGGCCAGGCCAGAATCGAAGAAGGTTTCAAAATTTGCAGATGCTTGGGCAAGGACCAGATGCTTAGCATAGTCTGCCTGGAGATTCCGAGAGATGATGCGGAGTTGGTCTTTCTCACTGGGGCGATCAGTCATTAGAGCCGCCTTAGCTCTCCATCTCTTGACAAAATTCGCAAAGGACTCATTTGCCTCCATCTTTGTGGATTCCAGCTCCCTTGTGGTCATTTTCAGTTGAGAGTTATAACTGTACTGTGAAATAAATGCAGTCCCGATATCCTCCCAAGTCCTCCTTTTGGCGATGTCGAGTGACAAAAACCAATGAAAAGCAGGGCCCGAGAGGGTTTGAGGAAAGAGCTGTGACATGGCCTCAGGCTCAACTGAAAGCAGCTTCATCGCAGCATGGTAACTGTAGAGATGCGTCCGAGGGTCACCACTTCCATCGAACTTCGCCAAGTCTGGCATTTTAAACTTTTCAGGAAGGTTGGCATTGGGATACAGGCAGAGTCGATCTACGTCAATGCCACCAGTAAGTCAATGCCACCAGCTTTGACTTTTTCTGTCTTGGCAATGGATTCTTCAAGTTTGGCCATTTTGGCCATGAGAGCAGTAATGTCTGGATTTGCAGGGGGTGCCCCACCTGCAGCAGGTGCATGAACGATGCGGGGGTTGTGCTGAAAAATGACACGCCCTGGATTGTTCAGATCTTCGATCATAATAGGCTATGCATGCGGATCTTCTTCGGCCTCGCTTTCCTCCTCAAGTGGTGGTGAAATGCGAGTGTCGAAGAGCTCGTTTAAACGGGTGATGTTAGCAACGGTTTGGGCAGCCCTTTGCTGGATTGTAGTGATGCTGTTTTGAAGGTTCATGAACATTTGTTCAACAGTCAGTGGTTGGCACTCTGGGTGCTATGCCATGTTGAGAGTTTCTGAAGTACTTGATGCAGGAGAAAGGATCGGAGATGCCGGCTACGAGACCTCCGAAGACCGGTGAGCTTATCCGTAAGGAAGCCAATGAAGGAAGCGAAGAGTCTTCCATTGTGACTGACTGGGATTGCAACCTAACTAGCCTTTGACTCGGATTCCGTTGCAGACGTTCCCAAGCGGGTTTGCCAAATTGCCTCGATACTTTCCTTGGCGATGCAATGGCTTAGAACTTATTGCTTTACAATAAAAAGAAGCCTCAGTAGGGATCCTGCAGCAACTTTAATCTAAATAAAAGACTAAAGCAATGCAGCCAGCGTCGTCAGTGTTGCCCTAAACTCTAAGACTAGAAAACAAGTCTGTCTCGAGCTGATCAGGCACTGCCAGAGTCCTCAGAATTCTTTTCTGAGGTGTACTCTTACTTTGAAGCAACGAGACTAAGGGATGTCGAAAAGAGTCTTAAGCCTTTGGCTATTCTGCAAATCGGAGTTTCAACTTTGTAGTCAGAACGACTTGGTGTGCATGTCATGAAACTATAACCAGAAATGGCATGAGCGGCACTGCGCTGTTAGCCGGGCGGTGTAAGTGACGAGGCACTTGTTACCTAACTGGTGTAAGCATCGTGGCATGTTCTTTGTTGTTCCTAGTTTTCTGTTTGAAATCCCGATCGGGTATAATAGTCAAGGGTGTAGAAAACTTTTGATTTCCCGAAGTCCTTACTGTTCTAAGGATTCGGAAAAGCTGACAACATGTATCGATGAGATACACGACTCATCATCGGGCCATAACAATGCCCCAAACAGCCCAAGACATACTTGTAGGAACAAGAACCTAGAAGCCGCCCTAAACATGCTCCTACGCAAGACGGTATGATGTACATTGCATGCGATAGGGAAAGCAGTAACACATAGACAGTATATGGGGGTTAGATGCAAATATATGTTACCCTGTAGGTACCTGTCCTAGTTTGGAAAGTGCTAGTGCTTTGTATATGCAAAGGCTGGTTTTGGCTTGTAATAGGTTCCTTGGACTAGGGCCACAGATATACCTCCCGTCACCCGCAATATCGCTGAGCAACAGTCAAACGGTAGCATGACTCGTCATCGTTGAAGGTTGTTGGTCATTCGGGGTCCCCGGGCTTCAGTAAACCGTGCCGGATTGCCAAAACGATCCAACGAGGCTTATCCCACATCGATGCAAATGGTATGCTAGAAATTGATTAAGAAGAAGAAGAATCACAAAATCGCAAAATGCCTTTTCAAGCTCGGCTCACTTTATTTAGTCCGTCTTTAGAGGATACTACGTAAGTGAACATACGCAAAAGTCCCAGATCAGATTGGCCGTACACGGGGTCCTGTTAAATCACCATTCCAACCTTCGGTAGCGCGAAGCTCACCGTTTTGACAGACTTTTTAGGAATTGTTCGTAAGCGTATTAAACTCTAAGTATGAATTAATATTGGTTCGATTATCCCCAGCAGAGTCGCCACTGTGGGCAGCATGCCCTTGGAAAAATATAGGGATTTCGTTCCCCGTCTTGCCAAAGCGGCCCGGAAATCGAGGGATAGCGAGTGGAGAAGCAGGCACTCGCAAAACACAAAGTCGCTACTTGTAACGACCCTGATTTTTGGTCAATAAAAAATTTCGCTAAAAATTTGAATTTTTATTTTTATACTTGGATTTCATTTTTAACATCCAAAAAAATCGGTCGTTATTGACTTATAAAAATTTTATTGTTATATTTGAAAATTCTTTATTTTATAAATCCCTTTTAGCGATTAATAATCCGTCATAATTAGATTTATGAATTAGGAGATTGGAATTCATCGCCCGGGCATTAAAGTCATTTTCTAAAAGACGAGTATGCCTATTAAGACCTTGGTATAGTTACTTGGTAATTGTAGTAAAATCCTAGAATTTATTTTCTCTAAAATCCTACTTAGCAAGCATAGTTAGCTTTAACCGATTAGTTAGCCAACCCTAACTACCGCCTGGCTTAGTTACGTTTCCCCAACCTAGAGCGTTGCATCGATGCCAAAGTGGTTAATTTTCGCCTTTGCCTTGACCGTTGACTTGACAGCTTTCGCTTAGCTAGGCTGCTTGGCGTCGCCATCGTCGCGCTTGCTTTCGCCTTGGCATCGGCTCACTGTTGGGCGTCGGCCGCACGCTTTGCCTTGCCTTGCCGTTGGCTCATTACGCTTTGCCTTGGCGGCGGCTCGTCGATGCCTCGCTTAGGCGTCGGTCATTGTCGGGTTGCTTTCGCCCTGCCGCCATCGTTACGCCTTGGCATCGAAGTCACGCTTGCTTCGCCTTGGCCATGCTCACGCCGCTTGGCCACCGCCTTGCTGTGGCTGCCTTGGCCGTGCTCACGCCGCTGTCAGCCAGCCATTGGTCGCTTGTTGAGCCAGTCGCTTTGGCCGCCATCGCACCGCTGTTAGCCATTGCTGGCCAGCCTTGTTTGTACCAGTGCTGGCTTGGCCATCGGGCCGCCTTGTTGGGCCATCGCTGGTTTGGCCCCATACTTGTTGAGCCGTCGCTTTGGCCGCTGGCATCGTTTGGCCACCAGTCGCTTTGGTAGCCGCTACTACTTGCCATCGGGTCGCTGGCGCCGCTGGCCGCTAGCCATCGGTCTGCTTTGGCCTTGTTTGGCCATGGTCGCTTTGCCACCGCTGGCCACCGCTTTGCCATACGCCTTGCCACCGCTGGCCACCGCTGCCGCCAGTCGCTTTGGCCACGCCACACCTTGCCTTGGCGTTTGACCTAGAATTTCCTTTACCCATTGGTCAATAGGTAAACCTTGATTTATCTCCTAAGTACGAGATTAGATTAGTTTAGTGCTTAATTACAAAGTATTACACTTTTAGTATTAACCGTTGGATAATAACCGTTAGGAATTTTATTAACCATTGGACGATAGGCTAGAATCCTAGCCATTATTACCCATTGGTTATTAACCGCTAGGAAAGTATTATCCTTTGGATAATAGTTAGTCTTGACAATCATGTGCTAAAATGATTTAATTAATAGATTTGGCATGTGTGAAATCCAATAAAATAAGATTTGTTCATTAGATTATTAGGTTAGTACATAGTACTTTGGATGAAGTAGAATACTTAAATGGATATGGGATTCTCCCATTCCTAGCCTAGATTGAGAAGTACTAGACTTTACATATTATATGTATGTACTTATATATATATATATAGATATACATATATATTATATTGTATATGTGCATGTGTGTATTAGAATATAATAATTAGAAAACCTATATTACTAAAAAATGTGAATTTTATGAATAACCCAAAGTACATATATATATATTACTATATGTATACCCTTTTATAGTACAAACAAGTGGGAGAGAGAGAAAGAGAGAGGGAGAGAGAGAGAGAGAAAAGCCGAGAGAGAGGAGAGAGAGAGACCCGAGAGAGAGGGAGAGAGAGAGAAAGAGAAGGAAAGAGAGGGAGAGAGATGGTACCTTGAATTGACCTAGCTCTTCCATTGTACCTTAGTGATCTTTTCCTACAAAATCTATGTACTAAATGTCCTAAATACATTTTCAATTCTTGTACAATCCTTCCAAGCCTAAATCCTCACTCTTTCCTTTGTCATCCCAATCTTGTCCTTTTATTATATATATATGTGGTTATATATATATAAGTACAATGTACCAAAGAGAGAGAGAGAGGAGAGAGAGGCCGAGAGAGAGATTGAGAGAGAGAGAGAGAATGGAGAGGGAGAGAGAGTGTGTGATATGTGTGTGCAAGTGGATTGACCTAGCATAGGCCATCTTGTCCTTGTATATGTATATAGTTGTATATATATATATATATATAAATATACATAGTACAATGTACCAAAGAGAGAGAGAGAGAGGAGGAGAGAAAGGCCGAGAGAGAGAGAGAGAGAATTCGGATGGGAGAGGGAGAAAGAGAGTGATGTGTGGAACCCAAGTACAAACCAAATCTAGACTTTCTTGCATCACAATGTACCATGAAATCTAGGGTTTCTTGTGCTTTCACTCCAAAGGACAACCAAAACCATTTTCCTATAATTTCCAAGGACTTGATTGGACCAAAATCCCATTAAAATAGATTAAACCTAGTCCTTGTTTGGAAGGAAGAACAAGGAAGGTCTTTGGATGGTCTTTCAAGGCATGACTTCACTTGGATAAAAGCCTTACCCATTGGATAATGGGAGAGGGGCAGCCGGCCATATGGGAGGGAGAGAGCCCTTCATTTGCCTATAAATAGGCTTCTCATTCTTCATTTAACTCACACCATTCCAACCTCCAACTTTTCTCTCTAGGAAGCATAAGTATTCTTGTAGTTTAGCTTTGTTCTTGAGTGTTCTTGAGTGTTCTTGAGGTTCTTCCCTAGGCTTCAAGAAACACCTCTAGTACCGCCACTAAACCGCCCTACGACCACCCTTTCGATCCAAAAGTAGTAGTCTAGTAGTCAAGATCAAGTTTCGAGAGAAACCTTTCTCTTTCGAAGCTAACGAAGGCCACCTCCTAAGCCGTTACTCCGTCCGTAGGAATTTCCAACCTAGCTAATTCGGCCCCGACTAGTTTCGGATCAAGGTAGAATCTTCCGTACCCATTTCTCCAAAGTATAGGTACTTATGTTAGTTAGTATGCATGATAATAGTTTATGTCTTAGAACGTTGGATGCATGATAGTTAGTGAACTTACTATTGGATGATTAAGCATAATTAGAATCAACTTAAGATATAACTTCGTGTAGAAGTAATCGCATGTTGATCTTTTAACTTAACTATAAGCCTATATTCCATTGCTTGTATTACTTGTGGTATATTAACAAAGCATATGGTGGATTACCACCCCAAGGGCGTCCGCACATGTGCCGTTATGCTTTAAGTAATGGTTATGGACATGCTATGTACTTGCTTGGATTATACTTACCTTAAGTATGCATAGTAAATTTCTAAACATGAGTTAAACGGTTAAGGTATCAAAGCTAGTTAGCAAAAACTTGTTTTACTACAGTACTAAAGAAGAATGAGCATGTCAAATAATGAATTTCTACGCCAATAACCATATATTGTTTTAAAAATCCCACAAAGGAAGAAAGAATGGATATTTCAAAATATATTATTGTCTTGAGGATGATTATGAACATGTATGCACTACTTGTTGCTGATAAAACATAAGTGGCTTTAAGAAATAATTTGAGTACGATTAGGTAATATAGAGTTGGATGATCTTGCTAGTTTAGTTTCAAGATTACTTTCAAGTGATTTGTCCCGCCAGGAGTCTATGCATGATTACGAGACAAGAGAACCAAAAAGTAGAAACATGACATTTAAGGAGTGGTTGATATGGATAAAAGGATTTTGAGACTACATAATGGCCGGACTTGGTAGCCTTATGTGAGTTGTGAAAACCCGCAAGGTGGCCGGACTTGGTAGCCCTTTGTGCGGACTTGCGAAAACCACAATGAGGCCGGACTTGGTAGCCCCTTTGTGTAGATTGCTAATGGAGCCGGACGTGGTAGCTTCATTGGTAATTGGGCTTGGTTATCCGCGGAGAGGAGCCAATGCGAGATTTTGTAACGTGGCCGGACTTGGTAGCCCGTTGAATGAGAAATGATTTTGGAAATAAAATGGTGACACAATACGATGAGTCGCGTAGGAGAAACCAAGAAAGGCATGACACCAACGTAAGCAAGATAGTGATTGTGGATGTATCATGGTTAATTATGTTGTTTAATGAGCATGGGTAATCATTTATATGACTCTTTGTTGTAAGTTATGGGTTAGCGGGTTGGATTATTCTATTGAGCTTCTGTAGCTCACGGTGTTACCTTTTGGTGACCCTGACATATTATACTGGGGGCGACGCTGGTATAATGTGTCAGATTTCATAGATGAGCAGCAGGAACAGTACACCTTGGAGGCCTTTGGAGCCGAGGAGCTTGCAAGGATGGAGGAAGAGGCGGAGCAGTAGTTAACCTTAGATTATCCCCTCATTTGAATAAAAGTACTCTTGTGAGACTTATGTTGTAATAATGAGCTAGACTCTCCTTAATTTATTCAATAAAATGTTTATTTAACGTACCCAAAATTCGGGGCGTTACACTACTCGGGTTTGAAGGTCCGCCACCCAAGGAACCGTATTTCGAAGCACCTGCCGCGTTGTTTGATTTGAAAAAGTGAAGGAACCAGTCCGTCATAACCATATCTGGGTTCGGGAGCTAGGTTACGAGAGGGGAAGGTTTTTAAGGCACCCCTCTCGCCCAATCCGGAGATCGGTCTCTACTTAGACATTTTGTGAAAATATTTGTGATTCGATTTCTTCTTTAACCAATTTTAAGCCAGTTAGGGTGGGGTAACAGTTAATCGGGGATTTTAAGACCGTAACAAATTTGCAAGATGTGATATATAATGCGTAAATGAACGGAATACTATGAAAATGGGATAAAACCTGACCCTTGGTCAGAAATAAACCAGGCTGCTTACAAAATGAATGTGCCATACACCATGGCCACCTTTGCATGCATGGATCTACGTGCATGCAAAGTGGACCATCGCGCGACACACTCAATCTCTCGCGCGAGGGTTCATGACTCACCACAAGTTGAATTTTATCCCCTTCTGGCTCTGGAAGGACCAGTGCACACCCAGGAGGCAAACCAAGCAGTTTATATGTACTGAAAGTAACTAAATATTTATAAATTAATACAAACAAGAGCCAAATGAATTGAGTTGCAACCCCTAAACAGTGGGGGTGTTATAACAAAGGCCAAGGGCCTAGCTGCTCATGCAAGGGCAGCTACTGGAATCAGGAAGACCATCGCGCGAGACAGTGTTTCCCTCGCGCGAGGGT
Source organism: Rhododendron molle (assembly GCA_025413875.1). Lineage (NCBI taxonomy): Eukaryota > Viridiplantae > Streptophyta > Magnoliopsida > Ericales > Ericaceae > Rhododendron > Rhododendron molle. The sequence continues at coordinate 24,038,542 of CM046393.1, forward strand.
CCTGACTAGACTTTCAAGAATTGCTTTGCATGCTCTGGGCTCTGGCACAAGTCCAGAAGCAACTCAGAGGCATTCCAACCAAATAAATAAGCAAAAGAAAGCTAAGCTATGAGTTTTAACATGCTGAACAGTGAGCTAAAAGGCCTAACATGCTTTGAAATGAGTAATAACATGATAAACAAAGAAAACCAGCATCCCCAAACCCCACGAGGACTATCGCGCGAGAGAGTGAGTCCATCACGTGAGGGTATGCTTGATCCAAGTTTCTTGTAACTCTGCTGACTTTAGGACCAGAACTGGTATTGATTACCAATCCTGGCCCTGACAGCCCCCCTCAGGGATCTAAACAGTAAGAAGTAAAGGTATTGTACCTTTGCTTGAAAGGTTTTGGAAAAGATTTGTGAGCTCCAAAGGCCGAGCCTTTCTTTTGGTTGGCATCTTCATGACCAAAACTCATATTTGCGTGTGTTATCTTTTATAGAGTTGTTTTTTTTTAATTTCCTAGAATGTCTGTCTAGCATGTGGAATGGAATCAAAAAATGTAATTTTTATATATATATTTTTTTGAGTGCGGTAGTTTTTTGGTAGTCAAGTCTTACGCTCACCCATCTAAGTCATACGCTGACTAAGGGAAAAGAAAACGAAGAGATCCTGCTACTACAAGATTCTCAAATTACTTCATCTTTGGAAAGCTTTCTGATTTGATTGCCACCCATATGGAATTACCCCGTGGGCAACAAGAAAAGGGGTCGGCTGATACAATCAATAAAAAAGGAGATTATTCTCTAATTTGCCGTTGGCGAAAGAAATAGGAAAGGGAATCAATTGGGCCGAGGTGCTGCAGTTACGTGAATCTCTAATAGCCGTTTGCGGAAGGAAAAACGAAGAGGGCTGGATGCAATAATGCTATTCTATTAAAAGAGATGCTTTGACCATATTGATTTTTGGAAAAATTGTTTACTAATTGCCATCGAAGTTGGATTGGACTCGGATTGCACGAGGAAGCGCGGCTGTTACGAGATGAAGGCAAGAGCCTACTTATTCACGAGTGGGCACTGGGGCTCAAGGATGAAAAATACAGAAAGAAAAATATCGAGAGTTTGTCTATGGTTCTTGAAGCAGATTAGTATTCTTGGTGCAAATTGATCAACTTCAAGAGTTTTACTCTTCATCAACATTCAACTGGTTGGAAGGCTTGAGGATTCAAGATGCGGACATCATGCAGGGGTACGATGAACGTGGATTCGGCAAATAGGGCTTAGGTTTTGTGGTGAGGATACGCGAACATTGAGTAAGGTCTATTTGTAATCGTACAAAATTATAGTGTATGATTCCTTCCCGTGGTTTTTTCCCGATTTGGGTTTTCCACGTAAACCTGGTCTCAACCTTTACTGTTCTTGTGTTAGTTTGATTCAAGTTGATAGAATTTCAAAAGTTCGTATTTTTAGATATTTCAATTGGTATCAGAGCGGGTCACTTTAGGTTGGAATCGTTGTGTTCTTAAGCGGATCCATGGTAGTATAGAATAATGGAGTTAAGTTCAAATCGTCCCCCTATTTTGGATGGCACGAACTTTGATCATTGGAAGGCTAAAATGACAGCCTATCTGAAAGCCATTGATGAGGATGTGTGGATGGCATGTGTGGTGAAATATTCACCACCGTTTGAAACCGTGGATGGGGCCACCATTCCAAAACCGAGTTCTAAGTATTCAGTTGCCGAGAAGACTGAACGGGCTATAAATAGTCGGGCGTTGAATGTTCTGTTTACATATGTTGATACGAAAGAATTTCATCGCATCTCAACATGCACTTTTGCTAAGGATGCATGGGATATCTTGGTCACAACTCATGAGGGTACTAGCACAGTGAAGCAAGGGAAATTGCAGCGCATCACAACACAGTTTGAGATGATCCGAATGAAGGAGGATGAAACTTTTGATGAGTTCTACGCCAAGCTGAATCACATCGTCAATACCAGTTATTCCTTGGGTGAGCCTATTACTCCTTTTCGTGTTATTAAAAAAATATTACGTTCTCTTCCTAAACGTTTTAAAACCAAAGTTGATATTTTAGAAAGTAAGAAAAAACTTCTTGAGATGTCTATTGAAGAAGTTGTGGGTCAATTTCAAACCTATGAATTAACACATTTTGATGAAGATAGTGTGTCTTCTAAAAGTAAAGTTAAACCTGTTGAAAAATCTATTGCTTTCTCTAGTACTCATAAAGAGCCACAAATGTCAAATAGTGACGAAGAGTATGACCAGGAAGCCTTGGCCATGTTTGCGAAAAACTTTAAACGTTTCTTAAAGAAAAAGACTAATGGAAAAGATTATAATGGTAGCCAAGGTAAGGGAAAATAGGAGTCCTCTAGTAATGATAATAATAACAATAATAAGGAACGAAAGGGAGTGAGAGGTCAACCATCGGGACCCAAATGTTATGAATGTCATGGGTATGGTCATCTTGCACAAGATTGTGCAAACAAAAAGATAAAGCAAAAAGTTTACAATGTTACCACATGGGATGATGATTCCGATAATGGAAGGTCAGGTAGTGATAAAGATGATGAGAATGTTGGTAAAAATTATCTTGCTTTTGTCGTAAATCATCAGAAAAATGAAGCGAGTGATGTTGAAGAGGAAACCGGTAATAAAGTATGAGTCTTAACACTACAAGAAAAATGAAAATACGTGACAAAATGGTGGTGAGGAAAGTAGATTTCGTCTCCAAATATACATATTTTGTGAGGAAAATATTTTTTCGTCACCAATTAAGAGGGCAGAAAAATTTAAGGTGAGGAAATTTTATTTTGTCACCAAAAACAGTTAATCAGTGACGAAAAAATAAATTTTGTCAGCAAAAGGGTGGACAAAAAAATATAAGGTGACGAAAAAATAAATTTTGTCACTAATCCGTTTCCTCCACATATACTTGCAACAATTACGTGACGAAATAATTCCTCACAAAAGGAAATACTTTGGGTGACGAATTCTTTTTTGTCTTCCATTTTAAAGAGGGAATTTAGATGATTAAAAAAAAGTAGGACGGCATGGCACGACACAACACGGTTCTAGTCAAGCACGGCACGGCACGGCACAACATGGTTCTCGTCGGACACGTCACATCACTGCACGAGACATGGAAAAACCAAAAAAAAAGTTATTAAATAAACAAGGGATTTTCAGATTATACTTTACTTTATTTCTATGATTTTTTTGATAATTCAATAATTTATTAATCTTTTCCTTTTATTTAACTAAAATAAGCTTTTTAAATGTTTTATATGATTAAGAAAATTTGAATCAAAATTCAAACATGATAATATATCAATTACCACACATATATTGATATACATTGCGTTTTATCTAATAAAGATTTTTTTTAAAAATACATAGAAAATAAATAAGAAAAAAACAAATTTTTTTTAAAAAAAACCTCCATGTGATTCAAATCCAAGTCCTAATGTCCATGGAACTTGACACACATCACAAACCACCAAGGCCTTTAATCATGTTATGTTTTCACTTGGAACAACTAATAATAAATAAGGGAAAAATGGTTTTAAAAAAATAATCTCTATGGGGATCGGACCCAAGTCCTTAAGGACTTGACACACATCTAAAACCACCAAGCCAACAATCTTTTTGTGTTTATAATTGGAACAAGTAATATATATTATATAATATATAATTCTATTGTATAAAAATAGGTCTCTTGTACGGTAGCCACATAATTGCGACACAACTATGATGATCCATACCGTTCATTTTGTTGTTCTTGGCGTTTTAATCACTCTCGCAAATTTTTGGGTCTATCGGGTTTTGGAAGCCCTTTCATCGGGACGTATATTCATTAATATGAAATTTTTTGTTATGTGCGATCGAGTATATAATGACAACCAATTTACTTCATTTTTTGCACGAATGATATAATCACTCCCACATAAAAGGTAGACGGTTTCGATTTTCAAAAAATATCTCGGTCGGGTCTCGAGTGATGCATTATAGGACTTTAACGCCTTTGGAAGTACCAAATGTGTTCCGATCACGTGGTTTCCGACATCCGATTATCACCTATTTAGGGGAGAATGATAAATTTGATAAGATCTTAAATTATAACGGTTTAGATCGAACATTAGAAAAAATGAGTCTGCAACTATCATTCAAATCTATACATCTAACTTATCTGGTTCTAAACTAATGTATGTCGCTATAGTCCAAAGTACGATAGCCACACGATTGCGACACAACTATGACGATCCATACCGTTCATTTTGTTTTTTTTGGTGTTTTAATCACTCTCACAAAAAATTTGGGTCTATCGGGTTTTGGAAGCCCTTTCATCGGGACGTAGATTCATTAATATGAATTTTTTTGTTATGTGCGATCAAGTATATAATGATAACCAATTTACTTCATTTTTTGTACGAATGATATAATCACTCCCACATAAAAGGTAGACGGTTCGGATTTTCAAAAAACAGCTCGGGTGGCCCTCGAGTGATGCATTATAAGACTTTACGAGAATTTTTCGTTATTTGGTGCATGGATCATGGTGTGACTTATGCACATGATCAAAACGTGGTTGGTATATATAGAAAGAGAGATGAGAATCGGCAGCCCTAGCCCACAACTCACTCTCTCTCTCTCGCGCGCTCTCTCTCTCTCTCATCATCATCATCATCATCAGATCGAAGATGCTCGCTCGCCGTGCGACTCAACGTTTGCTTGAGATACGTCAATCTTTCCGTCAAATTCCCCAGGTTCCCTCCTAATTTTCCCTCATTTTCTCACTTTTTTTCCGAGCAAAACGACTCCGATTTCTTTTTTTTCGATCTCATTTCTTTCTTTCTCTTAATTTATGCAGGCTTCTCGGTCCTTTTCCACTGCCCTAAACTACGTAAGTTTGATCCTCTAGGGGTTTTAGGTCTAGTGCAGCTCGAATTTTTTAAATTTAATCGAGTGATTATTTTTGTTGCAGCAACTTGATACTCCCGATAACAAACCCGACCTTCCATGGGAATTCAATGACGCAAACAAAGCGAAGGTAAAATGACGTTTAAGACTTCAAATTATTAGACGTTTGGTTATCCATCTACTGTATACGTTTGCGTGTGCATATTTCTATGGGAAAAATTGGAAGGATTTGATTCCCTATCCTTCATTTAGCCTCATTCCACTTGGTTTGATGGAATCTTTGTTCATTTAGTCTCATTCCACTTGATTCATTCTATTTAGGATCGTCGATTGTCGAGTGATTTGTTGATTCATTGATGATTCGGGCGCAGTAGTTAGATTCGGGGGTACAGTTGATTATGTAGTGATTTGGTAAAGCAATTGAGAGATGAAGAGTGTGATGCTGGACTGGATGGTGCTACTGTTTATTTTTCTTGTTCTCGTCAAGTTTGTGTTTCTTGTACTTGCTTGGAGTGCATCTCTATAACTATTGATTCATTGACTTTCTTCTGAAATGCCTTGCTTCAAGCTCGCAGTCAGTATGAAGTTAGGAAAATGCTAAACACAGCTCACTGGTAATATGCATAATATCCACAGCATATGCATAATATCCACAGCACATTTCACATGGGGTTGCTTAAAGATGATGGACCAATCTCAACACTGTTAATAGCGAGCTTCGCTTTGGTTGTCTTCTTAGTCATGACTCATGCTTAATAGAATAATGCAAAATTTGAACTAAAAGTGATGTGGGAAGAGATAGGTGGATGATTGGTATTATGATCAGAAGAAATAATTGTGATTGAAAATCATCTTAGATCCTAGAAAATGCTTACTGATGGCATCTGAAAAACAGTTAAGGAATTTTAACACCTTTTTTTGCTTATAATTAAACTGTGAGTTAATTGAACTAAGAGCATCTTCAGAGTCCAGCCCTTTCTCTTTTAATTGAATCCCTTCGCATCGGGTATGCGTCTAAGGTGATTGTGAGAACCTCTTATCTTTTCTCCTTATTGCATGTATCATTTAAGGTTCTCCTCTATTGTATAATTTGGGGTCAAATTTGATGGTGGATCTATTGCATTTGGATGTTTGAAATTGAAATATATAGGTGAAAGATTTCTGCAAAAGGAGGCACCAAGGCAGCCATGGCTCAAGCATCACATTGAAGTCGAGGACACGAAATAGATGTGTGCCGAAACTCTTTTAAGCAATAGGTAAATTGGGCCCTTTTTGAGTTCCTTTTTTGGCTCTTTTGTGGGTAAACTGAGAAATCTATTTACTCACAGGTTGCACATTCACTACCCGATCGACATACAGCCCTCAAGGTTGAATCCACATCACTATAGGTTGAATCCACATCACTATTTATGCATATACACACATTCCAGGAAATTGAAAGATTATAAACTCAAATGCCTGTTAGTATAGTTAGTTTTAGTTAGTATAGTTAGTTTTATTTGATTGCATTGCTTAGCCGAGGTGGTGGCATAACCCCTCGCATATTCTGTTTGCTGAGTTGAGGTGGCGGCCTAGCCCCTCCAGTCTGATAGCTGTTTATTTGATTGCATTGCATGAGCGTTAATTTTTTTATGATTCCCTCAATTAAAAAAAGTTCTCAAAGATGGATGATAGAGAATAATCCGCCCGACGAGGTGAAGGTTATTTCTTGTGCAGACCACATGGTCATGTTCTCTAAGCCTGTGGAACTAAGCTATTGCTTGCAAGCCAGGATAATCCACTTTTTGGGAAGTGTATTGCTCAAAATGAGATGAAGATGAGCAGTAAACATCAAATGAAACAAATAGAAAGATTAGTACTATACACTACTATATTTCGTGGGGGGATAGTCAATTCTTTCTAAGGAAGGCTACGCGTAGAACCCCCATAGGCAGAGAACCGTTTGACTACGTTGGCTTTCTCTCAAACGACAAAAAGAAGGAGATGACCACTGAAAACTTAAGTGGGAGTTGTGTGGTGGTTTGCGTTCATTCTGTATTTCGTGAGAAGATTAAGCGAGAGTAACACGGATGATTCAAGTCAGGGTAATGGTCAAAATGAATTCACCTAATGGCATTTCATTGCATAATGGCATTTTGGAAAAACTTCTACGATCTGAAAATAAGGATGAGCATGTCAACGTGCTTACGTGCATATATGCACCGGGCACCGGAATGTGTGTTTTTTGGGAAGATTTTTTTTAGACGAAAATTGGTTGCCGGTTTGTGATGTGTATATGAAAATCGATGGCACAACATGGCACGGCACGACACACGATTAAGGGCCGGCACGGTATGACACGACCTGACAAATAAAGGCACGTCACGACACGACCCGACAAAAAAAAGCACGGCACGGCACAACCCGACAAGCACGGCACGATACGACCCGACAAAAAAAAAGGGGCACGACACAACACAAGCCGACAAAAGGGCACGGCACGACCCGACCCGACAAAAAGGGCACGGCACGACACGGTACGACTAATTAATCGGGCATGGCACGACACGACACGATTTGAAAAAGGTACGGCCCGACATGGCCCGACAAAGCAAAATGGCCCACCAAGGCACGGCACGGGCACGGGCACGGCATGCCATGACACGATGAAGTAAACGGGCACGACACGAAGCACGGTTTGGCACGGAAAAAAATGGCATGGCACGGCACGATAGGCACGTTTGACACCCCTACTCTCTCTCACGCACACACATACACACAAGCACGCACGCACACACGCACCCCACCGGCCTCGGTCGCAAACCACGCCGTGTTCGGCCAGCAGTCTTGGAACCAAACACCCCTATTTTAGTTTTCTTGTTTATTCCTTGATTTTTTGCCCTATTGACATCTTAGCATAGTTCGATCAACATTAATTGGCAGAACGTAGTGCTTCGGGTGGGTTTTCGGCTCTGCATGTACGAATCTAGTTCTATCTTTGTTCCAAACAACCAGTTTTTTTGTTCAATAGGCAGAGATTTGTTGTATTGGCGTGTGTATGTACCTCTTTCTGTACCTTTACGAATGTGTTGATTTTGTGTCGATTTAGGGTTCATTGTTTTAATCTTGCAGACTGATTTGGTACTTTTCGTTCTCGCGTGGAGAGAAAATTTCCCTAGTGCTCGAATCACCTCTCGCTAGTCCATCTCTGTAAGTCTCTCTCTCTCTCTCTCCTTCGTATCCGGCGTTTCCCTCACTAAGCAGTTCTGCAAATTCAATTTGAAGAGACTAATAAGCTAGTATTAGCACCTCCCATGGTGGGAGGTGGAAAGTAATTTCCTAATTTGTTTGGCTTTTGTCTTTTGGGATTACAATTGAGTCCAAACCTGACTTCGCTACTCGGCACATTTGATTTATTTGTTTGGATTATTGTTGTTTCTATTTCACTCTCAAAACACATGCTCAAGTCAAGGGTTCCAGTGATGGTTCCACAACAAAGACGCGTGAGCTGATGGTTCCACAACAAAGACATGCTCAATTGCCACATTGCCTCTTGATCCACAGAATGGAGAAGAAAAGAGGAAAAATAAAAATAAAAGAGTAGTCTTTCATGCCCACTTGCTGGTGTTGAATGTTTCTGAATATTAATCTATGCCATTTTCCTGCAATATTTCCATTTCTATTGGTTTCCTTCTTTCTTTGCAAATTGGTTACTCCTTAATTGAAGCAATCTTTTATGTATTCACCAGCATGAATTTGTGTATATGATGTCGTTGCAGCAAGATGCAACAAATCTAGGCTTCCCTGGCACTTGTTGCCGGCGTTTGTTTTAAACCTCCTTTATAACTCCCTTTATAACCATCTCAATCTGCTCTAAGGTGGTGATGCTTGTACAAAAATATCACAGATAGGGATTAGCACTTCTCGTAGGGCCGTGATTGAAACATTGTGAGTTTATGTATAAGAAGTTCGGCTATAAAAGAAAAGGTAGTTGACAAAAATAGTTTTCATGTGGACAATTTGGGGCTTTAATTTATTCTCGAAATAGCTGAAAGAGGGTCGCTGATGCTAAACATCATACACCTTTGATCAATGAAGTCTAGCTACAACACAGTATGGATGCTTTAGTTTTTATGCTTGTGGAGTTCTTCTTGGTTTCTTTCTACTTATCTTACATCATAGCAACAGTTTCTGAATTCCTGTTATAAACAAAAGCCAAACATACTTTGACTGGTTGCTAAACAACTATTGCATCGCAAAGGAGCTTGTTGTCTTTTGATTTTGATCTTTTGGTTCTGTTTGTGGTGTTAACTTGTATTTTTCTTACCAGGGATCTCTGCAAAGCAACCTGTAATTTTACTACCTTGATAGGTCAAGGGAGCTCAGATGTCAACTGGTGCGACAGTTGCTGTTAAAGTGCTTGCAACAGATTCAAGACAAGGGGAAAAAGAGTTCCTATCAGAGGTTAGTGGTTATCGATCAAATACTTAAGGCATGTGGAGTTCAAAACATGTTACCATATACAACTTGCTTAGACAGATGTGTCCTGAAGTTAAAATTGATTTTGACACTAGTTCTGAGACATTACTTTCTCCCATATAAATGCATCACATATAGTTCTTGAAGTCTGTAGCTACCTCTATTTGTTAACAGGTCATGTTATTGGGAAGGTTGCATCACAGAAACCTTGTGAATCTGGTTTCCTATGCCGTACGTATTTCAATTCAGTTCTCTTATTCAATAGCTCTTGTGAATTCTGCAATATTTATTCCCACAGTGAGGTCAATGACAAATTTCCAATCTTATTAGAACCAATCAAAGCTCGAAATTTACTTTGTATTCTGCAATAGATGAGCATATTTTTTGATTTTGTGACAGGGGAATCTTGTCAGCAATAGATGTTCTGGTTGATCATGCTCTGGTTGGGGTGAGTTTAAGATCTTATTTCACATGCTTAGTATCACTGCACGTCCATAACTGAATGTATAGCTGAATGTATACCAGGCACTCTTAGTTTAGCTGAATGTATAGCTGCGAACTAGTCTTAGATGTTCAGTTTTGAGAGGGCTGCTACTAGATGGTGGTGTTGCTATTAACTTTTTGATTGGAGTTTCATGATTTTTATGTGGTGGTTCTTTGATTTTGTTGTTGCCATGATGCTGAGATACCAGTAAACCATTTCTCCCATTAATCAAGAAACCATACTTTCCAAGCTGTGGGCTTTATCTTGAGAGTCCATAAGAATCCATGAGACATGTCCCATAAGAGACATGTAGTTAGCCATAGCTATTACTGAGTTATTGATTTCTCTGATCCCTTGTCTGTTGTCTCTCGTAGAATCCTTAAAGTTGGCCATTCTGTTGATTGATTGGTGCTTCCTCCATGGTAAATCTATTGATAAGTGAGCTGTTGCTTGAGTAAGTTTTACATAAACTGTTGTTGAAGCCTGATCTTTCATGGATTTCAGTCCCTGGAAATTTAATAAGAGCACACACCAGAATAGGAAACCACGCATGCACCCACCAGCACACACACCACACCAGCATATCAGTCCTTTTATTTTAATGATACTACCGAACTATGATGAACGTATATGGTATGGTCTACCTTTCATGTTTTTTTCATGGGGACATTGATGCTTCGGACCCTATGGGTGGATGGACATTTTCGTGTAGAGTACTTAGTTCTCGTGGTTAATGGATGTCTAATTTGGACATGATTATATTGGTTTTATGAAGATGTGTTGGCTATTATATATGGGGTAATGTATAATTTATTTGTTTGTCTGAGTATTGAAATGAACAGGATAATATTGTATTGTAAGAAGAGTGTAGGTGATCGACAATCTTTTGTCACTGATTGGATTTAATTTGTAATTTTAGGTGACAAAATATTTTGTCACCTTTTTTTTTTTTAATTAAAAATACTTTGGTGATGAAATTTTTTTGTCACCTATGTGCTTAACTTGATCAATTACTTGCCACAATTAATGACGAAATTGAAAATAGGTGACAAATAATTATGGCAATGGTGACGAAATGTTTCGTCATAAAAAACACAATTGGTGACGAATTTTTTTCGTCACCAAGTGATTTTTCTGTGACGAATTTTTTCGTCGTCAAAAGGCACTATAGGTGACGAAAAATGGATTTCGTCACCAGGGAGGAATCCTCGACAACCTTTAGTCGACAATTTTTTTTTCGTCACCTATACTATTTGTGACGAAAAATATGCAATTTGTGACGATTTTCACTCATCACCTAATGTGATTTTTCTTGTAGTGTAAGAAAGAAAACTTAAAACTAGAAAAGAAGATTGACTGTGCTAATGCCGATTTGATTAAAGCACTTTCTGCAGCTAGAGATGTTTCAGAATCCTTGGAGTGCATTACCCAAGAGAGGAATGATCTGAAGAAGGAAGTGTCACAATTGTGCAAAAAAATTAAGTCACTGGAAGATCAAATCACAACAAATATAGATCTAAAAGTTACTAATGATGTCTTCAAGCGTTTAAGTGCAGGTTCAAAGGCTTTGGATGACATACTTGAGGCTCAAAGAAAAGTGAATGACCGATCAGGAATTGGATATCATGAATCCTCATCAAATCAAGACCCAGGAAATAAAAGAGCCTATGACAAACTCAAGGAAGAAAATCCTAACATACCTCTCAGTGGGGCAACAGATGAGGTAAACGCTCAAGGTATGCAAAGTAAGTCTAAACAAAAAATATTTTATAAAATGCCTACTTATATTCAACGAAATGTTGCTAGAAAATTTATTCTAGTTTGTCATTACTGTGGTGTGAAAGGCCTTATTCAGCCTAGGTGCTTTCAATTGTATGGTTTTCCCAAACATTATGACACTCCGCACCATAACTTGAATATACACCAGTATAATGATAATTTCAAAAGCCACCATCCTAAGACGTATAATCAACAGAAGCTTACTCCTAAAAATACTGCTCATAATGGTAACTATAAAACTCGGCCAGTATGGGTTAGGAGTGTGGACCTTCGGTGCATGGTTATTCATACAGCTTTTAAGGCCCGAAACAATCATTTGTGGTATTTGGATAGTGGGTGCTCTCAGCACATGTCCGGAGACAAATCTTTCTTCACGAATTTTGAAGAATACAATGGTGGATCTGTTACTTTTGGTGATGGGAGTAGATCCAAGGTTCTAGGAAAAGGAAATGTTAGTGCACCAGGTATGGGTACTCTTGAAAATGTTCTTTTCGTTGAAGGTCTTAAAGCAAACTTGATCAGTATCAGCCAAATGTGTGACTCTAATTATGAAGTCAAATTTTCAAAAAATGATTGTTTCATTTCTGACATGAATGGATCAAATGTTATGCATGGCACTAGGACTTCTGATAATTGCTATGGTATAGTTTCTGATAATGATTTGATTTGTCACTCTACGAAGTTGGATGAAACACATCTTTGGCATCAACGCTTAGGGCATATTAATTATAAGGATTTGTCTATTCTAACGAAGAAAGAGTTAATACTTGGAGTGCCTAAATTAAATTATCTCCCGGTCATGTATGTGGTCCTTGTCAAATTGGAAAACAAACTATGGCTATTCATAAAAAAATCAATGCTTTCGCCACTACTAGACCTTTGGAATTACTTCACATGGATTTAATGGGTCCCTCTAGAACCGAAAGTATAGCTGGGAAGAAATAAATATTTGTAATAGTTGATGATTTTTCACGTTATACTTGGGTTATTTTTCTTCGAGAAAAATCTGATACAATTTCTGAATTTAAATTTTTTGTAAAACAAGTGCAGAATGAAAAAGATGAGAAGATAGGGTGCATAGTGCGTATTCGTTCAGATCACGGAAAAGAATTTGAAAATAATGAATATGCTAATTTTTGTGATGAATTAGGGATACGTCATGAGTTTTCAGCTCCTAAGACACCTCAACAGAATGGAGTGGTTGAGCATAAGAACAGAGTCATTCAAGAAATGGCTAGGGTCATGCTTCACTAACGTAAGATTGCTATTAGGTTTTGGGCTGAAGCTGTTAACACTGCATGCTACATTATTAATCGAGTCTATCTTCGACCTAGCACTAAAAACACCCCCTATGAAATTTGGCAAGGTAAAAAGCCAAATGTTAAATATTTTAGAACTTTTGGAAGCAAGTGCTACATTTTAAAGGACAAGACAAAGTTGGGTAAGTTTGACTCTCAAAGTGACGAGGGCATTTTTCTTGGTTATTCTCCAAACAGTCGTGCTTTTCGTGTGTTTAATTTACGAACTTCCTCTATTATGGAATCCATCAATGTTGTGATTGATGATGTGACCCAAAATGAACCAGATGCTACTAATGATGTTATGTTTGAGCCTTTTTATGTTCAAGAACAGGTAGAAGAAGGTACCTCTCAAGATAATGATAGTAATGTAGATGAAGATGAAGACGATGAGGTGGAAAGCAAGACTCAAGATCAAGGTGAATCAATAAAAATGACAGATGGCTTACAACCCTCAGCTCGTGTTAAACTAAATCACCCAATAGAGCAAGTGATTGGTAAGGCAACTGATCCTATGAAAACTCGAAGACAGATTCGGGATGAGGTAACATATCTTTGCTATGTATCCTTAGTTGAACCTAAAAATATTAAAGAAGCTTTGTTGGATGAGTGTTGGATCTCTGCAATGCATGAGGAACTTCATCAATTCAAACGTAATGATGTGTGGGAGTTAGTGCCTAGACCTGACAACATGAACATCATAGGTACTGAATGGATTTTCAAGAATAAAACAAATGAAGAAGGTGTTGTAGTCAGAAACAAAGCTAGACTTGTAGCTCAAGGGTACACTCAAGTAGAAGGAATTGACTTTGATGAAACTTTTGCACCCTTAGCTAGACTTGAATCTATTCGTCTTATGCTTGCAGTAGCGTGTTATATGGGGTTTAAACTTTACCAAATGGATGTAAAAAGTGCTTTCTTAAATGGTATTATCAAAGAAGAAGTGTATGTCTCCCAGCCTAAAGGTTTTGAAGATCCTCATAAAAAGGATCATGTTTTTCACTTGAAAAAGGCTCTTTATGGTTTAAAGCAGGCACCTCGTGCTTGGTACGATCGACTTACTCGATTTCTTGTTGAAAATAAGTTTTCAAGAGGTAATGTTGATAAAACTCTTTTTGTCAAGCATGAAGGAAAACATATCCTAGTAGCTCAAATTTATGTTGATGATATAATTTTTGGTTCAACATCTCATTCTCTTGTAAAAAGTTTCTCGGAGTCAATGCAAAGTGAATTTGAGATGAGTATGATGGGAGAGTTGTCTTATTTTTTAGGCCTTCAAGTCAAACAACTAGATCACGGTATGTTTATTTCTCAATCTAAATATGCTAAAGTTCTGGTTAGCAAATTTGGTTTAAATTCCACTAAACACACTCGTACCCCGATAAGTACTACCACTAAACTTGCTCGTGATGATGGGGGTGGGGAGGTTGATCAAACGCTATATCGAAGCATGATAGGAAGCCTTTTATATTTAACTGCTAGTCGACCTGATATAGCATTTAGTGTTGGTATTTGTGCTAGATATCAAGCGTGTCCTAAGGATTCACATTTGTCTGCTGTTAAACGGATTATAAAATATGTTAGTGGTACTATCGACTACGGAATTTGGTTCACTCATGATACTACAGCTAATTTAGCAGGATACACTGATGCTGATTGGGCAGGGTGTGCCGATGATAGAAAAAGCACCTCTGGAGGGTGTTTTTACATAGGAAATAATCTTGTATCTTGGTTGAGTAGAAAACAAAATTCTATATCCTTATCCACAACCGAGGCAGAACATATTGCAGCTGGAAGTGGCTGTACTCAATTGATGTGGATGAAACAGATGCTTGCAGACTATGGTATTCCTCAAAGCCAAATCACTCTTTTTTGTGACAATACTAGTGCTATCAATATTTCTAAAAATCCTATTCAACACTCTCGCACTAAGCACATAGATATTCGTCATCATTTTATTCGCGATCTTGTTGAAGATGGTACTATTCTTTTAGAGTACTTAGATACTGAGCATCAGAAAGCTGATCTTTTCACTAAACCCCTTGACTATACTCATTTTGATTATCTTCGCAAATCTGTTGGGGTTTGCTCTATCTCTTGAATTCTCGATGTTTATCCTTGTTTTATTTATGTTTTATTTTTTTGTTTTGGTCGGTTATTTTTTTCTTAAAACAAAAAAAAAGGGTCGCTTTTGTGACTTCTGGGTTATACTAATGATTGAGTTGATTGTTAATGGTGTTTATGAATAATAACACAACAGTTATATGTGCTCGATCATTCTATCTATCCTATTCATGTGGTTTGTTATTTTGTTTGGGTGTCGCATGGTCTTGACATCGTGTCATACACTTAGTCACGACAAAAACAATGTGCTCCCCCATCTCTACTTGTCATTACTCATGAAAATGGTTAGGTTTGTCTTTATTTTCCCATAAGATTGACCAATTAGCATTTATGATATTGGTGGGTGTTTAGTCTACAAATGAATAAATAAATGAATCAAATACTTTATGCAATCAAGTTCGTTGAAGAATTTGCTCCCAGTTTTGAGATTGTGTTATGTGATTTAGCTTGGATTCGTAGCCTTTTTGACTCGAGTAATTAAGTCCGTTGGGGTGTCCTCTACACCTAGTGCCCTAAGACCATCTGGTTTGGGTGTCACTGACCTAAAGCTCGCTACACGGGTCAATTAGAAAGCTTAAGGGACCTCAGCATCTGTTCACAGTCTTGTGATTGTGTCATGTGGTTTACCTCAGGTTCGTAGCCTTTTTGACTCGAGTAAGTAAGTCCGTTGGGGTGTCCTTTACACCTAGTGCCCTAAGACCATTTGGTTTGGGTGTCACTGACCCAAAACTCGCTACACGGGTCAATTAGAAAGCTTAAGGGACCTCAGCATTGCACGCCACGTAAAATGAGTCAGAATGGGTTGAGGGGGAGTTTGTTTCTTACTTTGGGAGCTTATACGCCTATCAGTTGTCCAAAAATGCTTGGTTTGACTTCTTAAGGGGGAGTTTTAATAGACCTCCCATGTGTTCATGAGAAACCAAATATTGTATGTGTTAGAAGCTCAACGTAATTTGTCGTGACGCACACACACACTTTTGTCATTTTGTCTTGACCTATGTTACATCCAAATATACATCTCATAGCACTATGATAGGCTCATAGCATGTGACTGCTCATAATTTCTTCGTGTGATCGTTCAATGGCTCCCTTAACCTTCTACTACGATTGCGAGTATACTCAATATGTTGCGTTTTACATTTATCATTGTTTAAATTTTTTTTAAATTATCGAGAAAGAGAACCAAAGTTGACATATGTTTCTATATGCTCGTCCGCCATTCGACCGCAAATTTTGCAATCACCACCTTTCGAGTCCGTTTTTTGGTGACCCCTTTGTCTTTGGCTTCTGGATAATTTCGAATTTATTCATGGTTCAATAGATGTGGGCTGTTTTTAATTCAGTGTTCTCTGTTATGGACTACTTTTACTTGGCAGATTCCTTTGTCCTTCCGTGACAAAAAGGGGGAGAACAACTTACTACACGCTAATGCTAATATTTTTTGGGCGAGTTGTTGTTGATGTGTTTTGCAGGCTTTCTGTTTGAAGGAGTTAGAAACTTTGTTTTATTGAGTTTTGGTTTTGTCATGGAAGAGCCAAAGGGGGAGATTGTGAGTTCCAAAGGCCGAGCCTTTCTTTTGGTTGGCATCTTCATGACCAAAGCTCATATTTGCGTGTGTTATCTTTTACCGAGTTGTTTTTTTTTAATTTCCTAGAATGTCTGTCTAGCATGTGGAATGGAATCAAAAAATGTAATTTTTATAAATTTTTTTTTTGAGTGCGGTAGTTTTTTGTTAGTCAAGTCTTACGCTCACCCATCTAAGTCATACGCTGACTAAGGGAAAAGAAAACGAAGAGATCCTGCTACTACAAGATTCTCAAATTACTTCATCTTTGGAAAGCTTTCTGATTTGATTGCCACCCATATGGAATTACCCCGTGGGCGACAAGAAAAGGGGCCGGCTGATACAATCACTAAAAAAGGAGATTATTCTCTAATTTGCCGTTGGCGAAAGAAATAGGAAAGGGAATCAATTGGGCCGAGGTGCTGTAGTTACGTGAATCTCTAATAGCCGTTTGCGGAAGGAAAAATGAAGAGGGCTGGATGCAATAATGCTATTCTATTAAAAGAGATGCTTTGACCATATTGATTTTTGGAAAAATTGTTTACTAATTGCCGTCGAAGTTGGATTGGACTCGGATTGCATGAGGAAGCGCGGCTGTTACGAGATGAAGGCAAGAGCCTACTTATTCACGAGTGGGCACTGGGGCTCAAGGATGAAAAATACAGAAAGAAAAATATCGAGAGTTTGTCTATGGTTCTTGAAGCAGATTAGTATTCTTGGTGCAAATTGATCAACATCAACAGTTTTACTCTTCATCAACATTCAACTGGTTGGAAGGCTTGAGGATTCAAGATGCGGACATCATGCAGGGGTATGATGAACGTGGATTTGGCAAATAGGGCTTAGGTTTCGTGGTGAGGATACGCGAACATTGAGTAAGGTCTATTTGTAATCGTACAAAATTATAGTGTATGATTCCTTCCCGTGGTTTTTTCCCGATTTGGGTTTTCCACGTAAACCTGGTCTCAACCTTTACTGTTCTTGTGTTAGTTAGTTTGATTCAAGTTGATAGAATTTCAAAAGTTTGTATTTTTAGATATTTCAAGATTGAGCAAGGTTGTGAAGCTTGTGATGGAAAATGGAGTGAAAGATGGAAGAGGATGTGTGCTAGGGTTGAGAGCCTTAGTGTGCTTGGTGTTCTTCTTAACCTTTGGAACTTGAAAATGGATCACCCTTGTAATGAAAGACCAAGAGGGGTATTTATAGGAGGAGTGGAAGGTGTAGGAGGGTGGCAAACACCCCCTTGGGGCTAAACTTGGTGGTGAAGCTTGGTAGAAAGTTGATGGGAATGGTTGTGTGAGTGTGTAGTCCCAAGACCTGCACTGCCACTGTCCTGTGGAGAAAAACGGGGTTCAAATACTCCTGTAGACCCCCAGGCAAGCAACCAACTAGCTAGAAAAGGTGAAAGGGACTGCTGAGGACCATCGCGCGATGGAGTGGGACACTCGCGCGAGGGTTGCGCCTATCGCGCGTGGGTCAACAGTCAAATATTTGACATTGACCACACCTGTCAAAGTACACCTCGCGCGAGGGAGTTACTTCTATGCGCGAGGGTCAACCCCAGACCAAAGTTTGACTGGTTTTTGTCTTTGTCCTTTAAGGGTTTTCAAGGTTCGAAGGGGTTCCACACACACCGAGCTTAAACCTTTCCAACCTCAAGACTACTTTTTGATCTAACTCATCATCAGGGAAACAAGAAACCGTAAAACGGTCGGGAGATTAGATTGGGGTGTCTACAAGTTTATATGTAACTAAACTACACAGTTTTGAACAGTTCTAAAGGGCAATGAGCCACAACATTACTAAAACACCCCTTAAACAGTGAGGGGACAAAACAGAGGCCTAAGGCCTAGTTACCCATGCAAGGCCAACCACTGGTCAAAGGTAGACTGTCACGCGATGGTGCATGTTGTCGCACGTTGGCGCGCGAGGGTCTGAACCAGACCAGTGCTTGGTCTACATGTTTCTAGGTTCTGGGACATATCCAAAATGATCCCAAGGGTATCCCAAAGCAACAGAAATGTATTTTGACATTTTGAACTTGCAGTTTAAGCTAAGAAAAATAGTAAACTGGTTGTTGCATGCTTACAGTGATCTATATACATAGAAAGACACAAAACAATAGGAAACAAACACTCGCGCGAGTGTTGCACTCTGGCACGCGACGGATGCGCTCTGGCGCGCGACGGTTCCAACCACAACGGTTTTTGAAACCTTGTTGTGGGCAGCATGCCCATGGAAAAATCAGGGATTTCGTTCCCCGTTTTGCCAAAGCGGCCCGAAAATCAAGGGAGCGCGAGCGGAGAAGCAGGCGCTCGCAAAACATAGAGTCGCCACCTGGGTTTGAAGGTCCGACACCCAAGGAACCGTATTTCGAAGCACCTGCCGCGCTGTTTGATTTGAAAAAGTGAAGGAACCGGTCCGTCATAACCATATCTGGGTTCGAAAGCCAGGTTACGAGAGGGGAAGGTTTTTAAGACACCCCTCTCGCCCAATTCGGAGATCGGTCTCTACTTAGACATTTTGTGAAAAATACTTGTGATTCGTTTTCTTTTTTAATCAATTTTAAGCCAGTTAGGGCGGGGGAACAGTTAATCGGGGATTAAGCTGTAACACGATTTTGCAGGATGTGATTGCATATGACATGGATGGATGGCAAAAATGAAATGGGATAAAACTTAACCCCTGATCAGCAACAAACCAAGCTGCTCATGGAATGAGCGTATCTCACATGACAGCGCCCTTTGCATGCATGGATCTACGTGCGTGCAAAAGGGACCATCGCGCGATACATCTACTCCCTCACGCGAGGGTTTATGCCTCACCACAGGTTGAATTTTATCCCCTTCTGGGCTCTGGAAGGACCAGTGCACACCCAGGGGGCAAACCAAGCAGTTAATATGGGCTGGAAGTAAATAATTATTACAAATTATTACAAACATGAGCTAAATAAGTTGAAATACAACCCTTAAACAGAGGGGGTACCAAAACAGAGGCCAAGGGCCAAGCTGCTCATGCAAGGGCAGCTACTGGAAGCTGCTGGACCATCACGCGACATAGTGAGTCCCTCGCGCGAGGGTTCTGACTGGACTTCCAGGAATTGCTTTGCATGCTCTGAGCTCTGGTACAGATCCAGATGCAACCCAGAAGCATTCCAACAAAGTAAATAAGCAAGAACAGTTAATCCATGTGTTTTATCATGCTGAAATAGTGAGTTAAAAGCTTAACAAACTTAAAACAGAAGATGAAATGATAAAAACAAGAAAAGCCAGCATCCCTAAACCCCATGAGGACTGTCACACGAGACAGTGAACTGTCGCGCGTGCGTCTGAGTCCGTCGCGCGAGGGTATGCTTGATCCCAGTTTCTTGTAACTCTACTGACTTTAGGACCAGAACTGGTATTGATTACCAATCCTGGCCCTGATAGCCCCCCTCAGGGATCAAAACAGTAAGTAGTAAAGGTGTTATACCTTTGCTTGAAAGATTTTGGAAAAGATTGAGCAAGGTTGTGAAGCTTGTGATGGAAAATGGAGTGAAAGAGGGATGAGCAAAGTGACGGGTTGAGAGCCTTAGTGCTTGGTGTTCTTCTTAATCTTTCAAGACTTGTCACCTTGTAAATTCAATCACCTTTGTAAAGAAAGACCAAGGGGGGTATTTATAGGGGGAGTGAAAGGTGTAAAAGGGTGGCAAACAACCCCTTAAGGCTTAACTTGGGGGTGAAGCTTGGTGGAAAGGTGATGGGAAGGGTTGTGTGAGTGTGCAATCCCCAAGACTGCACTGAACAGTACTCTGTGTAGAAAAACAGGGTTCGGTAGCCCTGTAGCCCCCCAGGCAAGCAACCAACTAGTTGGCAAAAGGTGAAAAGGACGGTTTTGGTCCAACAGTCAAACATTTGACTTTGACCACACCTGGCTCGGCAGACCATTGCGCGAGGGAACGACTTCCACGCGTGATGGTCAAACCCAGACCAAGGCTTGACTGGTTTTCTATTTTCTTTAAAAAGGGTTCGAAGGGTTTAAAGGGGTTCTGCACACACCGAGCTCAAACCTTTCCAACCTCATGATCTGGTTCATCATCGAGGAAACAAGAAACCGTAAAACGATCAGGAGATTCAGATTGGGGTGTTTACAGTAGTCCCTCTTTGACGGCACGCGGAGCACCATTGACTGGTACGGGTAACGTCAAAGATTTCTAGACACCCACCAAATCCACCCAAAAGCCGATTAAATGGAAAAATGCGCAAGTATGTGAAAATACCATGCACCAAAGGATGATTGGATGGATAGATCGTCGCTGATTTGAAATTGGACGGATAGATCGTCTCTGATTTGAAATCGGACGAATAGATCGTCGCTGATTTGAAATTGGATGGATAGATCGTCGCTATTTGATGATAGGACGGATAGATCGTCGCTGATTTGAAATCGGACGGATAGATCGTCGCTAATTTGAAATCGGATGGATAGATCGTCGCTGATTTGAAATTGGACGGATAGATCATCGCTGTTTGATGATTGGACGGATAGATCGTCGCTGATTTGAAATTGGACGGATAGATCTTCGCTGATTTGAAATCGGACGGATCGGACAGATAGATCGTCGCTGATTTGAAATCGGATGGATAGATCGTCGCTGATTTGAAATTGGACGGATTGATCGTCGCTGTTTGATGATTGGATATACAGGCACGTGCGGGCGGACCACTGCTGGCGAAACCAAAATGCTCCGAATCGCAACATCATTCCAATATGATCCCAAAAGTGATTTAGGACCATGATTAAAAATCTTGGACTTAAATAAACAAAATGGGCCTGCCTGCTGGGGAAATGGGCCTGAAGCCCAAAAAGGAGTGTCGCGCGAGGTAGTGACTCCCTCGCGCGATGGTGGGCTTTCTGGGCCTGGCTTTTTGAAGCAGCCCAGACCCGGCCCAAGCTTGGTGGCTTCCCATATACACTTCAGACGTTCCAGAAACGCTCTCAAGCAGTTTCAAAACTCAAAACTCCCTCTCTAGTCTCAAACCCTTCCCCAAAACCCTTGATTTTTTCATAAAATCAACAAATCCACGCACGAAATCTGGCCCATGGCAGATCACGGTGATGGTAGCGGCGGTGGAGAAGTGATCGACCGTCCGGAGAACCGGGGAGAGGGCATGGCAGTGGAACAAGGAGATCAACAGTCGTCGAAAACTGTTGCAGACAAGGGTGCAACGGCAGTAGGAGGTGGCAACGGCGACTAGGGGCATGAACAAGAGGTCGCTGGTGGTGAGGAGGCTCGCGCGGTAGAGGCGGAGCCTCCGCGACAGACCAGGCTGGGGCCGTGGGGTCCAGTTCTAAATCTGTGGGCTCGAATATAGAGACAAAGGCCTCGCCCACAGTTGGTGGGAGTTCACGTGGTGTAGGGAGCAATGGGGTCAGGGGTGACGATATCGGGCCGAGCAGATCCCCGTCGAGGGACTCAGCGAAGGGCAAGGGGGTCGCCGTTGAAGAGGAACATGTCAAGGATGCTACTGCAGAGGAGACCATGGAGATTCCTGTGACATACCGGGAAGAGGAGATCGCGTTTAGACCACCGGTGACAGCGGCCACATCATCACATCATGTGTTGATCACCTTTGATGACATTGCCGAGCATACGCCCGACGAGATATTGGCGAAGCTCCTGGAAGATAACCCCGCCATCGGGGAGTACATCCTGAAAGCCAAAGAAGATCGGGCGAGAGCCATTAAGGCAGGCGAGGCCGCGGAGAGGGTCGAGAGAGCCGGGTTAGGAGGGCTGGCGGCGAATGTAGAGGCCGAAGAGAGAGAAGCAGAGGAGGCACAGGGACCGAGAGTGAGTGCAGTGGCCGAGGCGGGTGCTATGACGCGCCCTGAGTTTTCAGAGGGGACATATACGCCTCCGAGACCACACTTGTTCATACGGTCAGGCTTCGCTGGATATAGGCTGCCATAGTAGACTGACTATGACGTGGAGTTAGTGCTGAGGGACCCCAGGGTGCACATTGCCAATACCTGGGCTGAGGTATATTTCTTGAACAACCCCCTTTGTGCTTTATTTTGATATTTGCATGCATACCTTGTGTTGAGAATAGCATGAAATTACCTAAGATTGAAACCTGTGATAATGACAGAGTCCTTGATGCAGATGCCCTGCATGTAAGAATTCGAACCCACCAACTGTTGTAGAGTGAATATAAAACATGCTAGAATGAGAGAAAGCTCGTAAAACATGCCATGCACACGATAACTTCCACCAATAATTCATCGTCAAGCTGCAACAAGAACACCTCATGCTAAAAGCATAACTCGAACCAACCATCAAGTGGTAGTCCGTGTAGATGTCAAACCACAATGATATAGCCCTTGTATCACACGTCATGCACGCAAGGACTTGAACCAAACAATTGTTGAAGATGGCACCGAGTTCCAAACCACAATAAGATAGCTCTAGCGTTGTAGCCCATACATGCTATAACTTGAACAAAAATTTGAATCAATAACTTAGACCGTCCATCTGTAGTTACTCTGCCGCATTGATTACCTAGAACTTGAAAATGAAATTTATGCATGCTGACATTATATCCTGCTGTTTGTCTTTGCTGTCTGAAACAGGCGGAGCAGAGGGATATTCCCGGTTTTGGAGGACCATGCAGCTCCTTAGCATTGTACGAGGGGCTGCCAGCAAGGGTGAGGGAGTTAGTAGATGCAGCGGGCTTTAGAGAGTTATACAGACTCTGACAGTACCAGTCAGGAATGACCACGTTGTCCTTATTGCACTGGCTGAGAGATGGAGGGATACATCCAAAACCTTCCACCTGCCTCCTGGAGAGATGACAGTGATGCCGACTGACTTCGCGGCGATCACGGGCTTGAGGGTTAGGGGAGATCCCATCCCTTTTGACTCAGGGATACACGAGGATCCAGCGGCGCTGGAATGGTTCTTGGGGGAAGTGCCCAAGGTAGAGAGGGGGGTTGCCAGGTATGCTCAGTTGGCAAAATACCTGAAGAAGAAGCCGACCAACGAGCACGAGGAGGAGCAAATGGCCCGGGCATACCTGCTGTATCTGTTTGGGGCCATTTTGTTTCCAAACAGAAGGAGTACGGTGCACTTGTCGTACCTGCCGGCGCTGAGAGATCTGAAGACAGCCTCATGCTTTGATTGGGGCGGAGCAGCGCTTGGCACAACCTACTTGTTCTTTGGTGACTCCTCGAGGTCCGGGCAGAGCACAGCCGGCTATTGGCGTATCTGGGAGGTACGATTTCAATCACCACATAGTATAATTTCCATTGTACCAATTGATTGCATAGATTGTTTACGAGCTTTAACTGTATAAATGTACAACTTGAGACTGATGTACTTCCATTTTTGATAATATTGCAGCTCTGGGCATACGAAGTATTGAAGATGTACCCCCCGGAGTGCAAGCATCCAGACTTGAGCACACTCCCTCGCGCACTGATATGGAGCAAGGAGCATAGGGGTACCAAGGAAGGGAAAGACAGCCTCAATGCCTACAGGCTGTATCTGGACAAGCTGAGGGCGTCGTAAGTCTGACACGAGAATTCCAATGGTCAATTATGCATGCTTTTCATAGCTTTAATGTTGTCGCTGATCAATTACATATGTTGCTTGCTTCTCAATTCATGCAGATTGAGTGGGATCCCTGGAGCAGGGCTGTCACAGCAGCAGGGTGCTTTTAGAGCTAGCCTTGGCAATGGTACTTAGGGGATCGAGTGACACGACAGTCACTTGGCCACCTTGAGTTCCAAGTGCCAGGGTCACTCCCACCACGAACTTCACATACAGGAGACTATACACTAGCGGAACTGGAGAGGTTTACTAGGCCGGACACTGAGCTGACACAGCACCTACGTCCGACAATGGACTATGCAGCTTAGCAGAGAGATCACTTAGTGAGGCCACTTGGTGTCAGGGCTCGCAGAGAGGTCCAGGAGTAGGCACGCGAGGCTGGTGCAGAGAGAAGAGCTGCTGCCGAGATACAGAGAGGAGGAGAACGCCACGTGAGGCGTAGGGAGAGCAGGCCAGTGGTAGGCGGGCCTCCAGAGTTGCTTTGGAAGGTGGACGTGGTGGATTCCCAGGGCAATCCAGCTGAGGTACAGCTTACACCAGCACGTATAGAGCCCGCGGTAGTGACTGTTCAGGTAAACCAACTTCCATTTCTGTAATTTCAATACCCTTGAACTGTATTTGAAATGTTTGATGATTATAAAACATTCACAGGTGCCTGTGGAATGGGTGAACGAAGCCGTTCGCCATATGCTTGCTCTGGAGAACGTGGTTAGGCGAGCAGCATACGGCTTCCCATTGGAATTACGCTATCCATCACCCATAGCTCAGCCAGCTCAGGCAGCTACTTCTCGGAGGACCCATGTATACAATGATACACTCCTTTTTGCTGTCGATACTTAAGATACATAGCTGCCTTTAATACATCATGTCTGCTTTGAAAACATTTGAATACTGATGAATGGCTGATAGATAGCTTCCAATTGATAGATTGTACCTGTTAGTTACATTTGATAGACAATATACTACAAAACGTATACTAATGCAACATATAAATATGCAGGCACAGGGGCGGACGGCTTCTAAGAAGAGAGCGCGATCTCCGCCACGAGCACAGACCACCACGCCTCCGGCCGCTACATGACATACCAAGAGCTCACAGCCCACCGCAGCAAGCAAAGAGGCAGCCAGGAAGGCAGTGGCATGCTTGGAGGAGCGGTATAGGATAGAGATGCGCGACCGATTGGGCCAAGATGAGCTGGCCCGCAAGAAGCAGCTCATCTTGTCCCAGCCTACCGAGGAAGAAGAGGAAAAAGGAGAGGAAGAGGAGGGAGAAGAAGAGGAGGCAAGGAGCGGCTCTAACGACACTGTTGACGATCCCAACTACCTGCAGGATCCTATGGAGAACTTTGATGACGATGACGGTGGAGGCGACGACGATGATGACGGCGGTGCTACCGACTGGTTTGGCCAGTAGTGAGGGCCGATGAGGAGCCTGATGCACTATCCCCTGCACTTGACTTTTGATTTCGGGCCTGCGCGCCCAAGTAGATAGCTTAGATGGCCGACGTGCCTTTAGATACATTGATACTACTTTTTGGGAGGCCTGGGTGCCTTGTTGACAGTAGGCGAGTGTGCCCTGTTTTGACTTTGATAGCTTTGAGTGGCCAGCGTGCCATACACAAAGTACTTTCCTTTGGTTTGGTATGATGCAACACAGTTTCGTTATAAAATTTGCATCTTCACGTTTAAATCACTTTTATTATGCATAAAAGACATCAAACATCAACCACTAATACCAAACTTGCATTGACAACATACCGAGACTGCCCCCAGACACACGTGTATGTATAGGAGTGACTAGCTCGAAAGAAAACCGAAAATGTACCCTAGGACACGGCTAGGATACGAGGACACAAGAAATATAATGAAATTTTGGACATTAACCAGCCAAAACTCAAAATACTTGACTATGATTGAAACCGGCACTTCCGCCAGGTCAAATACACAAAATGTGACTTGCACGAGCTGACAGAATCGAGAAAAACATCCCGAGGAGAGATTTACCCTGAAAAGTGCCCAAAAGACACAAAAAGGGACACGAGACGCGAAACAAGACTCAAATATGTCCCGGACTGAAACCGACACCTCCACACAGTCACATACACTCCATATGACCTGTACAGCATGAAAGAACTTGGCAAAAACCCTTAGAGTGGATTTCAAACCTCCAAAACCTCGACTTTGAGTTGAAACGGGCCGCCGAGGGCCCAAAACCTTCGTTAAACGTGAATTTTTGAAGCTGACGCTTGAGTGAAGTCACTATGTCCAATGTGACTTGTGGAAGCCATAAAACATGCCAAAAGACCTCTGGAACCCAAAATGACCAAACCAGATCAGTGGCTGCTGTAAACTGTCAAACTGTAGATAGTACCATTGCGCGACTGTGTGAGATGCTTGCGTGAGACATGTATGTCGCGCGACAGAGTAGGATGCACACGCGAGGGAACTATGTCGCACGGTGAAGTGAGACACTCGCGCGAGGGTTAGCCTCTGCCAGGCTACCTCCATTTGACCAAATCAATCTTTTTAAAGCAATAGAAACCTCAAGGGGCCCCCCTTACGACCTGCATATAGTATGAGACCATAATTGGAGCATTCTTCACTTGCCAAGTGTTAAGACACCTAAGCCTTTAACTTTTCCTTCGGCATGACAAAACGAGGACCGACATTTCCAAACAAATTTCTATAAAATGGGGCACCTTGGTAGTGACATAAAGCACATTATCCCCTTTGAAAGCACAACAACTCATCAGTCATTAAAAATGGAGAGCCCACTAGCTGCAATGCTCGATCCTTGGTTAGCGAGAACCGAAGCCATCGATTGGACAAATCCTTGGTCTCGAGGGTTGGCCTCAATCAGCGATCTTCGATACGTGGGGCCACGCCCTGAGCTTCTCGAAGCTGCAATGATCCACTGGGATTCGGTTATGCACGTCTTCTGTAATTACGACAACAAAATGTGCCCAACAGTGGAGGAATTTCAAGCTTACCTGCCCGGCTTTGCAAATTCTGAAGTTCTCGTCGTTCCTCCGGTTCAGGAGAACATGAGCCATTTATTGCGGATGAAACTAAACATTTCTGAAGAACTGACGGCCAGCATTATCCACGACGGCGAACTAGACATCCCTCGCCTGATTGAGTTGTACGGGCCTGGAGGTATTCTAGAAAACCATGTCAAACAGGCGCACAAACGCTTTGCCTTTTCGATCTGCGCACTGGCGGCCTATGCACTGGTTCCTGCCAACAGGAAAGTCAGCCCTAGCGTAGTGAGCATGGCTTCACAAATGGGAGCTCGGAAGAACATCATCCCAACGATCCTAGCTGAAACATTGATCGGCTTGGATCTGTTCAAAAGCCGACAAAGCAACGTCTTCAGTGGCAGTCCACGGCTGCTCCAGGTAAAACCTCACTCAGCTCACCTTTTCCTGGTTTTCGCACTTTCTCATTTTACCTCAACGCTCGGCTAAGGATCACTCTAGAACCTTGTCTTTTCGCTCAGGCCTTATCTAGTTTCTCACTTGACTTTTCACTCATAGGTATGGCCTTCCGGCAAGGCTGGCCTACTTGTAGCTCCCCAGGCAGGCTTGGAACAATTCCCGAGACAGATACTTGAACGATCCCTGCTGTATCCTGAACAGGACATGGTGGGATGGTACATGATCCTGCATGACATGCAGTCTGATGACTTTGTCTGGAGGTGTCCATGGCTAATCATGCCTGAAATGGCCGTCAATTCCGCAGGCTTGGAAAGGGTGATAATTGCTGGTTTGGCCAGCTTTACCTTTTACATCCCAGGCCGTATACTACGCCAGCTAGGCATAAGTCAAGGGCTGCACAGAGCCGAAATCGAGGACTTTCAGCTGCCTGATTTCGATGTGCCCTCACTGCGCGACTATCGAAGATTTTGGAGAAATGGGGTGCTTGAGGGCCCTAGTCCAGACTTCGTGGACTAGCTGGATAGCCGCTACGTGGCATGGTTTCGCGCAGAAATACAAGCAAGGCCAGGGGGATATTACTGAGTCCAAGAGAGTCTTGTCTGTAACAAAATAAGTTCAAAAAGCCGTTTAGGCTATTCGAACAGTTTTCTTTGCTTTTGTTTGACCCTTGAATCCGTTGTATGGTATCGTTGCCGGGTATGTAAAATAAAAGAAAAGTCCTTAATCCCCACCATGATTCCTGTTTGCAGATGTCGACGGGGTTAAAGAATTCCAATAATCCCCGAATCTTGAAATGGAAATCTCAGTACATCCATTTAAACCTGCGTTGACCCGCTGGCGAAATACGGAATCCAAAATTCAGTTCGAGATGAAACATAAATGATTACCCCAAACAATCCAGTAGGCTGTTCTTAAAAACGTGAAAAGGAACAACCCTCGCGTGAGTAAGTGACAACCTCGTGCGAGACTCACTCACTCGCGCGACTATCCCAGTGTATCGCGCGATGGGTCTGCCCAGTACAGATGCCAAGTTCGATCCTTTTCAGAAAGTTAAAGCGTTGCAGACCCTGTCATCTTTGTTGGACGTCCAGCAAAGGTCTGGGACAGTCCATAACTTGTACCCTTGAATTGAAAGGATCTATACCAACCACCATAGATCTTTTCTTTGCAAAAGAGGAAATATCATGCCTATAAAAGGCCATATCTCTTTGAACGTAATGTACTCCTCATCGGAAGAAGGCCTCAGACAAAAAATGGCAAATCACCTCCCCACCTTAATTGGCCCATGGCTCGAAACATTCGTTGCAGGTGATTGGCTATCATTCCGGACTCACGGACTAGCCACATTTCGTTATCTCCGAAGCGTAAGATTGCGCCCTGAAATCCTATGGGCTGCAGTGCGGTTCTGGGACCCAAACGTCCATGTATTCAGATTCGGAGATGACGAGTCATGTCCAACAGTGGAGGAATTTCAAGCATACCTCCAGGGATTTACCTCCAGTGCGATTATCGTATCTCCTTACCAAGAAAGTATGTCCAAACTTTTGAAGACTGCACTGAAGACCTCAAAGGCTGCAGCGGACAGCCTGCTAAGTGGAGGGCAGATAAACGTAATGCGCCTGATGGAGTGGTACGGCCCTGAAGGTGACCTCACAGATAATGCCGTGCAAGCCCGGCGACGGTTTGCTCTATCGATCTGTGTGCTGGCTGCGTACCTGTTGGTACCTGCAGATGGACGGGTTAATCCCTCGTTGGTGCATGTTGCCAACCAGTTGGGTGTTCGAAAGAACATAGTACCCATGGTCCTCACGGAAACGCTCATGGGTTTGGACCTAGCAGCTACTAGTCAAATCGAAATATTTGGCGGCAGCCCGCTCCTATTGTAGGTAAACTCTCACTCAGCTCACCTTTTTCTGTCTTTCGCACATTCTTCTTTTACCTCGTCACTCAGCTAAGGCTAATATCGGAGTTTCTGACTTGTTTTTCCGCTCAAGTTTTATAGAGCTCCTTACTTTTCTTTTCACTCATGCAGCTATGGTTATCAGACAAGCTGGGATTGATTACAGCTCCGGAGGTGAATTGGCTGCACCTGCCCGGGCGAATGCACCAACGAGGGATGCTATACCCAGAAATGTCCACGGAGCACTGGTATGCATTTATGAACAACCTGTCGCCACAAGTAATCGTCTGGAGACATAGCGCACTAGACATTCCAGATATGGCCTTGAACTCTGCAGGTTATGAAAGAATGGTGATCGCTGGGCTGTCCAGTTTCACATTTTACATTACAGGCCACATCCTTCGGCAGTTAGGGATGAACCAGGGGTTACACCGAGCTGGGGTGGAAACCTTCCATATTCCAGCATTCACCGCCCAGAACCTGATCGGGTATGAACACAATTGGGGCTTAAGGCAGCTTGGAGGAGCAGATCCTGATTGCCGCACCGACCTGAAACGTCGCTACAAAGCATGGTTACGAAACGAAGTTGCAGAGAGACAAAATGTAGACTGACACCTGACAAAGACTCCCATGATCTAGAATAAACTGTGAGCCTGCTAAGGCCTCTAGCATGTATTCTATTTTTTTTATATGCTTAACTGTTTTTAAGGATAATAGTTTGAATAAAATTGAAAGGTCAAGAACTTTCCCCTTTTGGTCCAAATATTGAACACCAAGCCGGTCATGAATGTTAGTGTGTATACCGAAATGGAAAACCATGGATCAAGTTGATTGATTATGGCCGAATCTCACAGAGAGACTGCCTACGTATCCCTTTTCAAGGAATCAGGTCAAAATGTAGTTCAGGCTAAGGTTCGCTCGTGTGTTTTGGCTCTCCTTTTGCGCTCTAATTTTTGCCGAGGATTGCCTTTTCAGGTTTTCAGCCTAGGGAGCCTTTGATGTTTGCCTATTTATTTTTGCCTAGACCGCCTTCGCAGGTTTTCAGTCTAGCAGGCTTGCTCTAATTTTTGCCTAGCACTGCCCACCCTTGTGGTTTTCGATCCAGCAAGCTCTCTCAAGGATAGTAACACTTGAGTTGATCCAGGTTGACCAGAGTATTGAATTCATTGCCATCCAGATCAATGAGTTGAGCTGCCCCACCCGAGGATGGTCTTGATGATGTAAGGCCCTGCGCGCTTCAGTCGGAACTTATCGCGAAGATCAAAAATGGGAGCACGGATTTCCTTTGTAACCATATCGCCTTCAAGCAAGTCATGAGACTTGACTTTCTTGTTGAACGCTCGGGCAATCCTTCGCTGATATCCCTGAACATGATACAAGGCACGGAGCCTCCTCTCATCAAAAAGCATGAGTTCGACGAACCTTCTGCTGAGCCACTCAGATTCCGTGAGTTCACATTCTGTCATGATCCTCAAAGATGGCACCTCCAATTCAATAGGAAGTACCGCTTCCACCCCGTAGACCAAAGAATAGGGTGTTGCCCCGGTTGATGTTCGAATTGACATCCTATACCCCCAAAGAGCAAGAGGTAGTTGCTCATGCCAGTCCCTGGTGGACTCTACAGACTTCTTGATAATGGTTTCAATATTCTTGTTGGCTGCTTCGACCGCCCCATTCATCTGAGGGCGATAGGTTGTTGAATGATGTATCTGGATTTTGAACTCGTTGAAAAGCTCCAAAACCCTGCCCTTCAAGTGAACCCCATTATCTGACACAAATGCCTGTGGAACACCATATCGATAGATAATGTTTTTCCTGATGAACTGAGCAACCTGAACTGCAGTGAGAGTTTTGTAAGACTCGGCCTCAACCCATTTGGTAAAGTAGTCTATTGCCACCAGAATGAACCGATGACCATTTGAAGTAGATGGCCTAATCATGCCAATAACATCGATGCCCCACACAGAGAAAGGCCAAGGCGAGGCCATTCCAAAAAGCTTAGAAGGAGGAACATGCATAAGATTGGCGTGAATCTGACACCTGTGACAGCGACGGACATAATCCTTACACTGTGATTCCATAGTGGACTAGAAATAACCTTGACAAAGGATTTTCCTAGCGAGCATGACACCGCTCATGTGAGGACCGCAAACTCCTTCATGAATCTCCTCCATTATCGTGGTGGCCTCAGCACCGCTGACACAAAGCTTGTGCATCCCACAATGAGATCTCCTGTAAAGCTTCCCTCCACAGATGATGTAATGAGCAGCCATTCTTCTCAATGCAAGTTGATCCTTTTTAGGGGCCTCAATCAGGTATTTGCCACTTTCTACAAAGTTCCATATGACATGGTACCAAGGTAGGCCATCATCGACATCATCGATGGTGCCGACATATTGATAAGCAGGGCAGTCCCGCTGCTCGATTAGGATAGGACGGAGTTTGACACCCAACGGAAGCTCAACCATGGAAGCCAAAGTTGCTAAGGCATCAGCAAACTGATTTTTCAAACGAGGAATATGAGTAAAGGTCACCTTATTGAAACGAGGAATAAGGTCTTCCAAGTCTTGATGGTAAGGTTTCAATCTTTCTTCACGAACTTTTCAGTCCCTGCTGGCCTGAGATACAACAAGGTTAGAGTCCCCAATGACTTCGAGCTTTTCAACACCAAGCGTTAAAGCAGCTTCCATGCCAACAATACAGGCCTCATATTCGGCTTGGTTATTTGTGACATCAAAATTGAGTTTGAACGCAAGCGGAATATGAGAGCCGTCGGGTGTTATTAACAGAACACTAATTCCATATCCTTTTTGATTGGCAGCCCCATCAAAATAGAGAGTCCACACATCATCGACTACCGTTAGCACCTCTTCATCTGGAAACGTAAAGTTTGAGTCTTCTGGCCCATCGACAGGATGATCAGCCAAGAATTCTGCCATAGCACGGCCTTTAACCGACTTCCTCGTAACATACTCGAGATCGAATTCAGCTAGCATGAACAACCATCGTGCTAACTTACCAGTAAGCGCTGGCATCTCAAATAGATACTTAAGAGGATCCATCCGGGAAATCAACTTCACCGGGTAGGCCAGAATGTAGTGTCTCAACTTCTTGGAAGCCCAAACAAGAGCCCAACATGTCTTCTCCAGAGCAGTGTAGCATTCTTCGCAACCGACCATTTTCTTACTCAAATAGTAAATGGCCTTCTCGACACCCTTATCGCCCTCTTGAGCTAACAAGCATCCCATAGAAGATGGATTGACAGACAAATAAAGTATCAGGGGCTTCCCAGGCACTGGCGGCATCAGAATCGGAGGATTCTGAAGGTAATTTTGAATGGATGTGAAAGCCGCTTGACACCTTTCTGACCACACAAACGGGGTATCCTTCTTGAGTAGACGAAACATCGGCTCGCAAGTTAAGGTCAACTTGGCGATGAATCTGCTGATAAATTGAACCTTTCCCAGAAAGCTTTGCACTCCCTTTTCAGACATTGGAGGTTTCATCTCAAGCACTGCCTTAATCTTCGACGGGTCAACCTCTATTCCACGAGAAGTGATCATGAATCCAAGCATTTTACCAGCTGTGACTCCGAAGGTGCATTTCTGTGGATTGAGATGCATACGAAACTTACAAAGTCTTTCGAAGAACTTCCTAAGTACAGGAATGTGTCCCTCCCGAGTTTTTGACTTGGCAATCATATCATCCACGTAGACCTCGACCTCCTTGTGTATCATATCATGTAAAATGGTTGTGGAGCCCGCTGATAGGTAGGCCCAGCATTCTTCAATCCGAAAGGCATGACCAAGTAATAGTAAGTTCCCCACTCAGTGATGAACGTCGTCTTCTCACGGTCCTCGGGCGCCATAAGGATTTGGTTATAACCTGAAAAGCTGTCCATGAACGAAAGCAAAGCATGCCCCACAGTATTATTCACAAGCACATCGATGTGTGGCAAAGGAAAATCATCTTTGGGGCTTGCTTTGTTTAAGTCCCTGAAATCGACATAGACTCGTATCTGTCCATTCTTCTTGGGAACGGGAACGATGTTGGCCACCAATGTCGGGTACTGAAAAACCATGAGAAACCCAGCATCAATTTGCTTTGTGACCTCATCCTTGATCTTCTGAACCCAATCCGGTCTCATCCGTCTGAGTTTCTGTTTCACAGGCTTGGCATCTGGCAACAGAGGGATCTGATGCTCCATTATCTCGGGTTCGATGCCTGGCATGTCTTGATGAGACCATGCAAAGACATCACTGTACTCAGTGAGCAGCTCTTTGAAATCACGATGCTCCTCTGGCGAAAGCGTTGAGCCCACTTGAACCATTCGGGGATCGTTCTCATCTTTCAAGTTTATAAAAACTATTTCCTCTTTTAATGGTTGAGCATGCCTTTCATCTTCCCTCTCGATGAGGGCACGGATTTCCTTGGGAATATCACCATCGAAATCTATCCCTTCATCATCGGGGTCAACACAGTTTATATAAAGATCATGCAAGTACTCAAAAGATGCCTCATTCATTTCAAAAGACCCCAACGGGTCGCCAAGTATGAGAGAGTCAAACTCGAAATAAAAGCTATGACGTGAAGGGCCAAGAGGCACAAACTCCGACTTAGAACTAGATTTAGACGATTCACTAGATCTGACTCTGACTCAGACGAAGACTTAGACTCAGAAGTGTCATCAATGCAACTCAGGCACGGTTTGAAAATGCAATTTTTAACACTACCCTTGGCCTCAGTGATAAGAGCAGTGGGGTCCTCGAGGGCATCGGGCCCGAGCATGAGCACTTCGGCTTCTTCAGCTTCCTTGGCCAAACCCACTTGAGAGAATTCTTGGAAGAACAGCTCCAAGCTCCCCTGATCGAAAGTCCCCAGCTAGTCAGTCTTCGCTTTTGGCTGATTAAG
Source organism: Rhododendron molle (assembly GCA_025413875.1). Taxonomy (NCBI): domain Eukaryota; kingdom Viridiplantae; phylum Streptophyta; class Magnoliopsida; order Ericales; family Ericaceae; genus Rhododendron; species Rhododendron molle. The sequence continues at coordinate 24,073,003 of CM046393.1, forward strand.
CTTCCTCTTGAATTCCAGCTTGGCTGGCTCTTCATCACTCTCAGACCAGGTGTCGTCGGCAAAGACCTCAAAACCGGGTAGCAGCTCCCCAATTTTCGGACTAATGAAGGGCTCAGACTGTCCAGTGTAAGCAGCATTCCCCACTTCACGCACAAAGTAACTGTCGGGATCACCATAGAGAGTTCGAGGTTTTCCCGTATGTTTCCTCCTTTTGGCAATTCCGGCAGAGGCGGTGTACCCCAAACCGAAATGGCCCGCAGAAGAAGGAAAGGTAGGGAACTCCGAAACTCCCTGCTGGCGGATTCCGAAGCCCAGACCAGGAAAATTGGACATCCTTAACATCATGTCCATAGCGATAAAGCTGATGAGATAGTCCCCGTCAACATTGATAGCCAAAACAGACCCAGAAGTGTCGAATGAGAAGCCCACAAAGTCAACATCTTCCTCACCGTGCATGATCCCCAGCACCGGTGTTCCATCTTCTTTGAGCGGGCGGATTCCAGAATCTCCGCAAATAGTTAGAGTACCAGTAGGTAGTCCCAGCAAGACTTTCTGATGAAGAGTGGATGGCACAGCCATGATATCTGATCGATGGAGCCATGGTCTGCCCAGCAGCAGGTTGAAGGTTGCTGGTATGTCAACAACATAGAACTCAACGTCCATCTCGAAGCCCTCAGCATCGAGCTTGAGCATCAGAGTGCCCTCGACCATACGACGGGTGCCGTCATACGCCTTGACAGCCAGGTTGGAAAGTGCAAAGTCTTTTTTGGCCAGTCCCAGACGATAGGCCACCCTCATTGGCAAACGTTGATGGCTGAACCATTGTCAATGAGCACAGTCGGAACCCAGAGTCCACGACACTTGACTGTAATGTGCAGAGGGCGGTTATGATCAGTTCCTTCAACAAGAAGATCCTTGTCGGTGAAGACCACGGTGTGCTTAGTAGTAGGAGGCAGGATGAGAGATACCATGGCCTCAGGAGTGACGTCAGCTTGAACTTCAAGGTGGGCAAGAGTGTGGCACAGCTTTTGACGGTGTTCACGGGAAGAACAAATTAAGCCCCAGAGAGGTATTGCAGCAGGAACCCGTTCAAGCTGTTTCTGAATGAGATCCGTACTCGTTACCTCAAGTGGTGCAGACATTGGGAAAGCAATGGATTCATTCCTTTGGTTAGAAGGGTTGGACGAAGTCCCAACTTGCAAATTAGTAGGCTGAAAAACTCGTCCACTCCTTGTAACGTTGAGAACGTTCCCCAAAGAAGGCACAGCCTGAGGGTCTTGATTCACATCCCAAAGATCAGACGAAACTTCCCCCAGTTTACGCTTTCCTTTGTCGGTGGCCAGTGCAGCTACCGGCGCTTCTGTATTCAACCCCAAGTCTTCAGTGAGTCCCAGAAGTTCAGATCTAGGATTGCAGCAACTTCACGCGCTGGCTCTGAATTTGTAGTGAAAGGAACATCCCAGAGGCCACCCTCGGCCAAAGAACGGTTAACAGCCCAGACTTCTGCCACCACCTGGACATCAACTATCTCGTCCACATTCCGAAGATCAGCCGGTGGAACAAGGCCCATAACCATGATGCTGCAGTCTTTCGGAAGAGATACCACGGGGCGTGGTTGATCTTCATCTATGATGTCGAGCACAAGATCGTATACAAGATCAGCTACCGAGGCGATAAGCCTGTTGATGGTGGAAGGGAAGAAACATTCTCCCAAGACACGGGTCTCTTTTTGAACCAAGTTGTCTTTAGAAAAGTGTGTCGTATGCTCAGGGAAGATATAGCCTTGGAGAAGCTCAGAGGAATCGACTGGAAATTGCCAACCGGGCTCAGGATCCCAAAAGTACTCTTCCTCGGGAACTTGAGGCTGAGGTTGCTGGAAGAGCATGTATAAAGAGATGCCATCCAAAGCCTTAATTGCCATCTGCTCATGTTGAGCAATCCATTCGGCTTCCCATGCCGGGTCGGGTGGAGCTTGTTCGAGATGTAGAGGAAATCCTTCCAACTCAAGTTGGAACCATTCTTGGATAAGAGGAGCATCGTAATCCTCACTATCAGCTATTGCCCAGCCTACAGCTTGCATATCAAGTTCTGGTTCTGGCTCAGGTAAGGCTGGCATTGTAGCTCTGAATCGACTTACAAAATCCTATGCAGAATCGGGAGAATCAACACCAAAAATGGGAAGATTGCGAGTTGACGTACGATTAAGTCGGATCTGTGGAATAGGACCGTCGTGAAGATCACTGATATTGTCATTGAGGAAATCCAAACCAGCTTGCAGCACCTGGGGAGTCGGTTTAGAAGGTTGCCCTATAAACATGAGTTTGGCATCAAGTTCTGAAGGCATGAGCACAAAGGGTTTGGGCTGACTGACTGGGATTTTATGGTCGGTGAGGTTAAATATAGTGGAAGTGGGATTGATTTGAATGGAGCTGAGAGAGATTTGGCTGATATGTGGAACAGCCTTGTGGTTGGGTAAAGAGTTAGAGAGAACATTGAGCTTCTGGGATGGCGGAGGTGGTGCCTAAAGAGTCCCTTCGTCTATAAGATCCTAAATTGCATGTCGCAGATAGAAGCAGGAGTCTGTAAGGTGGCCTGCTCCCTGATGGTAGGCGCAGTAGAGATCGGCCTTGAAGCTCGGAGAAGGGTTCTTGGGTAAAGGAATTGGATCCAGGGGCTTGAGATGCCCTGACTTAACCAGCTTCTCCAAAACTGAGGAAAGAGGTTCCACAATTGCAAAGAAGCTACAGGACTGACTGCGGGGTCGGTTGTTCTGTGGTGACTGAACCTGATTGACGTCGGCTATGTGGTTTTTGGTATTGGAAACAGAGGCGTCGGTACCACTGGTTGCTGCATTGGAGTAAGTCCCACTCCCAAACAAAGCATTGGTGTTGCCAGAGTATGCACGAGGCTTTTCTTTCGGGGGATTAGAAGATTCCCCCTTTGTCAGAATTTCGCTTTGAAGTGCATCCTCGATGGCTAGGCCGGAGTCGTAGAAGGTCTCAAAGTTTGCCGACGCTTGGGCAAGGACCAGATGCTTAGCATAGTCTGGCTGGAGGTTCCGAGAGATAATGCGGAGTTGGTCTTTCTCACTGGGGCGATCAGTCATCAGAGTAGCCTTAGCTCTCCATCGCTTGACAAAATCGGCAAAGGACTCCTTTGCCTCCATCTTTGTGGATTCCAGCTCCCGTGTGGTCATCTTTAGTTGAGAGTTATAACTATACTGCGAAATAAACGTAGTCCCAATATCCTCCTAAGTCCTCCTTTTGGCGATGTCGAGTGATAGAAACAATGGAAGGCAGGGCCCGAGAGGGTCTGAGGAAAAAGTTACGACATGGCCTCAGGCTCAACTGAAAGCAGCTTCATTGCGGCATGGTAACTGTAAAAATGGGTCCGAGGGTCACCACTTCCATCGAACTTTGCCAAGTCTGGCATTTTAAACTTCTCAGGAAGCCTGGCATTAGGGTACAAGCAGAGACGATCCAAGTCAATGCCTCCAGCTTTGACTTTCTCGGCCTTGGCAATGGATTCCTCAAGTTTGGCCATCTTGGCCCAAAGAGCAGTAATGTTTGGATTTTCAGCCGGTACATTGCTTGCAGGATTACCAGCAGGTGCATGAACAATTCGAGGGTTGTGCTGAACAATGACGCGTCCTGGATTATTGGGATCTTCAACCATAACTCGTTGTACGTGCGGATCTTCTTCGGCCTCGCTTTCCTCATCCAGAGGCGGTGGAAGTCGAGTGTCGAAGAGTTCGTTCAAACGGGTGATGTTAGCATCAGTTTGGGCTAACCTTTGCTGCATTGCAGTAATTCTGTTCTAAAGATTCATGAGCATTTGTTCAACAGTCAATGGCTGGTGTTCGGCCTGTTCTGCCATGTCAGGAGTTTCGGAAGTGCTTGATGCTGAAGAGAGCGTCGGAGATGCTGGCTGTAAGACCTCTTCTAAGACGGGCGATGATAAGCTTGTCCGTAAGGTGGCCAATGCTGAAAGCGGAGAGTCTTTCGTTGCAACTGACTGGGATTGTAACCTGACTAGCCTCTGACCCGAAGTCCGCTGCAGACGTTCCCAAGTGCGTTTGCCAACTCGCCTCGATCTTTCCTTGGCGGTGCAATGGCTCGAACTTTGCTTGACAATAAAAAGAAGGCTCAGTAGGGATCCTGCAGCAACTTTAATCTAAATAAAAGACTAAAGCAATGCAGCCAGCGTCATCAGTGTCGCCTCTAGACTCTAAGACTAGAAAACAAGTCTGTCTCAAGCTGTTCAGGTAGTGCCAGAGTCCTCAGAATTCTTTTCGGAGGTGTATCCTTGTTTGCACAAATGAGACTAAAGCATGTCGAAAGAGCCCTAAGCCTTTGGCTATTCTACTTGATCAGGGTTTCAACTTTGTAGTTGGAACAACTTGGTGTGCATGTCATGAAACTATAACCAGAAATGGCATGAGCGGTACTGCGCTGTTTGCCGGGCGGTGTAAGTGACGAGGCACTTGTTACCTGACTGGTGTAAGCATCATGACAAGTTCTATGTTGTTCCTAGTTTTCTGTTTGAAAGCCCTAATCAGGTGCATAGACAAGGGCATAGAAAACTTCTGATTTCCTGCATCCCTTTTTGTTCTACGGATTTCGAAATCCTGAAAAACATACATCGTCTGGATGTATGACTCCTCATCGGGCCATGATAATGCCCTAAACAACTCAAGACATACCTGCAACAACAAGAACCTAGATGCCACCCTAAACATGCTCCTACGCAAGACGGTATGATGTACAGTGCATGCGATAGGGAAAGCAGTAACACGTAGACAGTATGGGAGTTAGATGCAAATAAATCTTACCCTGTCCGTACCTGTCTTAGTTTAGGAAGTGCTAGAATTTTGTATATGCAAAGCCTGGTTTTGGCTTGTAACAAGTTCCTCGGACTAGGGCCACAGATATACCTCCCGTTGCCTGCGATACAACTGAGCAACAATCAAACGGTAGCATGACCCATCATCGTCGAAGGTTGTTGGTCATTCGGGGTTCCCGGGCTCCGATAAACCGTGCCGGATTGCCAAAACGATCCAACGAGGCTTATCCCACATCGATGCAAATGAGAATGCTAGAAATTGATTTAGAAGAAGAAGAATCACAAAATGCCTATTCAAGCTTGGCTCACTTTATTTAGTCCATCTTTAGAGGGAACTATGCAAGTGAACAATTGAAAAAGTCCCAGATTAGATTGGCCGGACAAGAGGTCCTGTTAAATCACCATTCCAACCTTCAGCAGCGCGAAGCACACCGTTTTGACAGACTTTAAAGGAATTGTTCACAAACGTATTAAACTCTAAGTATGAATTAATATTGGTTCGATTATCCCCAGCAGAGTCGCCACTGTGGGTAGCATGCCCATGGAAAAATTAGGAATTTCGTTCCCCATTTTGCCAAAGCGGCCCGGAAATCGAGGGAGCGCGAGCGGAGAAGTAGGCGCTCGCAAAACACAGAGTCGCCACCTGGGTTTGAAGGTCCGACACCCAAGGAACCGTATTTCGAAGCACCTGCCGCGCTGTTTGATTTGAAAAAGTGAAGGAACCAGTCCGTCATAACCATATCTGGGTTCGGGAGCCAGGTTACGAGAGGGGAAGGTTTTTAAGACACCCTTCTCGCCCAATCCGGAGATCGATCTCTACTTAGACATTTTGTGAAAAATATTTGTGATTCGTTTTCTTCTTTAATCAATTATAATCCAGTTAGGGCGGGGGAACAGTTAATCGGGGATTAAGCTGTAACACGATTTTGCAGGATGTGATTGTATATGACATGGATGGATAGCAAAAATGAAATGGGATAAAACTTATCCCCTGATCAACAATAAACCAAGCTGCTCATGGAATGAGCGTATCTCACATGACAGCCCTGTAGACACCCCAATCCGAATCTCCCGATTGTTTTACAGTTTCTTGTTTCCCTGATGATGAACCAGATCAAAAAGTAGTTTAAGGTTGGAAAGGTTTGAGCTCGGTGTGTGTGGAACCCTTTTAACCCTTTGAACCCTTTAAAAAGAAAAATAGAAAACCAGTCAAACCTTGGTTTGGGATTGACCCTCGCGCGTGGAAGTGATTCCCTCGCGCGATGGTATGCCTTGTCCAGGTGTGGTCAAAGTCAAATGTTTGACTGTTGACCCACGCGCGACAGCTGTGACCCTCGCGCGACGGTCCCATTCCCTCACTCGATTTTCCACTCCAGTCCCTTTCACCTTTTCCAGCCAGTTGGTTGCTTGCCTGCGGGTCTACAGGGCTATTTGAACCCCGTTTTTCTCCACAGGACAGTGGCAGTGCAGGCTTTGGGGCTATACACTCACACAACCCTTCCCATCACCTTTCCACCAAGCTTAGCCACCAAGTTTGGTCCTAAGGGGGTGTTTGCTACCACTTTTGGTCCTCTACTTCTCCTATAAATACCCCCCTTGGTCTTTCATTACAAGGGTCACTAATTTTCAAGTTTGAGAGATTAAGAACTCTTGCAAGCACACTAAAGCTTTCAACCCTAGATCACTTCCTCATCTATTCTTCACTCCATTTTCCATCACAAGCTTCACAACCTTGTTCAATCTTCTCCAAAAACCTTACAAGCAAAGGTATAAACACCTTTATCAAGCATCGCTTTGATCCCTCGAGGGGCCGTCGGGACCAGATTGGTAATCAATACCAGTTCTGGTCCTAAAGTCAGCAGAGTTACAAGAAGCTATGAAAAGCATACCCTCGTGCGAGTGACTTAGACTCACGCGCGACAGTCCACTGTCTCGCGCGACAGTCCTCGTGGGGTTTGGGGATGCTGGTTTTTCTTGATTTGTCATGTTATTACTTGTTTTAAAGTATGATAAGCTTTTAGCTCACTGTTTTGCATGTTAAAACCCATAGCTTAGCTTTCTGTGTTTATTTATTTGGTTGGAATGCTTCTGGGTTACTTCTGGATATGTACCAGAATCCAGAACATGCAAAGCAATTTCTGGAAGTCCAGTCAGGACTCTCGCGCGAGGGAGTCACTGTCTCGCGTGAGGGTTCTCCTAATTCCAGTGGCTGCCTTTGTATGAGCAATTTAGCCCTTGGCCTCTGTTTTAACACCCCCACTGTTTAGGGGTTGTATTTCAATTCATTTGGTTCCTGTTTGTTGTAATTTGTAATAATTAATTATTCACAGTCCCAAATAAACTGCTTGGTTTGCCTCCTGGGTGTGCATTGGTCCTTCCAGAGCCCAGAAGAGGGTTAAATTCAACCTGTGGTATGACATGAACCCTCGCGTGAGAGAGTGAGTGTGTCGCGCGATGGTCTTCTTTGCCTGCATGTTGATCCATGCATGCAAAGGTGGCCATGGTGTATGGCACATTCATTTTATGAGCAGCCTGGTTTATTTTCTCATCAAGGGGTTGGATTTTATCCTATCTTTATTATTCCATCTATCTATGCCATGTTTAGATCACATCTTGCAAATCATGTTACAGTTGTAATCCCCAATTAACTGTTTCCCCGCCCTAATTGGCTTAAAATTGGTTAAAGAAGAAAACGAATCACAAATATTTTCACAAAATGTCTAAGTAGAAACCGATCTCCGGATTGGACGAGAGGGGTGCCTTAAAAACCTTCCCCTCTCGTAACCTGGCTCCCGAACCCAGATATGGTTATTACGGACTGGTTCCTTCACTTTTTCAAATCAAAATAGCGCGGCAGGTGCTTCAAAATACGGTTCCTTGGGTGACGGACCTTCAAACCCAGGTGGCGACTCTGTGGTTTGCGAGCACCTGCTTCTCCGCCCGCGCTCCCTCGATCTATCGGGCCGCTTTGACAAAAAGAACGGGGAACGGAATCCCCTGTTTTTTCCATGGGCATGCTGCCCACAGTGGCGACTCTACTGGGGAGAATCGAACCAATATTAATTCATACTTAGAGTTTAATACGTTTGCAAACAATTCCACAAAAGTCTGTCAAAACGGTGAGCTTCGCGCTGCCGAAGGTTGGGATGGTGATTTAACAGGACCTCGTGTCCAGCCAATCCGATCTAGGACATTTTTGATTGTTCACTTGCGTAGTTTGCTCTAAAGATGAACTAAATAAAGTGAGCCGAGCTTGAAAAGGCATTTTGTGATTTTGTGATTCTTCTTCTTCTTAATCAATTTCTAGCATATCATTTGCATCGATGTGGGATAAGCCTCGTTGGATCGTTTTGGTAATCCGGCACGGTTTACTGGAGACCGGGGACCCCGAATGACCAACAACCTTCGACGATGATGGGTCATGCTACCGTTTGACTATTGCTCAGTGATATCGCGGGCAACGGGAGGTATATCTGTGGCCCTAGTCTGAGGAACCTGTTACAAGCCAAAACCAGCCTTTGCATATACAAAGCTCTAGCACTTTCCAAACTAGGACAGGTACCTACAGGGTAAGATTTATTTGCATCTAACCCTCATATACTGTCTACGTGTTACTGCTTTCCCTATCGCATGCACTGTACATCATACCGTCTTGCATAGGAGCATGTTTAGGGTGGCTTCTAAGTTCTCATTCTTACAAGTATGTCTTGGGCTGTTTAGGGCGTTGTTACAGCCCGATGAGGAGTCGTGCATCCAGATGATGTACATTATCGGGATTTCGAAATCCTTAGAACAATAGGGACTACAGGAAATCAGAAGTTTTCTACGCCCTTGTCTATACACCTAATTAGGGTTTCAAACAGAAAACTAGGACCAACAAACAACATGCCATGATACTTACACCAGTCAGGTAACAAGTGCCTCTCACTTACACCGCCCGGCTAGCAGCGCAGTGCCGCTCATGCCATTTCTGGTTATGGTGTCATGACACGCACACCGAGTTGTTCCAACTACAAAGTTGAAATCCCGATCATCGGAATAGTCAAGGCTTAGGACTCTTTCGACATCCTTTAGTCTCCTTTGTTTTAGACAAGGATGCACCTCCGAAAAGAATTCTGAGGACTCTGGCACTACCTGAATAGCTTAAGACAGGCTTGTTTTCTAGTCTTAGAGTCTAGGGGCGACACTGACGATGCTGGCTGATTTACTTTAGTCTTTTATTTAGATTAAAGTTGCTGCAGGATCCCTACTGAGCTTTCTGTTTTATTGGCAAGCAAAGTTCTGAGCCATTGCACTGCCAAGGAAAGTATCGAAGCAAAGAGCCAAACCCGCTTAGGAACGTCTGCAACAGAATTCGGGTTAAAGACTTGTTAGGTCACAATCCCAGTCAGTCGCAACGGAAGACTCACCGCTTTCTTTGTTGGCCGCCTTACGGACAGGTTCGTCGCCCATTGTGGAAGATGTCTTACAGCCAACATCTCCTACCCTTTCTTCAGCATCGGAAACTCCTGACATGGCAGGAAACCCAGAGGCCTAGCCGCTTACTGTTGAACAAATGCTCATGCACTTGCTGGTAACCCTGCAGGCAATGTCCGGTTGAAATCCGGACATTACTGCTCTTGTGGCCAAGATGGCCAAACTTGAAGAATCCATTGCTAGAGCAGAAAAAGTCAAAGCTGGAGGCATTGATCTGGAACGTCTTTGCCTGTATCCCAATGCCAAGCTTCCTGAAAAGTTTAAAATGGCAGACTTGGCAAAATTCGATGGAAGTGGTGACCCTCGAACCCATCTTTACAGTTACCATGCTGCAATGAAACTGCTTTCAGTTGAACCTGAGGCCATGTCGCAGCTGTTTCCTCAGACTCTTTCGGGCCTTGCCTTCCACTGGTTTCTGTCGCTTGACATTGCCAAAAGGAGGACTTGGGAGGATATTGGAACTGCGTTTATTTCGCAGTACAGTTATAACTCTCAGCTGAAGATGACCACACGGGAGTTGGATTCCACAACGATGGAAGCAAAGGAGTCCTTTGCCGATTTCGTCAAAAGATGGAGACCTAAGGCTGCTCTGATGACTGATCGCCCCAGCGAGAAAGATCAACTCCGCATTATCTCTCTGAATCTCCAGCCAGACTATGCCAAGCATCTGGTCCACGCTCAAGCATCTGCAAACTTTGACACCTTCTATGACTCCGGTCTGGCCATCGAGGATGCACTCCAAAGCGGAATTCTGACAAAAGGGAATCTTCTAATCCCCCGAAGGCAAAGCCTCGTGCTTACTCTGGGAACACCAATGCTCTGTTTGGGACTGGGACTTACTCTAATGCAGTAACCAGCGGTACCAATGCCTCTGCTTCCAATACTGCAAACCACATAGCTGACATCAATCAGGTTAAGTCACCACCGAACAACCGGCCCCGCAGTCAGCCCCGCAGTTTCTCTGCAATTGAGGCACCTCTGTCCTCAGTTTTGGAGAAATTGATGAAGTCAGGGCATCTCAAGCCCCTGGATCCAACTCCTTTACCCAAGAACCCTCTGCCGAGCTTCAAGGCCAATCTCTACTGTGCCTACCATCAGGGAGCAGGCCATCTCACAGACTCCTGCTTTCATCTGCGACACGCGATTCAGGATCATATAGACAAAGGGACTCTTTCGGCACCGCCTCCGCCAGCTCAAAAACCAAACATCCTTTCAAATTTCCTCCCCAACCACAAGGCTGTCCCACACATTAATCAGATTTCCCTCAGCTCCACTCAAGTCAACCCTACCTCCACTATATTCAACCCCACCAACCATATAATCCCAGTCAACCAGCCCAAACCCATGGTGCTCATGCCTTCAGAACTTGATGCTAAACTCATGTTTATAGGGCCACCTTATAATCCGCCTCCCCGTTTGTTGCGAGCAGGCTTGGACTTTCTCAATAACAACATCAGTGATCTTTACGCCGATGCTATCCCACCAGTCTAGCTTGATCCTGCATCAAACCGTGATCTCCCAATTTTACTGTTGCTCTTCCAGATCTTTCTCAGGATTTCGTGAGGCGTTTCAGAGCTGTAATGCCAGCCTTACCTGAGCCAGAACCAGAACTTGATATGCAGGCTGTAGGTTGGGCGATAGCTGATAGTGAGGATCACGCTGCTCCTCTGATCCAGGAATGGTTCCAACGTGAGTTAGAAGGATTTCCTCTACATCTCGAACAAGCTCCGCCTGACCCGGCATGGGAAACAGAATGGATCGCTCAGCATGAACAGATGGCACTTAACCCTTTGGATGGCGTTTCCTTGTACATACTTTTCCAACAGCATCAACCTCAGGTTCCTGAGGAAGAATACTTTTGGGATCCTGAGCCTGTTTGGCATTTCCCAGTCGATTCCTTTGAGCCGCTCCAAGGCTATGTCTCCCCTGAGCACATGACACACTTTGCTGAAGATGACCTGATTCAGGAAGAGACCCGTGTCTCGAGAGAATGTTTCTTCCCTTCCACCATCAACAGGCTTCTCACCTCGGTAGCAGACCCTGCATTCGACCTTGTGCACAGTATCATAGATGAAGATCAATCTCACCCCACGATCTCTCCTCCGGAAGATTGCAGTGTCATGGTCACAGATCTCGTCCCACTGGATGATCTTTGGAGTGTGGACGAGATAGTTGATGTCCAGGTTGGGGCAGAAGTTTGGGTTGTCAACCGTTCTTTAGCCGAAGGTGGCCTCTTGGATGCTCCTTTCACTACAAATCCAGAGCCAGAGAACGAAGTTGCTGCAATGCCAGATCTGAACTTCTGGTGTAAGTGCAGGAAAACAAAAGAGCCTTTGAATCACACCAAATCATAACGACTACTTTGCACCCCTCGCCGGAACCCTAGCACACCGCCGGAGTCGAACCTGTAAAACAAACAAAGGGTGAGCGCACTTTTGCCTTCTCGTGGCAAAGGCCCTCCGATGCCAAAGTTAGTGTCTCGTACTAGTCAAAAAACCCTAATTCTCAGTAGGTATTGGAATATATAGCCAAGAATTGCGTATCTTTACCTCTAGGTTTACCTCATATTTATAGATCCATTTATGGTTGCTGTCCAAGCCATCTCGTTGGCCAAGGTTTCCTTTCTCGTATAAGGAACCCAGAATATCAGGGATTCTCGTTCCCTTAACTGCACATTACCTTATAGACCATTTAGGAATTCTTCCCATAACTGGCCGTTCACCCCATTCCTGTTGGGTATCTTCTCCAGATATTGTTTCCTTACTGGGTATTTGCCACTTCTGGACCCCTCTGGAGCGTCTTCTGGCATCTCTTCCAGAACGCTACTCCTGTTTAGGCCTCTCGTTGCCGAACAGACTATCTGGACCAATGACCTCTCATATCATTGGTCCTTTTACCATGCGACTGGTCCAACAACTTCCCTTGCTCTTTGGACCATACCCCTGCTCGGGTATCTTGGACCTGGGACCTCCCGTGTCTCCGGTCCTTATTGCTGTTCACCGTACTACACGTCCGATGCTCCGACTATATTTACCCTGGGCCCCAAGTACCACGTGTTCGGGACACTTTCTGTACCTGTTCGGGATTACCTCCCTCCATCTAGAACTCACTGCTAATGAAAGACCTGGCTGAAGATCTGCGTTTGAATACAGAAGTGCCAGTAGCTGCGCTGGCCACCGACAAAGGAAAGCATAAACTGGGGGAAGTTCCGTCTGATCTCTGGGATGTGAATCAAGACCCTCAGGCCGTGCCTTCCTTGGGGAACGTTCTTAACGTTACAAGGAGTGGATGAGTTTTTCAACCTGCTAATCTACAAGCTGGGACTTTGTCCAACCCTTCTAATCAAAGGAACGAGCCCATTCCTTTCCCAAGGTCTGCACCACTTGGGGTGCCAAGCACGGATCTTATTCAGAAACAGCTCGAACGGGTTCCTGCTGCTATATCCCTTTGGGGTTTAATTTGTTCTTCCCGTGAGCACCGTCAGAAACTGTGCCACACTCTTGCCCGTCTGGAAGTCCAAGCTGATGTCACTCCTGAAGCTATGGTATCTCTTATCCTTCCTCCTACTGCTAAACACACCGTGGTCTTCACCGATAAGGACCTTCCTGTTGAAGGAACGGATCATAACTGCCCTCTGCATATTACAGTCAAAAGTCGCGGACTTTGGGTCCCGACTGTCCTCATTGACAATGGATCAGCCATCAACATTTGCCATATGAGGGTGGCCTATCGTCTGGACTGGCCAAAAAAGACTTTGCATCTTCCAATTTGGCTGTCAAGGCTTATGACAGCACTTGCCATATGGTCGAGGGCACTTTGATGCTCAAGCTCGATGTTGAGGGCTTCGAAATGGACGTTGAGTTCCATGTTGTTGACATACCTGCAACCTTCAACCTGCTGCTGGGCAGGCCGTGGCTCCACTGTTCAGACATCATGGCTGTGCCATCCACTCTTCACTAGAAGGTCATGCTGGGACTGCCGACTGGTACACTAACTATTTGTAGAGACTCCGGAATCTGTCCACTCAAGGAAGATGGAACACCAGTGTTGCGGATCATGCACGGTGAAGAAGATGTCGATCTCGGAGGTTTCTCTTTCGACACATCTGGGTCTGTTTTGGCTATCAATGTGGACGGGGACTTCCTCATAAGCTGTGTTGCGATGGACATTATGCTCAGGATGTCTTATTTTCCTAGTCTGGGCTTAGGAATCCACCAACAGGGAGTCCCGGAGTTCCTTATCTTTCCTTCTTCTGAAGGCCGTTTTGGTTTAGGATACACTGCCTCAGCCGGAAATACCAAAAGAAGGAAACATACAGGAAAACCTCGAACTCTCTATGGTGATCCCGACAGTTACTTTGTGCGCGAAGTGGGGAATGCTGCTTACACTGGACAGTCCAAGCCCTTCATCAATCCAGAAACTGGGGAGCTGTTACCCAGTTTTGAGGTCTTCGCCGACGACACCTGGTCTGAGAGTGATGACGAGCCAGCCAAGCTGGAATTCAAGAGGAAGCTTAATCAGCCAAAAGCGAAGACTGACTGGCTGGGGACTTTCGATCAGGGGAGCTTGGAGCTGTTCTTCCAAGAGTTCTCTCAAGTGGGTTTGGCCAAGGAAGCTGAAGAAGTTGAAGTGCTCATGCTTTGGGCCGACGCCCTCGAGGATCCCACTGCTTTAATCACTAAAGCCAAGGGTAGCATTAAAAATTGCATTTTCAAACCGCGCCTAACTTGCATTGATGGCACTTCTGAATCTGAGTCTGCGTCTGAGTTAGAGTCAGAGTCCAGTGAGTCGTCTAAGTCTAGCTCTGAGTCGGAGTTTGTGCCTCTTGGCCCTCCACGTCATAGCTTTTATTTCGAGTTTGACTCTCTTGTACTTGGCGACCCGTTGGGGTCTTATGAAATGAATGAGGCATCTTCTGAGTACTTGCATGATCTTTATATAAACTGTGTCGACCCCGACGATAAAGGGATAGATTTCGATGGGGATATTCCCAAGGAAATTCATGCCCTCATCGAGAGGGAAGATGAAAGGCATGCTCAGCCATTAAAAGAGGAAGTAATTTCTATAAACTTGAAAGATGAGGACGATCCTCGAATGGTTCAAGTGGGCTCCATGCTTTCACCAGAGGAGCATCGTGATTTCAAGGAGTTGCTCACTGAGTGCAGTGATATCTTTGCATGGTCTCATCAAGACATGCCAGGCATCGACCCTGAGATAGTGGAGCATCGAATCCCTTTGTTACCAGATGCTAAGCCTATGAAACAGAAGCTCAGGCGGATGAGACCAGATTGGGTTCAAAAGATCAAGGATGAGGTCACGAAATAGATTGACGCTGGGTTCCTCATGGTTTCTCAATATCCCGCTTGGGTGGCCAACATCATTCCTGTTCCCAAGAAGAATGGACAGATACAGGTTTGTGTCGATTTCAGGGACTTGAACAAATCAAGCCCCAAAGATGATTTTCCCTTGCCACACATCGATGTGATTGTGGACAATACGGCAAGGCATGCCTTGCTCTCGCTCATGGATGGATTTTCAGGCTATAACCAAATTCTTATGGCACCCGAGCACCGTGAGAAAACCACATTCATCACTGAGTGGGGAACTTACTGCTACTTGGTCATGCCGTTTGGGTTGAAGAACGCTGGACCTACCTATCAATGAGCTGCTACGACTATTTTGCATGATATGATCCACAAGGAAGTCGAGGTCTATGTAGATGACATGATTGCCAAATCAAAAACTCGAGAGGGACACATTTCTGTTCTTAGGAAGTTCTTCGAGAGGCTCCGTAAGTTTTGTATGCGTCTCAATCCACAGAAATGCGCTTTCGGGGTCACAGCTGGCAAGATGCTCAGTTTCATGATCACTTCCCGTGGAATAAAGGTTGACCCATCGAAGATCAAGGCAGTACTTGAAATGAAGCCTCCAGTGTCTGAAAAGGGAGTGCGGAGCTTTCTGGGAAAAGTTTAGTTCATCAGCAGATTCGTCGCAAAGTTGACCTTAACTTGCGAGCTGATGTGTCGTCTACTCAAGAAGGATACTCCATTTGTGTGGTCAGACAAGTGTCAAGCGGCTTTCGCATCCATTCAAAACTACCTACAGAATCCTCCGGTTTTGATGCCGCCAGTACCTAGGAAACCCTTGATACTTTGCTTGTCTGTAAATCCCTCCTCTATGGGATGTTTGCTAGCTCAAGAAGGAGATAAGGGTGTTGAGAAGGCCATTTACTACTTAAGCAAGAAAATGGTTGGTTGCGAAGAACGCTACATTGCTCTGGAAAAGACATGTTGGGCTCTTGTTTGGGCTTCCATGAAATTGAGACACTACATGCTGGCTTACCCAGTGAAGTTGATTTCTTGAATGGATCCTCTCAAGTATCTGTTTGAGAAGCCAGCACTTACTGGTAAGTTAGCGCGTTGGTTGCTCATGCTAGCTGAGTTCGATCTCGAGTATGTCACGAGGAAGTCTGTGAAAGGCCGTGCTGTGGCAGAATTCTTGGCTGATCATCCTATAGACGGTTCGGAAGACTCAGACTTGACGTTTCCAGATGAAGAGGTGCTAACAGTAGCCAACGACGCGTGGACTCTCTACTTTGATGGGGCAGCTAATCAGAAGGGATATGGATTGGGGTTTTATTGATAACACCCGACGGCTCTCATATTCCGCTGGCGTTCAAACTCAATTTTGACGTCACAAACAACCAAGCCGAATACGAGGCCTGCATTGTTGGCATGGAGGCTGCTTTAACGCTTAGTGTTGAAAAGCTTGAGGTCATTGGCAATTCCAATCTTGTTGTATCTCAGGCCAACGGGGACTGGAAAGTTTGTGAAGGAAGGTTGAAACCTTACCAGCAAGACTTGGAAGATCTTATTCCTCGTTTTAACAAGGTGACTTTCACTCACATCCCCCGCTTGAAAAATCAATTCGCCGATGCCTTGGCAACTTTGGCCTCCATGGTTGAACTTTTGTTGGGTGTCAAGCTTCGTCCTATCCTCATTGAACAGCGAGACTTCCCTGCTTATCAACACGTTAGCACCATCGACGATGTCGATGACGGTCTGCCTTGGTACCATGATACCTGGAATTTTGTAGAAAGGGGTGAATATCCAGCTGAGGCCTCTAAGAAGGATCAACTTGCACTGCGAAGAATGGCTGCTCATTACATCATCTGTGGAGGGAAGCTTTACAGGAGGTCTCATTGTGGGATGCACAAGCTCTGCGTCAACGGTGCTGAGGCCACCACGATAATGGAGGAAATTCATGAGGGAGTTTGCAGTCCTCACATGAGCGGCGTCATGCTCGCCAAGAAAATCCTTCGTCAAGGTTACTTCTGGTCTACTATGGAATCACAGTGTGTGGATTATGTCCGTCGTTGTCATAAGTGTCAGATTCATGCCAATCTTATGCATGTCCCTCCCTCAAAGTTGTTTGGTATGACCTCGCCTTGGCCTTTCTCTGTTTGGGGCATCAATGTTATTGGCATGATCAGGCCTCTGCTTCAAATGGTCACCGGTTCATTCTGGTGCCAATAGACTACTTTACCAAGTGGGTTGACACTGAGTCTTACAAAACCCTCACTGTAGTTCAGGTTGCTCAGTTTATTAAGAAAATCATTATCTATCAATATGGTGTTCCTCAGGCATTTGTGTCTGATAATGGGGTTCACTTCAAGGGCAGGGTGTAGACACCCCAATTTGGACTCTTTGAACTTCCTTAATTTGTGGCCCGGAGGCTCCCCAATGATGAGTTTGGATTAAGACAAGCCTGATGTCAATCGAAACTTGGTTCCTTGGAGGATTTGAAAAAGGAATAAATTGGTCAAAATCATTTCCAAGCGCTTGGGAGCAATCCCAAGCGCTCCAAACCATTTTCAAAAAGCACTGGCTGAGCTTACTCTCGAGCGCTCGAGAATGAAGTCCCAAGCGCTCCAGACAAATCTCGAGCGCTCGAGTCTTCTGTGCTGACCAATGGGTGGCAGGCCTTCCCACTACCCATGCAATCCATCATTACGATCTCCTTGAGCCAGCTGAGGCTTGAGTCTTCATTTAAAGGCATGCAAAGGAGTATTGGTCAGGGTTCAAAAAGAAAAATCCTTTTCATATTTCAAAAGCAGAAGATCCAGTGTACCAGCACACTACAATGAGGGCATTATTTGGTTAAAATCAGTCCTGGGATGTAAAATACTCCTGAGCGCTCGAGTTCACTTCCAAGCGCTCGAGAGTGTTTGCATGCAAGCTCAGTCCATCTTTCTTCCAGTTTGGTCCCTCTACTATCTTTGCATGTCCATGCATGCACCCCCTTTTGTCTATTATAACTGAAAGATCATTTTTCAGAAAGGCAAGGAAGCATGGTTTGGAAGAATGGGGTCTGATCCCATTCTACTAAGCCCTCTATTGAGCCTACGACATGATTAATGTTATCCTCGTTTACATTTTCAGCATCATATTCTGCTATATTCTGTTGTGCTAATAAGACTTGCAGGTTGGGCATATATTACTCCCAAGCGCTCGGGAGTGCTTCCGAGCGCTCGAGAGTGAATCAGTTACGGGTTTTCCAGCCTCCAGCATTGTTTTTGCATTTCATTTCCGTTCCTCATTTACTCACTATACACACAAACATGCATGGACTTCCTGTACTTGGCATATACCTGTGGATATTTGCTAACTGATCTAATGAAATAAAATCCTTTGAAAAATCCCACAAATGTTTAGTAGAGACCGATTTCGAATCGAGCGAGGGGGGTGCCGTAAAACCCTTCCCCCCTTGTAATGTGGCTTCCGAACCCTTTTAAAATCTCTGGTTTTCAATTCAAATCAACCATTTTCAAATCAAAACGATTTCTCGGGTGGCGAACCGTAAATCCGGGTGGCGACTCTTCAAAATCATTTCAAAAATCCAAAACGGCGTGGCGCCTCTTTTTCGGGCCGCCCCAATTCCACCCGGGGCTGTGGTAGCCCACAGTGGCGACTCTGCTGGGGATAATGGTTTAATTAATACTTGAGAAAAATCAGTGCGTTGGCAAAATGGCCTGATTTCCTTAAGCATTGATTAAATTAGTGAGCCAAGCTTGAAAAACATTTGTGGGATTTTCAAAGGATTTTATTTCACTTTTTATTTCTTATATATATCTTGTGCAGCCCCGCTGTTGCATTTCGGCAATCCTACCCGGCTTGCCGGTGATAGGGAATCCCGGAATGCTCATCAACCCTCGACCGTGATGAGTCATCTCTACCGTTTCTACCGTTACTGGGTGTACGCTCAATAACGGGAGGTATACGTTGACTCTAGTCCGGGGAACCCTTTTCAAGCCAAAACACGGCCTTTGTACATGTTTAGCAAACCGTAGAACCTTCCAAACTAGGACAGGAGCCTATAGGGTAGGATTACGTGCTATATTCTGTTTACATGCTCCATTGCATTTTGCATTGTCGTGCTGTCAGTCATGATTCTCGAGACTCGCTCGCGCGATCTTCGGAAGGTTGCTAAGACCCGATGAAGAGTCACGCACCCTAATGCGTGTTGCTAAATCACATGAGTCCTCGAACTCAAACCTAGAGGAAACTAAAATTTTGCCAAGTCCTTAACTAGTGTTTAACCGAGATTTAACCAAAGGAAAGGAATGATAGGGGAGCAGAACATTGTGATGCCAACACCATCCAGGCTAAAAGCATGTGTACTGCTTACGCCACTTCGGTTATCGTATCACATCGTTCACCCCGAGCCATTCCAAACCAACGGTCAAATTGTCGATGGAATATTAGCCAAATACTTAACTTATTTTAGCATCTTTTGGGAATCGACCGTTCCTAAATGAGGATACACCGCAAAAATCTGAGGATCAAGGCAACCTCCCGTAAGTCGATTGTTCAAAAAAATCGGAGTCGATGACGGTGACGATGAGGCACTCATTTTTCAAAAATCATGCACAAATGTGATAAAAATGCAAGCAGGAACCGCGTCTGAGCACAAGTTTTTGCTTTGCTGTCAGTTCTAAGCAATTGGGCCGAAAAAGAAAAACATCATACCCTCCTGGACCAGACCCTTGGGGCAGAGATTGGAACGGCTCCAACTACAAGCAGACTCCGTCAGTGCATCAGATTTGGGGGTGGAAATGGATCTATTGATTGGAGGCTTAAACCCAAACCCGAACCCCACGCTAAACCCAAACGGAGGTAACCTAAGCCCAAATGCTGGCAATCCAAACCTTAATCCTAACCCAAGTGTCAACCCAAACGGAGGCAACCCAAACCCAAACCCAAACGGAGGCGAGCCAAATCCAAATCCAAATCCCGTCCCCAATCCTCATCCAAATCATAACCCAAACCCGGGAAATCTATACGAAGAAATGGGACAGATCAGAGAGGGTATCCAACGCCTGGGCGAACGCACCGACAACCAAATTGCCCAACTCATGATGATGATTACTGGGGTAGCACGACGTCTTCCACCACAAAACCCGAATCCAAACCCAAATCCAATCCCAAACCTAAATCCAATTCCTATTCCTAACCCAAATCCAATCCCAAACCCAAACCCAATTCCCAACTTAAACTTCAATCCTAACCCTAACCCGAATCCAAACCAAGAGCAGCTGGTCTTTGATTTGGAAACTCCGCAAAACCCCGAGATGACAGCGGTATTGGCAAAGCTCACCCAACTAGAGGAATCCGTTGCAAGAAATGAGAATTTAGCGTCAACTGGTTTTGACATCAACAAGCTTTGCCTGTTTCCTAACGCAAAGCTTCCAGATAAGTTCAGGCCAATCGACTTCACTAAGTTTGACGGAACAGGAGATCCAAAGGCACACCTGACGGGATACATTGGAGCACTGTCCATGTGGGGAGTCGAGAAGGATGCTATGGCACAGATGTTCTCGCAGACTTTGGTGGGACATGCTCTGCACTGGTTCACTTCACTGGATGAGAGAAAGAAGCGTTCTTGGGAGGATATATGCGCGGCTTTTGTGGCGCAGTATGATTATAATATTCAGTTGGAAGTAACCACTCGTGAATTGGAGTCAACGAAGATGGAAGCAAAGGAGGCCTTCGCCGATTTCGTGAAAAGGTGGAGGGCAAAGGCGGCACAGATGAAAGATAGAGCGAGCGACAGGGACCAAATCCGAATGATTGTTCGTAACCTTCAACCCACTCTTGCGAGGCACATGGTTATGGCCCAAGCATGCTCAGACTTTAAAACATTCTTCGATACAGGCTTAGCCGTCGAAGAAGCAGTTCAATTGGGGATCCTCAACAAGCCCGAACCTACTCCCAAGCCCAAGAAGGTTTACTCCAGAAACAGCAACGCTCTGTTTGTTAACTCAAACTACACCAACCTGCCCAACACCTCCACAAGCACAGCCCAAGCCGAGCCGGTGAACCAAATAGCCACCCAAACCAGTCAACCGCGTACCCAACCCCGTACTTTTGCCCAATTCTCAGCACCTCTTTCCGCCGTGCTTGAGAAATTGGTCGAAAGCGGCACCCTCAAGCCACTTAACCCTACTCCGTTACCTCAAAAACTCCCCGCATCCCACAACCCTAATGCATACTGTGCCTATCATCAGAATGTGGGCCACCTAACCGACAATTGCTTCCGTCTCCGCCATGCAATCCAAGACCTGATAGACAACAAAACCCCCACCCACAGATAAACCAAACACCGTCTCAAACCCACTCCCAAAGCACTCCAATGCCCGCACCAACCTTATCTCCATAAGCCAACCTTTTAACCCCAGCCTTTACATCGTTCCTGCCACCCAACCCAAGCCAAGCGCTACCAGTTGAGGATACAGTCTGCGCGCTTGAGACCGTGGAATGGGACTTTCAAAGAAGGTGGGAAGACCTGGCGCAAGATTTCTTGGCAGTGGAAGACAGGGCTCTTATCACTGGAGTATGGCCCGTGGCACTTAACCCTAGCCAAGTTGAGGAATTGGAACATGGAGAATAGAGGCAGGACTGGGAAGAGATGATGGCCGATCCCTTGGATGGGTATTCCCTGTTTGCACTGTTCACTAAACCTGAACCTGTCGAGAAGGAAGATGAATGGGAATGGGAGCCCGAGCCCAATGGATGGCACTGGATGGACGATTTTGATCCTCTGGATGAAACATCTTTGGCGTACCTTTTTCAAGAAGAGGAAGTGGTAGAAGAAATGGATCTGATGAATCCCCGTATGTTCTCAGGACTCAACGTCAGGACCATCGTTAACCTCACTCGAGATTCCGATGCTCTGGAACGTGCCATGGACTATCTTTTCCTCCCGCAGGAATACATTATTGAGGAGTTCTTCCCCCAACCCGCAGTTCAAATCCCTAATGAGCCCAGCATCTGTGTATTGGATCCAGAAGATCTGTGGGGAAAGTCTGAATTGGTGAATGTATGGATGAACAGTGTGGAACTGACTGTCAATAAGGCCATGTTGGATGAAGGATCTCTGCAGATTAGCAGTGGCAACAGCAGCAACAATGCCAACTTCTGGAATTCTTTGGAAGAGGACAGCATCTGGCACGCTTTGGAAATGGAAACTCTCAATGAAACATTGGAGAAGACGACACTTGACAAAGGGAAACGTAAGGCGGACGACTGTGATTTTGATTTCTCCGATTTCTGGGAAGGTACTTGGTGGGAACCCATTCCCAAAACAGTTAGCAATCTTACCAAAAGTGGAAGAGTCTATCAGCCTACCAACCTCCAGCAGGGTAGCTCGTCCCGAGCTCCTCCACCGCAGCAGAATGCCCTTGTTAACCTCACAAACCTAAACACCCCCGTCCCGCAAGCTCCACAAAACAACGCTCCTAGCTCCACTAAACCTAACCCGCCTTCTCAGCCCAAACTGTCCATCGACCTCAACTCCTTCCCTGAATCTGACCCTGAAGCCTTCACTGACCCCATTATCCGACAACTCCAGGAAACCCCCGCTCGCATGTCTATATGGGGAGTGTTAGCTGCCTCCCGCGAGCACCGTCGCAGGTTGGTGAACACCCTTTCCAGATTTGAAGTCCCCTCTGATATTGCTCCAAAAGCCCTCATCGCCCTTATAACCCCAAACTTCACCCAGCACACCTTGTCCTTCACCGAGAAAGATCTGCCGCCTGAAGGAACGGACCACAACAAGCCCCTTCACATCACCCTGAAGTGCCTGGGATAATGGGTCCCAGCAATCCTTGTTGATAATGGCTCCGCCATTAACGTGTGTCCACTTCGCACTGCTTATTGCTTGGGCCTCAAGAACAAGGACTTTGCGCCGTCGAATTTGGGCGTCCATGCTTATGATAATACACGCCGTGATGTCTTGGGGACAATCAATTTGGAACTCGCAACTGGCAAGTACCGTCGAATTCTGTGTGTTGGAAATACCTTCATCATTCAATCTCCTGTTAGGAAGGCCTTGGCTACATCGTCCGGACGTCATGGGTGTGCCTTCGATGTTGCATTAGAAACTCATTTTGGGTTTGGAATCTGGAACTCTAATCATCTATGGAGACTCAGGTATCCGTCCGCACTCCGAGGACAATTCCCCGCTGCTAGAGATTATGCATGGAGAGGAAGATATTGCCATGGGAGGCTTTGCAGTTATGACCTCGAAAGTGTGTACCATTCGGGCCGAAGACGGTTTCTTGGTGAGCTCCGCAGCGTTGGAAATTATGAAACGAATGAAGTATCTGCCGGGCATGGGCTTGGGGCTGTATGCTCAAAGAGTCCCTGAATTCCCTGACTTCCCTGGAAGTAACTAGCGTTTTGGTCTAGGATATGAGGCCAAGAAAAGCGACTCATCAAAGAAATGGCGCAATCGCGCCCGGGCCCGTGCAACGGAGACGAAGATGAAGGAAAAGGAGGCGCTGTACCAAGGAGAACCTGAGCCCTTTGTGGACCTCGAAACGAAAATGAAGTATCCTTGCTTCGAGATCTTCGCCAATGATACATGGAAGAGTGATGAAGAGACTGCAAAGGTAGAGGAGCTATATAAGGCATTTGACTAGCTGGAGGATTTTAGTTTGGGCAGTCTCCAATTCCTGTTCGAGGGCGAGGGATCAGGGGGTATGATGGAAGATCCTGCTGTGCTGATGCTCGGAGATGAAAAAGAAATTGAAGACCCTTCGAAACTCATTGTGGAGGCTGTAGGCATTTATGATAATTGCACTTTTGTACCACATGTAACTCGCACTCACAGCACCTACACTGAGTCTCAGTCTGAGTCCGAGTCC
Source organism: Rhododendron molle (assembly GCA_025413875.1). NCBI lineage: Eukaryota > Viridiplantae > Streptophyta > Magnoliopsida > Ericales > Ericaceae > Rhododendron > Rhododendron molle. Next base: position 24,096,527 of record CM046393.1, read on the forward strand.
GACACTGACTCGTCGTCTAGTACCGAGTCGGAGTTTGTGCCCATCGGCCCTCCACATCGTAGCTTTTACTTTGAATTCGAGTCAACCGCTGTATTCCCCCCTTCTACTAAACTGGTTAATGAAATGGATGATGTTTTTGCTTACTTGCCGATTTTTGAAATAAACTGTTTGGACCCCGACGATGAAGGAATAGATCTCGATGGGGACATTCCCAAGGAGATCTGTTCCCTCATCGATCACGAAAATGAAAGGCATGCTTAGCCTTTAAAAGAAGAAATAATCTCCATAAACTTGGGTGATGAGGAGCACCCTCGATTGGTTCAGGTAGGTTTCAGGCTGTCTCCCACTGAGCTTCAAGAGCTCACAGATTTACTAAAAGAATTCAAAGAAGTTTTCGCTTGGTCCCACGTAGACATGCCCAGAATCGACCCGGAGATAGTCGAGCACAGAATCCCTCTCTACCCTAACGCCAAACCTGTTAAGCAAAAACTGAGAAAAATGCGGCCTGATTGGGTACTGAAAATAAAAGAAGAACTCACGAAGCAAATCGACGCCGGTTTTCTAATCGTAACGGAGTACTCCACTTGGGTAGCCAACATCGTTCCTGTCCCTAAAAAGGACGGAAAAATCAGAGTGTGTGTCGATTTCAGAGATCTGAACAAAGCGAGCCCTAAGTACGATTTTCCATTGCCGCACATAGATGTACTTATTGATAACACTACAGGACACGCTCTACTTTCCTTCATGGATGGCTTCTCGGGGTACAATCAGATTCTCCTAGCTCCGGAAGACAGGGAAAAGACCACATTCATCACCGAGTGGGGGACATATTGCTATCGGGTTATGCCATTTGGGTTGAAAAATGCCGGTCCTACGTATCAGAGGGGTGCTACCACACTGTTGCATAACATGATTCACAAGGAGGTCGAGGTTTACGTCGATGACATGATAGTGAAAGGAAAAGAGCGAAAGGATCACCTCCCAGCACTGAGAAAGTTCTTTGAGAGAATTCAGAAGTACAAGATGCGTCTTAATCCGCAGAAGAGCACCTTCGGGGTCACGGCTGGAAAGATGCTCGGATTCATGATCACAACCAGGGGGATCGAGGTCAATCCTTCTAAGATTAAAGCCATTCTTGAGATGAAGCCACCTCAATCCGAGAAGGAAGTCCGGTGTTTCCCAGGAAAGATTCAGTTTATCAGTCGATTCATCGCCAAGCTGACTCTGACCTGTGAACCGTTGTTTCGTCTGCTCAAGATGGGTGTGAAATTCGAGTGGAATGACAAGTGTCAAAAGGCTTTTGAAGCAGTACGAACTTACCTTCAGAATCCGCCAATCTTGATGCCACCCATTCCGGGAAAACCTTTGATCCTATACTTGTCTGTCACGCCCTCGTCAATGGGGTGCATGCTCGCACAAGAAGGAGATGATGGGGTTGAAAGGGCGATATACTACCTGAGCAAAAAGATGGTCGGAAGCGAAGAACGGTACACTTCATTAGAAAAGACGTGCTCAGCGCTCGTTTGGGCCACAAAGAAATTGAGACACTACATGCTGTCTTATTCGGTGATACTGATTTCTCGGATGGATCCCCTCAAATACCTATTCGAGAAGCCAGCACTTACCGGTAAGTTAGCACGTTGGTTGCTCTTGTTGGCCGAGTTCGAAATCAAGTACGTCACCCGCAAGTCAGTGAAAGGGAGAGCAGTAGCAGAGTTTTTGGCAGACCGCCCGATCGAGGGGGCAGAACACACTGCATTTCAATTCCCTGACGAAGATGTAATGACTGCTGTCGACGAGACATGGATGTTGTACTTCGACGGAGCTACTAACCAGAAGGGCTTCGGGATTGGCATACTGCTGGTCTCACCCAAGGGGTCGCATATTCCCCTTGCTTTCAAGCTGAACTTCGAGGTCACGAATAATGAGGCAGAGTACGAAGCGTGCATCGTGGGAATGGAAGCCACACTAGAAATTGGAGTCAAAGTACTAGAAGTTGTGGGGGACTCCAACTTGGTTGTATCGCAAGCAAACAGGGAATGGAGGGTTAAAGATGAGAAGACGAAGCCGTATCATCAGCAGCTCGACGAGCTTATTCCGAATTTTCAAAAGGTGACTTTCACGCACGTCCCGAGGATGAAGAATCGCTTCGTCGATGCACTCGCTACCTTGGCATCCATGCTGGAACTTCCGATTGGGGTGAAATTGAGGCCCGTCATGATTGAGCAAAGAGGCAAGCACGTGTACGACTACGTCATGAACATCGACGAGCCTGATGATGGGCTCCCTTGGTTTCACGATATTTGGAATCTCGTCGAAAAGGGAAAGTTCCCTGCAGATTCTACCAAGAAGGATCGGATCGCTTTACAACGACTGGCGTCTTAGTACATTATTTGTGGTGGACAATTGTACCGACGATCTCCGTGCGGAGTTCACAAGTTGTGTATTCATGGTGACGACACGAGAGCTGTAATGGAAGAGGTGCATGAAGGAGTCTGTGGGCCGCACATGAATGAGATGATGCTAGCTAAGAAAGTTTTGAGGTTGGGCTACTATTGGTCGACTATGGAGACAGATTGCATTGAGTATGTGCGCCGATGTCATAAGTGCCAGACTCATGCTAATCTTATCCACGTTCTGCCTTCGGAATTACACTTAATGGCGACACCATGGCCATTCTCCGCCTGGGGCATCGACGTCATCGGAAGGATCACGCCTGCAGCTTGTAACGGTCACAGGTTCATCTTGGTAGCGGTCGATTATTTCACTAAATGGGTCGAAGCAGCTTCATACAAGACTTTGACGGCAGTTCAAGTGGCTCACTTTATCAGGCAAAACATCATCTATCGATATGGAGTCCCTCAAGCTTTCGTATCTGATAATGGTGTTCACTTCAAAGGAAAAGTCCTAGAGCTCTTTGTCGAATTTGAAATTCAAGTGCATCACTCGACCACTTATCGACTGCAAACGAATGGGACAGTCGAAACCGGTCGATGCTATCTTCTCGTTCCTTGCAACAGATTCCTCTAGTTGGGTAAGTTTCGCCAATACTGCTACCATTTCGGGATTCTGCGGGGTTTCCAAATCAAACACTAGCTGTTCTTGATTTAGATTCGGGTTAGGGTTAAGGTTGAAGTTTAGGTTGGGATTTGGATTTGGGTTTGGGATAGGAATTGGGTTAGGAATCGGATTTGGGTTAGGGATAGGAATCGGGTTCTGGGTTTGTGGTGGAAGGCGCCGTGCTACTCCGGTGATCATCATCATGAGTTGGGCAATTTGGTTATCAGTACGTTCGCCCAGGCGTTGAATGTCTTCTCTAATTTGAGCCATCTCTCCATTCAAATTTCCCGGGTTCAGGTTAGGGTTTGCACGGGGATTGGGGATGGGGTTCGGATTTGGATTGGGCTCGCCTCCGTTTGGATTTGGATTCGGGTTACCAGCGTTCGGGTTTGGATTACCTCCGTTCGGGTTTGGACCGGGATTCAGGTTTGGGTTTAAGCCTCCGACCAACAGATCCATTCCGACCCCCAAATCTGATGCACTGACGGAGTCTGCTTGTAGTTGGAGCCGTTCCAATCTCTGTCCGAAAGGTCTGGTCCAAGAGGGTATGGTGCTCTTCTTCTTCGGCCCAATTGCTTAGAACTGACAGGAAAGCAAAAACTCGTGCTCAGACGCGGTTCCTGCTTGCATTTTTATGAAAATTCATGCATGATTTTGGAAAATGAGTGCGCCGTTGTCACCATCGTCATCGACCCTAATTTTTCGAAAAAAAGATTGATTCATGGGAGGTTGCCTCGATCCTCAGATTTTCTTTTGAAGTGTATCCTTTATTTGGAACACCAGATTCTAAGGGATGCCCAAAACAGACTAAGTATTCGACTAATTCTCTACTTGAAATTTCAATTTTGAACTTGAAATAGCTTAGTATAGACAGCGTAATACCATAACCAAAGCGGCGTCAGTAGCATGGTGCCATTAGCCTAAGTGGTGTAAGTGACTTGGCACTATAATCTGGGTGGTGTGGGCATCACGACATCGTTTCCTTGCCATTCCTTGTTCTTTGTTGAATTTCCAATTAGATATTAGTCAAAGGCTTAATATGTCTCGATTTCCCGAAGTCTCCTCGCTCTAAGGACTTTATGTAATTTAGATAACGTACACCGGGGTGCACGACTCTTCATCGGTCCTTGGCAAACCTCCGAAGACCGCGCGAGCGAGTCCCGAGAACTGTGGCTGACAGCATGACCATGCATAATGCAATGCGGCACGTAAACAGATTATAGCACGTAATCCTGCCCTGTAGGTTCCTGTCCTAGTTTGGAAGGTTCTACGGCGTGCTAAACATGTATAAAGGCCGGTTTTGGTTTGAAGAGGGTTCCCCGGACTAAAGTCAAAGTATACCTCCAATTATTGAGCGTACACTCAATAACGGTACAAACGGTAGATATGACTCATCACGGTCGAGGGTTGCTGAGCGTTCCGAGATTCCTTGTCACCGGCAAGCCGGGCAAGATTGTCGAAACACAACAGCGGGGCTGCACAAGATATATACACAGAATAGAAAAATGAAACAAAACAATTTTGAAAATCCCACCAATATCTTTCAAGCTTGGCTCACTAATTTAATTAATATTTAAAGAAAACGGACCGTTTTGGAGACATGCCAATTTTCTCTTAAGTATTAATTAAATCTTATCCCCAGCAGAGTCGCCACTGTGGGCTACCACAGCCCCGGGTTTTGAATCGAGGCGGCCCGTAAAAGAAGCGCCGCGTTTTAGGATCGATTTGAAAAATGTTTTGAAGAGTCGCCACCCGGATTTGTGGTTCGCCACCCGAGAAACCGTTTTATTTGGAAAATGATCGATTTGAATTGAAAACCAGAGATTCGTTTGAGGGTTCGGAAGCCATGTTACGAGGGGGGAAGGGTTTTACGGCACCCCCCTCGCCCGACACGAAATCGGTCTCTACTAAACATTTGTGGGATTTTTCAAAATGGTTTTGTTTTTTTAAACAAGTAGCATGTATTTACAGATATATCAGGTAAGGAAGTGCGTGCATGTGCAACTATACAAAGGGTGATGAAGGATGGCCATGCAAAATATACAAATTAAAGCAAAAATTAGACCCTGTCACTGGATTCACTCTTGAGCGCTCGGGAGTGGTCCCGAGCGCTTGGGAGTGCTTGAGTCCCAACCCTGCAAGCTTTGTTAGTGCAACAGAATGTAAAAGAGTACAATACTGTAAATGTAAACCTAAGTAACATGAAACATCACACAGACTCAATAGAAGGCTTGAAAAACTGAGATCATGCCTCATTCTTTCGAACCATGCATCTTTGTCCTTCTGAAAAATAATTTTACAGTTGTGAGGAACAAGAAGGGACACATGCATGGACATACAAAGGCAATAGGAGGATGAAACTGGAAGAAAAACGGACAGAGCTTGCATGCAAATACTCTCGAGCGCTCCAAAGTGATCTCGAGCGCTCGGGAGTAGTTTACACCCCAGAACTGACTTCAGCCATCCAATACACTCAATGTAGTATGCTGGTACATCAGGTCTTATGCTTTGTTTGGTTTGTGTTTTGAAAAGTTTTTTGATAAATAATAGGGGTAATAAATGAAGAGAGATAGAGAGAGATATGTAGGAAGTAGGGAGAATCTAGAAGGAATCTATTTGAAAAATTCTTTTTAAAAAGGAAAGAAAACAAGGCATTATACTTCTGAAATATGAAAATTTGTCCTTTTAGATCTTGAGTAAAACTCTTCTGCATGTCTTTAGATGAAGATCATTCTCTTTATTTTTCTCTAAAGAGGTAGATCATTTGTACCAACACACTTCAAAAGAGTTAGAACAGTTTCAAAACACATCCCACCACCCATGCATGTCCATCTAAACGCTTGAAAGAGGAAAAATAGGACTAGAGCCACTCTCGAGCGCTCCAAAACAGTCTCGAGCGCTCGGGAGTACTTCCAGTGCTACATGCATGAAAAAAAATACACTCATGCCCCTTTGCTCTTGTTCTTACACCAAGGTCTCTCAACCCATACTCAGTATAGAAGACTGAGAAGGCTAAGAGACCTCCCTCAGAAAAGGAAATGACAGCCCTGTTTTGATATCAAGGTAAGAGTTGTTTTTACCATTGGATGAAGATTGACCCTTTAGATGAGTTTAGAGAGGATGGATGGGAGAAGAAGAATGCAGAAGAACCAGAAGTTTAAGCTATTCTGGATTCCTTACCATTCCCCTTTATTTTTGATATTTGAAAACCTTGTTTTTCTTTCAAGGTGGTTTTTGATTGCAAGAACTCTTTGAGTTTGAAAGACTTTTCTGAACTAGAGAGAGAAGAAGAGAGTTTAGAGAGAGAGAGTTCCCCCCCTCAAATGGAGGCCAAGCCTCCTTTTATAGGCTAAATATAGCAAATGGTTTGATTTGAAAAATGAAATTTGGAATCCAACAAAAATCTTCAGGCCTGACTCCCCTCTGACTGAGGTGGAGTGTTGCCTGAGGTTTGAACCGGCCAAAACGGCTGTAATGATGGCTTGCATGGGTAGTGGGGGGGGCCAGTCACCCATTGGTCAACCACAGAGGACTCGAGCGCTTGGGAGTGGTCTCGAGCGCTTGGGACATCACTCTCGTGCGCTCGAGAGTTGGTCGGATCCCAGGTTTTTGAAAATGGTTTTGAGCGCTTGGGATCGATCCAGAGCGCTTGAAAATGATTTTGACCAAATTATTCCTCTTTCTAGTCCTTCACAGAGCCAAATCTCAAATGATATTGAGCCTGTCTTAATCCAAAATCATCATTGGGGAGCCTCCGGGCCACAAATTAAGGGAATTTGAAAAGTCCAAATTGGGGTGTCTACACAACACAATAATTCAAGGAAGCAAGTCTAATGCAGAAAGTAAAACATTGAAATCATACCGTGGTCCATCCGGAAGAGATGTGTGCGCCCCGATCTCGAAGAAGCAAGTCCTCAGGATAGTCATCCCGGGCTGGAGTATAGTCGGTCATCCCCGTCGGCTCAAAGAAGCGCGACCGTGGAGTGTAAGTCCCCGACTCAAACCCAGGACGTGCGCTGGCCAGGTAGGCCTTCGCCTCGTCGACCGCTGTGACGCGCTCCTCGATCACCACCTCCTCCTCCTTCCCCAAATCAGCCATCTCTGGCGATCCCGTATCAGCCATCGCCACCCCCGCACAACTGAGCAGTGCTCCTAACAAAAGCGCTGAGGCCCGATCCTCCGTCGTCCTGGTATCCCTCAGCACCTCTCTCACTCCAGCATCGAGGCCAAGCGCGTCCAATATATCCTGCGGCCTCGCACTGTCCAAGAAATCTCCCTCCACGAATGGGACCGGCCGTGAGGCGCTGATCCCACTATCGCCTCCTCTCGACTCCACTATCGCTATCCTCAGTATCGGATTCGCAGCAACGCGACCAGCTACCACTACTTCGTCGCCAGCCCCGTCCCTTCGCTCATCACCGGCCCACTCCGCGGCCGCGAGCAACTCCTCCACCGTAGGAGTGTATGGAGAACCTATAACACCTCCCCCGTCACCCGAGACCCCCACCTCATCACCCAACGCATCTCTGTTGCCCGTGGCCAGTTCATCGCCGCCTCCGCGCACTACCTCGCTTTCACCCATGCCTCCTACCACTGTTAAATCTCCACTACCACCCCTACTGCATCTGTACCCTTGCCAGCCTCAACTACTGCAGCTGGATCCTCACCAACCACCTCCTCCTGTGCCGGGGTAACAGCACCGCCGCTACTGCCCACCTCCATCGCCATCGTTGTCGTCGCCGCCGCCGCCTCCTCACGGCTGGGCAGCCCACTATCCCCCCCTCTTTCCATCCCTGCTTCTTCTTCCTTCTTCTTCCTCCTTATGCGCACCTCTTGGCACACAACAGCCCAGTGGAAGATCGTAGAAATCTCAAGGTCTCGAGCCCGATCCATTTTGGGGGAATGAGAGAGTCTGAGATGGAGAGAAGAGAGAGAGATCAGTCGACTGAGTGAGAAAGAGATTGCCTGAGAGAGAGAGTGAGTACGATCGAGAATGGAAGCATACGGCCCTTTCTGGTTCTCAAACGCTGAGATTTGGGTTTAAAACCCAAATCTGTCGAAGAAGATGAAAAAGGACAGTGGCCCCCAGTAGTAGTCTCGAGCGCTCGAGACCACTCCCGAGCGCTTGGGAGTGGTTCTGAGCGCTGAGATCTATCCTCAGCCTCCGTACCGGTCCCTTGTCGTCCCGTGCCTATCCCCGCCGCTAAAGCCTTCTTAGCTTTCTCTTCCTTCTTACAAAATCAATCTCAGTCCTGTTTTCAACCGCGTCGAACGAGACTGTAGGATGCAAACCTCCGTCGGTGATGTGTTTTTAGCCTCGTGCTGCACGATTTGGTACTTTATTTGATAGTCGATGGAAATTTGCCTATTTCAACATGTTTGCAGGTATTCTCATCTCACAGGTGCTATTATATCCTTGTGTCGTCCGCCAAACAGAGCAACAGGTGGACCCCGCAGCTTATCAAACTTGTGTCAATCACTTCTCATGCATGCATCACACGTGCTTGCATTTGCTGTCCACTAAACAGAGTAACAGGTGGACCCGTTGCACATTTATATTATCAAACTCGTGTCGATCACAATCGTGCATGCATCACGCGTGCTTGCATTTGCTGTCCGCCAAACAGAGTAACAGGTGGACTCGTTGCACATTTATATTATCAAACTTGTGTCGATCACTTCTCGTGCATGCATCACACGTGCTTGCATTTGCTGTCCGCCAAACAGAGTAACTAGTGGACCCATTGCACATTTATCTTGTCAAGGTATTGTCAATCTTTCTCGTGCATGCATCACATGTGCTTGCATTTGCCCCAAAGAACTACGCTGGTCTGATCCCTGCAGAAAAGGGTACGTAGGCAGTCTGAAAGGACGCGACCGCATGTATCAAACACTGTCACTTGCATTTGTGTTTGAAATTAAGGGTTTGACGTGGCTCGAATTGGGTTGTCTCAATCTTTGGATGTCACTCGTATCCAGACATGATGCCGAGCACCATCCAAAGAGGGGCAACTGTAGACACCCCAATTTGGACTCTTTGAACTTCCTTAATTTGTGGCCCGGAGGCTCCCCAATGATGAGTTCGGATTAAGACAAGCCTGATGTCAATCGAAACTTGGTTCCTTGGAGGATTTGAAAAAGGAATAAATTGGTCAAAATCATTTCCAAGCGCTTGGGAGCAATCCCAAGCGCTCTAAACCATTTTCAAAAAGCTCTGGCTGAGCTTACTCTCGAGCGCTCGAGTCTTCTGTGCTGACCAATGGGTGGCAGGCCTTCCCACTACCCATGCAATCCATCATTACGATCTCCTTGAGCCAGCTGAGGCTTGAGTCAACACTCAACCTCAGTCAGAGAAGGTCAGGCCAGCAGTTTTCTGTTTAAAAAAAATGTTTTATTTTAAATATATTTCATTTTTGGACCATAGGTTATGTTGGCCTATATATATGGCCTAATGTCTACAGAGTAAAGGGGGGCTCTCTCTCTAAGCTCTCTTCCTGTCCCTCTGGTTCAAAGAAAGAAGTTCCAAACTCAAAGTCCTTTTTACAATTACAAAGTTTTTCAAACTTTCAAAGATCAAAAGCATCAAGGAGATGCAGGGGATCCAGAATACTCCTTACTTCTGATTTCTTGCATTCTTCTCCCTTCATCCATCTTTTCCAAAATCTTTCAAGAAGTCAAGTTCCACTCAAAGGGAGAAACTCTTTTCTTACCTTGACATCAAGCAGGGCTGTTTTCCTTTATGAGGGAGGTCCCTCAGCCCTCTCAGTCTTCAATACTGAGTATGGGTTGAGAGGCATTAGTGTAAAAAATAAAAAATAAAAAATAAAACAAAGAGCAAAGTGGTACAAAACGCATTTTCTGCACTAGCCTACTAGAAGCACGCCCAAGCGCTCGGGACTATTCCCAAGCGCTCGAGAGTGGCTCCAGACCTGTTTTCCTTCTTTTAAAGTGTTTGAATGGACATGCATGGGGGATGGGATGTATTTTACAGCTGTTTTTTAGTTCCTTTGAAGTGTGTTGGTACAAACGATCTGCTTTTTCTTCTTTTTTTTTTCAAGAAAAATAAGGAATAAGTCTTCATTTAAAGGCATGCAAAGGAGTATTGGTCAGGGTTCGAAAAGAAAAATCCTTTTCATATTTCAAAAGCAGAAGATCCAGTGTACCAGCACACTACAATGAGGGTATTATTTGGTTAAAATCAGTCTTGGGATGTAAAATACTCCCGAGCACTCGAGTTTACTTCCAAGCGCTCGAGAGTGTTTGCATGCAAGCTCAGTCCATCTTTCTTCCAGTTTGGTCCTTCTACTATCTTTGCATGTCCATGCATGCACCCCCTTTTGTCTATTATAACTGAAAGATCATTTTTCAGAAAGGCAAGGAAGCATGGTTTGGAAGAATGGGGTCTGATCCCATTCTACTAAGCCGTCTGCTGAGCCTACGACATGATTAATGTTATCCTAGTTTACATTTTCAGCATCATATTCTGCTATATTCTGTTGTGCCAATAAGACTTGCAGGTTGGGCATATATTACTCCTAAGCGCTCAGGAGTGCTTCCGAGTGCTCAAGAGTGAATCAGTGACAGGGTTTTCCAGCCTCCAGCATTGTTTTTGCATTTCATTTCCGTTCCTCATTTACTCACTGTACACACACACATGCATGGGCTTCCTGTACTTGGCATATACCTGTGGATATTTGCTAACTGATCTAATGAAATAAAATCCTTTGAAAAATCCCACAAATATTTAGTAGAGACCGATTTCGAATCGGGCGAGGGGGGTGCTGTAAAACCCTTCCCCCCTCGTAATGTGGCTTCCGAACCCTTTTAAAATCTCTGGTTTTCAAATCAAATCAATCATTTTCAAATCAAAACGGTTTCTCGGGTGGCGAACCGTAAATCCGGGTGGCGACTCTTCAAAATCATTTCAAAAATCCAAAACGGCATGGCACCTTTTTTTCGGGCCGCCCTGATTCCACCCGGGGCTGTGGTAGCCCACACAGGGTTTTGGAGCTTTTTGAAGAATTTAAAATCCAGATCCATCATTCAACGACTTATCGCCCTCAAACGAATGGGGCGGTCGAGGCAGCCAACAAAAACATCGAAACAATCATCAAGAAGTCTGCAGAGTCTGCCAGGGACTGGCATGAGCAATTACCTCTAGCCCTGTGGGGGTACCGAACATCAATTCGAACATCAACTGGGGCAACACCTTATTCCTTGGTCTACGGGATGGAAGCAGTGCTCCCTATTGAACTTGAGGTGCCATATTTGAAGATCATGACAGAATGTGAACTCACGGAATCTGAGTGGCTCAGTGGAAGGTTTGTTGAACTCATGCTCTTTGACGAGAGGTGGCTCCGGACCTTGTATCATGTTCAGGGGTATCAGCGAAGGATTGCTCAGGTGTTCAACAAGAAGGTCAAGTCTCATGATTTGCTTGAAGGTGACATGGTTACAAAGGAAATCCGTGCTCCCATCTTTGATCTTCGCGGTAAGTTCCGTCCGAAGCGCGTGGGGCCTTACATCATCAAGACCATCCTCTTGGGTGGAGCAGCTCAACTCATTGATCTGGACGGCAACGAGTTTAACACTCTGGTTAACGTGGATCAACTCAAACGTTACTATCCCTGGGAGAGCTCGCTGGACCGAAAACCACAAGGGTGGGCGGTTCCAGGCAAAAGTTAGAGCAAGCCTGCTAGACTGGAAACCTGTGAAGGCAGTCTAGGCAAAAATAAATAGGCAAATGTCAAAAGCTCGCTAGGCTGAAAACCTGAAAAGGCAATCATAAGCAAAAGTTAGAGCGCAAAAGGAGAGGTAAAATACTCGAGTGAACCTTAGCTTGAACTACGTTTTGACCTGATTCCTTTAAAAGGGATACGTAGGCAATCTCTTTGTGAGATTCGGTCATAATCAATCAACTTGATCCATGGTTTTCCTTCTCAATATACATGTTGACATTCAAGACCGGCTTGGTGTTCAACACTTGGACTAAAAGGGGAAAATTCTTGATCTTTCACTTTTATTCAAACCATTATCTCTATTACATAGCTGAGCAAAGCTTTTTTTTAAAAAAAAAAAAAACAGTTAAGCATAAAAGTAGAATACACGCTAAAGGCCTTTTTAGGCTCGCGGTTTATCCTAGATCATGTGAGTTTTGTCAGGAGTCAGTCGGCATTTTGTCTTTTTGCAACTTCATTTCGTAGCCATGCTTTGTAGTGTCATCGCAGGTTGGTGCAGAAATTAGGATCTACTCCTCCAAGTTGCCTCAAGCCCCAGTTGTGTGCATACCCGATCAGGTTCTGGACACTGAATGTAGGAATGTGGAAGGCCTCCACCCCAGCTCGGTGCAACCCCTGGCTCATTCCTAACTGCCGAAGGATACGGCCTGGAATATAAAAAGTGAAATTGGACAGCCCAGCGATCACCATTCTTTCATAACCGACAGAATTTAGGGCCATGTCTGGAATGTCTAAAGTTCTGTGTCTCTAGACAATTTCCTGCGGCGACAGGTTATTCATAAATGCATACCAGTCCTCTGTGGACATTTCTGGATATAGCATCCCTCATTGATGCATTCGCCCAGGCAAGTGTGGCCAATTCGCCTCTGGAGCTGCAATCAATCCCAGCTTGTCTGATAACCACAGCTGCATGAGTGAAAAGACAAGTAAGGAGCTATATAAAACTTGAGTGGAAAAACAAGTCTGAAACTCCGATATTAGCCTTAGCTGAGTGTTGAGGTAAAAACAGAACGTGTGAAAGACAGAAAAAGGTGAGCTTAGTGAGAGTTTACCTGCAGTAGGGGCGGACTGCCGCCAAATATTTCTGTTTGGCCAGTGGCTGTTAAATCCAATCCCATGAGCGTTTCCGCAAGAACCATTGGCACTACATTCTTTCGAGCACCCAGCTGGATGGCAACATGCACCAATGAAGGGTTAACCAGTCCATCTGCAGGCACCAGCAGGTACGCGGCCAGCACACAGATCGTTAGAGCAAACCGTCGCCGGGCCTGCACGGCAGTATCCGTGAGGTCGCCTTCAAGGCCGTACCATTCCATCAGGCGCATTATGTTTATCAGCCCTCCGCTTAGCAAACCCTCCGTTGCACCTTTCGAAATCTTCAGGGCGGACTTCAACAGTTTGGACATACTTTCTCTGTAAGGTGGTACGATGATCACGCTGGAGGCAAACCCTTGGAGGTATGCTTGGAATTCCTCCACTGTTGGGCATAGCTCGTCATCGCCATATCAAAACACGTGGTCGTTTGGGTCCCAGAACCGCACTGCAGCCCATAGGATTTTAGGCCGCAGTCTTACGCTTCGAAGATAATGAAATGCAGCCAGTTTGTGAGTCCGGAATGATAGCCAATCGCCTGCGACGAATGTTTCAAGCCACGGACCAATTAAAGTGGGGAGGTGATTTGCCATTGTAATTGCTTTCTGGAGTTTCTTTTAAGGAGGATTACGTTACGTTCACGAGGGCCTGGCCTTTTATAGCCAAAAGCATGGTAGGATATTTCTCTTTTTCAAAGGAAATAACTAAGGAAGTTGGTATAGGTCCCTTCACTCCAAGGGTACACTTAAACTGTCCCAAACCTTTCTTGGACGTCCAAACAATACTGACAGGGGCCTACAGCACTTCAGCTTTCTGAAAAGGGTCAAACTTGGCATCTGTACTGGACAGAACTGTCGCGCGGTACACTGAGATAGTTGCGCGAAGGAGTTTGTCTCGCGCGAGGTATTCACTTACTCGCGCGAGGGTTTTCTCTGTTCACATTTTGAAGAACAGCCTACTGGTTTGTTTGGAGTGATGATTCGTGTTTGTCTCGGACTGAATTTTGGTTTTGTACATTCCCAGCAGATCAACACAAATACAACGGTACTATACAATAGATTCAAGGGTCAGGCAAAGCAAAGAAAAATGTTCGGTTGGCCCAACGGCTCTTGAACTTATTCTTAATACAGACGTGACTCTCTTGGACTCAGTAATATCCCCCAGGCCTTGCTCGAATTTCTGCACGAAGCCATGCCACGTAACGGCTATCCAACCAGTCCACGAAGTCCGGACTAGGACCTTCGAGCACCCCATTTCTCCAAAGCCTTCGGTAATCACATAGCGACGGTACATTGAAGTCAGGCAGTTGGAATTCCTCAATTGCCGCTCTGTGCAGCCCTTGACTTATGCCTAGCTGGCGTAGTATGCGGCCCAGAATGTAAAAGGTGAAACTGGTCAAGGCAGCAATTATCACCCTTTCAAAGCCTGCAGAGTTAACAGCCATCTCAGGCATGATCAGCCATGGGCATCTCCAGAAAAAGTCATCAGACTTCATGTCATGCAGGATTGTATACCATCCCACCACGTCCTGTTCAAGATACAGCAGGGGTCGTTCGAGTAGCCGTCTCGAGAAATGTTCCCAGCCTGCCTGGGGAGCCTCAAGTAGGCCTGCCTTGTCAGAAAGCCATATCTATATGAGTTAAAAGACAAGTGAGAAGCTAGATGAAGCCTGAGCGAAAAAGACAAGTAAGGTTCTAGAGTGATCTTTAGCCGAGTGTCGAGGTAAAACGAGAAAGTGCGAAAACCGAAAAAAGGTGAGTTGAGTGAGTATTTACCTGAAGCAACCGGGGGCTGCCACTGAAGACGTTGCTCTGTCGGCTTTTGAACAGATCCAAGCCCATCAAGGTTTCAGCTAGGATTGTTGGAATGATGTTATTGCGCGCTCCCATTTGTGAGGCCATGCTTACCACACTAGGGCTAACTTTCCCATTAGCAGGAACCAGTGCATAAGCGGCCAGCGCGCAGATCGAAAAGGCAAAACGTTCTTGTGCCTGTTCGACATGGTTCTCCAGAATGTCGCCAGGGCCGTACAATTCGATCAGACGGGGGATGTCCAATTCACCGTCGTGAATAATACTGGCCGCTAGTTCTCCGTAAATGTTCAGATTCATCATCAATAAATAGCTCATGTTCTCTTGAATTGGAGGAACGGCAAGGACATTGGAATTTGCAAAGCCAAGCAGGTAGGCTTGGAACTCCTCCACCGTTGGGCACATTTCGTTATCGTAATTACGGAAGACGTGCGTAACTGAATCCCAGTGGATCATGGCAGCTTCAAGAAGCTCAGGGCGTGGCTCCACATATCGAAGATCTCTAATTGAGGCCAGCCCTCGAGATCGAGGACTCGCCCAATCAATGGCTTCAGTTCTCACCAACCAAGGATCTAGCATTGCTGCTAGTGGACTCTCCATTTTGATTGACTGATGAGTTTTTGTGCTTTTCAAAAGGATTAATGTGCTTTACGTCACTACAAAGGTGTTCCACTTTATAGACATTTGTTTGGAAATGTCAGTCTTCATTTGTCGTGCCGAAGGAAAAGTTAAAAGGCTCAAATGTCTTACCACATGGCAGGTGAAGAATGCTCCAATTATGGCTTCATACTGTATGCAGGTCGTGGGGGGGGGGGGCCCCTTGAAGCATCTAATACCTTTAAAAGGTTTGATTTGGTCTAACAAAGGCAGCCTGGCAGAGGCTGACCCTCGCGCGAGTGTCTCACTCTACCGCGCGACACAATTCTCTCACGTGTGCATCTCACTCTGTCGCCTGATACATATCCATCGCGCGAGTGTCTCAATGGGTCGCGCGATAGTTAAATCTGCAGTTTGACAGATTACAGCAGCTATTGATCTGGCTATTTTGAGTTCCAGGGGTCTTTTGGCACTTCTTGTGGTTCCAGGGGTCTTTTGGCACTTCTTGTGGTTCCTACAAGTCCAGGGCTATTTTGAGTTCCAGCCCAATTGGACGTTCCTCCAGGCTTCTCTCCCGAGGAGATCGAAGCCAGTCATAGGGACAAACGCCAACGGCTCGATACCTCCTCGGTCGAGCAGCCTCTTCAACTCACAGCTCCTCCAACCCCCATTTGGGCTCCCCAGTTTACGCACGGCGGGCGGCCAGTCACTGTCCGTGACAGTATTGATTCTGAGGGGACAGCCCTCGCACTATCCCAGCCTTTCCTGTTGCCTGGGGATATGCAAAAAGAAGTCTCCTGCTCCCCGGACAATCTCCTTGGCTCATTCATGAGCCACAATGCCAAGGTAACCACGCGGCGTTTTCCTTTGCAATAATGTCAGTCTTGTATACCTGTTTTGTGCCTAATGCTGCTTTTTGTGTTCAAAATCTCTAGGCAATGCAGAAGATGGTGGCCATAGCACAGAAGCTTGGCCAGTCTGAGCCCCAGCGTGCCAGATTGGCAAGCGAGAATGCCAAGCTGCAGAATACCATAGTGAGGCTGGAGAGAGAGAAACCAGGCCCGCGGGCTTGCGGATGAGCTGAAAAACAAGCTGGAGGGTGCCGAGGACAACCTGAATCAAACTTTGACGGAGTTGGAGGCGAGTAAAAACGAAGCCAAGGCCTCCTACCAGCAAGGCTACAATGAAGGGATTCGTGTGGCTACTAAGAGCTACACGGATCAAATGCCTGGAATTCAGGACTAGGTGTTCGAGGCTGGTTGGCGTGCCTCAAAAAGTCTGGTGCACCAGATTCTTCTCCCCTCGGGACGGAGATTGATCTTCCGAGCACCCAGGCCGTTGAGGAGCAGAATGAGGTGGAGGAAGGAAACGTCGTGGAGGGAACACAAGACGCTCAAATCAACGAGCAGGCAGGGAACGAAGCTGCTACTACTGTGGATGATGCTGCTGCTGGCCAGAAGGAAGCTGGTGGCGGCGTCCCTGAATCGTCCACAGTAGTGGAGGACACAACCGCTCCATCCTCTTCTCAAAATGCTCCAACTTCCCCTGTCATCGAAGATTTGACAATTGAAGAGTACGTTGGTTTCTCTCTTCTCCTGATGACGTCATTTGGAACCTATGGATTAGTTTCTGCTGGCCCTGCGTGGCCATTGGCATCGCCCTGCGTGGCACCTAATACATTTTCAAATACTTTAGTTTTGCTGGTTCTGGCCCTTCGTGGCCTTTTATGTTTTGGGATGGCCCTTCGTGGCATGAACATGTTTGGCTGGCCCTTCGTGGCCGTTCTTCAATACAGGTGGCCGTCTCATGGCCAGTACTTAGCTTCATGCATTTCCACGCATGCTTCCCAGGTCTCATCGTGCCCGCTGATGATTTAGCTGCATTCTCATTCATACTGCTACAGGTTTTTTGTCCCTTAGAGTAAATGCTAGTTGCTATCGCAGCTTGTCTACTAGTACATGTACTCATATGCATCCAGGATCTGTTCGTACCCGAGCATGCTGTTTGACCATACTTGTATAACATTGAATATGCTCGCGCTTAAAGGTTGTGCATACCTGAGCAATCTTCAAGTTTTCTCGAACTTAGATACTGCTGCGTGTTCACGTATGCAGCCCATACGTTTCGTGCTCAGAAACTTTCCCTAGTATATTCGTACTTAGGTCACCCAAATGTACTCGTATTTGGCCACAGTAATCCTGAGTTTATTTGTACCCAGATTATGTTACAAGTTCATGTGGGCGTGCACCCGTACAAGTAAACAAATCTATTTATACTAGAAATTATTCCAAACATATTCGTGTTTGAGGACAGTGTGCATACTCTCGTATGCATTCTGGGCGTATTCGTGCCCGAGCAACCGCTCAAGTACATTTATACTTGGCTCAATTCTGGGTACGTTCGCACCCGAGCAAACAGATAGGTATATCCATACTTAGCTCAATTCTGGGTGTATTCGTACCCAAGCAAACAGACAAGTATATTCGTACTTGGTTCAATTCTGGGTATATTCGTACCCGAGCAAACAGACAAGTATATTTGTACTTGGTTCAATTCTGGGTGCATTTGTACCCGATCAAACAGACAAGTATATTCGTACTTGGTTCAATTCTGAGTGTATTTGTACCCGAGCAAACAGACAAGTATATTCGTACTTGGTTCAATTTTTAAATATTCGAAATTCCATTTAGTTACCCTTTACCTCTGCTCCCCAATACGAAGTGAGGACTAAGGACTAAGCTTGACTTCGTATTCCAAGCATAATAAAAGAAAAACTCGTAAAAATAGAATTTGTGTTACCAAAAATTCGCGAATTTTATTCATAATTCGAAAAACTCAAGGGGGCGTTACGCGTACCCCTTGCAACTAGTAAAAGAGAACACAAGGGAATTTTATTCGTAATTCCCACACAATCACAATGTGCATCTAAAACAGAATAGAAACGAAGTCGAAGTTCTTTACACGTAGAACTTCCTCAAGTTATGAACATTCCAGGGCCTTGGTACCGGGTTCCCGTCTAGGTCTGCCAATCGATATGCCCCAATGCCCACAACCTCTGTCACTCTATACGGGCCCTCCCAATTGGCTCCCAACTTGCCCTCGTTGGCCACCTTGGTGTTGCCAAGCACCTTTCGAAGCACAAGGTCTCCAACACCAAACTCTCGTGGGTGGACATGCTTGTTGTAACTTTTCATCAATTGCTCCTGGTACGAAGCCAGGTGCACCAGAGCTCGTTCTCTCCTCTCCTCGGCGAGGTCCAGCTCAATTTCATGGCTCTGTCATTGCCCCCACTCTCCACTAGTGTTATCCCGTTGGTCGGCAAACCAACCTCCGTGGAATCACACCTCCTCCGCTCCATATGCCAATATGGTCAGGGGTCTCTCCCGTAGACCTCCTAGGGGTTGTTCGGTGTGCCCACAGGACCAGTGGCAATTCGTCAGGCCACTTGCCTTTTGCTTTGTCCAACCTTTTCTAGATCCCGTCAAGTATAGTTTTGTTGGACGCCTCTGCCTGTCCATTGCTCTGAGGGTAGGCCGGTGTGGAATAATAGTTCCTTATTCATTATTGGGCGCAAAAAGCCTTGAACTTTTTCTGAAACTGGGACCCATTATCAGTGATCAGGGAATAAGGAACCCCAAATCGGGTGATGATGCTCTTCCACACGAACCTTTCTATCATAGGTTCTGTGATTTTTGCCAGTGGTTCTGCTTCAATCCACTTGGTAAAGTAGTCCGTTGCTACTAACAGAAACTTCCTGTTCCCAGTAGCCTTGTGGAGCGGACCCACGATGTCCATACCCTACTGTGCAAACGGCCAAGGACTTGTCAGGGGCACCAGATCTTCAGCTGGTATTCGGATCATAGGTGAGAATTTCTGACACTTCTCACAGATTTTCACATACACCTTCGCATCTTCTTGCATGTGCGGCCACCAGTATCCTTGGGTAATTGCACGGTGAGCAATGGACCTGCCCCCAGCATGACTCCCACGCGTTCCCTCGTGTATTTCATGGAGGAATTTTTGCACCATCTCGGGATGCACACAAAGCAAGTACAGTCCAGTGAAGGACTTTCTGTACAACTTCCCCTCTGGTGATAGCCAAAATCTTGCGGATTTCGTCTTTATCTTGTGAGCCTCCTTTTTATCTGTTGGAAGCATCCCACCTCGTAGGAACTCCACTATTGGATCCATCCAACTTGGTCCTTGGTTCACGTCCAAGACCAATTCCACACTTCTCCCAATGCTCGGTTCAGCAAGATAGTCCACTGCTACCTTCCTTTTGAACTCTGTTGGCACGGCCGCCGCCAACCAAGCCAGTGAGTTAGCGTGGGCGTTCTGTCCAGAGCTTATCTGCTCAATGTGTACCTTTTCAAAGGTATCAAGCAAAATCCTTGGCTGCCTCCACGTAGGCCGCCATCTTTTCACTTCGGGCCTCGTATTCCCCGGACAGCTGATTCACCACGAGTTGTGAATCACAGAATACTCGAATTCTTTTTACTTTCAAGGTTCTTGCACTCCGTAACCCGGCCAGGAGTGCCTCGTACTCCGCCACGTTATTCGACGCACTGAAACCCAGGCGCAGGGATAATTCGATCATAACTCCTTCAGGAGGGAAAAGCACCACCCCAATTCCAGATCCGGTGTTGCATGCGGATCCATCTACAAAAGCTTCCATTCCAATGGGTCCTGCTCGGCGGGTGCCCCTCGCTTCTCGGCAGACGGCTCGTCCAACTGCTCCTTTCTCGTAGGAGGCCGTGGAGCTACTGTGGGAGAGAACTCTGCCACGAAATTTGCCAAAACTTGCCCTTTGACTGCCGTGCGCGGCTGATAATCAATATAATACTGGCTCAATTCCACCGACCAAGTTGAAATTCGTCCCGAGAAATCGGCCTTTCGAAGCAATGACTTCAACAGGAACTCCATGTAAACGACCACTTTGTGACTTTGGAAGTAGTGGGGCAACTTCCTAGCGGCCGTCCTCAGTGCCAGGACCAACTTCTCAAGAGGTAGATATCTCGTTTCTGCATCCAATAGCATCTTGCTTACGTAATAGACAGGGATTTGCTTGGATCCCTTGTCCCTCAGTAAGACCGCACTTACAGCATGTTCGGATACTGCTAAGTATAGGGTCAGGACCTCGCCAGGCTCAGGAGTAGACAGAAGTGGGGCTGCTGCCAAGTACTTCTTCAGGTCTTGGAACGCTTGCTCACACTCTGCTCCCCATTCGTAACCTTCTCTCTTTTTTAACAACTGAAAGAAAGGTCTACACCTATCACTCGAACGACTTATGAACCTGTTAAGGGCTGCGCAGCCATCCCTGGACCTCCTTCATGGTCCTCGGACTCTGCAGCTTCAAAGCCATTATTTGATCGGGATTCGCCTCTATCCCTCTAATGGTCACTAAGTGACCCAGGAACTTCTCAGAACTTACCCCAAACGCACATTTCGAGGCGTTGAGCTTCAGCTTATACTCTCTCAATATCTCAAAAGCTTCTTTCAGATCAGCGATGTGGTCCCGTTTCTCCTTGCTTTTCACCACCATATCGCCTATGTACACCTCCATGGTCTTGCCGAGCAGACTTCTTTAGCATAATCGCTGCTAGTCTCTGGTAAGTTGCTCCAGCATTCCTCGGACCAAAGGGCATAACATTGTAATAGTACAACCCCGTGGTGTGATGAAGGACGTCTTCTCCTGATCGGGCCCGTATATAGCTATCTGGTGATATCCTTGATAAGCGTCGAGAAAACTCATACGCCCAGACCCAGCTGTTGCATCCACCAACCGATCTATCTTGGCGGGGAAAGCGTCTTCGGACAAGCCTTGTTTAGATCTGTGAAATCGACGCATACCCGCCATTTCCCACTCTTCTTTTTTACCACCACTGTGTTAGACAACCATTCGGGGTAGTATACCTCTCGGATCGCCTTTGCCTCGAGCAAACGGTCGACCTCCTCGATAACAGCGTCCACATGCTGTACGGCAGACCTTTTTTTCTTCTGCATCACCGGTTTGTGCTGCGGGTCCACATTCAGGTGGTGGCAAATCACGCTTGCATCCACCCCAGGCATCTCCTCGGGCACCCAAGCAAACACATCAACGTGCTCTCTGAGAAATTTCATCAACTCTTCATCCTCTTCTTTGCACAGGTTTTCCCCAATCAGGAAATATCTTTCAGGATCATTCTCGTTGATCTGGATTTTCTTCAATCCTTCCACCACTTTCTCGGCAGGATCCCCTCCGACATCCTCGATGGTCGGCTGGTTGGTAACCTCGACTGTCTGCACCAACTGTGCCTTGGGTGCCTTCTTGATTATGGAAACCAAGCACTGTTGGGCTATCTTTTGGTTCCCCCTTATTTTCTCGATTCCAGTGGATCCTGGAAACTTCACCATTTGATGCTAGGTGGATGAAACTGCCTTCATCTTATGCAACCAAGTCCTTCCTATAATCGCGTTATAGGAAGATGGCACATCCACTACCAAAAAATCGGTTCTGAGTACCACTGTTCCTGCCCAAACAGGGAGGGTCACCTTACCCAACAGCCAAACTGCCCCTGCACTGAACCCAACCAACGGAGTTACTGACTGTACCAAGTCCGCTTGTGCCGACCCCAGCTTTTTGAATGCATCGTAATAAAGCACCTCAGTGCAACTTCCTGAATCCACCAGGATCCTTTCCATGTCATATTCCCCAATTCGTAGGGTTATGACAAGAGCATCGTTGTGCGGCACCTGGACTCCTCCCAGGTCCTCATCCGTGAAGACAATGCCCTCGTTGCACCCTTCTGCTTCACGTCCCCGTTTCTTTCCTAACCGCATCACGTGCTGGTCGTGTTTCACCTGCCTCTGGAGCAGCCTCACCTCATTTCTCGTATAAGGTGTGGCCAATCCATGTATCATATGGATCACGCCCCTTGGATTCTGCTCGTAATCTAGTTCCATCGCTTTTTGCGCACCCTTGTGCTCCTCTTGGATGAACTCTTTCAGATACCCACGTGAGACTAGGTCATCAAGGTGCTGCTTAAACATCTCGCAGTCTTCTGTCATGTGACCCCAGTCCTTGTGGTAACTGCAGTGCTGACTCGTAGCCCTTCTTGCGTCTTTATCTCCCTCCAGCCTTGGGGGACCACTTGAAGTACGGACGATTCTTTATTCGATAAAGAACCCGATAAATTGGTTCTTTCCAAACCGTTGTCACTGAGAAGAAAGACTTTGGGTCAGGGGCATGCTTTTCCCGGTATGACTCTTTCTTAGCTTGCCCATGCTCCTTCCTCTCTCTATAAGTCTTGGGCTCGGGCTTATCTGCCTTCTTCGCAGGGCCCTTGACTTGCGCGGCACTCAGTTTGCCATCCTCCCGTAGTATGTCATCCTCATTCTTGGCATGCTGCTCAATTCGCTCCATTAGTTTTGCCAGTGTGCTCACTGGGCTCATGTTTAGGGACTTTCGTAGCTCCCCCCGAACAGGTAGCCCAGTCTTGAACGTCGCTATTGCATACTCCTCATTGCAACTTTCAATCTCGTTGAAAGTCTCCCAATACTTCTTGGCATAGTCCCTGATCGGCTCACTCTCTCCTTGCTTCATAACTGAGAGACTCTCAAAAGTTTTGGGTGGTTTCCTGCTCGTCAGGAACGGAGCAGTGAATTCCTCGGCCAACCGTCTCCACCCTCATATGGTTATCGGCCCCAACTAATGGAACCATGATAGGGCCACTTTTCCCAAACTAGATGGGAACATCTTGCACATGATTGCGTCATCACCGACGTGCATAAACATCGCCTGCTGGTAGTACTGTATGTGCGCCACCGGGTCTGCATTGGTCTCGTACAGGATAAACGTCCCGTGCTTAACCCTACTCGGCAGCCTTGCCTCCTGCAATCTCTTTGCAAAAGGAGAAGTTGCTATGTTGCTAAGGGCTCTCCGTGCTGCTTCTCGTGCACACATGGTCCCCTCCTCCGATACCTTCGCAGCCCTGGCATTATTCCTTTCCCAGTCGGAATCAGGTCTCTCGTACCTATCCCTGTGGTGCTTCCTGCTCCCTCCTTCCTCGGGGGAGGAGCTCCTGCTCCTGCTTCTCCTTTTTCGTGAAGAAGCCCTCGGTCGTTTCGGAGTGAGGCCCCTGCTTCTTCTTTTTCGTGGAGAAGCTCTCTTGTACTCCACCATATCCAACCTTTCTTTTCTAGACTTCCTTCGTGAAAGCCCAGAATCCTCCGGATGTTCTCGTATCTGCTGCAGCTGTTGAATCTCATATTCTCGTCTTTTAATCAGACGAGCGTATTCCTCTATTTCCTGTCTCTTTTTGTCCAGGATGTCTTCCCTGCTGTGCACGCTTTTCGAACACGCCACTGACTCCCTCCCACGGCGGGACTTACTCCTTCTCGTGGATCCTGTGGCCGTCCGTCCGTCCTTGTTTCTGGAGTCGCCATGGGTTGCCAGAGGGCGGTCCTTGCTCGGGGTTCTCCCCGCACGCCCACCGTCGGGCTTTCTCGGTGGATCTGGTGGGGATTTGTCAGCTCCCCCACCCAGCTGATTGTTTGCATCAAGTGGAGTCTTTGGATCTTCTTCCGCCATGGTCGTTTTTTCAAAGGGATCTCTTTCGTTTCCCACAGACCGCGCCCAATTTAGATGCAGGAAAACGAAACAGGCCTTCGAACAGCACGAAACTGTAACGGCTACTTTTCTCTCTACACCGAACCCTAGCACACCGCCGGTATTGATCCTACAAAACAAACAGAAGGTGAGCGCACTTTGCCACCTCGTGGCAAAGGCCTCCGATGCCAAAGTTAGTATCTCGTACTAGTAAAACCTTAATTCTCGGTAAACAATAAGCCCATAGCCAAGAATTGCGTACATTTACCTCTAGGTTTACCTCATACTTATAGACCCATGTCTACTTGCCGTCCAAGCCATCTTGCTGCCCTAAGTTTCTTTTCTCGTAAAGGGAACCTAGAATATCAGGGATTCTCATTCCCATAACTGCATATTTCCTTTTAGACCATTTAGGCACTCTTCCCAAAGCTGGCCGTTCATCCCATTCTCGTTGGGTATCTCCTCCAGATCTCATTTCCTTACTGGATATTTCCATTTCTGGACCACTCTGGAGCGCCTCTTGGCACCTTCTCCAGATTGCTGCTACTGTCCGGCCTTCTCGTTGCCGAACAGACCCTCTGGACCAATGATTTCTCATACCACTGGACCCCTTACCACGAGACTGGTCCAACAACTACCCTTGCTCTTTGGACCATACCCCTGCTTGGGTATCTTGGACCTGGGACCTCTCGTATCCCCGGTCCTTGTGCCGTTCACCTCACTGCACGGCGGATATTCCGACTGTATTTATTCTGGACCCCACGTACCACCTGTTCGGGCCTCTTTGGTACCTGTTCGGGATTACCTCATACATCATATATTGAAAGCAGATATGTATCATACGTATTGAAAGCAAGAGGAATGTATCATTTTGTTTACCTGAGTCTTCCGCGGAGCAGCTGCCTGAGCTAGCTGGGCTAGGGGTCCTGGATAGTGTAACTCCAAGGGGAAGCCGTATGCTGCTCTCCTCACCACGTTCTCCAGAGCGAGCATACGGCGAATGGCTTCGTTCACCCATTCCACAAGCACCTGTGAATGTTTTACAACCATCAGACAATTCAAAGGCAATTCAAGAGTATTGAAAATACAGAAATGGAAGTTGGTTTACCTGAATAGTCACTGCCGCGGGCTCTATATGTGCTAGTACAAGCTGCACCTCAGCCAGATTGCCCTGGGAGTCCACTACGTCTACCTTCCAAAGCAGCTCTGGTGGCCTGCCTACTACTGGCCTGCTCTCCCTGCGCCTCACGCGGCGTTCTCCTCCTCTCGGTACCTCAACAGCAGCCCTTCTCTCTGCACCAGCCTCGCGTGCTTGCTCCTGGACTTCTCTGCGAGCCCTAACGCCAAGCGGCCTCGCCAAGTGATCTCTCTGATAGGCTGCATAGTCCATTATCGGACGTAGGTGGCGTGTCAGCTCAGTGTCTGGCCTCGTGAATCTCTCCAGCTCAGCCAGTGTATAATCGCCTGTGTGCGAAGCTCGTGGCGGAAGTGGCCCTGGCACCTGGAACTCAAGGTAACCAAGTGATTGGCGGGTCACTCGATCCCCTAAGTACCATTGCCAGCCAAAGGCTAACTCCAGCAACACTCTGCTGGCTGTGACAGCCCTGCTCCTGGCCAAGTAGTCTGGCTCTGGCCCGCTCGTCCTCCAGGGATTCCACTCGATCTGCACAAAATGACAAATAAGCAATATGTACTATTGATCAGCGACAGCATTAAAGCCATGAAAGCATGCACAATTGACTATTGAAGTTCCCATGTCATACCTATGAAGCTCTCAGCTCTCAGCTCATCTAGATACAGCCTGTAGGCATTAAGGCTACCTCTCCCTTCTTTGGTGCCCCTATGCTCCTTACTCCATATCAGTGCGCGAGGGAGAGTGCTCAAGTCAGGATGCTTGCACTCCGGAGGATACATCCTCAATACTTCATATGCCCAGAGCTGCAACATTATCAAGAAAAGAAGTGCATCAGTCACAAGTTGTACAGTTATACAGTTAAAGCTGGTAAACAATCTATGCAATCAATTGGTACAATGGAAATTATGCTATATGGTCATTGAAATCATACCTCCCAAACACACCAGTAGCCGGCTGTGCTCTGCCCAGTCCTCGAGGAATCACCCAAGAACAAGTAGGCGGTGCCGAGTGCTGCTCCGCCCCAGTCAAAGCGTGAGGCTGTCCGCAGATCTCTCAGTGCCGGCAGGTACGACAAGTGCACCGTACTCCCTCTGCCTGGGAACAGGGTGGCCCCAAACAGATACAGCAAGTATGCCCGGGCCATCTGTGCCTCCTCATGATCATTGGTTGGCTTCTTCTTCAAGTACCGCACAAACTGAGCATACCTCGCCGCTCCTCTCTCTACCTTGGGCACGTTCCCTAAGAACCACTCCAGCGCCGCTGGATCCTCGTGTATCCCCGAATCAAATGGGATGGGATCTCCCCCAACCCTCAAACTTGTGATCGCAGCAAAGTCTGTCGGAGTCACCGTCATCTCTCCTGGAGGCAGGTGGAAAGTATTGGATGTATCCCTTCATCTCTTAGCCAGTGCAACGAGGACAGGGTGGTCATTCTTGACTGGTACTGTCAAGGTCTGTATGAACTCCCTGAACCCTGCCGCGTCCACCAGCTCCCTCACCTTTGGTGGCAACCCTAGGTACAGTGACAGAGAACTACACGGCCCACCAAAACCACGGATATCCCTCTGCTTCGCCTGTTTCAGACAACAAAGACAATCAGCAGGATACAATGTTAGCATAACAGGGCTTTCATTTTCAAGTTCTAGGTAATCAATGCAGCTGTGTACCTACAGATGGACGGTCTAAGTTATTAGTTCAAATTCTCGTTCAAGTTACAGCATGTAGGGCTACAGTGCTAGAGCTATCTTATTACAGCTTGGAACTCAGTGCCATTTCAACAGTTGATTGGTTCAAGTCCTTGCGTGTGTGGTGTTCGTTACAAGGGCTATATCATTATGGTTCGACATCTACACAGACTACCACTAGATGGTTGGTTCAAGTTATGCTTTTAGCATGATATGCTCCTGGTGCAGCTTAGTAATGGATTGTTGGTGGAAGTTATCGTGTGCATGGCGTGTTGTACGAGCTTTCTCTTGTCCTAGTTTGTTCTATATTCAGCCTAATTTCGATGGTTGTTTCAAGTTATTACATGCATGGCATTCAGGGCACAAATTATATCATTATTGCATGGTTCAATCGTGAAGCATGATGGTATTTTTTTTGTTTAATGCATGCAAATATCAAGTTAAAGTACAAGAGGGGGTTGTTCAAGAAGTATACCTCAGCCCAGGTATTTGCAATATGCACCCGGGAGTCCCTCAGCCCTAATTCCATGTCATAGTCAGTCTGCTGTGGTGGCCTATATCCTGCAAAGCCTGACGGAACGAACAGGTGTGGCCTCGGAGGCATGTATGTTTCCTCTGAAAACTCAGGGCGCGTTAGGGCTCCCGCCTCAGCCACTGCACTCACTCTCGGTCTGTAACGCCCCGAATTTTGGGTACGTTAAATAAACATTTTGTTGAACAACAAAAGAGAGTCTGGCTCTTTATTACATCATAAACTCCCAAAGGGTTCGTTCATTACACAAAAGGGATGGATATCTAAGGTTATCTACAGCTCCTTCTCTTCTTCCATCCTAGCAAGTTCCTCAGCTCCAAAAGCCTCCAAGGTGTACAGCTCCCCTTGTTCATCTAACAAGTCTGACACATTATACCAGCGTCGCCACCAGTATAATATGTCAGGGTCACATAAAGCAACACCGTGAGCTTGAAAGCTCAATAGAGTAGTCCAAACCACTAACCCTTAACATACACATCAAAGATAGTATACGATTTTAACATGCTTTCAAACAACTCATACAATTACACATGCGCATTTGAGTGTGCCAGTGTACCCAGTTGATATAGTAACGGCATTGGGCCTGCGTGCCCAGCCTTTGATGCTTGGGCAGATGTGCCAGACATATATGCTTTGCTTGGCCTTGGGTTGACGTGCCCTTGCTGTTCATGAGAATCCACAACTTGTGGATTATTGGAGCTAGGGTAGCAATGTAAAAATTGCACTTTCCAGCCACTAATATCTAACTTGTATTGACAAATGATCTAAGTTGACAAAAGCATGCATGTTCACGTAAAAACTCACCTAGCTCGAATAAAAAGGGAAAAAGAGCCCCGGATACGACGCGGACCCTTAGACATGCGGAATATAATGAAATTTGGGCATTAACGGGCCAAAACTCAAATATCCCCTAGACAGGTGAAACTAACACTCGTGTAAGGTCAAACAGATGTACAATCACTTGCACGAACAAACAGAATCGAGAAATGCATCTCGACTTGACAATTGATTGAAAACTAGAAAAATGCCACAAAGACAGACATAAGACGCAAATGATGACACATATAGGCCCGGACTAAAACCGACACCCCCGTGCAGTCACATTAAATCCATATGACTTGCATGGTATGACAAGACTTGGCAAAAGCCCCTGAAACAACATTCAAGGGCAGTAGCAGACTGCTACTATCTGCTGCAAGAATTGGAAAAAAGCGCGCGCAGGTTTGAGGCCAACGCGCATTACTTCGAACAAACGCACTGCAGTTTGCTTACACCAGACTTCGCTGAACTTAGAATAAACTGTAAGCCATTAAGCTTCTAGCATTTCGTTCTGTTTTTTATGCTTCAAATAATTTTTAAGGCTTTATGCTTAGCCCGTAATAGAAATAGCAGTTTGCAATAAAATTGAAAGACAAAGGTTTTCCCCCTTCTGATTCCTTCATCGCAGCTTGACCTGATCTTTAATCCTCTTCGACCTTTGATTTGTACCAAAACGTCAACCATGAATCCAATTGATAGATTTGTGACCGAGTCTCACAAAGAAGCTGCCTACGTATCCCAAGCTAGGGAATCAGGTCAAAACATAGTTCAGGCTAAGGTTCACTCTTGTGTTTACATCTCCTTTTGCGCTCTAACTTTTGCCTAGTACCACCACTTTGGGTTTTCAGCCTAGCGAGCTTTTGAATATTGCCTATTTATTTTTGCCTAAACCGCTTTCATAGGTTTTCGAGCTAGCAGGCTTTCAAATATTGCCTATTACTTTTGCCTACACCGCCTTCATAGGTTTTGTGTCTAGCAAGCTTTCAACAATTGCCTATTACTTTTGCCTAGACCGCCTTCATAGGTTTTTGGTCTAGCAGGCTACTCTAACTTTTGCTTGGAACTACCCACCCTTGGGCTTTTCAGCCCAACGAGCTTCTCTCAGGGAAGAGTAACTTTTGAATTGATCCAAGTTGACCAAGGGTATTGAATTTGTTGCCGTTGAGGTCGATGATCTTTGGCCGCAGCCCCAGATACAATGGCATTGATGATGCAGGGTTAAAAGTGCTTCGGTTTGAAATACCTTACCCTGGGCCGTTTTTACACCTTCTCATTTGTGCTTGGTCGAACACCGCTATTGCTAATTTGAACACGGTACAAGGCCCGGAGCCTTCTGAGCTTCTGCTTCCTGGATTGGCACCCGATAACAGTGGATTTGATGCTCTTTATCTCAGGATCAACGCTAGGTGTGACTTGATGAGACCGTGCCAAGACGTTGACGCTTGTCTGACCGGGCGCAATGCTCCTCTGGGAACAGCTTTGAACCAATTTGAACCATTCAGAGGTTATCCTTGTCTTTCATGTTTATTGAAACTACTTCTTCTTTTAACAGGCTGAGCATGCCTTTCATCTTCTCATTCGGCGTGGGAACACATTTCCTTGAGATGAGCCCATCGAAATCTATCCCTTCGTCGTCAGGGTCAACACAGTTTATATAAGAGCCAGCGAAGTACTTTAGAAGCAAGATAATGCCTATCATAAAAAAGAACCCTCGGGGTTGCCAAGTACAGCAGACTCAAAACTTGAAATAAAAGCCACAACGTGGAGGGCCAAGAGGCATAACCTCCGACTCAGAGCTAGACTTAGACATATGCAAAAGACTTTGTGTCAGACTCAGATATATTGCCAATGCAAACTAGACGCAGTTTTGAAAACACAATATTGTAAAAGCTACCCTTAGTTTCCACAAAAGAGGTAGGATCCAGCGGGTGTCCGGCCAAAGCAACAGCACTTCGGCCTCCTTAGTTTCTTCAACCAAATCTAATCGATGCTCTTGTGATCAATGGACCCCAGCCAGGCGGTCCTCTGATTGACAAGCCCCTCATCACTGTCAAGTTAGATGTCGGTAGTGAAAACCTCAGTTGCCCAACCTATAGCCATCATGTTAACCTCTGGCTCAGATGGGATGATGATCGAGCTATCTGTTCGGCTGGGCTTCAGCGCGTCGAACAACGTGGCGGAGTATGAGGCTCTGCTGATCGGCCTCAGGAGTGCAAGTACCTTAAAAGCGAAGAGAATAAGGGTGTATTGCGATTCACAGCTGGTTGTATGCCAACTGTTCGGGGAATACGAGGCCCGGGGTGAAAAAATGGCGGCTTATGTGCGGGCAGCCAAAGATTTGCTTGATACCTTCGAGAAGGTATGCATTGAACAAATCAGCTCGGGACAAAATGCCCATGCAGATTCTTTGGCTTGGCTGACTGCTGCTGTTCCTACTGAGTTAAAAAGGAAAGTAGCAGTTGATTATCTGAATGAACCGAGCATTGGAAGAAGCATAGAGTTGGTCCTGGACGTGAACCAGGGGCCAAGCTGGATGGATCCAATTATAGAGTTTCTACGAGATGAGACTCTCCCTTCCGATAAAAAGGAGGCCCACAAAGTTAAAACCAAATCAGCAAGGTTTTGGCTGTCCCCAGAAGGGAAATTATACAGAAAGTCCTTTACTGGGCCGTACCTGCTCTGTGTGCACCCCGAGATGGTGCAGAAATTTCTCCACGAGATTCACGAGGGAACGTGTGGAAGCCATGCAGGGGGTAGATCCATAACCCACCGAGCAATCACCCAGGGATACTGGTGGCCTCATATGCAAGAGGATGCGAAGGTCTACATAAAAATCTGTGAGAAGTGTCAAAAGTTCTCACCTATGATCCGAACACCGGCCGAAGATCTGGTGCCCTTGACTAGCCCCTGGCCTTTTGCTCAGTGGGGAATGGACATCGTAGGTCCACTCCATAAGGCTACTGGGAACCGAAAATTCCTCTTGGTAGCAACAGATTACTTCACGAAGTGGATTGAAGCTGAACCTTTGGCCAAGATTACTGAACCTATGATAGAGAGGTTTGTCTGGAAAAGTATTATTACTCGTTTTGGGGTCCCGTATTCTTTGATTACAGATAATGGTTCCCAGTTCCAGAAGAAGTTTAAAACCTTTTGTGCCCAATATGGAATAAGAAATTATTATTCAACCCCTGCTTACCCCCAGAGTAATGGGCAAGCAGAGGCATCCAATAAAACCATTCTGGATGGGATTAAGAAAAGGTTAGATAAAGCAAAGGGCAAGTGGCCTGATGAGCTGCCATTGGTGCTGTGGGCACATCGAACAACACCTAGGAGGTCTACGGGAGAGACCCCCTATTCTTTGGCTTATGGAACAGAGGCAGTTATTCCATTGGAAGTTGGCCTTCCTACCAACAGAACAGCTTTGGTCGAGAGTGGAGGAAATGACAGGGCTCTTGAAATGGAGCTCGACCTTACCGAGGAAAGAAGAGAAAGAGCCCTCGTGCATTTGGCCTCCTACCAGGAACAGTTGATGAAGAACTACAACAAGCATGTCCACCCTCGCGAGTTCGGTGTTGGAGACCTTGTGCTCCGCAAGGTGCTCGGCAACACCAAGGTGGCCAACGAGGGCAAGTTGGGGGCCAATTGGGAAGGCCCATATCGAGTTACCGAGGTTGTAGGCATTGAGGCCTATCGTTTGGCAGACTTGGACGGGAACCCAGTGTCACGGCCCTGGAATGTCCACAACTTGAGGAAGTTCTTTGTTTGAAAGACTTCAGTTTACTTTCTATTCTATTTTAGAACTGTGATTGTGTGGGAATTACGAATACAATTCCCTTGTGTTTCCTGCTTTAGTTGCATGGGGTACGCGTAACGACCCCTTGAGTTTTTAGGATTAAGAATAAAATCATGTCTTTTGCAAATATATTGACTTTTTCAAAAATTCTATTTACTTATGGATTGTTTTGATCTATAAATACGAATAATGGCTCTATCTTCCCCTTCTTCGTATTGGGGAGCAGGGAATAGGTACGAATACACGTTTCAATTATCTATGCATGAAAAAGCTTTAACATACGAGAGTACGAGATACTCGAGAATTACGTACGAATACAAAATTCCCAAGTACGAAAAACTTGTATTCATAAGTATGAAACACTTGTGTCGAAAGGTACAAGCACGAAAATACTTGTACTGATTTACCAAGTCTGAAATACTTGGGTTTGCATACGAGAAAATGCAAAGCATAGATTTACCAAGTATGAAACACTTGGGTATAAGGTACGTGATTCTTAATATTATACAAGTACGAAACACTTGTATTAAATTTTACAAGTATGAAAATACTTGGGTATAAACTAAACGTGATACAAATATGCCAAGTATAAATTACTTGAAACATAACAAAATTACGTTTTCGTGCAGCTTTTTATATGTATCTGAATACGAGCAATTTAGACAGACATATGCATCTGATCATATGCATTCAAACAGCCGTAAATAAAAAAGGTACGAAATACCATCACTAATTCCTGCCCGCGAAGGGCCGAGCAAATTCAGCAGGCCTTGATATGGCCGACAAAACCAAAGTATGATGCCACGATAGGGCCAAATACCTGTGTTATCAAAAGCTTAAATGTATTGATGCCACGCAGGGCCGAGAACAACGGTCACGCAAGACCTGACAAAACTAAATGTTTGGAGAATAGGGAGAGACTTACCGGACTTAGTCCAGGTTTTGGACCTCAGGATGAATTTCCGTTGACACCTCAGAGGGGGCTTCGACATTGACACCACCTTCAGCAGTCTGTTCCTCCAAGTTTATGGCTTCATTAATTGTTGCTTGCATTTGCGACTGCTCGCCCTGGGCATCACGAGTTCCAGCTGGGGTATCTTGTGGCCCCATCTGGATATCGTCACCTGCCTCTGTGAAGTTGTCAATTTGTTGTTCGACATCATCAGCATCAGGCTCCTCAGTCTTAACAGCAGCTGCCCCACGGCTGCTCGGTAGTTCAACTGCCCATAGCGGAGAGTCATCAGGAACCCCAACTTTGGTCAAACAAGATTCCCAGCCCGCAGCAAATATTTGATCTTGTACTAACGGCATTTGCTCAACGTAACTGGCCGTCGCCTCGTCAAAACCCTTTTGGTATCCTTCATCGAACGCAAACTTTTTCATGTTATCAATTTCAGATAAGGCCTGTTTCAGGCTGTCCTCAGCAGCAGCAAGCTGGCCCATGGCCTCTGCGTAATCAGATTTGGCATTGTTTCTCTCGCTCTCCAGTCTATCAACTGTCCGGAGCAGCCTGGTATTTTCATTCATAAGCCTGATTCTCTCAGACTCAGAATCCTGGCATTTTTGGCCCAGAACCACCATCTTTTGGATGAACTGAAATGCAACAGAAATAACTCAAGGTCAGTAGAATACCACGATAAAGCCACAAACTAAATAAACAGAAAGGTGGGTTACCTTTATCCCACTAACGAGCCCGGTGGACACAAGCCGGTCAGGGGATGACGAGGACTCCTTCTGCATATCAACGGGCAGTAGCAGACCCTATGCGAGAGCTAGTGCAGTTTTTGAGGAGCTGGCACTATCACCAACACTCACTGGACGGTCACCTCTGATAAATTGAGGGGCCCAGGTTGCTTGAGTAATGGTGGAGCTCGGTGCAGGAGTCTCGCCTGCTGGAGCATTGAACCTGGGGCGTTTGTCCTGATGGGCATCAGCAGCCTCAAGGGAACTGTCACGTTCCTTTGGAGAGGAGGAGGATCGAGTTGAACCTCCCCTGCTGCGACGAGGCGGCGGGGGAGCATGCCCAGTAGAGGGTGCACGGCCTGAACCGCGTCCACGAGAGGACACGGTGAGAAGTGAACTCAAATTCAACGGTTGACGAGACATTGTATCTGGTTGTGTTGGAGATGCAGAATAACCGGAGGAAGAAGACTGAGAGGTGTTACGATCAACGATTGGCTGTTCGGCGTGCAGACGAGCAGTAGCCCGTCTTCGAGTAGATCTCCTAACTGCCACACGAGGAAGTGGTACTCCCTCAGAGATGGGGACTTCCCCTGGCTGTCCGGCAAGTGTTACTCCTGTGTTGGGTATCGGATTCCTCGATTGAGGAGCAGTTGACGTTGATGCTGCGCTGGTACTTGGGTTGGCTAGTCTTCGATCTATAAAGCTTCTGTAAACAGGATCGTAGCCCAGAAGAACGCTTGCTTCTCGACCCCGACCAGCTGTCAACGTGCCAGGTACCCCATTGTATTTCAGGATTTTGTTGAT
The DNA here is from genome assembly GCA_025413875.1 of Rhododendron molle. Lineage (NCBI taxonomy): Eukaryota > Viridiplantae > Streptophyta > Magnoliopsida > Ericales > Ericaceae > Rhododendron > Rhododendron molle. The sequence goes on from CM046393.1 coordinate 24,130,862, forward strand.
CTCCTCTGTTCGGACGTAACTAGGTTCACGTCTGGGACGTTTGTTTGCGTTGTCCGCTGCAAAGTTTAGACAGGGCAAACTTGAATTAGAAACATGTTAATTTGACAAGTAAACTAAAGTCAAAACGAAAGCAAAATTAGGAGCATACGTGGGTAGCCCCATATGTGGGGGCAATGGAATCCCACCACTTGGCCATCTTCCCCCCTTGGCTCGAAGGCTCCAGTGAAGTAAAGGAAATCCATCTCGTGATCACGAGCAGAATCTGGCAGGTTGAGCACGAGACGCTTTTCTGCTTTCCTTACTTTGAAGTAGTAAGTGTTATATTCAGGGTTCACTACGATGCTGTACCACCATTGGAGATCCCAAATTCCTATTTGGGTCCCTAGGATCCTATTTAGGGCCACTATCCCCATTACTAATCTGAAAAAATTAGTGGATACTTGCATGGGGGTAAGTCTATACCAGTTCAGCACTCGACGAAGTAATGGGTCGAGGGGGAAACGAACTCCACCCTCGACAATGGCTACGATGGGGATTCCCATCATTTCCCATGTGCCAACATCTCTGTCTGCTCCCAGGGGAGCAAGTTCGAGTGCAACATTGTCAGGGATGTTGTATTTTGTTCTAAAGGCCGCCATGGCAGAGGGGGCCTCGCAAAGATGCCTAAATTTGCCTGGTTTGGGTTGGTTACCGTTCTCGTCCGCCATGGATGTGTTTGAAGCAAACTATGAACGAAATGAAATCTGACGATAGGTACGATCGAAACCCTAAGAGGAACAGGATCTGAGAATAAAGATCTCAGAAATAAACGAGAAAGATGGAAAATAAGAGATCTTACGATGATTGCGACCGTCGTCAGAGATACAGAACGGGGACTACGGGCGGCGGTAATGGCTGAAACAGAGCTCTCGCCTGAGTTTCTAGAGAGAGAAAGAAATGATCCGGGTTTTGAATAAAATAAAACAAAAAAAAAATCCCTCTTTTTGGGTATAAACGTAAAAGGTGGGAGGCTGAGCGTCTCCTCTCACTCCGTTAGGTAAAAAGTAACGAATTAGGGGGTTTAGTTGATGACCATTTTGACGCCGTCTGCCTCAAACGTCAGCTCGAATTAAATGCAAGACGTACGAACTACGCCACGTGGGACCCATGCTTCGAGAAATCATGATGATTAAGGCCGCCAGAAATCAAATGGTCATCGATGTTATATCTGCGCGAACATCACGAACCTCGGGCTAAGATTTGTTCTTCAGGAACTTTACCCATTAGACCGAGCAGTTCCAATGGGCAAAGCTGGGGAGCAATTGTAGGGAGGTATTCCTGAACAGACATAAAAACGAGCCGAAGACGTGATGTAAATTGTGCAGTGAGAAAGGTGATGAAAGGCACCACAACGGATAGGGATAGTAACCTAAAAGGTGCACCGAACAGAGGACTGTTCGGGAACAGGATATGAGATATCCTAAGTACAAATACAAGCTGTTCGGCTGGATAGGTTTGTATCCAAAATAGTAGCACTTATAGTGCAGTCTGTTCGGCAAAGAGCATGCCGGACAGATAGAGTCCTTGATAAGCGGTAGGAATGTTCCAGAAGAGGGGACCCCGTATCTAGAAGAAGATGAGCTTGGGAGCAGTCCTATTATGAAACGAATTCCATAATAGGGAAAGTCCTCATGAAAAAAGGATCTCGGTTGATTGGGCACGAGAGTCCCAAGAAGGCCAGGTTTCCTGTATGAGATAGGAATCCTGGGGCGATAAGGATGCTTGGAGAACAAGCAGATGTTTGTCTATATATACGAGGTAAACCTGAAGGTAAAAGGTACGCAATACGTTACATGCGCTATACACTTTCCTACTGATAATTAGGTTTTGAGACCAGTACGAGATACTAACTTAGGCATCGGAGGGCCTTCGCCACGAGAGGCGGAGGTGCGCTCACCCCTTGTTTGTCTTGCAGGTTAGGGTTCCGGCAGAGGCACAGAGGTATCAACCGAGAATCACGTGGAACTGTTACGTAATAACAGTCCTCCAGGTACCCTTTGTTTTTCTGCACCTACATTCATTAGAGTGGCCTTGGCTTTCCACCTTTTAACAAAATCCGCCAAAGACTCTTTGATTCCCATCTTCATGGATTCCAACTCTCAAATAGTCATCTTGAGCTGGGAGTTGTTGCTATATTGAGAGATGAAGGCAGCCCCTATATCTCCCAAGTCTTTCTCTTGGAGATGTCAAGCGACAAAAACCAATCGAAGGCTGGCCCAGAAAGAGTTTGAGGGAAAAGCTGAGACATGGCCTCACTTTCTACTTTGAGTTAACTTCATGGTGGCATGGTAGCCGTAGAGATGAGTCTTGGGGTCACCACTCCCGTCAAACTTGACCAAGTCAAGCATCTTGAATTTTTCAGGGAGCTTGGCATTAGGGTACAGGCAAAGGCGATCCAAGTCAATTCCCCCTGCACTGATCTTCTCGAATTTTGAGATAGCCTCTTCCAGCTTTGCCATCTTGGCCATAAAGTCTGTCATATCAGGATTCAAAACAGGCCTGCCACCTGCCGGATTTGGGTTTGCAACAGGTGCGCGAACCTCCTTAGGGTTGGGCTAAACAATGAGACGCCCCTTGTGATTCGGATCTGGGACCATGACAAGCTGCTCCTGGTCGTCCTCATCGTCCTCGCCTTCCTCTTCAAGCGGAGGTGGAAGACGAGTGTTGATAAGGTCATTGAGAAGGGGGATGTTAGCATCGTCTGGATGGCCTTCTGCTGCAATGCAGTGATACTGTTTTGGAGGTTCATGAGCATGTCTTCCAGAGAGAGCGACTGTGCTTATGGCTGTCCTGACATGGTTGGTGTTTTGGAGGTGCTTGAAGCAGAAGATGGGGATGCTGGCTGCCCATCCCGTTGGATTGATGGTGAGCCTGTCTGTAGAGGGGCCAAAAGAGAGCGCGGAGAGTCCTCCGTTGTGACTGACTGGGATTCAAGCCTGACAAGTCTTTGAACTGGATTCCGAAGACGTTCCCAAGTAGATTTGGTTCTTCCTTTTGGTACTCTCTTGCTCGGTGCAATGGCTTTGAACTAGACAGCAAAGTAAGTGAAAGCTCAGTGGCATTCCTGCAGCAATTGGAATGCAACGTACACGTCGTCGTCGGTGTCAACCCTAGACTCTAGAATTAGAGACAAGTCTGTCTCATGATGTTCGGATGCTGCCAAAATCCTCAGATTTCTTTTCGAGGGTGTATCCTTTGAATAGATTAAACTGATCCTAAGAGATGTCAAAATATCCCATTTGAAGGTTTAACTTTGAATTTGAAACAACTCGGTATTGATGGCATGACACCTTAACCGGGGTGGCATGAGCAACTGTGCATTAGCCGGGGTGGTTGTAAGTGACGAGGCACTTGTAACCTGAATGATACCAGTGTCATGACATCAATACTTTATGGTCCCTCATTTTCGGTTGAATCCCCAATCGGGCATGAGCCAAGGATTTAATAAGGTTTGATTTCCCAAAGTCTCGCTGATCTAAGGACTTTATAAATTAACAACATGCACCATCGAGATGCACGACTCCTCATTGGGTCTAGTAGCGTCGTAATATGCATAAGACAGACTCGAGAGCGAGATACAACCTAGAAGCCACCCTAAACATGCTCCTACGCAAAACGACATGTATGTATGTATAGTTCCAGAGACGAAATTGCCTCACAAATTTCGAACGTTGCCAGAATCCTCAGAATTCTTTTCGGCAATGTGTCCCCGTGTAGATCGACAGATCCTAAAAGATGTCAAAATAGACTAAATCTTCGACTAGTCCCATTTGAAGCTTGAACTTTGAACTTGGAACAACTCGGTATTGATGACATGACAACTTAACCTTGAACGCCACGGTGTATAGTGACAACGTACTTCAACCTGGGTGGCGCCAGTGACACAACATCAATACTCTATTGTTCTCTATTGTCGGTTGAATCTTCAATCAGGCATGAGTCGAGGATTTAGCAAATTTTGATTTCTCAAAGTCTCATTGAACTAAGGATTTTGCGATTAGCGAACATTCGACATGAACGACTCCTCATCGGGACCAACAACGTCTTAGACAGCGCAAGACAAACTCGAAAGAAAGAACCGCCTTAAGCATGCTCCTATGCAAAACAATGTATGTACAGTGCATGTGATAGGGAAAGCAGTAACACATAGACAGTTACAGGGTTAGATGCAAATAGATCTTACCCTGTAGGTACCTATCCTAGTTTGGAGAGTTCTTGTGCTTTGTTTATGCAAAGGCTAGTTTTGGCTTGTAACAGGTTCCTTGGACAAGGGCCAAAGATATACCTCTCGTCCCACGTAACCGCAGAGCAATAGTCGAACGCTAGAATGACCCATCATCGTCGAAGGTTGTTGGTCATTTGGGGTCCCGGGGCTCCAGTAAACCGTGCCGGATTGCCAAAACGATCCAACGAGGCTTATCCCACATCGATGCAAATGAGAATGCTAGAATTTGATTAAGAAGAAGAAAAATCACAAAATCGCAAAATTCCTTTTCAAATTTGGCTCACTTTATCTAGTCCATCTTTAGAGAAAAGTACGCAAGTGAACAATTGAAAAAGTCCCAGATCAGATTGGCCGGACACGGGGTCCTTTTAAATCACCATTCCAACCTTCGACAACACGAAGCTCACCGCTTTGACAAACTTTTAAGGAACTGTTCTCAAGCGTATTAAACTTCAAGTATGAATTAATATTGGTTCGATTATCCCCAGCAGAGTCGCCACTGTGGGCAGCATGCCCTTGGAAAAGGATTCCGTTCCTTTACCAAGCGGCCCAGAAATCGAGGGAGCGCTAGCGGAGAAGTAAGCGCTCGAAATATAAAGTCGCCACTTGGGTTTAAGGGTCCGACACCCAAGGAACCGTACTTCGAAGCACCTGCCGCGCTATTTGATTTGAAAAAGTGAAGGAACCAGTCCGTCATAACCATATCTAGGTTCGAGAGCCAGGTTACGAGCCAGGTACTTCGAAGCACCCCTTTCGCCCAATCCGGAGATCGGTCTTTACTAAGGCATTTTGTGAAAACTTTTGCGATTCTTTTTTTATTAATCAACTTATAGCCAATTAGGGCGGGGAAACAGTTAATCGGGGATTAAAACTGTAACAATTTGTATAATGTGATTGTATTTAGCATGGATGGGCGGAATACTATGAAAATAAATGAGAAAAAACTTAACCTTCTGATCAGAACATCAAAACTGCACATGAAATGAGCATGACATGAACAATGGCCAACTTGCATGCATGGATCTACGTACATGCAAGCTGACCATCGCGTGACGCACCCACTCCATCGCGCGAGTGTTGATGACTTACCACAGGTTGAATTTTATCCCCTTCTGCGCTCTGGAAGGACCAGTGCTCACCCATGGGGCAAACCAAGCAGTTTATATGTAACTAAACTACACAGTTTTAAATAGTTCTAAAGGGCAATGGAGCCACAACATTACTAAAACACCCCTTAAACAGTGAGGGGACAAAACAGAGGCCTAAGGCCTAGTTACCCATGCAAGTCCAGCCACTGGTCAAACGATGACTATCGTGCGATGGTGCGCCTCTGGCGCGCGATGGTTGTGCCATGGCACGCGAGGGTCTGAACCAGACCTATGCTTGGTCTCCATGTTTCTAGGTTATGGGACATATCCAGAATGATCCCAGGGGTATCCCAAAGCAACAGAAATGCATTTTGACATTTTGAACTTGCAGTTTAAGCTAAGAAAAATAGTAAACTGGTTGTTGCATGCTTACAGTGACCTATATACATAGAAAGACACAAAACAGTAGGAAACAAGCACTCGCGCGAGTGTTGCGCTTTGGAGCGCAACGGATGCGCCCTGGCGCGCGACGGTTCCAACCACAACGGTTTTTGAAACCTTGCTAGCTTTAGGGCCAGGACTGGTATTGATTACCAGCCTTGGCCCTACCAAACCCCCTCAGTGATCAGAACAGATAGCAGAACCAAGGTCAGCTATACCTTTGGTCTTTGAGTTTGAATGGGTGTTTGAGCTTTGAATTGAGGTTAAGATTGAATGATGGATGTTTGAGTTGAATAACAAGGTGGTTGTGCTTGATTGAAGTGTGAAAATGGTTGTAGGATTTTGTAACCTTTCTTGATTACACTTGAAAACCCAAGGTGTATGGATTTTTTGAACCCTTTAAATGGAAACATATGGAGGGGTATTTATAGGGAGAGTGGTGAAAATGGTGTATGGAGGAGAAAGAACAAGCTAAGTAAAGGATAACTTGGCTTGGTAGCCAAATTGCCTCCTTTGGAAAGGTTGGTGGGAGATAGGGGGATGCAAGGAGAGAAGCCCAGCAAGTCCACGAGACTGGCTGAGTTTGCATTGGTGGCCAAGTTTCCACCTCAAGAAAAGTTGTTGGGGACTGACATGAACCATCGCGCGATGGAGTCAGTCTGGCGTGCGAGGGTGCACCCTGGCGCACGACAGTCAACGGTCAAACTTTGACTGTTGACCACCACCTGGCAGTTTGACCATCGTGCGATGGAGTCAAGACTGTCGCGCTATGGTACGCCCCGGCGCGCGGTGGTTGCGCCTTGGCTCGTGTCAGTAGGGTTTTTGGCTCTTTATCATGGCTTAGGCTAGGCTAGGTTAGGTTCAAGGGTTTTCAAACACTCAAAGCTCAAACACCTGTCATTCCCGGGGTGTTCTTGATGCGTTTCATCATCGGGGAATCAAATACCGTAAGTAAACTAATCTGGAAGCCCAGATTGGGGTGTCTACACATTGTAAGGGCTAGGAACATAGACTACCACAAACTCCATATCAAGGACGACCGAGCCTGAACGGACGGGGATAGTGATAATGCCGAGGGGCCATACCAGGGCCCCATTGAAGCCAATGAGGGGGACTTCGGATGGACGCAGGTCAGTGTCTGAGAGCCTTAGGTCCTTTAACAGAGAGTAATACATGACCTCGGTCGAGCTGCCTTGATAAACGAGGACGCATCGGACATTGAAAGTTCCGATGCGTAGCGTGACTATGAAGGGGTCATTATGAGGCTGCTGGACACAGTCGAGGTCTTTCTCGGTAAAGGTGATGGTCCATTTTGAACCGTTGTCGGTACGGGCACGCTTTTGCTTGGGACCGACGAGCATGACCTGTTTTGAAGAGGAGGCGTCGTTTAACTCGGTGCGGATTATGCGAGCGGCTTCAGAGTTCAAGGGGCCATGAATAACATGGATTGTCTGCACCGCTTCTTCGGTATTGTTCTCAGCGCACTGTGCTCGAGCCCTTGTCTTCTCGTGATCAATGAGGTTGTCGAGATGGCCTCCTACAACAAGCATCTCCAAGTAGGCCTTGAAGAGCTTGCAGGCAGTTGTAAAGTGGCCCTACTCGTTATGGTAGCTGCGTCGGACGATTGGGTTCTTGATCTTCCCATTCTCGATTCCAAGCTTCTGGTTCGGGAAGGGGAAGAAGGGCTGATCCTTGTCCTGGTCAATAATCCGGTAGATAGGAATGGTAAAGACCGTTTTCTCGGCGTTGAAGTCACTTGGCTTCGGTCCCCTCCTCGGGGACTGCTTGATATTGTTGACCTGCTTCTTGGGTGTTGAAATGGGTACAGGAGCCGAAGCTGCGGCCAAGGCAAAAGTGACTTTGGAGTTCGTGGGCTTCCCGATGCCCCGCTCGGCTTTGGATTCGATGAGCTGGTGTAGACACCCCAATTTGGCCTAACGATTATTTCAAGTCCCACCTTGGGACCATCCCAATGATGAAATGGATACAGTGATTGCTGATTGACTTCTTGAGAACCTTAGGACTTTCGATAAGAACTTTGAGCCACTTAGAGGACCTAATCCAAAGCCAAATAGCCTTTCAGACAGAAATACAGCATCCTAGGAAAATCATCTATCAGCCGTAAGATCGATTCCTCGGCCACTAGATCCATTCTTCGGCCACAGATCCATCCTCGGCCGCCAAATCCATTCCTCGGCCGCCAAATCCATTCCTCGCCCGCTAGATTGTCTATTTTCCAGATTCTGGAACGTTCTGTCAATCGTTTGATCCGTTCACAAAACCCTAGTAGCCAAATCCCGATGCGTTCGGGCTACGTTAGAGGATTACCATGAGGAGTTCATGTTGCCTTATAACTCCACTTCAATCATTCGATTTTGATTAGTTGAGGTGTGTCATCCCTATGCTTATATAAAGGAGCCCTTAGGTTCTAAAATTAACAGGTTCACACACTCTCATCAGCCACAAAATTCTGCCAATATACACTCTCAAATCCCCTCTACAAAAGCCCCAACCTCCTGAAGGCAACTGCTAATTCAACGATCAAACCCCGAAGTCCAAACCCTAACCCTAGGGTTTTTCAAGAAGCAATCAGTCAATTCCATTCAATCCGAAGCAATTGAGTCACTGAGGGATCAAAGTGGTGAGGCCCAGGGGCCTTCGATTCGTTTTACTTTCAGTATATGCATGTTAATCGTAGGATTTTGATTATCTGTTAATCCTATTGTCTGGTGTGAGGAAGAACATCGGCTGGGGGATCAATCCTTCGGCTAGTACATTAATCCAGGAGGATTCCTCAGCCGTGAAATCCATTCACCGGCCGCGGAATCCATCTCCCTGGAACAGATCTGTTTTATTCTGCTTTTCTGATGCATGCTTTCAATTACCGTATCGGCCCACCTTATTCACTGTTAAAGGCTAATAATCAGATTACGTGTCTAGAGTTAAATAAAGCAAGTATATGTCTTATGTCGAACGATTATGGGCCAGTTTCACGACTGGGCAAAGAGGGGTGCCTAACATCTTCCCCTTATTGTACTTTTGGCTCCCATACCCGGAATCTCTATATGTGTTCCTAGTTTTAATAAACTAGGTGGCGGTAATCGAGGGAGCGCGAAGTGAGAAGCGGCCGCGCCGCAAAAACACAGAGTCGCCACACAGGTTTGAAGGTCCGACACCCAAGGCTGTATTTTGACTTACCGCGCTATTTGATTTGAAAAAGTGAAGGAACCAGTCCGTCATAACCATATCTGGGTTCGGGAGCCAGGTTACGAGAGGGGAAGGGTTTTAAGGCACCCCTTTCGCCCAATCCGGAGATCGGTCTCTACTTAGGCATTTTGTGAAAGTTTTTGTGATTCTTCTTCTTTTTAACCAATTTTAGCCAATTAGGGCGGGGGAACAGTTAATCGGGGATTAAAACTGTAACACGATTTGCAAGATGTGTTTGTATTTGAGCATGGATGAATGGAATACTATCAAAAATGGGATAAAACTCAACCCTCTGATCAGAACATCAAGAATACTGCACAAGGTTTAGGCATGCCAACGCCATGGCCACCTTTGCATGCATGGATCTACGTACATGCAAAGAACCATCGCGTGTCAATTCTAAACACTCGCGCGAGTGTTTGTTCCACCACAAGTTGGATTTTAATCCCCTTCTGGGCTCTGGAAGGACCAGTGCTCACCCAGGGGGCAAACCAAGCAGTTGATATGTACTGGAGAGTAAATAATTATTACAATTTGAGATAAACAGAAACCAATTGCATTGAAAGGCAACCCTAAACAGTGGGGGTGAATAAACAAAGGCTTGAGCCTTAGTTGCCAAGCAAGGGCAGTTACTGGAAGATGAAGAACCATCGCGCGAGGATGGAGAACCCTCACGCGAGTGTTCCTGACTGGACGTCCAGGAATTGCTTTGCATGCTTGGGGCTCTGAAACATACTCAGAAGCTTCCCAAAGGCATTCCAAACTAAATGATACTGCAAAATAAGCTAACTATGGCTTTTTCATGCAACACAGTGATCTAACAGCCCTAATATACTTAAAAACAGTAATAACAGTATGAAGGACTCAAAAACCAGGATACCCTTCCCCACGATATTCATCATCACACAGACAAGAACGGTCGCGTGAGAGTAAAGAACAGTCGTGCGAGGGTTCGTAGTTGTAAGCCTCTTGTAACTTTGCTGACTTTAGGGCCAGAATATTGATTACCAGCCTTGGCCCTGACCCCCTCAGGGATCAGAACAGAAAGCAGGTAAATGTTTATACCTTTTGCTTGAGTTGGATTGGTTTGAACAAGGTGGTGTAGCTTTGAAAATGAGTGTATGTAGAACACAAGAGTGAGAGAAAAAACTGGAGTGGTTGAGGTTTTGTGAGCTTTGTGCTTGAATTAGTGCAATTTTTGTAACCCTTTAGCTATTGGAAGCATGGGGGGTATTTATAGGGAAATGCATGAGAGGTAGACATGGCCCAAAAATCAGCCAACAAGGCTGGTCAATCAGACTTGGTGGAGAAGGCCTCCAACAAGGTGCAAGGAGTGGTTGTGTTGGGAAGAGCCAACCATGCAGTCTACAACAGCTGTGCTGGTGGAAAACGGGGTTCCTCAGGCTTAATAGACCTCTAATCATCATAAAATTCAGCTGGAAATTAAGGATGGCGACAGGAGATAACACTCGCGTGAGGGTTCCAAACACTCACGCGCGAGTTCTACAGATCACGCGAGGGTCAACGGTCAACAATTTGACTTTGACCCACACCTGGCAGAGAACACTCGCGTGAGGGTTCCAAACCCACGCGCGAGGGTCAACTCTGGTCTGGGATTTTGACTAAAAGGTTCAAGAAGGGCTCCACACACACAAAGCTCAAACCATTCCAAACTCAAGTCTGTTCTAAATCCAATTTCATCATCGGGGAATCAGAAACCGTAAATAAGCTAATCTGGAAGTTCAGATCTGGGTGTCTACAGTAGCCCCTCTTTGACGGCACTTGGAGCACCATTGACTTGGTACAAGTAACGTCAAAGAATTCTAGACACCCTCAAGGCAATCCAGAGCAAAGCATACTAGCAAAGTAGACAAGCATACTTACAGAACCTGATCGGTTGAGTGGACGGACGAACCGCCGCTGGGGATGGAAGTTGAAATGGGCGATTGCATCGCCGCTTGTTGATCAAATTTGGACGAGACAGGCTATCGTTGTAGATTTGGACGAGACAGGCCGTCGTTGCTGGGGATCAAGCTATCCTCGGCACAAAGTATTCCAACAAACACGGGTAGGTCGTGTCAGGCAGGTTAAATTCCATCTGTTGGGAATCAGAGCCAATCTCCTTATCAAAGACCATCCGAGACAGAGCAATAAGCCTGCTGGAAGATGCACTTGTGGCTAGACTGAGGGTGATTGTCGTTCGGGACAGGCCAAGACGGACTCTCCTAGGGAACAATCAGTTGCGGGTAAACGAACCATTGGACGATATTCTGATCGTCGTCGTGGATTGAACGGAATAGGCACGATATGGCTGATCGTCGTGGATGGATTGAAATAGACGACATGGCTGATCGTCAGCGATGACATGGCTGATCATCGTGGATTGATTGAAATAGACGACATGGCTGATCGTCGGCGATGACATGGCTGATCATCGTTGATTCTTTTAAAGAGACGACATGGCTGATCGTCGGCGATGACATGGCTGATCATCGTTGATTCTTTGAAAGAGACGACATGGCTGATCGTCGGCGATGACATGGCTGATCATCGTTGATTCTTTGAAAGAGACGACATGGCTGATCGTCGGCGATGACATGGCTGATCATCGTTGATTCTTTTAAAGAGACGACATGGCTGATCGTCGGCGATGACATGGCTGATCATCGTTGATTCTTTGAAAGAGACGACATGGCTGATCATCGTTGATTCTTTGAAAGAGACGACATGGCTGATCGTCGGCGATGACATGGCTGATCATCGTTGATTCTTTGAAAGAGACGACATGGCTGATCGTCGGCGATGACATGGCTGATCATCGTTGATTCTTTGAAAGAGACGACATGGCTGATCGTCGGCGATGACATGGGTGATCATCGTTGATTCTTTTAAAGAGACGACATGGTCGATCGTCGGCGATGACATGGTCGATCATCGTTGATTCTTTGAAAGAGACGACATGGTCGATCGTCGGCGATGACATGGCTGATCATCGTTGATTCTTTGAAAGAGACGACATGGCTGATCGTCGGCGATGACATGGCTAATCATCGTTGATGGATTGATCTGGCAGACCATTCTTCAGGATGAATGTGCCGTCGTGGATTGAACAGAACCGGCTGTCGTTGATGGGAACGGGCAGATCATACTTCAGGATGAACGAGCCATTGAGAATTTGGACAGGACCGGCTGTCGTTGATTGAGATGGGCAGATCAGTGTACAGAATGATCAAGCCGTTGAAAATTGGACAGGACCGGCTGTCGTTGATTGAGATGGGCAGATCAGTGTGCAGAATGATCTAGCCGTTGAAAATTGGACAGGACCAACTGTCGTTGTGTTGATCCAAGTAGCACAAGCAGTGGTTATCCTTGATAATAACATGGATAAAGGCAAGGCGGACTGCAGCTGGGGAGAAATTGGTGATAACTGCTGATTGGGCCTTAGGCCCGAATTTACCTGCGCATGCTAGTACAGGTCGCAGGCTTACCAGTTGCCATGGAAAACGAGATACGGAAAGCAGGGTGTGACACTTCTCTCATAGCTGCACTATCCCAAAGAAACGGTTTCGGTTGCAGTTCCAAAAGTGACAAGGCAACAGGCATGATCCTCAACATCTTGATTACTTGCTGCCTTCGATACTGGACAGGCGTGCCTTGACGCTTGATAGAATTTTCCTGCTTTCAACATTTGATATACAATATGCAATGATGTGTAAACAAATGCACAATTTGAAAATGCAAATGCAAGCAGAGGGCGGCTCCTAAGAGGACAACGACGCCTAAGGACTACCACTGAGTCTTATTACTGTACTGTCTTATACTTCTGAGGAGCGCACCCAGATAGATAGGCACCGAGCAGGCTGGCGGGCCCCAGTTGATGTTTAGCAATGAGATTGGGCCTGCTGCCCCCTTTCTTCGATGCTTGGGCAGATGAGCCCCAGAGATGCTTTGCTTGGCCTTGGGCTGACGAGCCCTTGGTGTTCATGAGATTCCATAGCTTGTGGATTACAGGAGCTAGGGGTAGCAATGTAAAAGTTGCATTTTCTAGCCGCTAATATCTAATTTGCATTGACAAGTGACCTGAATTGACACACAGACATACGCACATGTACAGACTCGCCTATCTCAAATGAAAAGGGAGAAAGAGTCCCAGGGTACAATGCGAACCCTTAGACACACAGAACACAATGAAATTTTGGGCATTAAGCGGCCAAAACTCACAACATTCCTTAGACAGGTGAAACTGACACTTACGAAAGTGCAAAAGGTACAAAGACCTGTACAAACAAAATTGAGAAAAGCATCTCGACATGACAGTTGATTGAAAATCTAGAAAAATGTCACAAAGATGGACATAAGACGCATATGATGACTCATATAGGCCTGGACTGAAACCGACACCCCCGTGCAGTCACATTAAGTCCATATGACTTGCATGGTATGACAAGACTAGGCAAAAGCCCTTGGAACGTCATTCGAGGGCAGTAGGAGGCTACCGCTGGAGTTGAAAAAAGCACGCACGCGAGGCTGCAGCTGCTCATACCAGACCTCGCTCAACTTAGAATAAACTGTGAGCCATTAGGCTTTTAGCATTTCGTTCTGTTTTTTATGCTTCAAATATTTTAAGACTTATGCTCAGCCTGTAATAGAAATAGCAGTTTTGCAATAAAATTGAAAGACAAAGGTTTTCCCCCTTTTGGTTCCTCCAATGCAGCTTGATCTTTGATCCTCTTCAACCTTTGATGTGTACCAAAATGTCAACCATGGACCCAATTGATAGATTTGTGACCGAGTCTTGAAGAGAGACTGCCTACGTATCCCATGTTAGGGAATCAGGTCAAAACGTAGTTCAGGCTAAGGTTCACTCGTGTGTTTACCTCTCCTTTTGCGCTCTAACTTTTGCCTAGTACTGCCCATTCGGGTCTTCGGTCTAGCGAGCTTTCGAATATTGCCTATTACTTTTACCTAGACCCCCTTCATAGGTTTTCGGGCTAGCAGGCTGCTCTAACTTTTGGTTGGAACTGCCCACCCTTGGGGTTTTTAGCCCAACGAGCTTCTCTCAGGGAAAAGTTGCTTTTGAATTGATCCAGGTTGACCATGGTATTGAATTTGTTGCTGTCGAGGTCGACGATCTTTGACCACAGTCCCAGATAAAATGGCTTTGATGATGCAGAGTCAAAAGTGTTTCGGTTGGAAATGCCCTGCTCCAGGCCGTTTCGTGCACTTCCTCATTTGTGCTTGGCGGAACGCCGCTGCTGCTGTTTTTTGAACACGAGTGCAGGCTTGGAGCCTTCGAGCCACCGCTACGGCTTGGCACCGGTAGCGAGGATTTGATACTTTATCAATGCAGGCGTGTCTTTGTGAGACCACGCCAAGACGTCGATGAATTCTTGAGCTTGTTTGACCGGGCATGCTCCTTTGGGGCAGTGCTTGGACCAACTTTGAACCTTTCAGGAGGTTATACTTGTCTTTCAAGTTTATTGAAAATTACTTCTTCTTTTAATAGGCTGAGCATGCCTTTTATCTTTCCTTTCGGCGAGGGAACACATTTCCTTGGGGATGATCCTATCGAAATCTATCCCTCATTGTCAGGATTGACACAGTTTATATAAAAGCCAGCGAAGTAAGCAGAATAATGCTTATCATAAAAACCCACGGGGTTTGCCAAGTACAGCAGACTCAAAACTTGAAATGAAAGCTACGACGTGGAGGGCCAAGAGGCACGAACTCCGACTCAGAGCTAGACTTTAGACAAACGCAAAAGACTCTGTGTCAGACTCAGACATAACGCCAATGCAAACTAGACGCGGTTTTTAAAACGCAATATTTAAAAAGCTACCATAGCTTTCCACAAAAGAGGTAGAATACAGAGGATGTCAGGCCCAAGCAATAGCACTTCGGCTTCTTCAGCCTCTTTAACCAAATCTACTCGATGCTCCTTTGATCAGTGGATCTCAGCCAGTCAGTCTTCTCATTTGTAAGTCCCTCATCACTGTCAACCCAGATGTCAGCAGTGAAAACCTCATTCGCACAAACAGCGGCCAACAGGCTGTCTTCAGGCTCGGACGGGATGGATGTAGCCGGCTTGGAGTTCGGGTTGATTTGAGTAGAGTTGATAGTTATCTGACCCACCATAGGGTCAGACCCGTGTTGAGGCAAGGGGTTGGAAATGATGTTGGGCTTTGGTGGAACTTGAAATGTACCATTGTCAATTAGATCTTGTATCTCGTGTTGGAGACGCAGGCAGTCATCCGTGAGATGGCCAGGCATTTGATGGAAGGCACAAAAATGGTTGGCATGGTAGTTGGCTGGTAAGACTTTAGGTGGGGAAGTTGGGGTCAAAGGTTTGAGATGCCCAGACTTGACGAGTTTCTCCATCACCGTGGATAAAGATGCCTCGAAGGCAGAGAAACTCCGGGGTTGGGTTCGAGCTCGGAAGCTTTGAGTTTTTTGAACCTGATTGACATTGGTTGTTGATGGAGGTGGGGTTATGATGATGCCATAATCGATGAGATCTTGAACGGCATGTCGAAGCCTGAAACAGGCATTGGTAGAATGGCCAGGCATTTGATGGTAGGAGCAATAGAGGTTATATTTGAAGTTGGCAGAGGGATTCTTGGGTAATGAAGTTGGATTGAGGGGTTTGATGGAACCAGCATCAAGGAGCTTCTCATAAACCGAAGCCAAAGGTGCAGCGAAGCATGTGAAAGTCCTCGGTTGGTTCTGGCGACCGGATTGAGAATTCAAAGCGGGACCCCTATTTGCCTTGCAGTTGCAACACATGTCCTCATCAATAGGGTGCATTCTTTTGCCTTCAGGGCAGAAATCACCACGAAGCGTGTCTTCCCCTTCAGCAACGGTTGTGAATAAGGACCCAACATCCTCCTTTGGGTAGGTCCTGGCCTCATGGAACTCAGCCAGGTCTTTGAACATGTCTCCTGAGCACAACTTGATTCCGACCGTTGGAGGGTGGTAAGCTTGAGAAGGTTCTTTGACTAGCCCCATATCTGACTATTGGGCTGTGGAGGTAAAGAGGCCAACGAGTCCCTGGACCATAATCATTTGTTTGTCCATCTTGTGACCTAATTCCTCTACAGCTTTCTTGAGCTCAGCCAGCTCCATTTGTGCTGCCATTCTGGATTGATGAATGAGGAAGGTGATGTGATCTTGGAAGCGAAGGTGTAACAGCCCAAACAGACTCTCCCAAGTAGGTTTGGCTCTTCTTTTCAGTACTCTCTTGCTCGGTGCAAAGGCTTTGAACTAGACAGTAAAGTAAGTGAAAGCTCAGTGGCGTTCCTGTAGCAATTAGAATGCAATGCACACATCGCTATCGGTGTCAACCCTAGACTCTAGAACTAGAGACGAGTCTGTCTCATGATGTTCAGACGCTGCCAAAATCCTCAGATTTCTTTTCGAGGGTGTATCCTTTGAATAGATCAAACTGATCCTAAGAGATGCCAAAACAGACTAAGTCTTCGACTAGTCCCTTTTTGAAGATTCAAATTTGAACTTGAAACAACTCGGTATTGATGGCGTGACACCTTTACCTGGGTGGCTTCAGCGACAATGCGCGTTAGCCGGGCGGCGTAAGTGGTTAGCACGATAACCAAAATGACATCAATATCACGACATCAACACTTTGTGGTTCCTTATTTTTGGTTGAATCTTCAACCGGGCATGAGCCAAGGATTTAATAAGGTTTGATTTCCCAAAGTCTCGCTGATCTAGGGACTTGAAAAATTAACAACATGCACCATCGAGATGCACGACTCTTCATCGGGTCTAGCAGCGTTCAAATTAGCATAAGACAAACTCGAAAGCGAGAGACAACCTAGAAGCCGCCCTAAACATGCTCCTACGCAAAACAACATATATGTGTGTACAGTTCCAGAGACGAGTTTGCCTCACGAATTTCAGACGTTGCCGGAATCCTCAGAATTCTTTTCGGCGATGTGTCCCCATGTAGATCGACAGATCCTAAAAGATGTCAAAATAGACTAAATCTTCGTCTAGTCCCTTTTGAAGATTTAACTTTGAATTAGAAACAACTCGGTATTGATGACATGGCACCTTAACCTTGAACAACGTGGTGTATAGTGACAACGCACTTCAACCTGGGTGGCGCCAGTGACACAGCATCAATACTTTGTTGTTCCTAATTGTCGGTTGAATCCTCAATTAGGCATGAGCTGAGGATTTAGCAAATTTTGATTTCTCAAAGTCTCATTGAACTAAGGACTTTGAAATGACAACGAACATTCAACAGAATGAACGACTCCTCATCGGGTCCAACAACGTCTCAGACAGCATAAGACAAACTCGAAAGAAAGAACTGCCCTAAGCATGCTCCTATGCAAAATGACATGTATGTACAATGCATGCGATAGGGAAAGCAATAACACGTAGACAGTATATGGGGTTAGATGCATTTAGATCCTACCCTGCAGGTTCCTGTCTTAGTTTGGAAAGTTCTAATGCTTTGTATATGCAAAGGCTGGTTTTGGTTCGTAACGGGTTCCTCGGACTAGGGCCATAGATATACCTCCTGTTGCCCGCGATTCGCAGAGCAACAGTCAAACGGTAGCATGACCCATCATCGTCGAAGGTTGTTAGTCATTCGGGGTCCCCGGGCTCTGGTAAACCGTGCCGGATTGCCAAAACTATCCAACGAGGCTTATCCCACATCGATGCAAATGAAATGCTAGAAATTGATCAAAAAGAAGAAGAATCACAATTTTGCAAAATGCCTTTTCAAATTTGGCTCACTTTATTTAGTCCATCTTTAGAGGAAACTACGCAAGTGAACAATCGAAAAAGTCCCAGATCAGATTGGCCGGACACGAGGTCCTGTTAAATCACCATTCCAACCTTCGGCAGCGCGAAACTCACCGTTTTGACAGACTTTTTAGGGATGGTTCACAAACGTATTAATCTCTAAGTATGAATTAATATTGGTTCGATTATCCCCAGCAGAGTCGCCACTGTGGGCAGCATGCCCTGGAATTTCCGGATTCCAAGATGCAAGCCTTTGGGAATTTCGGTCCCCGAAGCAAGGGCCCGTAATCGAGGGAGCGCGAGCGGAGAAGCAGGCGCTCGCAAAAAACACAGAGTCGCCACCTGGGTTTGAAGGTCCGACACCCAAGGAACCGTATTTCGAAGCACCTGCCGCGCTATTTGATTTGAAAAAGTGAAGGAACCAGTCCGTCATAACCATATCTGGGTTCGGGAGCCAGGTTACGAGAGGGGAAGGGTTTTAAGGCACCCCTTTCGCCCAATCCGGAGATCGGTCTCTACTTAGGCATTTTGTGAAAGTTTTTGTGATTCTTCTTCTTTTTAACCAATTTTAGCCAATTAGTAGGCGGAGAGCAATAATCGGGATTAAAACTGTAACACGATTTGCAAGATGTGTTTGTATTTGAGCATGGATGAATGGAATACTATCAAAAATGGGATAAAACTCAACCCTCTGATCAGAACATCAAGAATACTGCACAAGGTTTAGGCATGCCAACGCCATGGCCACCTTTGCATGCATGGATCTACGTACATGCAAAGAACCATCGCGTGTCAATTCTAAACACTCGCGCGAGTGTTTGTTCCACCACAAGTTGGATTTTAATCCCCTTCTGGGCTCTGGAAGGACCAGTGCTCACCCAGGGGCCAAACCAAGCAGTTGATATGTACTGGAGAGTAAATAATTATTACAATTTGAGATAAACAGAAACCAATTGAATTGAAAGGCAACCCTAAACAGTGGGGGTGAATAAACAAAGGCTTGAGCCTTAGTTGCCAAGCAAGGGCAGTTACTGGAAGATAAAGAACCATCGCGCGAGGATGGAGAACCCTCACGCGAGTGTTCCTGACTGGACGTCCAGGAATTGCTTTGCATGCTTGGGGCTCTGAAACATACTCAGAAGCTTCCCAAAGGCATTCCAAACTAAATGATACTGCAAAATAAGCTAACTATGGCTTTTTCATGCAACACAGTGATCTAACAGCCCTAATATACTTAAAAACAGTAATAACAGTATGAAGGACTCAAAAACCAGGATACCCTTCCCCACGATGTTCATCATCACACAGACAAGAACGGTCGCGTGAGAGTAAAGAAAAGTTGCGCGAGGGTTCGTAGTTGTAAGCCTCTTGTAACTTTGCTGACTTTAGGGCCAGAACTGGTATTGATTACCAGCCTTGGCCCTGACAGCCCCCCTCAGGGATCAGAACAGAAAGCAGGTAAATGTTTATACCTTTTGCTTGAGTTGGATTGGTTTGAACAAGGTGGTGTAGCTTTGAAAATGAGTGTATGTAGAACACAAGAGTGAGAGAAAAAACTGGAGTGGTTGAGGTTTTGTGAGCTTTGTGCTTGAATTAGTGCAATTTTTGTAACCCTTTAGCTATTGGAAGCATGGGGGTATTTATAGGGAAATGCATGAGAGGTAGACATGGCCCAAAAATCAGCCAACAAGGCTGGTCAATCAGACTTGGTGGAGAAGGCCTCCAACAAGGTGCAAGGAGTGGTTGTGTTGGGAAGAGCCAACCATGCAGTCTACAACAGCTGTGCTGGTGGAAAACGGGGTTCCTCAGGCTTAATAGACCTCTAATCATCATAAAATCCAGCTGGAAATTAAGGATGGGGACATGAGATAACACTCGCGTGAGGGTTCCAAACACTCGCGCGCGAGTTCTACAGATCACGCGAGGGTCAACGGTGAACAATTTGACTTTGACCCACACCTGGCAGAGAACACTCGCGTGAGGGTTCCAAACCCACGCGCGAGGGTCAACTCTGGTCTGGGATTTTGACTTAGGGTTTCTGAGGTAAAAAGGTTCAAGAAGGGCTCCACACACACAAAGCTCAAACCATTCCAAACTCAAGTCTGTTCTAAATCCAATTTCATCATCGGGGAATCAGAAACCGTAAATAAGCTAATCTGGAAGTTCAGATCTGGGTGTCTACACCCTTATTGGCTCCCTTACTCAAAATCTCTATTTGCTTTCCTAGTTTTAATAAACTAGGTGGGGACTCTGTTTTGATTATAAACATTGCGTAGGAGAAACTCTGATGACACAGACACTTACGCCGATTGAGTAATGACTGTGCATGTGTTATTGTACATCTCTAAATGTGAAGTTATTGAATGCACATGTGTTAGTTTGGTTATTATCATGTATCTATGACCTGCTACGTGTAAGTTATGGGTTAGCGGGTATGGGATTGTTTTGCTGAGCTTTCGTAGCTCATGGTGTTACCTTTGGTGAGCCTGACAAATTATATCGGTGGCGACGCTGGTATAATGTGTCAGACTTTGTAGATGATCAAGATGGACAGTACACCTTGGAGGCTTTTGGAGCCGAGGAGCTGGCTAGGATGGAGGAGCATGCGGAGCTGTAGTTAGGAACCCTAGATCCCTCCTTGTATAAATATTGGACCCCAATGGGAGTTATGATGTAATAAAGAGCCAGACTACATTTGATTTTATCAATGAAATGTCTATTTAATGTACCTAAAAATCAGGGGCGTTACAGGTTAAGCCCCCCATCATGCTAGATTTGCATTTTAAAGGCAATAAGTGTGTTTGATGTGTGCATTGCATAGACACTTGATTTTGGACATCTTAACTTGAGCGTAGCTAAGTTCTTGCTTTTCCTAAATTTTGGGTTTGGTCTTAGACGTGGCAGCAATGGCTGATGAGAAGATTGAAGCTCTGGCTGCTAAAGTTAATGTATTGGCTGAATCAATGGCTACCCTAGCCACCATTGTTCACAATTTGCAAAGAAGTCTTCCACAAGCTCCACCTCCACCTCCCCCTACTAGATGGATGAAAAGGGCAGCTCAGAAAGAAACTTATCCCATTAAGGACAACCAAATTGAAATGGTGGTGGACGATGTGCAGCAGCAACATGAGAAGCAACTTCTTCTCGATATCGTCGATCTAAACCAGGAATCTCCCAAAGAAAAAAACAGCTGTAAGATGTAGGTAAGCAATAGTAATGATAAACCGGTGGGATCTCATCTCGACCATAGGCAAAAGAGAAACTTTGTTCCTCTTGGAGTGAACTTGGGAAAGGTGTTCTGTATCTTGGAAGCAAAAGGGGTATTGAAGCCGTTGCAGCCAAAATTTCCAAACTCTATACAAAAAGGCGGAGGGTATTGCAAGTACCAAAAAGTAAATGGTCACTCTATCAGAGGATGCGGGGCTCTCAAGAATGCAATCCAAGACCTCATCGATCAAAAGAAGATTGATCCAGCTGAATTTGATCACTGGGCAGCAGCAGCATCCATGTCTGTCACGTCTTAGGCTAAGAGTCAATCTTTTGAGGAGTCTTATCTAGCTATTTTTGGCTACTATTTTGGTCCATATTTGTTGCCTTTTTAAAAGGTCTATGTCTTGAGTTTATTTGGTCATAAGTTCGGTTGTTACACCTAGCATGAAATGTGAATCTCTTCCAGAATGTGAATCTCCTTAGATAGGAACTACGAATGGCCTGATTCTCTGTTGGGATACGTAGGCACCTTATGGTCGGCCACAATTTTGAAAATGTTTTCTCCTGTGCTAGTTCACTGCCATAGAATACTCATGATAACATCAAACGTTGAAAACAATCCACAAGGGTTTCAAAGTAATCTTATGACATCTTTTGGAACACATCATAATCACTTGAATTGTCAAAAGCGCAAAGCAAGTTTTTCAAAGCTATGACCTGCATCATTTCTGCTGAGCTAAAGAGGAGTTGACACATCTTTGCACCCTCACAGTGATCACTTGTAAGCAAAACATGTTGTTGAAGATGAAGAGAATGAGAAAGAAGAAAAGAGAGGAAAAATACATAGAAAAAAATGATGAGCTCGCTAGATTGAAAACCCGCAAGGGCGGTCTAGGCAAAAGTTAGAGCACGAACAAAGTGAGAAATTAGCCGTGTCTCCATGCATCTGCTATGCGTCTCAAAAGATTAAAATTTGCTTGGTTAAACATCGAAGCTGTTAATCTCTTGGCTAGGATTCCTGTCACTTTGTCGTATGTTTCAAGATGAAGAAAGGCATTCATTTCTCAATCCCAAACACTTATCCCTTGCTAGCCACGTCGAGCCTCTGGATAATTTCTTTGAAAAGCCTGCTAGGCAGCCATCCCAACACAAAAAAAAAATAAAAATACAAGGAGAGATGAAAGAAAAATCAATGAAAGAATGAGCACCCCGTCATACAAGGGGCATTTTGAAGGAAACATTTCTTCCAATGCATACAAAAGCCATTTTTGAAGAAATCAACTCTTTCACAAAGTGAGGCAAGAGACAGCAAGAGTTGATAAAAATGTTGAAGATGGCTGCTAGCTTTTAAAACCCAAGCATGAGTAGAAATTAGGTTTGAGCCTTTACATCCTCTTCTTTCTCAAGCCAAAACCCAAGCCTACATTATGGTCCATAACAAAGTCCTTTCAGATTGAGAAATACGACTTAGTAGCAAGGTCCTAGACACTAGGGGGCATCACCAATGTGGAACTTAACACGAAGGGCAAGAATCCTGAAATTTGCATCATCTTGGCAAATCAAACAACATGGAGAGTTACGTGAGACAAGGGGTATGCCTATGTTTCCCTTTATGCACCTCTCTCAAAAGTATCCAACCTCTTATGTGGGTCTCAGTAGGCACTTATCAATCCAACTCAAGTCAACCAAATCAAACTCAAAGCAACAAACTTACCTAATTGACTAGGGGCATGGGTTTGCAGAATAGTTCATGTCCTTTGATGATTGAATGACGTGAGTGTGGAACATGGATGGAGTGATATGACTTTGAAATCCTCGAGAAAAAGTTTTCAATGTTAATTTTATCCTAAACATTCTTGACACAGCAATACAAGCACAATTGCTTTTACAAACTTTCGAGGAGATGAAATGAGTTTCTCATTTCATGAGGGGTGCAGCTAGATGGGCCCTGGGTCAAACAATATTTTTAGTTGTGTCGCTAGAATATTGTAGTCTGTCTTGTCATAGTCACTTAACTAGTTTAAAGTCATTCTTGGTCTCCCTAAATCAAAGAGGAGCATTAGCTTAAATACGCGAAACTTGAGATGTCCAGAATGCATTGCGGATTCACATGCATATCATTACCACCCTGTCTTTTGCATTAATCTCTTGATCCTAGTATTTCATGTGTATGGCTGCTTAACGGAAGTAGTTGTCTTGGTTGCACGAGCTAACCCGATGTATAAGGTGTTCTTATGCTCAAGCAAAGGCAGGTTCATCAAGGCATCATGGCCATCATCTCTATACAAGGAATAAAGGGCAACAAAAGGGATAAAGTCTACCTCCCTGTCAACACACTTGAAGAAAGCTCAGCCTGAGAAGCATCATATCCAGGGGAACACCTCAACTCTTTTGTGGAATGCTGTCACACAGCACTATCAAGGGCACGCCAAGATCTCTGCCGAACAGAAATATTGCACTCACATTCATTGCTATTTACATTGCATGTTTCTATGCTAGGGGCAATTAGATCATTGTCACCATGCACAGTTAAGCTAGGGTCAAGCATTCATGGCCTAAACAGGGGGCTTGTGTTTCTTTTTAAATATTCAAATTAACATGCCTATGTGTTGCATTGCAAACCATGTCACCCAAAATCATTCAAGCTCTTGAACTAGGGTTCTTCAAATGTGATGGTCCTGCCCCTAGCAGTTAGCATAAAAGGACTTCGGCCCGTGGTTGACTGCAAGCCTGTTGCATGTTATTTTTGTGGGCAGCATGCCCTGGAATTTTCAGATTCCAAAATGCAAGGGCCCATAATCGAGGGAGCGCGAGCGCAGAAGCAAGCAAGCGCTCGAAATACAGAGTCGCCACCTCGGTTTGAAGGTCCGACACCCAAGGAACCATATTTTGAAGCACTTGCCGCGCTATTTGATTTGAAAAAGTGAAGGAACCAGTCCGTCATAACCATATCTGGGTTCGGGAGCCAGGTTACGAGAAGGGAAGGGTTTTAAGGCACCCCTCTCGTCCAATCCGGAGATTGGTCTCTACTTAGGCATTTTGTGAAAATATTGTGATTCGAATTCTTCTTTAACCAATTTTAAGCCAGTTAGGGCGGGGGAACAGTTAATCGGGGATTAAGAACTGTAACAAATTTGCAAGATGTGTTTGAATATAGCATGGATGGATGGAATAATGAAAGGTAGAATAAAATTCAACCTTCTGGTCAGAAACATACCAGGCTGCTCATAAAATGAATGTGCCATACACCATGGCCACCTTTGCATGCATGGATGTACATGCATACAAAGCAGACCATCGCGCGACACACTCACTCTCTCGCGCGATGGTTCATGTCCTACCACAGGTTGAATTTAATCCTCTTCTGGCTCTGGAAGGACGATTGCACACACAGGAGGCAAGTCAAGCAGTTTAAAGGGTACTATAAATAACTAATTATTACAAATTGATATGAACAGAAACCAAATGAATTGAAATACAATCCCTAAACAGTGGGGGTGTTAAAATAAAGGCCTAAGACTAAGCTGCTCATGCAAGGGCATCTATTGGAATCAGGAGGACCATCGCGCGAGACAATGACTCTATCGCGCGAGGGTCCTGACTGGACTTCCGGGAATTGCTTTGCATGTTTTGGGCTCTGTACATGTCCAGAAGCAACCCAGAAGCATTCCAACCAAATAAATAAGTATGGAAAGCTAGGCTATGTGTTTTAACATGCACAACAGTGAGCTAAAAGAGCTAACATACCTCAAAACAAATAATAACATGATAAAAAAAAAAACCCAGCATCCCCAAGCCCCACGAGGACTGTCACGCGAGACAGTGGACTGTCGTGCGTGAGTATGAGTCCGTCGCACGAGGGTATGCTTGGTCCCAATTTCTTGTAACTCTGCTGACTTTAGGACCAGAACTGGTATTGATTACCAATCCTGGCCCTGACAGCCCCCCTCAGGGATCAAAACAGTAAGCAATAAAGGTGTTATACCTTTACTTGAAAGGTTTTGGAAAAGATTGAGCAAGTTTGAGAAGCTTGTGATGGAAAATGGAGTGAAAGAGGGATGAGCAAAGTGGAGGGTTGAGAGCCTTAGTGTGCTTGGTGTTCTTCTTAACCTTTCAAGACTTGTCACCTTGTGTCTTTCTTGAAAAAGTGGGGGGTATTTATAGGAGGAGTAGAAGGTGTAGGAGGGTGGCAAACACCCCCTTAGGGCTTCACTTGGTGGTGAAGACTTACAAAAGATGATGGGAAGGGTTGTGTGAGGGTGTAGTACCCAAAACCTGCACTGCACAGTACCCTATGGAGAAAAACGGGGTTCAGTAGCCCTGTAGCCCCCTAAGCAAGCAGCCAACTGGCTGGTAAAAGGTGAAAGGGACTGATTTGGACCGTAACGCAAGGGTCACAGCTGTCGCGCGTGGGTCAACAGTCAAATGTTTGATTTTGACCACACCCTAACAAGGCATACCATCGCGCGAGGGAGTGACTTCCACGCGCGAGGGCCAAACCCAGACCAAAGTTGACTGGTTTTCTATTTTTCTCTTTTAAATGGTTTCAAAGGGTTTAAAGGGGTTCCACGCACACCGAGCTCAAACCTTTCCAACCTCAAGACTCCTTTTCGATGTTGTTCATCATCAAGGAAACAAGAAACCGTAAGTAAATTAATCTGGAAGCTCAGATTGGGGTGTCTACAGTTTTACTATCCACTGCTGTCTTCTAAACTGGTTAAACGTTAATTGTAGGGTTCTCTCGGATTTCGGTCCTTGAAGTTATCAGAACCAACCACATCAAGCTTTGTGTCTATGACTGACTGAGCCAAGTCAAAGAAACTGAAAGATAGCCTCGTAACTAGAAAACTCTACAATTGGCACCATGTCAGCAGCATTAAAGTGGCTTCGCACTGCACATCTCCGTAGCTCCTTGCTTCATGCTTTCATCTCCATAGCTCGGAAGCCTTACACTTGTTTTTCAGTAGCACCATGCTTCAAGCTCCATATCCACTATCTCGACAGCTCCACGCCGACAAACTCATTGGCCATATGCCCATGTTCACCTTCTCAGTGGCTCCACGCCCATACTCAAGCCATCTCAATAGCTCTAAGTTCACTATTGCTGCCAGCAACTCTATGCTCATACTCAGCAGCCCTGTGCCCAAGTCGTTTAAACAACAGGCCAACAAAACAATCCCGTGGCTTCCACTTAATACATTGAGTGAACAACCAACAAGAAAAAGCACCTGTATAAAGCTTGTGATAACCTAGTGCACACTTCAGCCCTTCAGAAGGCATCTATGTGGCTAAAATCCTCCGAAAAAGGGCATTGTATTGCTAAAGCTCTTCAGAAGGCGTTTATGTTGCTAGCTTCCAGAAAGCGTTTGTATGGCCAGCTTCCAGAAAGTGTTCAGCCTCCGGAAGGCATCCCGTTAATGTAGGCGATGGAAATCTCTCAAAACAAGTTAAATTTGCCAATCGAGGCGATGGAAATCTCCTAGAGCGTATGTGTGAATCATCGCATCAGTTGAGACGATGGAAATCTCTGGAGACATTAATAGTCGAAGCATTTAACAAACCTTGTGGCACTTTGGGTCACCAAGTCAGCAGAGTCAAAGTGGAATATGGCTAAGAACTAGCCCTGGAGACAATCCTAAGCATGTGGAATCTAGCCTTGGGGGCAATCCCGAGCATACTCAAAACTAGCCTTGGGGGCAATCCCGAGCATACTCAGAACTAGCCTTGGGGACGATCCCAAGCAAGTGGAAACCAGCCTTGGAAGCATCCCAAGCATGAGGAACAAATCAAACCCTGTGAAAGATAGAAGATGGAATACTCAACAGCCCTAATCCCAGCAGCTCTACACTATCTCAAGCGGCTCGATCCGTAATATACAGCAAGATAACATCTGTTCTCAAGTTCTATACTTGACGTTTATATCAAACACACACGCACGGGCCTGTGCACATTAGCATCAATTGCATCACATCGAGTCTGCATTAGTTGAATTACCATATCTACTCACATCTAACTGCCAGCATCGGTAGACACCCCAATTTGGCCTAACGATTATTTCAAGTCCCACCTTGGGACCATCCCGAAGATGAAATGGATTCGATGATTGCTGATTGCCTTCTTGTGAAACCCATGGACTTATGGTAAGAACTTTGAGCCACTTGGAGGACCCAATCCAGAGCCAAATAGCCTTTCAAACAGAAACATAGTGTTCAAGGAAAATCCATCGGTCGGCCATAACATCGATCTCATGGCCTTAACAACCATTCTTCACCCGAGCAACCTGTTAAAAGAAAAATCCCCCTGAGAGATCAAAACCTCGGCCGCAAGATCTATTCTTCGGCCGCTCAATCCATTCCTCGGCCGCCAATTCCTTTCTACGGCCGCCAGATCGACCTTTTTCCAGACTCTCGAATGTTCTGTCAGTTGTTTGATCCAACCACGATACCTTTCCGATGCGTTCGGGCCACGTTCAAAGATTGCAATGAAGAGTTCTGTGGGCTACCACAGCCCCGGATGGAATCGGGGCGGCCCGAAAAAGAAGCGCCACGCCGTTCCTTGGATTTTGAAAATTTTTGAAGAGTCGCCACCCGGATTTGTGGTTCGCCACCCGAGAAACCATTTTGATTGAAAACAATAGATTTGAATTGAAAACCAAAGATTTGTTAAGGGTTCGGGAGCCATGTTACGAGGGGGAAGGGTTTCACGGCACCCCCCTCGCCCGATTCAAAATCAGTCTCTACTAGACATTTGTGGGATTTTTCAAAGAATTTCATTTCATTAAGCAGCTAGCATCTATTTACAGATATATCAGGCTGGGAAGTGCATGCATGTGCATATGTACAGTGAATAAATGAGAAACGGTGACAAAATGCAAAGATGTTAGAAGCTGGGAGACCCTATCACTGATTCACTCTCGAGCGCTAGGGAGCACTCCCGAGCGCTTGGGAGCATTGCATGCCCAACCTGCAAATTTTGTTAGTACAACAGAATATGACAGGATATAATATTAAAAATGTAAACTAAAACAATCTTGAACATGTTACAGGCTCAACAGATGACTTGATCAAATGGGATCAGACCCCATTCTGCCAAGTTATGTATCCTTGCCCTTCAAAAAAGAGTGGGTTTACGGTTCAAAAGACTAAAGGGTCACACACGAGGCATGCAAGAATGGTACAAGAACTAAGATGGAGGGAGACCTGGATGAGAT
Organism: Rhododendron molle; assembly: GCA_025413875.1. NCBI lineage: Eukaryota > Viridiplantae > Streptophyta > Magnoliopsida > Ericales > Ericaceae > Rhododendron > Rhododendron molle. The sequence goes on from CM046393.1 coordinate 24,159,057, forward strand.
GACATGCAGAATACTCCCGAGCACTCTGGAATGGACTCGAGCACTTGGGAGTGATCTACACTGCCAAACTGATCTCAACCAACTGACACCTTGCTTTGATATTCTGATGTGGTGGATCTACCTCCTTATTTTGAATGTATGAAATTTTACCCCTTTTTTATCTACTGAAAAATATGCTTTAACATTTCTTTTACATGAAAATGATCCTTGTCTTTTTGAAAACTAGATCAACTACACCAAAATGTTTCAAGGAAGATGCTTTTGCTTGAGATCAGTCCCCATTCCCCCTGCATGTTAGTTTAAATACCACAAAAAAAAGAAAATAAGACTGGCATCACCCTCGAGCGCTTCAGAGTAGTCCCGAGCGCTCGGGAGTATTTCCAGTGATGCATGCATGGAAAATACACTCGTGCCCCTTTGCTCTTGCTTTAATGCTAAGGTCCTTCCATCACACCCCCAGTATTGAAGACTGGGGGTGCGCTGGGAGGCCTCCCTCAAACGGGAAAACAGCCTTACTTCTTGATTGATACCAAGGTATGAAACTTCTACCTTTCGTTTAGAACTTTGCTCCTTGGAAAAGGCGGTTTGGAAGATGGAAGAGAAGTGAAAAATTCAGGAGATCAGAGGCTAGTGATAGTCTGAACTCCTTCCATCTTCTTGATGTCTTGGATTTTTGGTTTATTTTTGCTTTTGAAAATGGAGTTTTGCTTGCCAAGGGATGAGAACTGGTTTATTTGCCTTGAATAGTCAGAGAGGGATTCTAGAGAGAGAGGGTTCGTCCCTTCAACTGAAGACCAGCCCTGCTTTTATAGCCAAAACATAGCACATGGTTCGATTTGGGAAAATATCATTTGGAATCCAAATGAAATCTTCAGCCCTGACTCATCTCTGACTGAGATTGAGTATGATCTAAGGCAAAGACCAGTTTAAACAGCCGAAATGATGGCTGCATGGATAGTGGGGGCAGCTCCATCATCCATTGGGCAGTACAAAAGTCTCGAGCGCTTGGGACTTCACTCTCGAGCGCTCGAGAATTGGCTGACCCGTGGTTTTGGAAAATATTCTGGAGCGCTTAGGATTGATCCAGAGCACTTGAAAGCTATTTTTGACATTTTATTTCTCTTTTTAAAACCTTCCAAGGAGCATTGTTCTATCGGTCCAAGGCTTGTTTAATCCAATTTTCATCATCGGGGAGCCTCCGGGCCACGAATCAAGGAAATTCGAGTTGTCCAAATTGGGGTGTCTACAGTTGCCCCTCTTTGGGCGTCACTCGATATCATGTCTGGATATGAGTGACGTCCAAAGATTCAGACAGCCCAATTCGAGCCAAGTCAAAATCCTCAATTCAAAACATAAATATGAGTAAAGGTGTTTGATGCATGTGGTCGTGTCTTTTCAGACTGCCTACGTACCCTTTTCTGTGGGGGATCAGACCAGCGTAGTTCTGTGGGGCAAATGCAAGCACGTGTGATGCATGCATGAGAAAGATTGACAAGATCTTGACAAGATAAATATGCAATGGGTCCGCTTGTTGCTCTGTTTGGCGAACGAAAAATGCAGGCACATGTGATGCATGTATAAAAAAAAGTGATCGATACGGCTTTGAAAAGATAAATGCATGAAGAGTCCACTTGTTGCTCTGTTTGGCGGACAGCAAATGCAAGCACGTGTGATGCATGCACGAGAAACGATCGACACCATTTTGGTAAGATAAATACATGAAGGGTCCACCTGTTGCTCTGTTTGGCGGACGGAAAAATGCAAGCACGTGCAGTACATGCATGAGAAATGATCGACACGAGTTTGATAAGATAAATGCAAAGGATCCACCTGTTGCTCTGTTTGGCGGAAGACACAAGGATATAATAGCACCTGTGAGATGAGAATACCTGCAAATAAGTTGAAATTAGCATAAACAGATAAAGTTTTGATCGACTATCGAGTAAAATTCCAAATCGCGGGACGTGAGCCTGAGATTGCGTCATCAGGGGAGGCTCGCCTCCTGCAGTCTCGTTCAACGCCGTTGAAGCCAGGACTGAGATTGATTTTGTAAAAGGAAAAAGAAGCTAAACAAGTCTCGGAAGCGGGGAATACACGAGGCGACGGAGGGTTGGAACGGAGGCTGAGGATATCTCAGCGCTCAGAACCACTCCCAAGTGCTTGGGAGTGGTCTCGAGCGCTCGAGACCGTGGTTAGGGTCCATGGTCCTATTCATCTTCTTCGACTGATTTGGGGGTTTAAACATATTCCTCAGCGCTCGAGAACCAGAGCGAACCGTAGACCTTTGAAACTCGATCGTCCTCATTCTCTCTCTCAGGCGATCTCTCTGTCCACTCTCTCGAACAAAACCCCAGTCAAACCGAACTCATCCTCACAGTCACGGATCGAATCGGAGATCTCGAGATCTCTTCCATCTTACGGTGGGTTGTCGTGTGCCAAGAGGTGCGGATCAAGAGGAAGAAGAAGGTTTGGGGGGAAGAAGAAGAGGGGATGGCTAGCGGAGGTGATGGGGAGCTGCCCCGCCGCGAGGAGGCGGCGGTGGTGGCGGCTACGGCAGCGATGGAGGAAGACAGCAGTAGCACTGCTGCACCAGCTCAGGAGGGTGTCACCGGCGAGGATGTGGTGGCAGTGGTCGAGGCTGGTGAGGGTCTAGTGGCAGTAGAGAGTAGTGGCGGTGGTCTAGCGGCGGTAGGAGAAGAGGGTGACAGGGAGGCCGCGCGAGAGGGTGACAGTGGTCTGGCCACGAGCAGCAGAGACACGCCGAGGAGTGAGATGGAGGTCTCGGGTAGCGGAGGTGGTGCCACGGGCACTCCTCATACTCCTACAGTGGAGGAGTTGCTCGCGGCCGCCGAGCGGGTCAGTGATGAGCGGAGGGAAGGCGGCGGTGATGAGGTAGTGACGGCTGGCCGTGTCATCGCGACTCCGGTACTGAGAGCGATGACCGCGGAGCTGAGGGGTGGAGATAGTGGGATCGGTGCTTCGCGCCCGGTCCCATTCGTGGAGGGAGATTTCTTGGACAGCGCGAGGCCGCAGGATATATACTTGACGCACTTGGCCTCGATGCTGGAGTGAGAGAGGTGCTGAGGGATACCAGGACGATGGAGGATCGGGCCTCAGCGCTTTTGTTAGGAGCGCTGCTCAGTGGTGCGGGGGTGGCAATGGCAGATACGAGGTCGCCAGAGACGGCCGAAGTGAGGTTAGGAGAGGAACGAGAAGAGGAGGTGGTGTTTGAAGAGCGAGTTACGGCGGCGGCAGAGGTGAAGGCCTATTTGGCCAGGGTACGCCCCGGGTTCACAGCAGATACATACGCACCACGACTACACTTCTTCGAGCCGATTGGGATGACTGGCTACGTCCCTGCTCGGACGGATTACCCCGAGGATCTGCTTCTTCGGGATCGGGCCACACACATTTCTTCCGGATGGATGACGGTATGATTTCAAGTTTCACTTCCCACGTTACACTTGCTTTCTTGAGTCAAATATTGCTTGCTGATGCTATTTCTTTGCTCTGTTGAAATAGCGTACCAAAGACATCTACGGCCACGGGGGTTCAGGCCACTCATTGCAGTATTTCAGAGAGTTGCCCCGGAGAGTGCGGGAGCTGGTAGAGGAGGCGGGTTTTGGACCATTCATCTAGTTGCTGACAGCGGTGAGGGTGGACCATGCAGTGATGACAGCACTGGCAGAGCGGTGGTGGGACACCACCAACACTTTCCACCTTCGCTTCGGGGAGATGACAGTTACTCCCCTAGACTTCGCGGCAATCACAGGGCTCCAAGTTGGAGGTGAGCCGATTCCTTTCGACCCGAGCATAGACTTGGATGACACGGCTCTGAGGTGGTTCCTTGGACGGGTCCCACGTCATAGCGGAGGGGTAGCAGTCTGAGGCGATTCTGACGTCTGGGATCACGAGCCAAAGCGATCTTTGGCGGCGCAGATGGCCGTGGCCTACTTGCTATACTTGTTCGGGCTTCTCTGTTCCCGCTCAAGCGATCCCGGGTTCACTTGAGCTACTTAGCGGGCTTGGTTGATCTGAGGCAGGTGGATGCTTCGATTAGGCGGTCTTTGCTCTATGCACGCTCTATTGCTTTCTGGGAGCCGCCTCACGCGGAGTGGGAGACACCATAGGCGGATACTGGAGGGTGATCGAGGTATGACTCAAACCATTGCTTTGAATTGTTTTGATTGATTGAATTGAATTGCATTTGAACATGTATCTGACTTGAATCGACTTCCAAAATATGCAGCTTTGGGCTTACGAGGTCTTGGGCATGTTCCCGCCCGAGAATACTTGCACAAATCCTCACCTGCTTCCACGTGCACTTGCATGGAGTATATAGTACCGGAGGGCGAAGGAGCGACGGGGACAAGTGATGACTTTCCGGCGCTGGCTGGACAATATCACTGGAGTCACGGTATAAACATTGATGTTCCTTTCTTTTCATGCCTTGCGCTTTCCTTTATGAACTACGATCATTAATGTACAACAAGCGGATGCGAGTTCACGGATCGATGGGCAAGGTGGAGGTGACTTCCTTCAAGGCCGGAGGTGACCAGAGCCGAGTCCTCTTTGGAGTGCCCCGGTGGCGGTGGTACACAGGGGATCGGGTGACGCGACAGTCACTCGGCCTTCCAGAGTTCATCGTGCCGGGGCCACTCCCTCCACGGGTGCAGCGGACTGAGACCTACACCCGAGCTGAGCTGGAGCAGTTCACGGTGCCTGACACTGATCTAGAGAAGTATTTGCGGCGCACGCTCGACTATGCAGCTTACAGAGACAGATACTTGGCAGCGAGCCTCGGTATGGAGAGGGAGTTGGAGAGGCGGGTAGCCGAGGCTGAGGCTAGGAGGGCCAGGGGTGAGGCTGCTGGCGCGGTTGGAGGGGACACTGGAGCACGGGGCCGTGGGGGTCGCTCTTCACGCGGTAGGGGGCGAGGTGCTAGGCCTCCTGCTGGCGGGAGAGGTGCTAACTCCTTGAGCCGAGGTGAGAGCAGCTCACCGGTTCCGGAGACAGCTGAGGCGTCTACTCCAGTCGGGTTGCCGACGTTAGACTGGGTGATAGGGGTGAGAGATCCTTCCGGAGCACGGGCTTTGTTAGATATCCCACGCCTTCCACAGCCGCCGATGTGACTTCCTGCTCAGGTATAACACAACTTTGTTTCTTTCCATGATTCAAAAGCTTTGCTCATGCATCTCTTGTTCTGATCTTTGAATTATCATGCAGGTGCCGCGAGAATGGGCGGAGAAGGCCATCATGCTGATGGTGGGGATGCGGCAATTGCTGAAGGACAGCGCCACGGGGAGGACCCTTCAGACTAGACCCGCTCCTGAGCCTGCTCCACCTGTTGCTTCTCAGGTATGAAAATGCTTGCATACACATCTTATCGGATTTAATATATACATGGAATGAATGAATGTTTATGATATGCAGGTGCAGCCACGACGCTCGGCCAGGGTACAGCCACGGGGCACCACAGGCCTGCCAGTTTCTGCCAACACCAGAGGCCGGGGTATACCGAGAGCGTCACGGTCTAGGACAGTGGTGTGACAGTTCGAGGTGATTCCTAAAGCAGTGTCCCGACGGAGACCCGCTCGCGAGGAGTCAAAGGAGGAGACCGAGGAGTCACTCGAGTCACGAGCCTTAGGGTCTACGGACTCGAGTACTGCGTCAGGCCCTTCCGACGATGACGATGATGGCGACGATGAGGTTGAGAGTAGCGAGTCTGAGGGACATCAGCAGAAGAGGATCCGCTTGGGCTGATCTTTAGGTTTTTGCTTTGTTAGTCTTTTCTTTTGCATGGGCCTGCGTGCCAGCACAGTTGTAGTTTCCAGGCCTGCGTGCCTTGGCTTTGTTTGGGCCTGCGTGCCCCGGTAGATAGGATTGGGCATGTGTTTGCCCCAGTACATGTACCTCCTTCCTTACCCATTGTACATACCGTATTTATTTATGAAAATTTGCACTTCTTTCCATTTGCATTCGTTCGCACTTTCTCTAAGAATTGTATTTTATGAAATATGTTCGTCTAGCTTTGAAGGGAAGCTAAGAGCACGCGAATTTCAACCGATACTCTCAAAACGGAATAAAACTTGCCATAATCAATTCGACTCGTAGAATTTGACTTGGGATGACGAGAACGCCCTTAACGTACAATTTGCGATTATTATGAAATGACTATACTTGACCGGGATTAGACGCGAGAATGGGACATGAGGGTATTTGACCACAATATATGCTTTTAGCGCCACCATGCATGATGAAATAGAGGCGTTCGAGGGCGAAAATCGATTCCGTAAGCTTTGGTGCGCGTTCGATCGCTTCATTCAGTCACTAGCACGCATTAAGACTCGCGCATGCCATTAGACTTGAATAAATGCTCTCGATATAAATTTTGACACGTTGACGGGAAGGGAACCATTGGGATTTTGAGGTTTTTCGAGGAATATTCATGAATACTCAGACAAACGGATAACTGGACACGCTGCATTCCCTTAGGAGTAGATTGAAACTTGTTAAACTAGATGAACTAAGCCTGAGGTGTCATCTCGGGGCCAAAAACCAAGGAAGAAACTTGCTGTCAAAATTGCAGAACTCTCGAGCGCCCGAGAGTATTGTCGAGCGCTTGGGAATTAACTCTCGAGCACTTGGGACTGCTGTGATCTGCAGGTTTGTGTTCTCTTCCAAGATGATTTCTCAGCCTTAGCAAGTTGTTTTCTTCTGTATGCACCTTCCCTATGCATCTTGTAATTCACCTTGTGCTGCTTCCCAAGGGTCAGTGGCTTCCCAAAACAAGCCTAATGCCTTTTCAAGCTTTCCAAAGTTTGAATCTTGAAAATGTGGAACATGATGAGTTTCAAGGCTGGTGGGGAAGTGGTGTTGTCTCCCCTAGGCCTCTATAAATACCAGACTCGCTTTGGTAAGCACTCACATCCCATTCCATTATTCTTCTTCCAAAACTTCCATTTCTCATGGCCTTGTTGAATCAAGCCTTGCTTCGTCCTTGGTTGGACAGCCTCGAGGGCATCGACTGGCTAAACTTCCGAGGTCATCGCCTTCATGCTTTGAAATACCTCCGCGAGATTGCCATCCGCCCTGTCCTGCTACACGCGGCTGTACGCTTTTGGGACCCCGAAGTGCACGTCTTTCGCTTTGGTTCTCAAGAGTTATGCCCCACCGTCGAAGAATTCCATGCCTATTTGGGAAGCCATGAATCCGCCGAGCCAATTGTTCCGATGCTTAGGGAGAGCATGAAGAACATCCTAAAAGCCAAGCTGGGTGTCAGCGGGAATGTTGCTGAGTTCTTGACTCGGGGCAACACCATCAACATCGTGCAGCTGTACGAGAGGTTCAGTCCACCTGGAAACCTGACAGACTTTGAGTATCAAGGTCGTCGGATGACAGCTTGCTGCATTTGTCTCCTAGCGGCCTTCCTGTTGGTTCCTTCTGTTGGTCAGCCTAGTTCTCTATTGGTTGGAGTTGCTGCTCAGATCGAGGCTCGCAAAGATGTTGCGCCCTTGGTCCTTATTGAAACCTTGATGGGGTTAGATGCCGTCCATGCAGGTCGCACAAGGGTTTTTGGTGGTAGCCCGCTGTTGTTGCAGCTTAGGGACCTCACTCAGCTCTCCTTTTTCTATTTCTCACATTCATTTTACCTCGACGCTCAATTTAGGCTTTATCTGGCTCCTTACTTGTTTTCTCTCTTTTTGGATAGATGTGGCTTTGTGACAAGTTGAATTTGCTGACACCGCCGGCGAATGACTGGTGGTATCGAGCGAGCGGATGGAATCGTCCGTTCCAGGTGATGTACAGCAGAGAAGATGATTGGGCTGATTTCCTCGTATCTGCTGAGGAAGACGACATCGTTTGGCGGTGCCATTGGTTGAGACTTCCTGCGATGACTATGAGCAACATGGGTTCAATGCAAGTGTTTGTGGCTGGCTCGACAGGCTTCACTTTCTATCCCTCTTTCCGCATCCTTCGTCAGCTTGGACTTAACCAGGAGGTGCCGTCGCAAGGATCTGAAGTGCTTCGTCTCCCTCCCTTCACCATTCCGGGCCTTCGGAGCTATGTTCGAACGTAGGAGGCCCGTAGGACCGAGCCAAGTGATCCGCTTTACTCCATTGCTTTGACTGGCAGGTACCGGAAGTGGCTGAGGAGAGATGTGGAAGCAAGGAGGGGTTAAAAGCTTACTTTGCCGTTTTTTGGAATAAAAAGTATTTTAGTTGTGTGTTTTCCTTTTTCATGCTCAGCCTGTAATAAAGAAATCATCTGAATAAAATCGACTGATTAAGGGTTTCCCCCTTTCGGTTCATTAATCGCATGCGCCTCGAAAGAAAGTACCTTGACTTGTCAATTTGGATTTGGATTTTGGAAATTTAGGACCGAACCTCAGAGTGAGATTGCCTACGTATCCCTCAAGAAAGGGAATCAGGCCCATACGTAGTTCGGGCTAGGGTTCGCTTGGGTATTAACACTCTCCTTTTTGTGCTCTAAATTTTGCCTAGAACCGCCCTTTCGGGTTTTCGGCCTAGCGAGCTCTTTTTCAACTTTTTGCCTTAACTTTTGCCTAGGCCGCCCTTGCGGGTTTTCGACCTAGCAGGCTTGCTCTAATTTTTGCCTGGGACCACCCGCCCTTGCGGTTTTCGACCTAGCGAGCTCTCTCAGGGGTAATACCGTTTGAGTTGGTCCAAATTGACAAGGTTTGAGAATTCGTTGCCGTCAAGATCGATGATTGACGCTGCTCCTCCGGAAAGGATAGCCTTGATGATGTACGGCCCTGCCCACTTTGGTCGGAACTTCCCTCGTAGGTCAAAGATCGGTGCATGGATTTTCTTGACTACCATGTCCCTCGACTTCACCTTCTTGTTGAATGCTCGGGCGATTCTCCGCTGATAACCCTGGATGTGGTACAATGCCCGCAGTCTCCTTTCGTCAAACAACATGAGCTCTTCGAACCTTCCACTGATCCAATCGGCCTCATCTATTCCTTGTTCCGCCATGATTCTGAGTGATGGAACTTCTAGCTCGATGGGGAGAACGGCTTCCATACCGTACACCAAAGAATAGGGTGTTGCCCCCGTCGGTGTGCGGATAGACGTCCGGTATCCCCATAAAGCTAGTGGTAGCTGTTCATGCCAATCCCTAGCTGATTCAACAGTCCTTTCGAGGATCGACTTGATGGTCTTATTGGCTGCTTCGACTGCCCCATTCGTTTGCGGCCGATAAGTGGTTGAGTGATGCACTTGAATCTTAAATTCGTCGAAAAGTTCCAAAACCTTTCCCTTGAAGTGAACACCATTGTCAGATACGAAGGCCTGAGGAACCCCATATCGATAAATGATGTTCTGCCTGATAAAGTGAGCTACTTGAACTGCCATCAGAGTCTTGTACGAGGCTGCCTCAACCCACTTAGTGAAATAATCGACCGCTACCAAGATGAACCTATGACCATTAAAAGCTGCGGGTGTGATTCTTCCAATGACGTCAATGCCCCAGGTGGAGAATGGCCATGGTGTTGCCATTGAGTGTAACTCCGAAGGCGGGACGTGGATAAGATTAGCATGAGTTTGGCACTTATGACATCGGCGCATATACTCGATGCAATCTGTCTCCATGGTTGACCAATAGTAGCCTAGTCTCAAAACTTTCTTTGCTAGCATCATTCCATTGTGGGGCCCACAAACACCTTCATGAACTTCCTCCATCACCGCTCTTGTGTCGTCACCGTGAATACACAACTTGTGGACTCCGCACGGAGATCGCCGGTACAATTGTCCACCGCAGATAATGTATTGAGATGCCAATCGTTGCAAAGCGATCCGATCCTTCTTAGTTGAATCTGTAGGGAACTCTCCTTTCTCGACGAAATTCCAAATATCGTGAAACCAAGGGAGTCCATCATCAGGCTCGTCGATGTTCATGATGTAGTAGTACACGTGCTTGCCTCTTTGCTCAATCATGACAGGCCTTAGCTTTACCCCGATCAGAAGTTCCAGCATAGATGCCAAGGTGGCGAGCGCGTCTGTGAAGCGATTCTTCATCCTAGGTACGTGTGTAAAGGTCACCTTTTGAAAATTCGGGATAACCTCGTCAAGCTGCTGATGATACGGCTTCATCTTCTCGTCTTTGACCTTCCATTCCCCGTTTGCTTGTGACACAACCAAGTTGGAATCCCCCACGACTTCCAGCACCTTGACTCCAATTTCCAATGCAGCTTCGATTCCCACAATACACGCTTCGTACTCTGCCTCATTATTCGTGACTTTGAAGTTCAACTTGAAAGCCAGGGGAATATGAGACCCCTCGGGCGAGACCAGTAGTATTCCAATCCCGAAGCCCTTTTGGTTAGCAGCTCCGTCGAAGTACAACGTCCATGTCTCATCGACTGCAGTCATTACATCTTCATCGGGAAATGGAAACTCCGTGTGTTCTGGCCCCTCGATCGGGCGATCTGCCAAAAACTCTACTACTGCCCTTCCTTTTACTGATTTGCGGGTAACGTACTTGATTTCGAACTCGGCCAATAAGAGCAACCAACGTGCTAACTTACCGGTAAGTGCTGGCTTCTCGAATAGATATTTGAGGGGATCCATCCGAGAAATCAGTATCACCGAATAAGACAACATGTAGTGTCTCAATTTCTTTGTGGCCCAAACAAGCGCCCAACATGTCTTTTCCAATGAAGTGTATCGCTCTTCGCTCCCCACCATCTTCTTGCTCAGGTAGTAGATCGCTCTTTCAACCCCAACATCTCCTTCTTGTGCGAGCATGCACCCCATTGACGAGGGCGTGACGGACAAGTATAGGATCAAAGGTTTTCCCGGAATGGGTGGCATCAAGATCGGCGGATTCTGTAGGTAAGTTCGCACTGCTTCGAAGGCCTTTTGGCACTTGTCGTTCCATTCAAACTTCACGTCCTTCTTGAGCAGACGAAACAACGGCTCACAGGTCAAAGTCAACTTGGCGATGAACCGACTGATAAACTGAATCTTTCCTAAGAAACACCGGACTTCCTTCTCGGACTGAGGCGGTTTCATCTCAAGAATGGCTTTAATCTTAGAAGGATCCACCTCGATTCCTCTGGTCGTGATCATGAATCCAAGCATCCTTCCAGCCGTGACTCCGAATGTGCACTTCTGCGGATTGAGTCACATCCTGTACTTCCGAATCCTCTTAAAGAACTTTCTCAATGCCGGGAGATGGTCTTCCCTTTTCTTTCCTTTCACTATCATGTCATCAACGTAAACCTCGACCTCCTTGTGAATCATGTCGTGCAACAGTGTGGTAGCACCCCTCTGATACGTAGGACCGGCATTCTTCAATCCAAATGGCATAACCCGATAGCAATATGTCCCCCACTCGGTGATGAATGTGGTCTTTTCCCTGTCTTCCGGAGCTAGGAGAATCTGATTGTACCCCGAGAAGCGAGCCATGAGTACATCTATGTGTGGCAATGGAAAATCGTCCTTAGGGCTCGCTTTGTTCAGATCTCTGAAATCGACACACACTCTGATTTTTCCGTCCTTTTTGGGGACAAGAACGATGTTGGCCACCCAAGTGGGGTACTCTGTTATGATTAGAAAACTGGCATCGATTTGTTTTGTGAGCTCTTCTTTTATCTTTAATACCTAATCGGGCCGCATTTTCCTTAATTTTTGCTTAACGGGTTTCGCGTCAGGGTAGAGAGGGATTCTGTGCTCGACTATCTCCGGGTCGATTCCGGGCATGTTTGCGTGGGACCAAGCGAAAACTTCTTTGAATTCTTTTCGTAAATCAGTGAGCTCTTGAAGCTCAATGGGAGACAGCCCGGAACCTACCTGAACCAATCGAGGGTTGTCCTCATCACCCAAGTTTATGGAGATTATTTCTTCTTTTAAAGGCTGAGCATGCCTTTCATTTTCGCGATCGATGAGGGAACGGATCTCCTTGGGAATGTCCCCATCGAGATCTACTCCTTCATCGTCACTCCTTCATCGTCGGGACCCAAACAATTTATTTCAAAAATCGGTAAGTAAGCGAAAACATTGTTCTTCTCATTAACCAGTTCATCAGACGGGGGGAATACAGCGGTTGACTCGAATTCGAAGTAAAAGCTACGACGTGGAGGGCCAAGGGGCACAAACTCCGACTCTGTGCTAGACAACGAGTCAGTGTCGGACTCGGACTCAGACTCGAACAAGTGTTGTGAGTGCGAGTTACATGTGGAATGAAAGTGCAATTATCATAAACGCCACAGCCTCCACAATGAGTTTAGAAGGGTCTTCAATTTCTTCTTCATCTCCGAGCATCGGCCTGGCAGATCTTGCATCATACCCTCGGATCTTCGCCTCAAGCGGGAGTTGGAGGCGCCCCAAACCAAAAGCTTCGGCCCGGTCAGTGCCTCAGACATCTCTTCTACCTTTGCAACCTCTTCGTCACTCTCCCAAGTATCATTGGCAAAGATTTCGAAGCCAGGATACTTCATCTTCGTCTCAAGGTCTACAAAGGGCTCAGGTTCCCCTTGGTACAGTGGCTCCTTCTCTTTCAATTTCAACTCCGTTGCACAGGCCCGGGCGCGATTGCGCCATTTCTTTGCTGGATCGTCCTTCTTGGCCTCATATCCCAGACCAAAATGCTCGTTACTTCCAGGGAAATCGGGGAACTCAGGGACTCCTTGAGCATAAAGTCCCAAGCCCATGCCCGGTAGATACTTCATCCGTTTCATAATTTCTAATGTTGCAGAGCTCACCAAAAAACCGTCCTCGGCCCGAATGGTGCACACTTTCGAGGTCATAACTGCAAAGCCTCCCATGGCAATATCTTCCTCTCCATGCATAATCTCAAGTAGCGGGGAATTGTCCTCGGAGTGCGGACGAATACCTGAGTCTCCATGGATGATAAGGGTTCCAGATTCCAAACCCAAAATGAGTTTCTGATGCAATGTTGAGGGCACACCCATAACATCCGGGCGATGTAGCCAAGGCCTTCCCAACAGGAGATTGAAAGATGCAGGTATTTCCAGCACGCAGAATTCGACAGTGGTTTTGAACTTGCCAGTTGCCAATTCCAAGTTGATTGTCCCCAAAACATCACGGCGCGTATTATCATAAGCACGGATGCCCAAATTCGACGGCGCAAAGTCCTTGTTCTTGAGGCCCAAGCAATAAGCAGTGCGGAGTGGACATACCTTAATGGCGGAGCCATTATCAACAAGGATTGCCGGGACCCACTTTCCCAGGCACTTCATGGTGATGTGAAGGGGTTTGTTATGGTCAGCTCCTTCAGGCGGCAAATCTTTCTCAGTGAAGGATAAGGTGTGCTGGGTGAGGTTTGGGGTTATAAGGGCGATGAGAGCTTCTGGGGCGATGTCAGAGGGAACTTCAAACCTGGAAAGGGTGTTGACCAGCCGGCGGCGATGCTCTCGGGAGGCAGCTAACACTCCCCACATAGACATGCGAGCGGGGGTTTCCTGGAGTTGTCGGATAATGGGATCAACGGAGGCTTCGAGATCAGGTTCAGGGAGTGAGTTGAGGTCGATGGACAGTTTGGGCTGGGTAGGCGGGTTAGGTTTAGTGGAGCTTGGAGGGTTGTTTTGTGGAGCTTGCGGGACAGAGGTGTTCAGGTTTGTGGGGTTGACAGGGGTATTCTGCTGCGGCGGAGGGGCTCGGGATGAGCTACCCTGCTGGAGGTTAGTGGGTTGGTAGACTCTTCCACTCCTGGTAAGGTTGCTAACTGTTTTGGGAATGGGTTCCCATCAAGTACCTTCCCAGAAATCGGAGAAGTCAAAGTCGCAATCATCCGCCTTACGTTTCCCTTTGTCAAGTGCCGTCTTCTCCAACGTTTCATTGAGAGTCTCCATTTCCAAGGCGTGCCAGATGTTGTCCTCTTCCAAAGAATTCCAGAAGTTGCTGTTGTTGTTGCTGTTATCGTTGCTAATCTGCAGAGATCCCTCATCCAACATGGCCTTATTGACAGTCAGTTCTTCACCGTCCATCCACACGTTCACCAATTCAGACTTCCCCCACAGATCTTCTGGATCCAATACACAGATGCTGGGCTCATCAGGGATTTGAACTACGGGTTTGGAAAAGAACTCCTCGACGATGTACTCCTGTGGGAGGAAAAGATAGTCCATGGAGCGCTCCAGAGCATCGGAGTCTCGAGTGAGATTGACAATGGTCCTGGCGTTGAGCCCTGATAACATACGGGGATTCATCAGATCCATTTCTTCCACCACTTCTTCTTCTTGAAAAAGGTATGCCAAAGATGTTTCATCCAGAGGATCAGAATCGTCCATCCAGTGCCACCCGTTGGGTTTGGGCTCCCATTCCCATTCTTCTTCGTTCTCGATAGGTTCAGGTTCAGTGAACAGTGCAAATAGGGAATACCCATCCAAGGGATCGACCATCATCTCTTCCCAGTCCTACCTCCATTCTCCATGTTCCAATTCCTCGATTTGGCTGGGGTTAAGTGCCACGGGCCATATTCTAGTGATAAGAGCCCTGTCTTCTACTGCCAAGAAGTCTTGCACTAGGTCTTCCCACCTTCTCTGAAAGTCCCATTCCACGGTTTCCAACGCACAGACGGCATCCTCAACTGGCATCTCGACGGTTGGCTTGGGTTGGGTGTCAGGAACGATGTAATGGCTAGGGTTAAAGGGTTGGCATATGAAGATAAGGTTGGTCCGGGCATTGGAGTGCTTTGGGAGTGGGTTTGAGACAGTGTTTGGTTTTTGTGGTGGCATAGGGAGGGTTTTGTTGTCTATCATGTCTTGGATTGCATGGCGGAGATGGAAGCAGTTGTCGGTTAGGTGGTCCACATTCTGGTGATAGGCACAGTACGCATTAGGTTTGTGGGAAGCAGGAAGTTTTTGAGGTAAGGGAGTAGGGGTAAGTGGTTTGAGGGTGCCACTTTCGACCAATTTCTCAAGCACGGCGGAAAGAGGTGCTGGGAATTGAGCAAAAGTGCGGGGTTGGGTAAGCGGTTGACTGGTTTGGGTGGCTATCTAGTTCACCGGCTCGGCTTGGGCTGTATTTGTGGAGGTGTTGGGAAGGTTGGTGTAGTTGGCGTTGCCAAACAGATTGTTGCTGTTTCCGGAGTAAACCTTCTTGGGCTTGGGAGCAGGTTCGGGTTTGTCGAGGATCCCCAATTGAACCGCTTCTTTGACGGCTAAGCCTGTATCGAAGAATGTTTTAAAGTCTGAGCATGCTTGAGCCATAACCATGTGCCTCGCAAGAGTGGGTTGAAGGTTACGGACAATCATCCGGATTTGGTCCCTGTCACTCGGTCTATCTTTCATCTGCGCTGCCTTAGCCCTCCATCTCTTCACGAAATCGGCGAAGGCCTCCTTTGCTTCCATCTTTGTTGATTCCAGCTCATGGGTGGTCACCTCCAACTGAATGTTATAATCGTATTGCGCTACAAAAGCCGTGCATATATCCTCCCAAGAACGCTTCTTTCTCTCATCCAGTGAAGTGAACCAGTGCAGAGCATGTCCCACCAAAGTCTGTGAGAACATCTGTGCCATAGCATCCTTCTCGACTCCCCACATGGAAAGTGCTCCAATGTATCCCGTCAGGTGTGCCTTTAGATCTCCTGTTCCATCAAATTTAGCGAAGTCGATTGGCCTGAACTTATCCGGAAGATTTGCATTAGGAAACAGACAAAGCTTATTGATGTCAAAGCCAGTCGACGCTATCTTCTCGTTTCTTGCAACAGACTCCTCTAGTTGGGTGAGCTTTTCCAATACTGCTGCCATCTCAGGGTTTTGTGGAGTTTCCAAATCAAAGACCAGCTGCTCCGGGTTCGAGTTCGGATTAGGGTTAGGGTTGAAGTTTAAATTGGGGATTGGATTTGGATTTGGGATGGGATTCGGGGTTTGGAATAGGGATTGGATTAGGGTTTGGGATAGGATTTGGGTTTTGAGGTGGAAGGCGTCGTGCAACCCCAGTAATCATCATCATGAGTTGGGCGATTTGGTTGTCAGTGCGCTCGCCCAGGCGTTGGATATCTTCTCTAATCTGAGCCATTTCTCCGTTCAGATTTCTCGGGTTCGGGTTAGGGTTTGGATGGGGATTGGGAACAGGATTAGGGTTCGGATTTGGCTCGCCTCCGTTTGGGTTTGGATTCAGGTTGGGGTTCGAATTACCAGCGTTCGGGTTTAGGTTGCCTCCGCTCGGGTTTGGACTGGGGTTCAGGTTTGGGTTTAAGCCTCCGATCAAGAGATCCATCTCCACCCCAAAATCTGATACACTGACGGAGTCTGCTTGTAGTTGAAGGCGTTCCAATCTCTGTCCCAAGGGTCTGGTCCAGGAGGGTATGATGTTCTTCTTTTTCGGCCCAATTGATCAGAACTGACAGCGAAACAAAAACTTGTGCTCAGACGTGGTTCCTGCTTGCATTTTTATGGAAATTTATGCATGATTTTAGAAAATGAGTGCCTCATCGTCACCGTCATCGACTCCGATTTTTCAAAAACGATTGACTTACGGGAGGTTGCCTCGATCCTCGGATTTTTGGGGCGTATCCTCTTTTAGGAACGGTCGATGCCCAAAAGATGCTAAAATAAGCTAAATATTTGGCTAATATTCCATCGACAATTTGACCATTGGTTCGGAATGACTTGAGGTGAATAATGTGATGCGATAACCGAGGTGGCGTAAGCGGTACACTTGCTTTTAGCCTGGATGGTGTTGGCATCACAATGTTCTGCTCCCCTATCATTCCTTTCTTTTGGTTAAATCCCGATTGAATACTTAGTCAAAGACTTAGCAAAATCTTAGTTTCCTTTAGGTTCGGGTTCGAGGACTAATGAGATTCATCAACACGCATTAGGGTGCGTGACTCTTCATCGGGTCTTGGCAACCTTCCGAGGACCGCGCGAGCGAGTCTCGAGAACCGTGGCTGACAGCATGATGATGATGCAAGATGCAATGCAACACTTAAACAGATTATAGCACATAGTCCTCCCTGCAGGCTCCTGTCCTAGTTTGGAAGGTTCTACGGCTTGCTAAACATGTACGAAGGCCGGGTTTTGGCTTGAAGAGGGTTCCCCGGACTAGAGTCAAAGTATACCTCCCGTTATCGAGCGTACACTCAATACCGGTACAAATGGTAGATATGACTCATCACGGCCGAGGGTTGCTGAGCATTCCGGGATTCCTTGTCACCGGCAAGCCGGGCAAGATTGCCGAAACACAACAGCGGGGCCGCACAAGATATACATACAAAAAATAATGAAGTGAAATAAAGTTCTTTGAAAATCCCACAAATGTTTTTCAAGCTTAACTCACTAATTTAATTAATGCTTAAGGAAATCAGGTCATTTTGTCAGTGTACTGATTTTTCTCAAGTATCAATTAAATCATTATCCCCAGCGGAGTCGCCACTGTGGGCTACCACAGCCCCGGATGGAATCGGGGCGGCCCGAAAAAGAAGCGCCACGCCGTTTCTTGGATTTTGAAAATTTTTGAAGAGTCGCCACCCGGATTTGTGATTCGCCACCTGAGAAACCGTTTTGATTGAAAACAATAGATTTGAATTGAAAACCAGAGATTTGTTAAGGGTTCGGGAGCCATGTTACGAGGGGGGAAGGGTTTCACGGCACCCCCCTCGCCCGATTCAAAATCGGTCTCTACTAGACATTTGTGGGATTTTTCAAAGAATTTCATTTCATTAAGCAGCTAGCATCTATTTACAGATATATCAGGTTGGGAAGTGCATGCATGTGCATATGTACAGTGAATAAATGAGAAATGATGACGAAATGCAAAGATGTTAGAAGCTGGGAGACCCTGTCACTGATTCACTCTCGAGCGCTAGGGAGCACTCCCGAGCGCTTGGGAGCATTGCATGCCCAACCTGCAAATTTTGTTAGTACAACAGAATACGACAGGATACAATATTAAAAATGTAACATGTTACAGGCTCAACTGATGACTTGATGGAATGGGATCAGACCCCATTCTGCCAAGTTATGTATCCTTGCCCTTCAAGAAAGAGTGATTTTACGGTTCAAAAGACTAAAGGGTCACACACGAGGCATGCAAGAATGGTACAAGAACTAAGATGGAGGGAGACCTAGATGAGATGACATGCAGAATACTCCCGAGCGCTCTGGAATGGACTCGAGCGCTTGGGAGTGATCTACACTGCCAGACTGATCTCAACCAACTGACACCTTGCTTTGATATTCTAATGTGGTTGATCTACCTCCTTATTTTGAATGTATGAAATTTTACCCCTTTTTTATCTACTGAAAAATATGCTTTAACATTTCTTTTACATGAAAATGATCCTTATCTTTTTGAAAACCAGATCAACTACACCAAAATGTTTCAGGGAAGATGCTTTTGCTTGAGATCAGTCCCCATTCCCCCTGCATGTTAGTTTAAATACCACAAAAAAAAAATAAATAAGACTGGCATCACTCTCGAGCGCTTCGGAGTAGTCCCGAGCGCTCGGGAGTATTTCCAGTGATGCGTGCATGGAAAATACACTCGTACCCCTTTGCTCTTGCTTTAATGCTAAGGTCCTTCCATCACACTCCTAGTATTGAAGACTGGGGTGAGCTGGGAGGCCTCCCTCAAACGGGAAAACAGCCTTACTTCTTGCTTGACACCAAGGTATGAAACTTCTACCTTTCGTTTAGAACTTTGCTCCTTGGAAAAGGCGGTTTGGAAGATGGAAGAGAAGTTAAAAATTCAGGAGATCAGAGGCTAGTGATAGTCTGAACTCTTTCCATCTTCTTGATGTCTTGGATTTTTGGTTTATTTTTGCTTTTGAAAATGGAGTTTTGCTTGCCAAGGGATGAGAACTGGTTTATTTGCCTTGAATAGTCAGAGAGGGATTCGAGAGAGAGAGGGTTCGTCCCTTCAACTGAAGACCAGCCCTGCTTTTATAGCCAAAACATAGCACATGGTTCAATTTGGGAAAATATCATTTGGAATCCAAATGAAATCTTCAGCCCTGACTCATCTCTGACTGAGATTGAGTATGATCTAAGGCAAAGACCAGTTCAAACAGCCGAAATGATGGTTGCATGGATAGTGGGGGCAGCTCCATCATCCATTGGGCAGTACAAAAGTCTGGAGCGCTTGGGAGTGGTCTCGAGCGCTTGGGACTTCACTCTCGAGCGCTCGAGAATTGGCTGACCCATGGTTTTGGAAAATAGTCTGGAGCGCTTGGGATTGATCCAGAGCGCTTGAAAAGCTATTTTTGACATTTTATTTCTCTTTTTAAAACCTTCCAAGGAGCATTGTTCTATCGGTCCAAGGCTTGTTTAATCCAATTTTCATCATCGGGGAGCCTCCGGGTCACGAATCAAGGAAATTCGAGTTGTCCAAATTGGGGTGTCTACAAGTTCGAATTGCATTGCAATTGCAATTACAATCATTCGATTTGATTGGACCGAGTGAGTCATCCAATTGCCTATATAAAGACGCCTTTGGACTCCGAAATAAAAACCACGAAATCATCAGATCTACACCCTCTCAAGCCACGAAACTTTGCAGAAATACTCACACAAACCCTCTCTACAAAAGCCCTAAACCTAGGGTTTCATTCAAGAAGCAATCAATCAGTTAATCCCCATCGATCCGAAGCAATCAAGCACCTGAGGGATCAACGTGGTGAGGCCCAACGGCCTCTGCTTTGGTCTATTTACTGCTCATTTTACTAATCGTAGCGTTTTAGTCATCTGTTAACTTTTTTGTCTGGTGTGAGGAAGAACACCAGCCAGGGCTTCGATACCTCGGCCGGTATATTGAATCAGCTTGATTACTCGGCTGTAACATCCATTCACCGGCCGAGTAATCGATCTGCTGGCACAGCCTTGTTTTGTTCTGCTTTTCTGATGCATGTTCATTTATTGTCACGGCTCACCTTATTTACTGTTTAAAGGCATGAAAACAAACTACTTGCTTAGAATTAAATAAACCATCTGTATGTCTTATGTTGAGCAAATATGGGCTAGCTTCACGGCTAGGCAGAGAGGGGTGCCTAACACCTTCCCCTCACTGTACCTTTGGCTTCCGTATTCAGAATCTCTATCTATTTTTCTAGCTTTAACAAACTAGGTGGCGACTCTGTTTTGATGATAACCGCTATCATGTGGCGATGTTCCTAACCATGGGAATATCCATGATCTTGGTTTATGAAGCAAGAAACCAAACTAGCAAACAAACGATATCAAACTGTTTGGCGATGCCCCGTTTGGGAGGTGTCTACAGTTTTCTAGCGACTCTGCTGGGGACATGAGAGCCATAACCAAAAAGTTCAACATAAGACTAATACATGCCTTATTTAATTCATTTATCATATGCATCGAGCAGGCAAGCCTCGTTGAGTTCACCTAATATCCCGGCATGACACGGGCTATGTTAGGGGTTTTAGCAAACTCCACAGTCACTTGTACCTATTGGTATATCAAAAAGGGAATCACCCAATCGCCACCTATAATGGGTTGGTGAAAGGACTGGTGCCCTTTGACAATGGCGCACCCCGAGACTGCCTAAACCTTACATGTGTTAGAAAGCCATAGAACCTATCAAACTAAGGCAGGAACCTGCAGGTTAAGGAAATTTCCTGCATTTTTCTAAGTTCTTCCTCACACCCTGTATCATTCATTGTTGTAAAAATCTCTTTCTGTGCAGAAGGGTTGGGATTTTCAGCCCAAATCCTAACCTTATACAACCAAGTACTGACTAGTAGGTATTTTTACTTTTAAGGGAGCCTTGTTGATAAGGACACACTAAACTTTTCGTAGTGGTGCCAGTCCACTTAAACTTTTCATAGTGGTTCCAGTCCTTATATGGACACGCGTTCCAAAAATACCCCTAAAGCACCCTATGAAAGTGCCTAAACCTCAAGGTACCCTATAAAAGTGCCTAAAACCCTAGGGTACCCAATAAAAGTGCCTAAATCGCTAAAACCCTATAATAGGAAAGTGCACCCTAAAACTCCTATGAAAGTGCCTAAACCTAGGGTACCCTAAAACCCTAAAATCCTCGAGTACCCTAAAACCCTAAGGTACCCTAAAACCCTAAAATTCTAGGGTACCCTAAAACCCTAAAATCCTAGGGTACCCTAACACATTATATAGATAGTAAGGGGCAGTCGGGGCATTTTTGTCCAGTAATGGACCTCCACCACTATAAATGTTACAGTAATGGACCTCCACCACTATTACAATTTGGGTTGGACTAAACGTCCAAAAGCACCTTCAAAATGGACCTTAGCCCAATTTACCGTACTTTTAAAGCAGGCACAATAGGTAGGCCAAGAAAGCAACCACAGCTAATTTTATACTCTTACAACACCCGAAGCTCCGCCAAATAGAGGTTTTTACAGCCATCTTGCCTGTCGTCTTCACCTGTCAAAACACCTTCACCGCAATGGTCCCAGTCACTTCTTGGGACTTCGCGGTTATCTTCTTAGCAAATCCAATCACCTACTCGATCCCAAGCTTCACCAAGCAATCCATCTGTTCCCATGGCAGATGACGATGCCACTAACGCCGACCTTCAGGCTCAAATCGCTACTTTGCTAGCAAAAAAGGCAGCGAGAGATGCTGAAGATGAAGAAAGATCAATGGTGAACGAGAATAGACCGAAAAACCCTGAGTTAGCCAAGCAAGTCAAAGAGATCAAGCATGCCCTGGCCCGTTCCCAAGGAGACCAAATCCTGGACTTTAAAGGACTTTGCCTCTTTCCAGATTCTCAACTGCCTGAGAAGTTCAAGATGCCAAACATTGAGAAGTTCAATGGAACTGGCAACCCCACCAGCCATGTCTGTCATGTCATCAACACCCTGAAGCCGATGGGTCTGAATGATGAGCTCATCGCTCAACTATTTCAAAGAACTCTCACTGGAAGTGCTCTCGACTGGTTCCTCACCTTGGAATTTGAACACTACCACACTTGACCTGAGATCGCCAATGCTTTCATCAAGCAGTATGCCTACAACGTCCAAGTTGAGCTAACCACTCGAGATTTGGAAATGACCAAGCAAGAGTCAAACGGAGACTTCGTTACCTTCGTGGCTAGATGGAGGGAGAAGGCTGCCAAAATGAAGAATCGCCCCTCTGAAGAGGATCAAGTGAGGATAGTTGTTAAAAATCTGCAATCCAAGTATCTCAAGCATATCTACACACAGGCTATCACTTATTTCAAACGCTTGCATGCTACTGGGCTGCAGATTGAAGAAGGGCTTAAGCTAGGACTCATTGGGAAAGAAGAAACTCCTCCACCCAAGAAAACCTTGTCAACTCGCACATCTCATGCCTCTGTCAACACCCTTAACTCAGCCTCACCACAAGACCCTTTCCAAGCTAGCTCATCCCGAAGCTCAAACCGGCCTCGCCGCAATTTTAGCCCTCTCTATATGACTCTCTCCTAAGCCTTAACCATTCTAAGCCGTCAACAACATCTCAAACCCTTGAACAAACCACTTCCTCCGCCACCCTATGGCCCAAACCATGATCCCAACAAGCAATGTGCCTACCATCAACATTCTGGAAACGAGACGTATACGTCTCCGCCATGACATTCAAGATCTCATTGATAGCTGCACCATAAAACCTCCACAACCTGATACACAAACCAAAACACCCAATACTGAACCACCTCAGAATGTCAACCTCATAAACTTATCTCACAATCCCACGTATAATCCAAGCCAGTACATTGTCCAAAACAACCAAACCAAACCAACCTTAACCTTCCCAGAGGAGGATGAGTGCTTTATGATGGAGGAAGAAGAGGATGTTGAATCTGATCAATCAGAAGTAATTGATCCCGATATAAGTGATGAGGAAGAGCGAGCAAAGGAGGAAAAACTAAGGAAGTGGAAGGAGCATTCCTGGGCAAAACACAATTTAGAGGACCCTGACATCCCATTTGAAGACGATGACGAATGGCTACGTATCTGGTTTGAGAATAGAAAGAAGGAGAAAGAAAGGGTCATTATGATGAGAAGGCATGCCCGCTTCGAGCCTGCCCAAATGGTGATACCCATTAACCGTCCGAAAATTTCGACGCCTCGCATTGTCTGGGAAACAATCAATCTCATAGAAAAGGTGGAGGAATTCCAAATGCAACCATGGATCAATCCCTATGATGAATGCGATTACAGCTAGTGGATAGAGGAAAGAGAAGATTTGGATTTCATATGCCCCGATCCCTACAAAGCAGGGGAGAGTGACTTTGATGAAATGGGAGGAGAATACAATGATCCACTCGATAGAATCTCCTTAGCATCACTATTCAACCAAGAGAAGATAACTGATTACATAGTCAACGAAGAAGACGAAGAGATGAAAGTCCAAGCTGACATTTCCATTTGGGGACTGCTCATGTCTCGAAGAAGTGGCCACCACGCAAGCATCACAGATGGATCCAGTTCAAAGGCTCTGTTTGGCAAAGAAGAGGGTGGAAAAGAGTATAAAATTGAGGAAGTCAAAGCAAAGGAAGGTGACCCCTGAATGCTACAGTCACAACATGGCAAAGAACGTTAAAACACTGCTTTTTTTTTCCAAACCGCTAGGACATATTTTGGGCCCCTGTTGGGCATTTTATTTCTGCTAAGAGAATTTCTGTTTCATCTTCTAAATTATGCTTATTCAGTGGTTTGAATTTCTAAATTGCAATTGCTAGTACACTATGGTCTTTTTGCCAAATGAGGAAAATTTCAAGGAATCAAGTTCCTTGTATCGATAACAAAAAGAAAAGAAGGGATGAACTTTAGTTACTTAAGAAACTAGATTTTTTGTCAAAACTTAGAAAGAAGATGCTATCTCCGTAAGAACACTTAGGGTTAGCTTGCCCATTACGAAAGGTACAAACACCAGAGGGGATTCATGAAAACATCTCCACATCAAATTCCCCCTCAAATACATAAAACCTCTTGTGAGAAAAATGCTCGTTGGGTGGCCAAGCAGCCCAAGCAAAAGCAAGAGCAAAGCCTGCTAAGGCAAGAAAATGCAGAAATGGCAGCCTGGGCAAAAGTTAAGGCATTCAAAGGAAAGCTCACTTAGAGCATGTGAGGAGAAAAACCAAGAGTGGAAACCTAGCCTCAAACGTTATAATCTTGGAACTACGTTCACGGTCTGATTCCCTGATCGGGATACGTAGGCAATCTCTCCTTGAGATGCGGCCCAAGCAAAGGGAAAAGAGGAAAAGCATCAAAGCAATTTGTACTCAATGATAGGCACAGCTAACCCTGCGTATTGAGCTCGCAAAAGATAAGTATACCATTTTCGAGGAATTGGCAACTACCAAAGGACACAAGAATTGTTGGTCATCCCCTCCAATTTAAGGGTCATTGATACAATAAGCAAGAAACCTCAAAAGCTTTCGAGTTTGGCAAACAGACCATGGAACGCAGCAAAAGCGAAAGACAAAAAATCAAAGACTAAGCATAAGAAAGAATGTGAAATAGATGGCCACTTGGCTAAAGCAAACCTAGCTTCCTCGAGAAAATAGACATAACGGCCGAATAATCAATACCTCGGCCGCAACAACGATTCTTTAGCCAAGTATTCGATTCTTCGGCCAGTATTTCATTTTACACAAACTATTGTCTATCAGTAAATACTTGTTCAAAGCCATGCTCTGACTTCTGCATGCATTCAGGGGCACAAAAAGCATTTCTCATTTCATAGACAAAAACTTGTTTATAAAACCATTGCTGTGATTGCTTTCACTGTACAAATATAGTTTCTACCTATTTTCCACTAACTATGAACAGGAAAAAGAAAAGCCCTAAAAACTAGGTGATCTCTGGGAAGAAGGCAAGGACTGTCTGCTAGCCTCCATGTCCTCTCTATCAGCAACCGGTGCTCGCTCAGCCTCAAGCTGCACCCGAAAGAGGATACAAATGCTCAAAATCAAGGGGATATGCAAAACAAATGGAAAACATGGAGAAATCATACCTCAAGGATCCGACGGCGCTGTCTCCGGACCAAAGCCTCAGCACTCTGATAAGCATCTAGCCATCCTTGTGCTACCTCAGCAGGCACCTATGGAAGCAAACTGTGCAACTCAAACACTGGAATGCAAAATACAATAGTAAAATAGGGAAACAAAATCAGAAATACCTGTAAAAGCCCAGCTGGCAGCGTACAAAGCTGGGTCGTGCAAGGAGAAAGCGCCAAACGCTCCTCCTCTCCATCATCAGAATGGAAGGAGATAAAAGAGGGAGCCCGCGGCCAAACAAGAGCAACTGAAGGAGCTGCAACAGCTGGAGCCAAGAACAAACGGCAGTACTCCATGTAGTCACCTGCCTGGAGAAGCAAGCTTGCCCAGTCTCTGATCTAGGCATTCTTTAAATCTTCCTTAGACATCAAGGAAGTAGACCTCATCGACACTGGAGGAGGAGGCAGAACGAACTGAAGTGCCTCAGCACGCGGGCGACACTAGCTAGCTACTCGATCACCTAGGTACCAAGCTCGGCAGAAAGGGCCCTCGAGTAAGCTACGAGTCCGATCTAGGATCCTCGAACGTGTAAGAGGAGTGTCCTCAGGAACACCATCCCAAGGGTCGAACCGTACCTACAAGCAAGGTCAAAATCAGCTACAGCATAAAGATACAGAAATCTAAAGAACAAGGAAGGGAGAAGAAAAGTACCTGATCAACCGTTAATCGATCCAAGACTCGTCGCCACTCCGGAAGGGTCAAAACAGGTGACCGCGGCTTCCGATACCCCGCCAGCCATCGCTGGTAGCGAGGAACGCAGTTCGCATTCCCATGTCTAGTATCGGTGGGAAACGGAAGAAGATGCTCGAAAGCCCAGAGCTGAAAAGCAGAATTAACCAGGACAAGTTCAGTACTTGGAAAAGTCAAAACAGGAAAAGAAGCAAAAGAAAAGGATATATACCTCAAGTACCCGGTAGTGACCACCAAGAATGGGACTCTTGTCCCATGACCAAGCTCCAAGATTGCCGTATAAAGTAGCCAAAGCAGACGACCCCCAGTCAAAATCTCTAACACTCTCCAAATGCTGTAAAAGGACCCAGAACTGTGTATGCACCGAACTATCCTTGTTGGCAAACAACGTTTGCCCAATGACATAGAGGAGAAAGGCCCGTGCTAGCTGCTCCACGCTCACCTGGGTCAGAATGTCAGCCTTTATACTCCCTCCGTCCCTAAATAAGTGGCTGGCGCGCAAATCTAAGCTTTAAAAAAATGCATTTGTTTCGTTTAAAAAATTAATTTTTTTTACAAATCAATAGATGGTAATGGGTTTTATTAGATTATGGAAAAAAAATTAGATTTTTTAACAAACATAGAGGAGAAAGGCCCGTACTAGCTGCTCCACACTCACCTGGGTCAGAATGTCAGTCTTCATGAATGTCTTGATCAACCAAGCAAGGTCAATATGACCACGAGAGTGAACAGGGGGACACCTTGCCCAAAAACCACTCCAGAGCACCTACTCGCTCCCAAATCCGGGGATCAACTCGAAGAGGAATCCCGCCTACCTGCAAACCGGTCAGCAAAGAAAAGTCACCCGGAGTGATAGTCATCTCACCAGCAGAAGGAAAGTGGAATGTGTTGGTGGTATCCCACCATCTCTCCACCAACGAGGTCATCAATGACCAATCAACCTTTGAAAGGTTGAGGCCCAGAACGAATGCCTCAAAACTAGTAGCATGTACTAACTCCCGAACCTGCTTTGGCAGCGTCAGGAACCACTTATGCACCTCTCTGCCTCCACCACGAGCCTCCAACCTCCTATTTCTCTACAAAGATTCAGCAAAAGGGTGTCAATCTCATGATTGCATATAACGAACGAAAGCTAGGGGCATCAAATTAAAAATATCTAAAAGCATGCATTGCCTAAACAGGAGGCACGTTTATTTTAATCTTTTTAAAAGCAATATCGACCTAAACATAGGTCTCCCTCATCTATGCCCATGGCTGAAAGGGATTTTATCCTGAGAATGGAATTTATCTTCAAGTAACGCAAAACTGAATATTGAACTAAAGTAAACTTTTTGCTTTTCAGGAAACATACCATAACATTGAGAATGCTCAAGTGCTGCTCTGGCTCTCTACGGACTATCTCAGCCTCTAGGCCGCCAACAGCAGGGTGGTACTGCAAGAAATCGCCAAAACCCAACCTACGCGAGGGAAGAACGTAGGTAGCAGCATCGAATAAACAAGGCTCCTTAATCGTCTCCTCGTCAGACGATGGATACTCGCACCTGCATGGAGGATGCGAGGATGAACCCACCGCGCCTGTAGAAGATGGCGTAGCCATCATAACTCAAAGCGAGAGAGAGAGAGGATGCGACAACAGCCAACAGCAGCCGAGAACGGCGATGAGCAGTGGTGGCCGGAGGGATCACGGCGGCTGGACAACAGTGAGGTGGTGGCTGGACAACAGTGACGACGGTGGCCGGTCGACGGTGGCCGGAGGAATGGTGGTGGTCGTCGGAGGAAGAGAAGAACAGAGAAGGGGAATGGAAAAGGGAAAAGGAAAAATGAGCCATGAAATCGATTAAATGGAACTTAAAATCGATCTTCTGACTTTTGGCATTCCCACGGCCGAGACATCGATTCCTCGGCCGAGACATCATTCCTTCGGCCGCTGGATCTATCTCCTGGCCCCCCAATCAATCTCCCACAGCAGCATCAGATCCTACTTAAATAGACTAACTCAAGTCATTATGGAGTTTTGGGTCCATGACCAACAAAACCAGGGATGAAATTAGCCTTGGGGGCATCCTCAAGCAATCAAAATTAGCCTTTGGGGCACGCCCGAGCATGAAGAAATCCTCTCTCTATAAACAACAGGCTCACGACTACTCTGAAGACTCTCAGATTCAAACTCTTGCTCCATACCTACCTACAGTAGCCAAGCTCTACGCTTGCCATCTCAGCGGCTCCAACTCCGTATCCATTATCAGCAGACTCAATGCCCACTACTCAGCAGCTCCGTGCCCTTACCTACCAATTCAGCGGCACCAAGCCCATAACAAGCTTCTCACCTACTGTAAGTGCAGGAAAATGAAAGAGCCTTTGAACTACACCGAACCGTAACGGCTACTTCGGACACCTCGTCGGAACCCTAGCTCACTGCCGGAGTTGAACCTGTAAAACAGACAAAGGGTGTGCGCACCTTTGCCTTCTCGTGGCAAAGGCCCTCCGATGCCAAAGTTAGTATCTCGTACTAGTGAAAAACCCTAATTCTCAGTAGGTATTGGAAAATATAGCCAAGAATTGCGTACCTTTACCTCTAGGTTTACCTCATATTTATTGATCCATATATGCTTGCTGTCCAAGCCATCTCGTTGCCCTAAGTTTCCTTTCTCGTATAGGGAACCCAGAATATCAGGGATTCTCGTTCCCTTAACTGCATATTTCCTTATAGACCATTTAGGAATCCTTTCCTTAATTGGCCGTTCACCCCATTCCCGTAGGGTATCTTCCCCAAATCTCATTTCCTAATTGGGTATTACCATTTCTGGATTATTCTGGAGCGTGATCTGCTGACTATTCCAGAATGCTACTCCTGTTCGTCCCTCTTGCTGCTGAACAAACCTGGTCCAACGATTTCTCATATCATTGGTCCCTTTACCATGTGACTGGTCCAAAACTCTTCCCTTGCTTTTTGGACCATACCCCTGCTTGGGTGTCTTGGACCTGGGACCTCTCGTATCTCCAGTCCTTATTGCTGTTCACCGTACTGTACGGCGGACGCTTTGATTACTTTTACTCCTGGGCCCCACGTACCACGTGTTCGGGCCATATTTGTACCTGTTTGGGATTACCTCCCCACAATGGCTCCCTAGCTTTACTCATTATTTTTCCCTTAATATGACGAGCAAAGCTCTTTGACACCGAGCAAGGTTCTCGTCCTTTGCTCTTGCACCCTGTTTCTCGTACTTGGTGCAAACTCATCATTAGTCCAGGCCAAACGTCTCATCGTTTGGTCTGGGCAGGCTTTTCCAGCTATCACCTCTACACGCGGCATGCACTGTACTGCTCGCATTAAATGCGAGCAAACGTTTCGGAGAACGGAACGCCCAAACGGGCGTCTGGGGTGGCGTTTCTCATACGCCACCCCATCTGTTAGGGTATATTTGGATTTTCGTCCAAATTCAAACCCATTTTCTCTTTCTGAAACTCCCCTGCAAAAGATGGTCTGTTCATACCCGTCATTGGAGCACTGTTCACCATCCCCTGGTTCCCTCCTTCTTCTGCACTAGAGTCTTCGATCGTCACCCCAATAAGTTACCATTCCTCTTCTCATTCTATCGATTTCTTTCCACTCCTCCCTGTCATTCCCGTTGATCTAGGGTTCTCACAACTCTTTAGGGATTTTTCGATATCCCTCACACTATATTCGAAAATGGGGAGATTCAGACGTTTCTGCAATACTCCTCAAACGATGGCAGACTTCAGATCTCGTTACGAGACCCCTGATAATATCGCCACGGAACTGGCACCTGTAGATGCCATCCGTGAAAGTCCAGACAATGACACTCTCCACATTCCCGTAGTGGCCGTCGTGGAAGGCGGCGTTAGGTTTCCCCTGGCGCCATTACTCCGCCAGGTTCTGGATTTTTATAAGTTATCTCCAATGCAAGTTTTTGCCAATTTCTTTCGTGTGGTCATGGGTATCAACACCTTAAACTGGTTGCTAGGCACATCATTAGGACTTCACGACATTCATCATCTGTACAGCATCTCCAGAACCAAAGACGCCACTACCTACTATCTCAAAAGTAAGGATTCCAAAAAAAGACTCGTGCTGGAACTTCCTGACTTAGCTCAAGGGGATGACGACGACTTCCTCATCGTCACTGGGAACTTCGGGCCCAGGAACGAGGAGGGCAGAGTGATAGGATTTGAAGCCCCACACAGATTTGGCACTCCACGTTAGTTCTTTTTCTCGTAGAACTTCTTTGCCGAGCAACATTCCGTATTGCCCATTTGATTTAATGACTGTTATCTTTCTTGTGTTTCCGCAGCAACAAACGTCAACTAGGGGCACACCATCATCACCCCTCAAA
Source organism: Rhododendron molle (assembly GCA_025413875.1). Lineage (NCBI taxonomy): Eukaryota > Viridiplantae > Streptophyta > Magnoliopsida > Ericales > Ericaceae > Rhododendron > Rhododendron molle. The sequence goes on from CM046393.1 coordinate 24,189,052, forward strand.
TGCACGTCACTGATATCAATCGGGCGCTGGACTTCAACGGGGAAGGTACTGCTCTAGCTGGCCGAGCAAGAGCTACCCAAATCCTTCTCAGCTACAGAGCGTTGTACGGGGGTTTTATTGATCGGCGAATTCGAGCCGCTGATAATCCAATAATCCCAAACCCTCATCTCCCGCATCCCAAGCAAGAAGAGGGAAGGCGCTCTCAAACCCCTCCCCAACCAGACGAGCCAATTCGTCTAACTGAAGAAGCATCGACCTCCATCTCTAGCGATTACACGCCTTCTCCTCCAGACAATCGAGCCATGAACCAATCGATCAATCTTGGAAGCTTGCTCACCATTCCTGGCCATGGTCGGGGCCACAGGCGTGGTTCCTCCCAAACTCGAGATGGGGCTCAGACCCTTGCCCCTGCACACGGGCGGCATCCTACGACCCAAAATGATACACCCCCTGGGTTTTCTCGGCCAGAGGTTGAGGAGAGTCACCGCGACAAGCGTCAGCGGCTAGAAATGCTCAATAGACCCCCTGCTCAAGCCTCCTCTGTGCCATCTCCCCTCTGGGCCCCTCAGCTCACCCATGGTGGCCGCCCTGTCATGATCAGACACAGCGTGTAGTCTGAGGGGACCGCCCACGCATTGTCCCAACCATTCATGCTCCCTGGGGACATGCAACAAAAGGTCGCCAGCTCCCCAGACAACCTCCTTGGCTCATTCATGAGCCACAGTGCCAAGGTAAGCCTCCAGTGTTCACATCTGTGGGTTAATAGCCTTGAATCATGATTTTTGTTATCTGTCTAACCTTGAGATTGCTCAGGCGATGCAAAAAATGGTGGCCATGGCCCAGAAGCTTGGCCAGTCTGAGCCTCAGCATGCTAGACTGGCAAGTGAGAACTCCAAACTTCAACTCACTATTTTGAGGCTTGAACGAGAGAGAGACCAGGCTCAAACTGACGCCGGGGTGCTGAGATCCAAGCTAGAAAGCACGGAGGACAGCCTGAACCAAACCCTGACGGAGCTGGGGGCAAGCAAGGAGGAGAACAAGGCAGCCTACCAAGATGGTTATAACAAAGGGATCCACGTGGCTACTGAGAGCTACAAGTCTCAGATACCTTGTAACGCCCAGAATTTTGGGTACGTTAAATAAACGATTCATTGATAAAATCAAATGGAGTCTGGCTCATTATTACATCATAACTCCCACTAGGGTTCAATATTTATACAAATGAAGGGGTTTTAGGGTTCCTAACTACAGCTCCGCCTGCAGCTTCACCCTAGCCAGCTCCTCAGTTCCAAAAGCCTCCAAGGGGTACTGTTCATCTTGATCATCTACAAAATCTGACACATTATACCAGCGTCGCCACCGATATAATATGTCAGGGTCACCAAAGGTAACACCATGAGCTACAAGAGCTTAGCAAAATAATCCTATACCCACTAACCCATAGCTTACCAATATCAGAGTATAAGAGCAGCATACCAATTCTGGCACAAACAGCGGAATAACATATGCATATTTAACAAGGCATTAACAATGACACGTCCACATACACTATTCCATTGTTGGTGTCGGCGATATCTGAGTTTCTCCTACGCGACTCGTCGTAGACCGTGTCATCATGTTCATCAACGTTTTCGAAATCCTTTTCACTTCCAAATCAACATTTTGAAAATCATTTTCTCAATCTTTGTTACCAACGGGCTACCAAGTCCGGCCATGTTATCAAATCTTGCATTGGCTCCTCTCCGCGGATAACCAAGCCCAATTACCAATGAAGCTACCACGTCCGGCTCCGTTAGCAATCTACACAATGGGCTACCAAGTCCGGCCTCATTGTGGTTTTCGCAAGTCCACACAAAGGGCTACCAAGTCCGGCCACCTTGCGGGTTTTCACAACTCACATAAGGCTACCAAGTCCGGCCATTATGTAGTTTCAAAAATCCTTTTTATCCATATCAACCACATTCCCACAATGGGCAAGTCCGGCCGCATTGCGTTTTCAAAACACACCTTGTCTTTAACACACCCTAGGGGTCATGTTTCTACTTTCTCGATTTTCATGTCTCGTAATCATGCATAGACTTCGCGGCGGGACAAATCACTTTAAAGTAATCTTGAAACCAAACTAGCAAGATCACCCAATTCTATATTACCTAATCGTACTCAAATTATTACTTAAAGCATAACGCCACATGTACGAACGCCCTTGGAGTGGAAAGCCACTTATGCTTTATCAACAACAAGTAATGCAAGCAAATATACATACATGCTCATAATCATCCTCAAGACAATAATATATTACCAAAATCCGTTCTTTCTTCCTTTGTGGAAATTTCAAAACAACATATGTTTATTGACGAGTTCATACGTGAACAAGCAACTATCACGAGATCGAGCAATCAAGTAGTCATAAGATCAAAGTAAACTACGTAAAACAAATCATACTACACCTATGGCTTCATGCTCATACAATACGATATATTTAGAGGAAGTAGTTAAGAAAGTCTACATTTAATTCAAACATGCATACAACTATACTTAGGATAAGTAGGTTCGAAGAACTCTACGTTCATTTCAATTATGCACATAACTTACGATATACTTAGGGGAGTAGATAGGGAAAACTACGTAGAGTTAGAGGTATAAGAAGATTCTACCTTAATCCGAAACTAGTCGGGGCCGAATAAGCTAGTTGGAAAGTGCTACGGGCGTCGAATGCTCACAATCTGGACCAAACTTTGGATGGCAGTCACTCGGTTAATACTTGGCCGAATAGATCGTTCTTGAGTCTAAAACGAAGATCTCGAAGTTCTCTACGACTTTTGTGAAGGACATTGTTCCTAAAAACGACTTTCGCCCGGAGAAAAATGGTGATAAAGAGATCGACAGTAAGCTGTCTAGACTGGAAATCCAAGAATTTCACTGAACCTCGGATGGCAATATCTTGGTCATTTCTTGACCATTTGGGGTGGTTCTTGGGTCTAAACTGAAGCTCTCGAAGTGTTCTACGACTTTCGTGGAGGACGTTGTTCCTAGAAATGACTTTCGCCCGGAGAAAAAATGGAGTTTTTCGGAGGACAGTAGGCTGTCCAAAAACTGGTTTCTTAGAGATTTTAGAGAGAAGTGAGAGCTATGCTTGGAGGTGTGAGTTCAAAGCACCAAATGGCTTGGTATTTATAGGCAAGCCTCTCCTCTCTCCTCTCATGGCCGAATTCTCTCTCTCTCTCCTATCTCTCATTTTTTTATTCCAAGCAATCTTGCTTCCTTGCAAGAAACAACCTAAAACTAGGCATGCAAGGCTAGGATGTGTCCTTTGGATTGGATTATGGAAGACTAGGCAAGAAAATGGGATTTGATTCAAGTATAAAATTAGGGTTTGTTCAAGAAGGACTAGATTTGATTGTCCTTAGCCATGCTTTCACTTTGAAAGTATATCAAAGAAGGACAAGGGTGATCTAAGCCAGGTCAATCAAGAAAGCAACACATCACACTCTCTCTCCCTCTCTCATCCGAATCTCTCTCTCTCTCTTGTACTATATATATATATATATATACACACACAGACACACTAGGAAGCAAACATATATAATAATGTATTAGTGTACTAGAATATCTAATAGATTTACAAGCAAAAGGATTTTCCAATTAGAAATTGTAATACACATATGTGTACTTACATTATTATTATTATATATATATATATATATATACATACATATATCTATATACAAGTACACTTATATATAAATATATGTATATTCTTCCTAATCTAAACTATATCTTCCAAATCTAGTTTTCCTAATAAACTAACTTATACTTTCAAAGTACTAGGTACTAATGATATTAAATCCATGTACTAACTATAATTTAATCAATTAACACACATGGAAGATCTTATTATTATTATATATATATATATATATATATATATATACAAGTACACACACATATATATATATATATAACCATGTACTACAATATCTATACTAGATTTGCCAAAATCTAATATCTAATAAACTATGGTATACTTTCAAAGTACCAAGTACTATAATATTTAACCTAGTGTACTAATTATAGTTTAATCAAATATTACACATGGAAAATCTAGTCTTTTTATATAATAATAAGAGAATCCCATGGGAAATTAAATAATAACCCTTGTACTTTTGGCAAGACTAAGCTATTGTCCATTGGTTAATAAATCTCCTAACATTTGTTGTCCAATGGGTAAAAGAAATAAAGTACTATGCAAGATTTTCTAATTAAAATATTCTAATGCACACATGCACAATACAATATAATATATATATATATATATATATATATATACATACAAGTACATATATAATATTTATACAAGCAAGTACACACAATCTAGGCTAGATATACCACATGCCAATATCTAATAAAGTATTCTAATACTTACAAAGTACTATGTACTAATCTAATGAACTAATTATAATTAATTCAATTACCACACATGACCAATCTAATATTTTAATCTACCTAGTACATGATTGTCAAGACTAACTATTATCCATTGGATAATGGTTTCCCTAGCGGTCAATAACCAATGGGTAATGATGGCTAGGATTCTAGTCCATCGCCCAATGGGTAAAGAATCTCCTAACGGTTATTACCCAACGGGTAATACTAGAAAGTGTGATACTTGCACTAATACTATAGTTAAGTACTAAACTAATCTAATCTTGTACTTTGGAGGTTTAACTAAGGTTTACCTATTGACCAATGGGTAAAAGAAACCCTAACGCTATTGTCCAACGGATAAATATTACCCTAGCCTTTATCGTCCAATGGATAAAGACAGAAAGGGTAAAATGGTCCATATAGGGTTAGGGAGAAGTGATTAGGCTAAATGGGCATTAGGCTATTCTAACTAATCGGTTAAAGACTAACGATACTTAATCTAGGCTTTCATTGCTCGAGTGGTATTTTGGTTTTATTTAGTAGGAAATCGCCTAATAACGGAATATTAAAGCCCGGTGCCAAACGCCAAGGCAAAGCGTGAGCGTGCCAAAGCAGCCTCGTAGCAAAGCGGTGGCCAAAGCGCCCGGTGGCCAAGCGATGGCCAAGGCGACCATTAGCATGGCAAGCGGTGGCAACGACCGGTGGCTGCGGCCGATAGCCAAGTAGTAGCGGTGGCCAAAGCGGCCCTGGCCAAATAGTGGCCAAAGCGGCCCGGTAATAGCGGTGGCAAGTGGTGGCCAGCGACCGGTGGCACAAGCAGCCAAAGCGGCCCGATAATAGCGATGGCAGCGGTGGCCAAAGCGATGTGGCGTAGCCAAGGCAAAGGCGTGGCCAGCGACCAAAGAACGCCAAGGCAAAAGCAAGCGCGACCGATGGCAAGGCGTAACCGATGGCAGCCAAAGGCGAGCAAGGCAAAGCGCGACAACAGCCGACGCCAAGGCAAGGCAGGCGCGACAACGACCCGACGCTAGGGCAAGGCAGGCTCACGGACCCGACGCTTAGGCGAGGCAGGCTTGACAGCGACCCGACGCTAAGGCAGCCTAGCCAAGCCAAAGCAAGGCAGTCAAGTCAACGGTTAAGGCGAAGACTAAAAATTAACCACTTTGGCATCGATGCAACGCTCTAGGTTAGGAAAATGTAACTAAGCCCAACGGTAGTTAGGGTTGATAGCTAATCGGTTGCCATGTAGGATTTCCAGCCGAGAAAATAAATTCTAGGATTTACTACAATTACCAAGTAACTATACCAAGGTCTTAATAGGCATACTCGTCTTTGGAAAATGACCTTAATGCCCGGGCGATGAATTCCAATCGCCTAAGTCATAAACCTAATTATGACGGATTATTAATCGCAAAAAGGGATTTATAAAATAAATAAAGAATTTTCAAATATAATAACAAAATTTTATAAGTCAATAACGACCGATTTTTGGATGTTAAAAATGAAATCCAAGTATTAAAATAAAATTCAAATTTTTTAGCGAAATTTTTATTGACCAAAAATCAGGGTCGTTACATCGCGAGTGTAGATTATGATCATTATTATATTGTATGTCGTATATATGTTGTCTTTTATGGACCAACAGAGACCTCCCGAGCACCCAAGTTGCAGCTGTCGAGCAGGAAGAGGAAGAAGAAGAAGAAGACAATGCAGAGAGAGAGACTCATGCACAAATCACCAAGCAAGCAGAGAACGACGCTACTGCAACTGTGGATGACGCCCACACTGGCCAGAAGGAAGCTGCTGGTGGCGCTCCAGAGTCATCTACGATGGTAGAGGACGCGGCTGCTCCATCCTCTTCTACAACTGCTCCAGCCTCTCCTGTCATCCAAGACTTGACGGTTGAAGAGTAAGTTGAATCTTACCCCTCCCTGTTGAATGTGACAATTGAACTTTTTCCGGAATTAGTTTTTGCCGGCCCTGCGTGGCCGTTGGTATTGCCCTGCGTGGCATCGATACATTTCTACATACTTTAATTCTGGTGGTTTGGCCCTTCGTGGCACTCTGCGTTTTTGGTGGCCCCGTTTGGCCTAAACAATTATTTGCCTGGCCCGTCGTGGCTCTTTTTCAGTGCAAGTGGCTATCTCATAGCCAATGTTTCTCATGCCAAGTTTTCTTTTTTGTACTTAGCTTTATGTGTGCATATGCACGTATGCCTCCCAGTTTTCATCGTGCCTGGCAACGATTCAAATTTATACTTTGCAGGTTTCTCTTACCTTAGAACGATGCTAAATGCATCTGGAGTTTGTCACAGGCACTCGTATGTGTCTAGGGTCTGCTCGTACCCTAACAAATTGTTAAGTATATTCGTACTTAGATAATTTTGTACGTTTATGTATGTGCTCCGGGTTTGTTCATACCCGAGCGATTCGTCATGCTTTTCAGACACTACTGCATATTCAAGTATGCAACCCGGGTATTTCGTACTCGGAAATTTTGATCGTGTTGCATGTTCACGTATGCACGCACAAGTTTATTCGTACTTGGGGATATCCCAAAAACGTTCGTGCTTTGGAACAGTGTGCATAATCTCGTATGCATTCTGGGTTTGTTCGTACCCGAGCAAATAGTCAAGTATATTCGTACTTGGCAAAATTCTGGGTGTATTCGTACCCGAGCAATTAGTCAAGTATATTCGTACTTGGCAAAATTCTGGGTGTATTCGTACCCAAGCAATCAGTCAAGCATATTCGTACTTGGCAAAATTCTGGGTGCATTCGTACCCGAGCAATCAGTCAAGTATATTCGTACTTGGCAAAATTCTGGGTGTATTCGTACCCGAGCAATCAGTCAAGCATATTCGTACTTGGCAAAATTCTGGGTATATTTGTACCCGAGCAAACAGTCAAGTATATTCGTACTTGGCAAAATTCTAGGTATATTCGTACCCGAGCAATCAGTCAAGTATATTCGTACTTGGCAGAAATTGAAACATTTGAAATTTCATTTAATTACCCTATACCTCTGCTCCCCAATACGAAGTGAGAACTAAGGACATAGCTTCTTATTTATGCTCAAAAGAAAAACTCGTAAAAAACAGCGTTTGTGTTACCAAAATCCGGGAATTTTATTCATAATTCGAAAAACTCAAGGGGCGTTACGCGTACCCCTTGCCACTAATAAAAGCAAACACAAGGGAATTTTATTCATAATTCCCACACAATCACGATGTGCATCTAAAACAGAATAAAACGAAATCAAAGTTCTTTACACGTAGAACTTCCTCAAGTTGTGGACATTCCAGGGCCTTGGCACCGGGTTCCCGTCCAGCTCTGCCAATCGATAAGCCCCTATGCCCACAACCTCTGTAACTCAATATGGGCCTTCCCAATTGGCCCCCAACTTGCCCTTGTTGGCCACCTTGGTGTTGCCGAGCACCTTCCGTAGCACAAGATCTCCAACACCAAACTCTCGTGGGTGGACATGCTTGTTGTAGCTTTTCATCAGTTGCTCTTGGTACGAGGCCAAGTGCACCAGAGCTCGTTCTCTCCTCTCCTCGGCGAGGTCCAGCTCAATTTCTAGGGCTCTATCATTGCCCCCACTCTCTACCAGAGTGGTCCTGTTGGTCGGCAAACCAACCTCCAATGGAATCACAGCCTCTGTTCCATATGCCAGCGAATAGGGGGTCTCTCCCGTAGACCTCCTAGGAGTTGTTCCGTGAGCCCACAGGACCAGTGGTAATTCGTCGGACCACTTGCCTTTTGCCTTGTCCAACCTTTTCTTGATCCCGTCAAGTATAGCATTGTTGGACGCTTCTGCCTGCCCATTGCTCTGAGGGTAGGCTGGTGTGGAATAGTAATTCCTTATTCCATACTGGCACAAAAAGCCTTGAACTTTTTCTGGAACTGCGACCCATTATCAGTGATCAAAGAATAAGGAACTCCAAATCCAGTGATGATGCTTTTCCACACGAATCTCTCTATCATAGGTTATGTGATCTTTGCCAGTGGTTCTCCTTCTATCCACTTGGTAAAGTAGTCTGTTGCCACTAACAGAAATTTTCTGTTCCCAGTTTCCTTGTGGAGTGGGCCCACGATGTCCATTCCCCATTGCGCAAACGGCCAAGGGCTTATTAAGGGCACCAGATCTTCGGATGGTGTTCGGATCATGGGTGAGAACTTCTGACATTTCTCACAAATTTTCACATACACCTTTGCATCTTCTTGCATGTGCGGCCACCAGTAACCCTGGGTGATTGCCCAGTGAGCAATGGATCTCCCACCTGCGTGACTCCCACATGTCCCCACATGTATTTCATGGAGGAACTTCTGCACCATCTCGGGATGCACGCAAAGCAGGTATGGTCCAGTGAAGGACTTCCTGTACAATTTCCCCTCTGGTGATAGCCAAAACCTTACAGATTTCATCTTTATCTTGTGAGCCTCCTTTTTATCTGTGGGGAGTGTCCCATCTCGTAGAAACTCCACTATTGGATCCATCCAACTTGGTCCTTGGTTTCATTGCAAGACCAATTCCACACTTTTTCCAATGCTGGGCTCAGCAAGGTAATCCACTGCTACCCTTCTCCTGAACTCTGTTGGCACAGCCGCTGCCATCCAAGCCAGTGAGTTTGCGTGGGCGTTCTGCCCCGAGCTTATCTGCTCAATGTGTACCTTCTCAAAGGTGTCAAGCAAATCCTTGGCTGCCTCCACGTAGGCTGCCATCTTCTCATTCCGGGCTTCATACTCCCCGGATAGCTGATTCACCACGAGTTGTGAATCACAGAATACTCGAATTCTCTTAACTTTCAAGGTCTTCGCGCTTCGTAATCCTGCCAAGAGTGCCTCGTACTCCGCCACGTTGTTTGACGTACTGAAACCCAGGCGCAGGGACAACTCGATCATAACTCCTTCAGGAGGGAAAAACAAGACCCCAATTCTAGATCCGGTGTTGCATGCGGATCCATCAACAAAAAGCTTCCATTCCAAAGGGTCCTGCTCGGCAGATGCCCTTTGCTTCTCAGCTGATGGCTCGACCAACTGCTCCTTTCTCGTAGGAGGCAGTGGAGCCACTGTGGAAGAGAACTCTGCCACGAAGTCTGCTAAAACTTGCCCCTTGACTGCCGTGCGCGACTGATAATCAATGTCATACTGGCTCAATTCCACCGACCACGTCGATATCCGTCCCGAGAAATCGGCCTTTCGAAGCAACGACCTCAACGGGAACTCTGTGTAAACCACAACTTTGTGACTTTGGAAGTAATGGGGCAACTTCCTAGCCGTCGTCCCCAATGCCAGGACCAGCTTCTCAAGGGGCAGATATCTTGTCTCTGCGTCCAGTAGCGTCTTGCTCACATAATAGACAGGAATTTGTTCGGATCCTTTGTTCCTCAATAGGACTGCACTAATAGCATGCTCTGATACTGCTAAGTACAAGGTCAAGATCTCACCAGGCTCAGGAGTGGACAAGAGTGGGGCTGCCGCCAAGTACCTCTTCAGGTCTTAGAATGCCTGCTCACATTCTGCTCCGCATTCGTAACCTTCTCTTTTCTTCAACAACTGAAAGAAAGGTCTACACTTGTCGCTCGAACGACTAATGAACCTGTTAAGGGCTGCTGCCATTCCCGTCAATCACTGGACTTCCTTCGTGGTCCTTGGACTCTGGAGCTTCTGCAAAGCTATTATTTGATCGGGATTTGCCTCTATCCCTCTTATGGTCACCAGGTGACCCAGGAACTTCCCAGAACTTACTCCAAATGCACATTTCAAGGCGTTGAGTTTCAGCTTGTACTCCCTTAGTATCTTGAAAGCTTCTTTTAGATCAGCGATGTGGTCCCGTTTCTCCCTGCTTTTGACCACCATGTCGTCTATGTATACCTCCATGGTCTTGCTGAGCAGTTTCTTTAGCATAATCGTTGCTAGTCTCTGGTAAGTTGCTCCAGCATTCCTCAGACCAAAGGGCATAACACTGTAACAGTACAACCCTCGTGGTGTGATAAAGGACGTCTTCTCCTGATCGGGGCCGTACATGGCTATCTGGTGATATCCTCGATAAGCGTCGAGAAAACTCATACGCCCATACCCAGCTGTTGCATCTACCAACTGATCTATCCTGGGGAGGGGAAAACTGTCTTTTGGACAAGCCTTGTTTAGATATGTGAAATCGACGCAAACTCTCCATTTCCCATTCTTCTTTTTCACCATCACTGTGTTCGATAACCACTCGGGGTAGTACTCTTCTCGTATCGCCTTTGCCTCGAGCAAACGGTCGACTTCCTCGATAACAACATCCACATGCTGTACGGCAGATCTTCTTTTCTTCTGCATTACAGGTTTGTGTTGCTGGTCCACATTCAGGTGGTGGCAAATCACGTTTGCATCCACCCCAGGCATCTCCTCGGGCACCCAAGCAAACACATCAACGTGCTCTTTGAGAAACTCCACCAACTCTTCCTCTTCTTCTTTGCACAGGTTTTCCCCAATCAGGAAATACCTTTCAGGATCATTCTCGTTGATCTGGACTTTCTTCAATCCTTCCACCACTTTCTCGGTTGGATTCCCTCCGATATCCTCGATGGTCGGCTGGTTGGTAACGTCGACTGTTTGCACCGACTGTGCCTTGGGTGCCTTCTTGATTATGGAAACCAAACATTGTTGGGCTATCTTTTGGTTCCCCCTTATTCTCTCAATACCATTGGACCCTGGAAACTTTACCGTCTGATGGTAGGTGGAGGAAACTGCCCTCATCTTATGTAGCCAAGCCTTTCCTATAATCGCATTTTAGGAAGATGGCACGTCCACCACTAAGAAGTCGGTTCTCAGCACTACTGTTCCTGCCCGAACAGGGAGGGTCACCTTACCCAGTGGCCAAACTGCTCCCGCACTGAACCCGACCAGTGGGGTTACAGACTGTACCAAGTCCGCCTGTGCCAACCCCAGCTTCTTGAATGCGTCGTAATAAAGCACCTCGGTGCAACTTCCTGAATCCACCAGGATCCTCTCCATGTCATATTCCCCAATTCGTAAGGTTATGACAAGAGCATCATTGTGCAGCACCTGGACTCCTCCCAGGTCCTCATCCGTGAAGACTATGCCCTCATTGTACCCTTCTGCTTCACGTCCTCGTTTCTTTCCCAACCGCATCACATGCTGGTCGTGCTTTACTTGCCTCTGGAGCAATCTCACCTCATTCCTCGTATAAGGTGTGGCCAATCCATGTATCATATGGATCACGCCCCTTGGATTCTGCTCGTAATCCAGCTCCATTGCTTTCTCGGCACCCTTGTGCTCCTCTTGGATGAACTCCTTCAGATACCCACGCGAGACCAGGTCGTCAAGGTGCTGCTTGAACATCTCGCAGTCCTCCGTCATGTGACCCCAGTCCTTGTGGTAACTGCAGTGCTGACTCATAGCCCTTCTTGTACCTTTATCACCCTCCAGCCTTGGAGCCCACTTAAAGTACGGACGGTTCTTTATTCGATAAAGAATCCGATAAATCAGTTCTTTCCAAACCGTCGTTACTGACAAGAAAGACTTTGGGTCAGGGGTGTGCTTCTCCCGGTATGACTCTCTCTTAGTCTGCCCATGCTCCTTCCTCTCTTTGTAGGACATGGGCTCGGGCTTATCCGCCTTCTTCGCAGGGCCCCTGACTTGTTCAGCACTCAGCTTGCCGTCTTCCCGTAATATGTCATCCTCGTTCCTGGCATGCTGCTCAATTCGGTCCATCAGCTTCGCCAGCGTGCTCACTGGACTCATGTTCAGGGACTTTTATAGCTCCCCCCGAACAGGCAACCCAGTCTTGAACGTTGCTATAGCATACTCCTCACTACAACTGTCAATCTCGTTGAAAGTCTCCCAATACTTGTTGGCGTAGTCCCTGATCGGCTCATTCTCCCCTTGTTTCATAATGGAGAGACTTTCAAAAGTCTTGGGGGGCTTCTTGCTCGTCAGGAACCGAGCAGTGAATTCCTCAGCCAACTGTCTCCATCCTCGTATGGTGTTCGGCCCCAACTTATGGAACCAGGATAGGGCCACCTTTCCCAAACTAGATGGGAACATCTTGCACATGATTGCGTCATCGCCGTCGTGCATAAACATCGCCTGCTGGTAATGTTGTATGTGAGCCACCGGGTCTGCATTGGTCTCGTACAGGATAAACGTCCCGTGTTTCACCCTGCTCGGCAACCTTGCCTCTTGCAGTCTCTTTGCAAAAGAAGAAGTTGCTATGTTGCTGAGGGCCTTCCGTGCTGCTTCTCTTGCAGACATGGTTCCCTCTTTTGGCCCCTTTGCAGCCCGGGCGTCATTCATTTCCCAATCGGAATCAGGTCTCTCGTACCTGTCCCTGCGGTGCTTCCTTGTTCCTCCTTCCTCGGGGGTGGAACTTTTGCTCCTGCTTCTCCTTTTTCGTGAAGAAGACCTCAGCCTCCTTGGAGTGAGACTCCTACTTCTTCTTTTTCGTGAAGAAGCTCTCTTGTACTTCACTACAACCAGCATTTCTCCTCTGGACTTTCTTTGTGAAAGTACAGAGTCCTCTGGATGTTCTCGTATCCGTTGCAATTGCTGAATCTCGTATTCTCGTCTCCTAATCAGACGTACTCCTCTATTTCTTGTCTCTTCTTGCCCAGGATATCTTCTTTGCTGTGCACATTTTTCGAATGCGCAACAGACTCTCTCCCACGGCGGGACTTTTTTCTTCTCGTGGACTCCGTGGCCGTCCTTCCATCTTTGTTTCTGGAATTGCCATGGACTGCCAGTGGGAGGTCTTTACTCGCGCTTCTCCTTGCATGCTCGCCATCGGGTTTTCTCGGAGGATCTGGTGGGGAGTTGTCGCCTCCCCCACCCAGCTGATTATTTGGGTCAAGTGGGGTTTTTGGATCTTCTTCCACCATGGTCGCTTTTTCAAAGGGATCTCTTTCGTTTCCCACAGACGGCGCCAATTGTAAGTGCAGGAAAACGAAGACCTTCGAACAGCACCGAGATCCAACGGCTACTTCCTTCTCCACGCCGGAACCCTAGCACTCGGCCGGAGTTGAACCAGTAAAACAGACAAAAGGTGAGCGCACCGTTTACATATCGTGGCAAAGGCCCACCCATGCCAAAGTTAGTATATCGTACTAGTGAAAACCCTAATTCTCGGTAGGAAGTAAAGCAAATAACCAAGAATTGCGTACCTTTACCTCTAGGTTTACCTCATATTTATAGATCCACATATGCTTGTTGTCCAAGCCATCTCGTTGCCCTAAGTTTCCTTTCTCGTATAGGGAACCCAGAATATCAGGGATTCTCGTTCCCTTAACTGCATATTTCCTTATAGACCATTTAGGAATCCTTTCCTTAATTGGCCGTTCACCCCATTCCCGTTGGGTATCTTCCCCAGATCTCATTTCCTAACTGGGTATTACCATTTCTAGATTATTCTGGAGCGTTATCTGCTGACTATTCCAGAATGCTACTCCTGTTCGGCCCTCTTGCTGCCGAACAGCCTACCTGGACCAATGAGTTCTCATATCACTAGTCCCTTTACCATGTGACTGGTCCAAAACTCTTCCCTTGCTTTTTGGACCAAACCCCTGCTCGGGTATCTTGGACCTGGGACCTCTCGTATCTCTAGTCCTTATTGCTGTTCACCGTACTGTACGGCGGACGCTTTGATTAGTTTTACTCCTGGGCCCCACGTACCACGTGTTCGGGCCATATTTGTACCTGTTCGGGATTACCTCCCTACACCTACCTTCTCAAAGGCTCTGCGCCCGTACCAATCACTTCAAATGGGTTGCTCAAACTCATTATCACCCAACAACTCTAAGCTTAATCCCCGTCAACAGTTGAACAGCTCCAAACTCAAGCCCTGTGCTCACCATCCACAGCTCTGTGCTTGTCTAGTGGCCTTGTGCCCAAGTTACTCAACGGCTTCACGCCCGTATTCATTACTAGTAAGCCCATGCTACTTAACAAGCTCCAAGCTCATCACTATCAAAGTAATCCAACGCTTACATCAATGGCTCTACACTTGTCAAATCAGCAGCACCTGCACCCATCTACAGGCTTCAAGCCCACCATCTCAATAGGCTCCAAGCCTATCAACTCGGTTGCCCTGTTCCCGTATTTATCGTCTCCACGGCTCCAAGCCCATATCTATCAACTCAGTGGCTCCAAGCCCACTATCTCAACTGGCTCTACGCCATAATTATCTCTATAGGCTCTACACCGCCCCAATCAAACAATCGTCAACTCAGCGGCTTTAAGCCCATTATTTCAGCGGCTCTATGCGTGTTATCAACTCAGCGGCTCCGCGCCCACTATGTCAACTGGCTCTACGCCGTAAACAACAATCTTCAGCAGGCTCTACGCCACCCCAATCAAGATATCATCGATTCTCAGGCTCTACGCTTGAATGCTCAAAATCCAACATTTTGAATGCTCGAAGCTCTTCGAATGCCCAACCACTGTGTACTGGATGCTCAAGTTCTACACTTGAATGCTCAAGCTCTATGCTTGGATGCCCAACCACTGTGTACTAGATGCTCAAAGCCTGTACTTTGAATGCTCGGATTCTGCCGTCCGAATGCTCGAGCTCTACACTCTGAATGCTCAAGTCCAGAACTTGAAAGAAGCTCTAAGCTTATATCGAACACACACGCACGGGCCCGTGCACATTTGCATCAATTACATCACCATTATCACATCGAGTCTGCATTATCATATATCTAACAAACCTTATCATACACACATGCTATGTTTTGCATCTATCTCTCATTCGCAGGTCAACCCTGCAATCAACTGGCTCTGCGCCTTGTTTTTTTTTATTGATCGGTCCAGAACATCGATCCTTTGGCTCCACGCAAAAATTTATGATGAGAAAGCTCCTTGCACAGACCATCAGAATACAACAAGCTCCGTGCTTCGGTTCCATCTCCCAGGCTCTCGCCCTATGATCAAAACCAGCTCCGCGCTTCGATTCTGTCAAGCTCCAATATCTCAGGCTCTCGCCGTATGATCAACACCAGCTCCGCGCTTTGGTTCTATCTCTCGAGGCTCTCGCCTTATGATCAAAACCAGCTCCGCACTTCGGTTCTATCACCTCGGGCTCTCGTCTTATTATCAACACCAGCTCCGCGCTTCGATTTCATCAAAAGCTCTACGCCTTAATCCTAAAATCGGTTCCGCGCCTCGGTTCCTTCACTCCAATGCTCCGTGCTCCAGTTACTGGCCCTGCGCCTCCAGTATCTCAAGAAACGGCATCCAACTCGTCTCCGGAAGATGGCTTGGGTTCCACCTTATCTCAAAACTGGCATCCAATTCATCCCCAATAGATGGCTTGGATTACACCCCAATTACATCAATTGCTTCCAGCTCATTCGCAAGGATAGGTTATTCTACCGAGCTTCTCTCAGTTAACGTAAGGATGATCAGGAAAAGCAAACACACCTGCCGTGTACTAATCTACCCCAAAATGCTAAGGTAACTCTCCGCAAAAAGTTCCCCGGCAGCCCCGCGCTCCCTCAACTGCTCTCCGCCAAAATCCTGGCTCTGTTTAGGTACATCACACTACAGCTTTTAAAGCCCGAAGGTACGACTTTTGTCTCTAGCCCTCCGAACTTTTTTTTTCTTTATTGCCTCCGAACTACGGTTGGTCTGAATTTCCCTATGGAATACATAGGCAGCCTCCCGGCCCGACCATAAAAAAACTTTCCTTAGAATAGTGGTTGGACCAAATTGAGTTGCTTTTACAGGTTTGACTTTTACTCAAACATGTCTCGAGATCCGTCTGAGCTCAGTCAAAAAGGGGCATCTGTAGACACCCCAATTTGACCTAACGATTATTTCAAGTCCCACCTTGGGGACCATCCCGATGATGAAATGGATTCGATGATTGCTGATTGCCTTCTTGTGAAACCCATGGACTTATGGTAAGAACTTTGAGCCACTTAGAGGACCCAATCCAGAGCCAAATAGCTTTCAAACAGAAACACAGTGTTCTAGGAAAATCCATCGGTCGGCCGTAACATCGATCTCACGGCCTTAACAAACATTTTTCACCCGAGCAACCTGTTAAAAGAAAAATCTCCCTGAGAGATCAAAACCTCGACCGCAAGATCCATTCTTCGATCGTTCAATCCATTACTTGGCCGCCAGTTCCTTTCTACGGCTGCCAGATCGACCTTTTTCCAGACTCTCGAATGTTCTGTTAGTTGTTTGATCTAACCACGATACCTCTCCGATGCGTTCGGGCCACGTTCAAAGATTGCAATGAAGAGTTTGAATTGCATTGCAATTGCAATTGTGCGATTTGATTGGACCGAGTGAGTCATCCAATTGCCTATATAAAGAGGCCTTTGGACTACGAAATAAAAACCACAAAATCATCAGATCTACACCCTCTCAAGCCATGAAACTCTGCAGAACTACTCACACAAACCCTCTCTTCGAAAGCCCTAACCTCCCAAAGGCAGCCATCAATCCGACGATCAAACCCCGGAGTTCAAACCTTAAACCTAGGGTTTCATTCAAGAAGCAATCAATCAGTCAATCCCCATCAATCCGAAGCAATCAAGCACCTGAGGGATCAAGGTGGTGAGGCCCAACGGCCTCTGGTTTGGTCTATTTACTGCTTATTTTACTAATCGTAGTGTTTTAGTCATCTGTTAACTTTTTTGTCTGGTAGAATACCAGCCGGGGCTTCGATGCCTCGGCCGGTATATTGAATCAGCATGATTACTCGGCCGTAACATCCATTCACCAGCCGAGTAATCGATCTGCTGGCACAGTCTTGTTTTGTTCTGCTTTTCTGACGCATGTTCATTTATTGTCTCAGCTCACCTTGTTTACTATTTAAAGGCATGAAAACAAACTACTTACTTAGAATTAAATAAAGCATCTATATGTCTTATGTTGAGCAATTATGCGCTAGCTTCACGGCTAGGCAGAGAGGGGTGCCTAACACCTCCCCTCACTGTACCTTTGGCTTCCGTATCCAGAATCTCTATCTGTTTTTCTAGCTTTAACAAACTAGGTGGCGACTCTGTTTTGATGATAACCGCTATCATGTGACGATGTTCCTAGCCATGGGAATATCCATGATCTTGGTTTATGAAGCAAGAAACCAAACGAGCAAACAAACGATATCAAACTGTATGGCGATGCCCCGTTTGGGAGGTGTCTACAGCATCATCATATATATGTATTGCATATCTCTCTCATTCATGAAGCAGGTCAACCCTGCAATCAACCGGCTCAACGCCTCGGTTTTATTGATCGGCCCGGCGCCTCGATCCTTTGGCTCTATGTCAAAACTTATGATGAGAAAGCTCCGTGCATAGACCATCAGAATGCAACCAGCTCTATGCCACAGTTCAATCAAGCTCCTCAAACCGGCTCGATGCCTCGATTTTATTGATCGGCCCGGCGCCTCGATCCTTTGGCTCTATGTCAAAACTTATGATGAGAAAGCTCGGTGCACAGACCATCAGAATGCAACCGGCTCTATGCCTCGGTTCAATCAAGCTCCTCCAACCACCTCTGCACTTTGGTTCCTTCATTCCAATGCTCCATGCTCAAGATACTGGCCTGTGCCCCCTATATCTCAAGAAATGCCATCCAACTCGAGTTCCACCCCATATCTCAAAACCGGTGTCCAATTCATCCCCAGTAGATGGCTTGAATTCCACCTCAATTACATCAATTCCTTCCAGCTCATTCGCAAGGATAGGCTACTCTATCGAGTTTGCCTCAGTTAAAGTCAGGATGATCAAGAAAAGCAAACACACCTGCTGTGTATTGATCTACCCCAAAATGCTAAGGACGCTCTCCGCAAAAAATATCCCCGGCAGCCCCGCACTCCTTCAACTACTCTCCGCCAAAATCCTGGCTCAGCCTAGGTACGTTGCACTACGGCTTTTAAAGCCCGAAGGTACGTCTTCTGTCACTAACCCTCCAAACTTTTTTTACCGCCCCCGAACTACGGTTGGTCTGAATTTCCCCCGTGGAATACGTAGGCAGCCTCCCGGCCCGACCATAACAAAACCCTTTTTTGAAAACCCTTGGAATAGTGGTTGGACAAAATTGAGTTGCTTTTATAGCTTTGACTTTTACTCAAACATGTCTCACGATCTGTCTGAGCTCAGTCAAAGAGGGGCATCTGTAGACACCCCAATTTGGCCTAACGATTATTTCAAGTCCCACCTTGGGACCATCCCAATGATGAAATGGATACAGTGATTGCTGATTGACTTCTTGAGAACCTTAGGACTTTCGGTAAGAACTTTGAGCCATTTAGAGGACCTAATCCAAAGCCAAACAGCCTTTCAGACAGAAATACAGCATCCTAGAAAAATACATCTATCAGCCGTAAGATCGATTCCTCAGCCGCCAGATCCATTCCTCAGCCGCCAGATCCATTCTTCGGCCGCAGATCCATTCTTTGGCCACAGATCCATTCCTCGGCCGCCAAATCCGCCACCAGATCCATTCTTCGGCCACAGATCCATTCCTTGGCCGCCAAATCCATTCCTCGGCCGCTAGATCGTCTATTTTCCAGATTTTGGAACGTTTTGTCAATCGTTTGATCCGTTCACAAAACCCTAGTAGTCAAATCCCTATGCGTTCGAGCTACATTAGAGGATTACCATGAGGAGTTCGTGTTGCCTTATAACTCCAATTCAATCATTCGATTTTGATTGGTTGAGGTGTGTCATCCCTATGCCTATATAAAGGAGCCCTTAGGTTCCGAAATTAACAGGTTCACACACTCTCATCAGCCACAAAATTCTGCCAATATACACTCTCAAATCCCCTCTACAAAAGCCCCAACCTCCTGAAGGCAACCGCTAATCCGACGATCAAACCCCGAAGTTCAAACCCTAACCCTAGGGTTTTTCAAGAAGCAATCAGTCAATTATATTCAATCCGAAGCAATTGAGTCACTAAGGGATCAAAGTGGTGAGGCCCAGGGGCCTTCGATTCATTTTACTTTCAGTATATGCATGTTAATCGTAGGATTTTGATTATCTGTTAATCGTATTGTCTGGTGTGAAGAAGAACATCGGCTGGCGGATCAATCTTTCGGCTGGTACATTAATCCAAGAGGATTCCTCGGCCGTGAAATCCATTCACCGGCCGCAGAATCCATCTCCCTGGAACAGATCTATTTTATTTTGCTTTTCTGATGCATGCTTTCAATTACCGTACTGGCTCACCTTATTCACTGTCAAAGGCTAATAATCAGATTACATGTCTTGAGTTAAATAAAGCAAGTATATGTCTTATGTCGAACGATTATGGGCCAGTTTCACGACTGGGCAAAGAGGGGTGCCTAACACCTTCCCCTTATTGTACTTTTGGCTCCCGTACTCGGAATCTCTATCTGTTTTCCTAGTTTTAATAAACTAGGTGGTGACTCTGTTTTGATGATAACCGCTATCGTGTGGCGATGTTTCTAGCCATGGGAATATCCACGATTTTGGTTTATGAAGCAAGCAACCAAACAAACAAGCAATGATTAATCTGTATGGCGATGCCCCATTTGGGAGGTGTCTACAGCTGGCACCATCCTTCAATGCGAGTCATGAGGTCCTTCATGGAGTCGAGTTTGTGCCTGGCAAGGTCATCGTAGACCTGCTCGTCTTGGGAAGTGAGACCGAGCTTGAATCCTCGGGCCAAGATGACGCCGTCACAACCCTCAATTTCATTAAACAACTCCCAGTAATGACCGGCATAGTGTGGGAGTGTTTCGTCGTGTCGTTTGCAGAGGGCAAGGAGGGAATCAATCTCCTTCTCGTGTTTGTTGCTTGTGATGAAACGAGCCATGAAGGCATCGCATAAGGAATCAAACGAAGATATGGACCGGACTGGTAGCTGGTTACACCATGTAAGGTCCAGATTCCTAAGGCTTGCGGGGAAGACGTTACGGAGGAAGGCATCGTCCGAGGGCTCATTTCGAAGGAAAAGAGACATGACGAGCTTGTACTGCACTAAGTGAGTGTATGCTTCAATCTTACCCTCGTACTTGGCAAATTTGGGTTGGGTGAATCATTTTTTTTTTTTTTTTTTTGGGGGGGTGGTGAGTCGATCTCCCTGGTGAAGGGGGAAGTCGAGAGTCTCTCGAGGCGGGCGTCACGATGAGGCCGGATCGAACGGTCGTGGCCGTCTGGATGCTCGATCGCCGTATGCTTCTTCGGGATCAGTTGATCCAACCTCTCCTACTCCTTCCTCTTCGGTTGGGCGCTTCCCGACTTCTGGGGGGAGCGCTCATGCCATCTCTTCTTGTAGCTATCTTGAGCATATGGCTCGAGGAGCTCGGTGACTTGGCTTCCGTCACCCTTTTCCTTTGGATGTGAGACAAATGGGCTTTTTGCTCGAGCATTTTTGAGGCGTTCGCGACACCCTTTTGTCTGGAACTCCAGGAGGCCGTCTTCGTCGTTGGCAACTTTGGTGAGACTAGGGGTGGGCTCGCGATGTCCCTTCCCAATCCTGACTGAGTGTGTGGAGGAGGCAGAGACGCTTCCAGCGCCGAGCCTCTTGAAGGCGGATTGCTTCTTGCGTGGGTCTTTGGGGTTAGGGGAACGAGAGCGCTCCCTATGCCCAGCACCTTTTTCAAGTCGACCACCCTTCGCACCAGGAGGCTCGAGACGGTCTTTGACAGAGGGTCGAGACTGATGCTCCACCAAGCGGCCCCCCTCGCGACTGCGGGAGGGGCTATGATGGCTTCTTCTTCCGCCACGGCTTCTGGAGGAATGAGACGTGGAGATCTGGAGGAGATGCTTGATCTCTGCTAGCTCATCCTGGACGTGCTTGTCTCACTCCACGACTGTTGATAAGTTGTCGATCTTCCGTTCCAGGTGGCGTATATAGGTGTGGAGTTCGGTGGCAGCCCCCGCGTCCTGTGTTGGGCTTCCGGCTCCAACTCCAACGGACATGTGGGCCTTTCCCAGGGCGCCGGCCCTGCCGAAGGCCATGTTGTGGTCTCCGAGAGGGCCGAGCCCGAGGGTGGTTTCGCTAGGATGAGGATTTTCAACTTCCACCATAGCTGTTATAGGAAGCTTGGACGGAGCTCTCTGGAGCGAAAGAGATGAACGATTGAGAGATTGGCTGATGCCCAGAAGAGTCGCCAATTGTAGGGGTTCAATTTACTGAGATCAAGACCGTAGCTCTGGTTAGGTCCCTCCCTCCTTGGTTCCGTGTTCCCGTCGATCCACCTGCAACAAGTCACTAGGGCTGTGAAAGCCCAGTGACCCTCCGACGACCAAGTTAGATCTATGGGAGAGAAGTATAGATCTAGAGTTAGGGTAAAGTGGCATACCTCTCTTAGGCAGGTATCCCTTTGTATTTATAGA
This sequence comes from Rhododendron molle, assembly GCA_025413875.1. Lineage (NCBI taxonomy): Eukaryota > Viridiplantae > Streptophyta > Magnoliopsida > Ericales > Ericaceae > Rhododendron > Rhododendron molle. The sequence continues at coordinate 24,210,806 of CM046393.1, forward strand.
CCTAGGTTTACTTGGCCTCCAAGATAGCGCGTGGAGGGTACGCTCGGTTAATTGCCTCGGGTGACGTCATACGTGACGAAGGGAGCGAAGCGGTTATGGAGCACATGGGCATTAATAATCCCAATGATTACATCTGCCGCACGATCCTCGCGGGACCCCTGGCATAACCGTCTCCCAAAGATGCCCCTGGAACCTTCCAAAGCTGATACAGAGCCACTGGTAGTACCTCGGCATCCAGCGGCCTAAAGCTGAGCATAGAACCGAGCCTCATGTCGAAAGGAAGACTCCCATCTGGCCGTCAACTGAACCTTCTCAAGACTTCGGCTCACACCATGTGGCCAGGTTACCGAGCTGGTTACCGAGGCCACCACAATTAGAAGATGAGTAAATAAGCGGTGAGAGGTGGCAGTTTGGCGACTAGGTAAGGTGTTTGGAAGGGCACCCCAGGAATGTTGAGTGTATGAGCTTTGATTGTTTGACACCCTTTTGAACCTTTAAACCTAGCCAAAGCCTTTCAAAACCCCCAAAACCCTACTAGCACGCATTGGTAGAGACCTAGCGTGCGCGGGTCAAAGTGCCAAGTGTTGGTCAAACGGTCAGGTTTTACCGTGGACCAGCTCTGGATGGCTTGGACTCGCGTGCGCTGGTCAACATTTGGTGTTGACTCGCTCGCGCATGTCCCAGACTCACGCGCTCTGGTCAGCATCTAGTCAAACTTGCTTTATTCAGCTTGCAAAAGTCATGATAAGTGGAGTACAGTGCAGTGGAAGCTTCCATTTTACCAAAAAAGTAGTATCCGAACAGGAGGTATCCACATCCCACATATCTCCCACCAACCTTTTCTAAAGGTGGAAACTTAGCCACCAACACACTCAAACCAGCCCTTATTGGCTGGTTTTTCCACCATGTTCACCACCTACCTTCCCCTATAAATACCCCCTTATGCTTCCATTTGAAGGGTAGAAAAAAAAAGGGTTACAACATACATCCATCCAACACACTACCATCCATTCAGTCCTCAAGCTCAAAAGCTTACACACCATTCAAACCCAAAAATCAAAGGTATAACACCTTTGTTCTACTCTCTGTTCTGATCGCTGAGGGGGGCTGCTAGAGTCAAGGCTGGTAATCAATACCAATCCTAGCCCTAAAGCTGGCAAGGTTTCAAAAATCGTAGTGGTAAGAACCAACGAACGTCGATCGCTTGCTCGCGCATGCCACTCCGTGGCTGCACATGCGGATTTGCATGGGGATTGGTGTCTTACTCTTTTACGTCTTTACATTTATATACATCACTGTAAACATGCTAACAACCAGTTTACAGCTTTCTTAGTTAAAACTGTTAGTTTCATTTCAAGATGCATATCAAACTGCTTGGCTGTGCCCTTTGGTTGAGCACTAGTTCTTCTTGAGCCCAGAGGAGGATAAAAACAGAGGGTGTGAGAAAAGCAAACCCCTGCGCGCGTGTTGTCTATTGGCATGCGCAGGTTGGAACTGCGTGTAGTGGCTTCGGTTAGTGTAGGCAAGTTCCTTCCTGCGCACATCAAATTTGGAACAGTGCATTGGATTTGCTCTTCTGAATAGAACCTAGTTTTATCCTATTTATTACTTTCGCTTCCATGCCATCTATCACATCCTACAAATTGTTACAGTCTTAATCCCCGTTAAACTGTTCCCCGCGCTAACTGGCTAAAAATCGATTAATAAAAGAAGAATCGCAATATTTTTAAAATGCCTAAATAGAGACCGATTTTCGGATTGGGCAAGAGGGGTGCCTTAAAACCTTTCCCCTCTCATAACCTAGCTCCCGAACCCAGATAGGGTTATGACGGACTGGTGCCTTCACTTTTTCAAATCAAATAGTGCAGCAGGTGCTTCGAATACGGTGAGTTTCGCGCTGCCGAAGGTTGGAATGGTGATTTAACATGACCTCGTGTCCGGCCAATCTAATCTGGCAGTTTTTCAATTGTTCACTTGCGTAATTTCCTATAAAGATGGCCTAAATAAAGTGAGGCAATTTTGAAAACGCATTTTGCGATTTTGTGATTCTTCTTCTTCTTAATCAATTTATAGCATTTCTTTTTTGCATCGATGTGGGATAGCCTCGTTGAAGCATTGTGGCAATCCGACACGGTTTGCCGAAGCCCGGGGACCCTGAATGCCCAACAACCTTCGACGATGATAAGTCATTCTACCGTTTGACTGTTGCTCTGCGGTTACGCGGGCAGCTGGAGGTATATCTTGGCTTTAGTCCAAGAAACCCGTTACAAACCAAAATCGGTCTTTGCATATATAAAGCACTAGAACTCTCCAAACTAGGACAGGTACCTACAGGATAAGATCTATCTGCATCTAACCCCATATACTATCTATGTGTTACTGCTTTTCCTATCGCAAGTACTGTACATACATCCCGTCTTGCGTAGGAGAATGTTTAGGGCGGCTTCTAGGATGTCTCTCTTTCGAGTCTGTCTTAGGCTTATTAGGATTCTGCTAGTAACCCGATGAAGAGTCGAGCATCTCGATGGTGCACATTGTTAATTTTCAAAGTCCTTAGATCGGCGAGACTTAGAGAAATCAAACCTTATTAAGTCTCGATTGAGGATTCAGCCGAAAATAAGGAACCGTAAAGTTTTGATGTCGTGACACTGATATCATTCAGGTTACAAGTGATGCGTCACTTACAACCGGCCTGGCTAAAGCGTGATGTCACTGATGCACCCCGGTGAAGGTGCCATGTCAGCAATGCCAAGTTGTTCCAAATTCAAACTTGAAACTTTGAGAACGGAATAGTCAAAGGCTTAGACTGTTTTGACATCTCTTAGTGTTAGTCCATTCAATCAAGGATACACCCTCGAAAAGAACTCCAAGGATTTTGGCAGCATCCGAACGTCTTGAGACAGGCTCCTCTCTAGTTGTAGAGTCCAAGGTTAACATAGACGACGATGTCGTGTACATTGTATTTTCCTTGCAAATGAACTGCTGTAAGAACGCCACTGCGCTTTCACTTACTTTACCGTCTAGTTCAAAGCCATTGCACCGAACAAGAAAGTACCGAAAAGAAGAGCAAACCTGCTTGGGAACGTCTTCAGAATCCGGTTGAAATACTTGTCAGGCTTGAAACTCAGTCAGTTGCAACAAAGGGTTCTCCGAGTTCATTGTCGACCGCCCTACAGTCGGGTTCGCCATCAATTTTGCAAAAAGCCACGCCGTCGGCTTCAACGTCTTCAATATCTTCAGCAAGCTCCCCTGAAAAGCATGGTAGATCAACCCCTCACTCTTGAAGCCATGATCGCAAACTGTCAGAACAGCATCATTACCACGCAGCAAAGGGCCACTCAGACTGATGCTAATATCAATCAGCTGAATGACCTTGTCAACACTCGTCTTCCTTCGGTTCTTGAGGCAAAAGGCAAGGACGATGAGGATGTTCATAAGGAGCCTGTCTTCATCGAAGATCCAAATCATGCACGGCGTCTCATTGTTCAACCCATTCTAAGCGAAGCTCGTGCGCCTGCTGCGAACCCAAATCCAGCAGGTGGCAAGCCTGTCCTAAACCCTAACATTGCTGCTCTTATGGCCAACACGGCAAAGCTGGAGGAGTCTGTCTCAAAATCTGAAAATATCAACACAGGCGAAATTGACTTGGATCGTCTCTGTATCCTAATGCTAAACTGCTAGACAAGTTCAAAATGCCTGACTTGGCCAAGTTCGATGGGAGTGGTGACCCCAAGACCCATCTTTACGGCTACTATGCCACTATAAAGCAATTGACAGTCGAACCTGAGGCCATGTCTCAGCTATTCCCACAAACTCTCTCTGGGCCGGCCTTCCACTGGTTCCTGTCACTTGACATCTCCAAAAGAAGGACTTGGGAGGACATTGCGGCTGCATTTATTTCGCAGTACAGCTACAACTCCCAGCTTAAGATAACTACTTGGGAGCTTGAATCCACTAAATTGGAGGCAAAGGAGTCCTTTGCGGATTTTGTTAAAAGATGGAGAGCCAAAGCCGCTCTAATGACTGAGCGCCCGAGGGAGAGCAATTGAATCCGCATTATCTACCACAACCTGCATCCCGACTATGCCAAGCATCTTGTGGTGGTTCAAGCATTTGCAAACTTTGAGACCTTCTTCAAATCTGGCCTAGCTATCGAGGATGCATTGCAAACTCGAATTTTGCCAAGAGGGGAGTCCTCTTCTTCCTCCACTCAAAAAGTTAAGTCGAGGGCTTACTCTGGAAATAGTAGTGTGTTGTTTGGTGGTAGCAATTACGCCAACGCGGCTATAGGTGGGGACAATGCTGCAACTTCCCCCAACCATACTGCCAATGTCAATCAAGTTCAAAACACTTGTAAGTGCAGGAAAACAAAAGAGCCTTTGAATCACACCAAATCGTAACGACTACTTTGCACCCTCACCGGAACCCTAGCACACCGCTGGAGTCGAACCTATAAAACAGACAAAGGGTGAGCACACCTTTGCCTTCTCGTGGCAAAGGCCCTCCGATGCCAAAGTTAGTGTCTCGTACTAGTCAAAAAACCCTAATTCTCAGTAGGTATTGGAATATATAGCCAAGAATTGCGTACCTTTACCTTAGGTTTACCTCATATTTATAGATCCATTTATGCTTGCTGTCCAAGCCATCTCGTTGCCCAAGGTTTCCTTTCTCATATAAGGAACCCAGAATATCAGGGATTCTCGTTCCCTTAACTACATGTTACCTTATAGACCATTTAGGAATTCTTCCCTTAACTGGCCGTTCACCCCATTCCCATTGGGTATCTTCTCCAGATATTGTTTCCTTACTAGGTATTTGCCACTTCTGGACCCCTCTGGAGCGTCTTCTGGCATCTCTCCCAGAACGCTGCTCCTGTTCGGGCCTCTCGTTGCCGAACAGACTATCTGGACCAATGACCTCTCTTATCATTGGTCCTTTTACCATGCGACTGGTCCAACAACTTCCCTTGCTCTTTGAACCATACCCCTGCTCGGGTATCTTGGACCTGGGACCTCCCGTGTCTCCGGTTCTTATTGCCGTTCACCGTACTGCACGGCGGATGCTTCGACTATATTTACCCTGGGCCCCACGTACCACGTGTTCGGCACACTTTCTGTACCTGTTCGGGATTACCTCCCTATAATGGCTCCCCAGCTTTACTCGTTATTTTCTCTTAATATGACGAGCAAAGCTTCGGAACACAGAGCAAGGTTCTCGTCCTTTGCTCCTACACCCTGTTTCTCGTACTTCGTGCAAACTTTATCATTGGTCCAGGCCAAACGTCTCATCGTTTGGTCTGGGCAGGATTTTCTAGCTATCACCTTTACACGCGGCATGCTCTGTACTGCCCGTATTAAATGCGAGCAGACGTTTCGGGGAACGGAACGCCCAAACGGTGTCTGGGGTGACGTTTCTCAAACGTCACTCCCTTTGCTGGGGTATGCTGGGGTATACTTGGGTTTTCGTCCAAATTTCAAACCCACTTTCTCTCTCTTAGTTCCCTCTGCAGAAAGAACGTTCGAGTGCTCCTGCCATTGAAGCTCTGTTCACCATCCCAGGGTCTACTCCTTCTCTGATTTAGGGTTTCGTCCACTAATTCGTAAGTTTCTACTCCCCCTTTGTATTCTGTCTTCCTTGTTGGCTTAGGACTTTCACTGTCACCTTAGGGCTTCTTCGTACCCATCTCTCCTTTAGAAAACCCATACCCGCAATTCTCATTATGGGTAGTTTTCGTAGACATTGTGACACTCCCCAAAGGATGGCTGAGTTCAGATCTCGTTATGAGATTCTTGACAACGTAGCCACTGCATTGGCTCCTGAAAATGCCATCCGCGATTGTTTCGATAATGACACCTTACACATCCCTGTCGTCGCCGTCGTCGAAGGCGACGTTAGGTTCCCCCTGGCACCATTACTTCGCCAGGTTCTAGCCCATTATAGATTGTCTCCTATGCAAGTGTCTGCTAATTTCTTTAGGGTGGTCATAGGTATCAATACCCTTAATCAAATGCTAGGCACGTCCCTTGGTCTTCACGATATACACCACTTGTATAGCATCTCCTGGACCAAAGACGCCTTCACCTACTATCTCAAAAGTAGGGACTCCAGAAAAAGGCTCGTGCTTGAACTGCCTAACTCTGCTCGAGGAGATGACGACGACTTCCTCATCGTCACAGGGAATTTCGAGCCCAGAGACGAGGACGGTAGAGCCATCGGCTTCCACGCACCCCACCGATTTGGCACTCCACATTAGTTCTTTTTCTCGTAGAACTCTTTTTCCGAGCAATGTTTCGTATTGCATCACCTGTTTTCTGCCATACTATTTGTCAATTTCCTTTTTACAACTACAAACGTCAACCAGGGGCACGCCATCATCACCCCTCAGGTTCACGTTACCGATATCAACCATGCGCTTGCTTTCAACGGGCAAGGCACATGCCTGGTGGGCCGAGCAAGAGCAGCTCAGGTTCTCTTGAGCTATCGGGCTTCATACGGCGGATTTATTGATCAGCGTATCCGAGCAGCCGACGCCCCTATCGTCCCAGATCCTCCCATCCAACAACCCGAGCAAGAAGAAGAAAGGCATTCTCGGACCCCTCCGCTTCCTAACGAACCCATCCAGCTTGCCGAAGAGGCCTCGACATCCTCAAGTGGTTATTCTCTGTAACGCCCCGAATTTTGGGTACGTTAAATAAACATTTTTATTGAATAAATTAAGGAGAGTCTAGCTCATTATTACACATAATTCTCACAAGAGTACTCTTATTCAATAGAAGAAAGGATAATCTAGGGTTAACTACTGCTCCGCCTCTTCCTCCAGCCTTGCAAGCTCCTCGGCTCCGAAGGCCTCCAGTGTGTACTATTCATTCTGTTCATCTATGAAATCTGACATATTATACCAGCTAGCGTTGCCCCCAGTATAATATGTCAAGGTCACCAAAGGTAACACCGTGAGCTACGGGCTCAGTAGAATAATCCAAAACCCACTAACCCTTAACTTACAACGAAGAGTCATATAAATAATTACACATGCTCATTCAACAACATAATTAACAATGACACATCCGCATTCATTATCTTGCTTACGTTGGTGTCATGCCTTTCTTTGTTTCTCCTACGCGACTCATCGTAAACCGTGTCACCATTTCATTTCGAAAATCATTTCTCATTCTTTGTTACCAACGGGCTACCAAGTCCGGCCACGTTATCAAATCTTACATTGGCTCCTCTCCGCGGATAACCAAGCCCAATTACCAATGAAGCTACCACGTTCGGCTCCATTAGCAATCTACACAATGGGCTACCAAGTCCGGCCTCATTATGGTTTTCGCAAGTCCACACAAAGGGCTACCAAGTCCGGCCACCTTGCGGGTTTTCACAACTCACATAAGGCTACCAAGTCCGGCCATTATGTAGTTTCAAAAATCCTTTTTATCCATATCAACCACTCCCTAAGTGTCATGTTTCTACTTTTCGGTTCTCGTGTCTCGTAAGCATGCATAGACTCCGCGGCGGGACGAATCACTTTAAAGTAATCTTGAAACTAAACTAGCAAGATCATCCAACTCTATTTAATCATGCTTGTTTACAACCATAAGTAAGGTAAGCAATCATGCGATCAAGTTCACAATCCTTGAAAATGTCAAAATACGAATACTTCGTTTTGAAACAACACTTTATCTTTAAACGAAATCGTAACCACATATGTTTATCGACGAGTTAATCAAGTTGGGAAGATTCTATAAACCATGCTCTCAATTATTCTCAAGATCAAAGTAAACTACGTAAAACAAATCATACCACACATATGGCTTCATGCTCATACAATACAATATACTTAGAGGAAGTAGTTAGGGATTAACTACATTTAATTCAAACATGCATACAATTATACTTAGGGGTAGAGAGTAAGGACACTCTACCATGATCCAAAACTAGTCGGGGCTGAATAAGCTAGTTGGAAAGTGCTACAGGCGTCGAATGCTCACAATCTGGACCAAACTTTGGATGGCAGTAACTCGGTCAATACTTGGCCGAATAGGATCGTTCTTGAGTCTAAAACGAAGATCTCGAAGTTCTCTACGACTTCCGTGAAGGACGTTGTTCCTAAAAACGACTTTCGCTCGGAGAAAAATGGTGGTAAAGGGGGTGACAGTAAGCTGTCTGGACTGGAAATCCGAGAATTTCACTGAACTTCGGATGGCAATATCTTGATCATTTCTTGACCGTTTGGGGTGGTTCTTGGGTCTAAACTGAAGCTCTCGAAGTGTTCTACGACTTTCGTGGAGGACGTTGTTCCTAGAAATGACTTTCGCCCGGAGAAAAAATGGAGTTTTTCGGAGGACAGTAGACTGTCCAGAAACTGGTTTCTTAGAGATTTTAGAGAGAAGTGAGAGCTACGCTTGGAGGTGTGAGTTGAATGAAAGTATGGGGTGCTATTTATAGGCAAATGAAGCTCTCTCCCTCATGGCCGAATTCTCTCTCTCTCTCCTATCTCTCATTTTTTTATTTCAAGCAATCTTGCTTCCTTGCAAGAAACGACCTAAAAACCTAGGCATGCAAGTCTATGGTGTGTCCTTTGGATTTGATTTTGGAAGGTTGGCCAAGGAATTGGATTTGTTTCAAGTAAACAATGGGGTTTTGTACAAAGAAGGACAAGATTGGATGGCATAGGTTATGCTTTCACTTGAAAGCATATCAAAATAGGACAAGATGATCAAAGCAAGGTCAATCAAAGGAAAGCACACATCACTCTCTCCCTCCCTCTCCCATCCGAATCTCTCTCTCTCTCTCCCATCTCTCTCTCGGCTTTTCTCTCTCTCTCTCCCTCTCTCTCTCTCCCTCTCTCCCACTTGTACCACTTGGAAAGTATATATATATACTAATATATACATATGTACTATGGGTCTTTCAAAATCTTGTATTTAAAACTAAATATAGATTTTCTTAATATAATATTGTAATACACACATGTTATATACAATATTATATATATATACATGTACCACACAATATCTATACTAGATATGACCTAGGACCAATATCTAATATAGTATTCTAATACTTTCAAAGTACTAGGTACTAATGATATTAAATCCATGTACTAACTATAATTTAATCAATTAACACACATGGAAGATCTTTATTATTATTATATATATAACTATATATATATATATATATATATATACAAGTACACACACACATATATATATATAACCATGTACTACAAAATCCTACTAGATATGTCATATCTAATATCCTAATAAACTATGATATACTTTCAAAGTACAAGTACTTATAACATATAACCTAATGTACTAATTCTATTTTAATAGATTTTAACACATGCCAAATCCAATATTTTAATCAACCTATTCTTGGTTGGCAAGCAAAGCCATTATCCAATGGATAATAGTTTCCCTAGCAGTTAATAACCAATGGTTAAGGATGGCAAGGTCCAAGGGTTATCATCCAATGGATAATAAATCTTCGAGCGGTCATTATCCAACGGGTAATGCTAGAAAGTCTAATACTTGCAATTAAGCACTAAGCTAATCTAATCTCGTACTTAGGAAGATTAACCAAGGTTTACCTATTGACCAATGGGTAAAGGAAATCCTAACGCTATTGTCCAATGGTTGATAGCTACAAGGTTCGAATGGTTCAAAGGGTTAATCTAGGGTTACCGAGAAGTGATTAGGCTAAATGGGCAATAGGCTATTCTAACTAATCGGTTAAAGACTAACGATACTTAATCTAGGCTTTCATTGCTCGAGTGGTATTTTGGTTTTATTTAGTAGGAAATCGCCTAATAACGGAATATTAAAGCCCGACGGTGCCAAACGCCAAGGCAAGGCATGAGCGTAGCCAAGGCAGCCTGGTAGCAAAGCGGTGGCCAAAGCAGCCCGGTGGCCAAACAGTGGCCAAGGCAGCCCGGTAGCTGCCAGAGGCTGCGGTGGCCAAAGCGACTGGTGGCAAACAAAGGCTGGCAGCCCAGAGCTGCGATGGACAAGGCGGCCGTTAGCAAACGGTGGCCAAGCGCCCGCTAGCTAGCGATGGCTGCGGTGGCCAAGGTGGCCCGCCAGCTGCTAAAGGCTGGGCGCCCGCTAGCTGCTAGCGATGGCTAAAGCCCAAGAACGCCAAGGCAAAAGCAAGGCGTGACCCGACGCCAAGGCGAACCCGATGGCGCCAAGCAGAGCAACCCGACAGGGACCCGACGCCAAGGCAAGGCAGTTAAGTCAACGGTCGGCCAAAGCAAGGCAGCCAAGTCAATGGTCAAGGCAAAGACTAAAATTTAACCACTTTGGCATTGATGCAACGCTCTAGGTTAGGAAAAAGTAACTAAGCCAAACGGTAGTTAGGGTTGCTAACTAATCGGTTGCCATGTAGGATTTCCAACTGAGAAATATAAATCTAGGATTTTACTACAATTACCAAGTAACTATACCAAGGTCTTAATAGGCATACTCATCTATAGAAAATGACCTTAATGCCCGGGCGATGAATACCAATCTCCTAAGTCATTAAACCTAATTACGATGGATTATTAATCGCAAAAAGGGATTTATAAAATAAATAAAGAATTTTCAAATAAAATAACAAAATTTTATAAGTCAATAACAACCGATTTTTGGATGTTAAAAATGAGATCCAAGTATTAAAATAAAATTCAAATTTTTAGCGAAATTTTTATTGACCAAAAATCAGGGTCGTTACATTCTCCATCTCCCCCTCCCCGAGAAATGGATCAACCGATCAACCTTAGCAGCCTTTTCAACCTCCCAGGGGCCGGTCGTGAAAGAGGCCGCGGCACATCTCGTGGCCGTGGACGCTCCCAGAGCCTGGCGCCGTCTCTTGGCCGCCGTGGGTCAACACAACCAGACGTCCCTCCAGGCTTTTCCCCTGAAGAAGTTGAGGCTAGCCACAGGGACAAACGCCAACGGCTGGAAGCCTCTTCTGTCGAACAGCCCCCTTCTCAGCTCACAGCACCTTCAACCCCCCTCTGGGCTCCTCAATTTACTCATGGCGGACGTCCAGTCATCGTCCGCGATAATGTGGAGTCTGAAGGGACTGTGCTTGCATTGTCCCAAGCATTCATGCTTCCTAGGGACATGCAAAAAGAGATTGCCAGCTCCCCAGACAACCTCCTTGGCTCATTCATGAGCCACAGTGCTAAGGTAAGCTTGTCATGTTCACTTTGTGTGCTAGTGTTTCTAGATCATCACTCCTGTTATCCACCTAATGTTGCTTCGTGTTTAAATCCTCCAGGCAATGCAGAAGATGGTGACCATGGCTCAAAGACTTGGCCAATCTGAGCCCCAGCATGCCAGATTGGCAAGTGAGAATGCCAAGCTGCAAAATACCATCATTAGGCTGGAGAGGGAGAGGAACTAGGCTCGTGGGACTGTGGATGAGCTAAGGGGCATATTGGAAGGAGCCGAAGACAGTCTGAGCCAGACTCTCACGGAGCTGGAGGTGAGCAAGAATGAGACCAAGGCCGCCTATCAACAGGGCTACAATGAGGGAATCCGTGTGGCCACTGAGAGCTACACGGATCAAATGCCAGGAATCCAAGATCAAGTTTTTGAGGCCGGCTGGCTGGCCTGCCTCAAAAAGTCTGGCACCGCAGAATCTTCACCACTCTGGACGGAGATTGACCTCCCAAGCACCATGGTCGTTACCGAGGAACAGGCGGAGGTGGAAGAAGAATACAATGTGGAGGGTGAGCCAAACGCACAAGTCGCCGAGCAAATGGGGAATGATGCTGCTGCTGAAGATGGTACCAACCCTGGCCAGAAGGAAGCCAGTGGTGGTGCTCCTGAATCAACCCCTATGGTGGGAGACGCGACTGCTCCAGCCTTTCCTCCAACTGCTCCTGCCTCCCCCATCATCCAAGACCTGACGATTGAAGGGTAAGTTGGACTCTTCGTAGTGATAACGATTGGAACTTTTTAATCATCTTTTGCTAGCCCTGCGTGGACATTAGTATTGCCCTGCGTGGCACTAATACATTTCTGTACTTTTTAATTCTCGTGTTCTGGCCCTTCGTGGCTTTTGAAATGATTTGGGTGGCCCTGTTTGGCCTGAATTATCGTTTTGCCTGGCTCTTCGTGGCCTTTATCAATGCTGGTGGCCGTCCCATGGCCAGAACTTTACATGTTAAGTGTATTTGGCTGTATTCTCATTCACACGGTTGCAGGTTTCTCATACCTTAGAATAATGCTCGTTGCATTCGTAGCTTGTCTACGCAATACGTATGCTCGTTTATGTTTAGGGGTCTGTTCGTACCCATACTCGTATAATGTTGTACATGTACGTGCTGAAGGTTTGTTCATACCTGAGCAACCTTCAAGTTTTTTCGAATTTAGATATTGCTACATGTTCTCGTACGCAGCCCATATGTTTCGTGCTTGGAAACTTTCCCCAGTATATTCGTACTTTAGGTTACCCAAATATGCTCGTATTTGGACTAGGTAACCTTGAGTTTTTTCATACCCTGATTATGTTGCAAGTTTATGTGGGCATGCACCCGTACAAGTCTATTCGTACTTGAAATTATCCCAAACATATTCGTGTTTGAGAACAGTGTGCATAATCTCGTATGCATTCTGGGTGTATTCGTACCCGAGCAAATGGTTAAGTGTGTTCGTACTTAATGGTATCCAAAACATATTCGTGTCTGAGAACAATGTGCATAATCTCATATGCATTTTGGGTATATTCGTACCCGAGCAACATGGTCAAGTATATTCGTACTTGGCAAAATTCTGGATGTATTCGTACCCGAGCAAATAGTCAAGTATAATCGTACTTGGCAAAATTCTGGGTGTATTCATACCCGGGCAAACAGTCAAGTATATTCGTACTTGGCAAAATTTGAAACATTCGAAATTTCAATTAGTTACCCTATACCTCTGCTCCCCAATACGAAGTGAGGACTAAGGACATAGCTTGACTTTGTATTTAAAGCATAATAAAAGAAAAACTCGTAAAAAACAGCGTTTGTGTTACCAAAATCTGGGAATTTCATTCATAATTCGAAAAACTCAAGGGGGCGTTACACGTACCCCTTGCAACTAATAAAAGCAAACACAAGGGAATTTTATTCGTAATTCCCACACAATCACGATGTGCATCCGAAACAGGATAAGAATGAAAGCGAAGTTCTTTACACGTAGAACTTCCTCAAGTTGTGAACATTCCAGGGCCTTAGTACCGGGTTCTCGTCCACGTCTGCCAATCGATATGCCCCAACGCCCACAACCTCTGTAACTCGATATGGGCCCTCCCAGTTGGCCCCCAACTTGCCCTCGTTGGCCACTTTGGTGTTGCCGAGCACCTTTCGTAGCACAAGGTCTCCAACACCAAACTCTCGTGGGTGGACATGCTTATTGTAGCTTTTCATCAACTGCTCCTGGTACGACGCCAGGTGCACCAGAGCTCGTTCTCTCCTTTCCTCGGCGAGGTCCAGCTCAATTTCCAGGGCTCTGTCAATGCCCCCACTTTCTACCAATGTGGTCCTGTTGGTCGACAAACCAACCTCCAATGGAATCACAGCCTCTGTTCCATATGCTAGCGAATAGGGGGTCTCTCCCGTAGACCTCCTAGGAGTTGTTCGGTGCGCCCACAGGACTAGTGGCAATTCATCGGGCCACTTGCCTTTTGCTTTGTCCAACCTCTTCTTGATCCCGTCAAGTATAGTCTTGTTGGACGCCTCTGCCTGCCCATTGCTCTGAGGGTAGGCTGGTGTGGAATAGTAATTCCTTATTCCATACTGGGCACAAAAAGCCTTGAACTTTTTCTGGAACTGCGACCCATTATCAGTGATCAAAGAGTAAGGAACCCTAAATTGAGTGATGATGCTCTTCCACACGAACCTTTCTATTATAGGTTCTGTGATTTTTGCTAATGGTTCCGCTTCTATCCACTTGGTAAAGTAGTCCGTTGCTACCAACAGAAACTTCCTGTTCCCAGTTGCCTTGTGGAGTGGACCCACGATGTCCATCCCCCATTGCGCAAACGGCCAAGGACTTGTCAAGGGCACCAGATCTTCGACTGGTGTTCTGATCATGGGTGAGAATTTCTGACACTTCTCACAAATCTTCACGTAAACCTTTGCATCTTCTTGCATGTGCGGCCACCAGTATCCCTGGGTAATTGCACGGTGAGCAATGGATCTGCCCCCAGCATGACTCCCACATGTTCCCTCGTGTATTTCATGGAGGAATTTCTACACCATCTCGGGATGCACACAAAGCAGGTACGGTCCAGTGAAGGACTTCCTGTATAATTTTCCCTCTGGTGATAGCCAAAATCGTGCAGATTTCGTCTTTATCTTGTGAGCTTCCTTTTTATCTGTGGGGAGTGTCCCATCTCGTAGGAACTCCACTATTGGATCCATCCAACTTGGTCCTTGATTCACGTCCAAGACCAATTCCACACTTCTCCCAATGCTCGGCTCAGCAAGATAATCCACTGCCACCTTCCTCTTGAACTCTGTTGGCACAGCCGCTGCCAACCAAGCGAGTGAGTCAGCGTGGGCGTTCTGCCCAGAGCTTATCTGCTCAATACGTACCTTCTCAAAGGTGTCAAAGCAAATCCCTGGCTGCCTCCACGTAGGCCGCCATCTTCTCATTCCGGGCCTCGTAGTCACCGGACAACTGATTCACCACGAGTTGTGAATCACAGAATATTCGAATTCTCTTAACTTTCAAGGTCTTCGCGCTTCGTAATCCTGCCAGGAGCGCCTCGTACTCCGCCACGTTGTTCGATGCACTGAAACCCAGGTGCAGGGACAACTTGATCATAACTCCTTCAGGAGGGAAAAGCACCACCCCATTTTCAGATCCTGTGTTGCATGTGGATCCGTCAACAAAAAGCTTCCATTCCAGAGGGTCCTGCTCGATAGATGCCCTTCGCTTTTCGGCTGATGGCTCGACCAACTGCTCCTTTCTCGTAAGAGGCAACGGAGCCACTGTCTGCCACGAAGTCTGCCAAAACTTGCCCTTTTACTGCCGTGCACGGTTGATAATCAATATCATATTGGCTCAACTCCACCGACCACGTCGATATTCGTCCCGAGAAATCGGCCTTTCGAAGCAACGACTTCAACGGGAACTCTGTGTAAACCACAACTTTGTGACTTTGGAAGTAATGGGGCAACTTCCTAGCCACTGTCCTCAGTGCCAGGACCAATTTTTCAAGGGGCAGATACCTCGTCTCTGCATCCAGTAGCGTCTTGCTCACGTAATAGACAGGGATTTGCTCGGATCCCTTGTTTCTTAGTAGGACCGCACTTACAGCATGTTCAGAGACTGCTAAGTACAAGGTCAAAATCTCACCAGGTTCAGGAGTGGACAGAAGCAGGGCTGTCGCCAAGTACTTCTTCATGTCTTGGAATGCTTGCTCACAATCTGCTCCCCATTCATAACCTTCTCTTTTCTTCAACAACTGGAAGAAAGGTCTACACTTGTCGCTTGAACAACTAATGAACCTGTTAAGGGCTGCCACCATCCTCGTCAATCGTTGGACCTCCTTCGTGGTCCTTGGACTCTGTAGCTTCTGCAAAGCTGTTATCTGATCGGGATTCGCTTCTATCCCTCTAATGGTCACCAGGTGGCCCAGGAACTTCCCAGAACTTACTCCAAATGCACATTTCGAGGCGTTAAGTTTCAGCTTATACTCCCTCAGTATTTCAAAAGCTTCTTTCAGATCAGCGATGTGGTCCCGTTTCTCCTTACTCTTAACCACCATATCGTCTATGTATACCTCCATGGTCCTGCCGAGCAACTTCTTTAGCATAATCGTTGCTAGTCTTTGGTAAGTTGCTCGAGCATTCCTCAAACCAAAAGGCGTAACGCTGTAACAATACAGCCCTCGTGGTTTGATAAAGGACGTCTTCTCCTAATCGGGGCCATACATGGCTATCGGGTGATATCCTCGATAAGCATCGAGAAAACTCATACGCCCATACCCAGCTGTTGCATCTACCAACTGATCTATCCTGGGCAGGGGAAAACTGTCTTTTGGACAGGCCTTGTTTAGGTCTGTGAAGTCGACGCAAACTCGCCACTTCCCATTCTTCTTTTTTACCACCACTGTGTTGGACAACCACTCCGGGTAGTACACTTCTCGTATTGCCTTTGCTTCGAGCAAACGGTCGACTTCCTCGATGACAGCATCCACGTGCTGTACGGCAGATCTTCTTTTCTTCTGCATCACAAGTTTGTGTTGTGGGTCCACATTCAGGTGGTGGCAAATCACATTTGCATCCACCCCAGGCATCTCCTTGGGCACCCAAGCAAACACATCAACGTGCTCTTTGAGGAACTTCACCAACTCCTCCTCTTCTTTTTTCCACAGGTTTTCCCCAATCAGGAAATACCTTTCAGGATCATTCTCGTTAATCTGGATTTTCTTCAATCATTCCACCACCTTCTCGACTGGGTTCCCCCCGACGTCCTCGATGGTCGGCTGGTTGGTAACCTCGACTGTTTGCACCAACTGTGCCTTGGGTGCCTTCTTGATTATGGAAACCAAGCACTGTTGGGCTGTCTTTTGGTTCCCCCTTATTCTCTCGATACCATTGTGTTAGCTCCAAAAAGCGGCACTATTTGTTTGTTGGCAATTCCATTGACAAAATGCAATTTTCTTCGTATCCCATTCTTAATTTATCGAGTTCTAATTTTTTTATTTTATTTTAAGTGTAGCGAGTCTGTACAGGATTAGAGTGGAAGAAATCTATTTTATTGTAATTGAGCGTGTGTTTTGGATCACCGTTTAATCCGATGGTCAGTCTAGTGCTACTGCTTTCTTGGACCATATATAGCTGGGGGGCCGAAAACCGATCGAGTGACAAATCGATCTTGGAGTTGATTGGTTTATGCGTGTTATTTAATACATGTCTCATTAGTCTGCTAGGTTAAGAAAAAAAAAGGCAGGGACGGCAGACATAAGGTGAGCTGATTTGGGTTTTCTATATAATGAAAGCTGCTTTGGGTTTCTATCGAACGAGAGAGTTCTGCAGCCAAAATATTTTTGTCGTCGTGGGTTAAAGAACAAAGATCGAAGTTCAAATATCTCTAGTGTTGAGTTGCTTCCGGTGGATTTCTAGAAGGGTAATTGGAAGGCTTGAGGATTCGAGGCAGCGGCAATCAAGCACGGGGTACGGTGAACGAGGATTCAGCTATCGTTCTTGAGTCAATTGTGAGGATTCTCAATTGTGTAGTAAGTTCGATTGTAACCGTACAATGTTTTTCTATAATGCTTGATTCCTTCCCGTGGTTTTTTCCCATTTAGGGTTTCCACGTATATCCGGTGTTCATCGTTGTTTCGTTTCAATTCCTTACTTTTGCTTGATTGATTGAGTAGCAAAGTAGGATTTTTCAATTGGTATCAGAGCAAGGTTGCTCATATTCTGTAGGAAGTTCTTCCTAGAGCGGATCTATTACTCACGATGAACATGTACACAAACATGAATCACCCCCGTAGCCGTATGCCTATATTGAACGGTGAGAACTTTGATTATTGGAAATCAAGGATAAAAGCAATCATGAGGTCGGCGGACGTAGAAATCTGGAACTCTTGTGTCAATGGCTATAAATGTCCTACCAAGAAAGTAGATGACAAAGAAGTCTATAAATCTGATTCTGAGTTATCGACTTCAGAAAAGGCAGAACTACAAGCAAATAATCACGCATTGGATATCTTGTTCAGTGTTGTGGATGAAAATGAGCACTGTAAAATTGCAAACTGTGAAATTGCAAAGGAAGCATGGGATATTTTGGTTACTTGCCATGAAGGAACTGATGTGGTTAAACAGTCGAAGCTACAACGTCTTACTACTGAGTTTGAAACTATCAGGATGGAAGAAGAGGAGACATTTAATGAATTTTACTCCAAGCTGATCTCTATCATCAATCGCTGCGAAACGCTTGGTGAGCCTATTCATTCCTTTCGTGTTATTAAAAAAATTTTGAGATCATTGCCTGAAAGGTTTAAAACTCAAGTTATTATGCTTGAAGGTAAACGAAAACTAAAGGAAAAAACTGTTGAAGAGGTAGTTGGTATCATTCAAACTTTTGAAGCTCATATGTTGCATTCAAAATCTCTCAAACCAAAAACAAAACTTTTGGAAAACACAATTGCTTTTTCTAGTTCTCAGAAAGAAAATAGAGATTCAAAAAGCAATAATGACATCAGCGATGAAACCTTGGCTTTGCTCACAAAGAATTTAAAAAAAAATTTAAACAAAAATCAACTGAGAATATGAATACTAAAGGAAAGGGAATGAAAGGTCCACCATCAGGGCCAAAATGCTATGAGTGTCATGGTTATGGGCATCTAGCTCATGAATGTGCCAACAAGCTCAAAAAGAATACAAGCTTCAAGGCAAATTTGACTTGGGATGATGACAGCAATTCTGACACGTCTGTGCAAGAACTAGAAGAAAAGGGAAACTTCATGGCTTTTATGACATCTTTATGTTCACAAACTAGTGACTCGGAATCTTCGGATGATAGTGATGAAGATGAAGGAGTTGATTTAAAGGACAATCAAGTGTTAAGGGAAAAGTATGATCAGTTGTACCACGAAAGCATGAAGATCAGTAAGATTAACAAAAAGTTGGGATTAAAAAATAAGGAGGTTAAGGAAGAGTTGGAAAAAGTGCAGAATCAGTTTGACGATCAAAAAGGGGTGTTAGTTTCTATCAACAAAGAAAGAGACATGCCCAAGAAGGAGGTTGAGGCATTGAAAGAGAAAAACAATGTCTTGACTGATAAAAATTCTCAGCTTGAAATTGAACTTGCAAGTGCTAATGGTATATTTGAGCGTTTCAATGCAGGGTCAAAAGCTTTGGATGACATGCTTCTTATGCAAAAATCATTTGGTGACAAGTCAGGCCTTGGTTACCTTGGAGAGTCACCACCTAAGCAGAATGGAGGTGAAATCAACGAAATAAAGCCTAAGAAGGTAATATCTAAACCTCCTACTATTCCTATTGCTTTTAATAATGTTAAGAAGGTACAAGATGATAATAAGACAACCAATGAAAAGGTCATTCCTACATGTCATTACTACCACATCAAAGGTCACATTAGACCTCATTGTAAGATATTACATATGGCACATACTTTTCACACACACGTTGGACTTTCACATTGTCTAGACAAGTTTGTTCCTACTTGTCATTTTTGTGGAGTGAAGGGTCATATTCGACCTAATTGTTTTGAACTCCATGGGTTTCCTATTGTTCCACCCCAACATCATGTTAATAATAATGGGGGCAGGTATTATCGTTCTGATAATGGTTTTAATAAGCCTAGACATAGGGTGAGTCCACATAGAAAGAAGATGAATGTGAACCCTAAACATGTTCCTAAAAAGGTAGGAAAAACTGAGAAGGTCAAGATTAGACCTATTTGGGTGCCAAGGTCAAATTTGAGACCTTATACGAATTTGTCTATCACTACTCTAGATGACACTGGACCATCTGGAGAAGTTGACCTCGCCTTTTGAGGCTTGCTCTTGTGCTCATAGTCTAGTTTGGTTTTTAATACTTAATGTGTTCCTAGAACTATGTGTTGAGTCATTTATTTAGTTTTATTGCTTCTATTTTTTAGTATCCTATTTTTTTTCTTGTCAGTCATCTTTATATGTTTCATATGACTAGTATAAAAAAAATTCATATATCACAAAAATTCCAAAAAGTTTTAAAAAAAAAAAAAATTTGTGGGGGGCTGCATTCTCTATTGAATTGCTTTCATTAATCTTCCATGAGCATAAACATTCTGGATAAGGCATGAGCATCCGATGTATTTTCTCTATCTTAGATGCATTTAGATGATGAGTATTGCATACTACATGGTCGTGTGTTTTCCACAATCTCACGGAAATACTAGATTGCCCCTCTTCACATGCGGTTAGTCTCATGTACGTGGCTATGTTCTTGTGCTTATCCCCCTTTGAGATTGACCTATGGCTACCATTCCCTTTGTGATGTTTTCGTTTTATTTGGTCCTCTCTGGTATTAGTTTACTCTACTTATCCGGGCGTTCATTGCATAACCGGGCAATTGGAGTGAGGTATTCTCCCTCTGAGCGTTCGCGTAAAAAGGTGGATAGACCTTGTGAAGGTATGTTTGTTGGATCACTTGCTTAGTAACCGGGCAATTGGGGTGAGGTAATCTCCCTCTGAACGTTCGCGTCAAACGGTAGTCGGGTAAGAAAGAATTTCATTTGTCTGATAATACAAAGAGAAAAAGAAAAAAAAAAGAGGAAAAAGAAAAACAATGTGCTTCTGAGGGGGAGTTTGTTCTTTCTTATTGAACCACACAGAGGACCTAGCTCGGTTTGACTTCTTGAGGGGGAGTCATCTTGAAACTCCAAGTGTACATGAGAACCTATCTCTTTGTTGAATTGAGCTTGATATGATTTCCGTGATTCACACACACACACACTTTGACATACGGCCATGTCTTGTGTTATATTCGTCGTCTTAATTCCTCTTTGATGAGACTTCATATCGTCTGCTCATGCTTTGATTTTGATGTGTCTATTGATGGTTGTTAATGATTGTGATAAGAGTGGATGTGTTGCCTTTGTTGCTCTAAATTTTACTTTAAGTTCATTGTGTCAACAAGTTATTTTTTTTTCCTTGTTAGTTCTTTTAAGCATGCATTCATCTATCTTTGGTTATTTTTTTTCATTAATGGATCAATCGGTAGTCGGTCATAACAACATCTCAGGATGGTTTATTTGCTCTTCTATGCCTTAGAATTTTTGGTTTTTGTTATGGTATTTGGATATTGATTTGGTCTTCAATGATTTATGTATTCTGAATTTAGTTGTTCTAGTTTGTGGTTTTTTTTTTTTTTGGTCTTAATCCCTCATTTACCATATTGCGTATTAGTTGTGTGGTTGGCTGCTAATGGATAGTGATTTATGCTTCTTGGCTATTGTTCTTGGCTAAGCTCATCATGTGCAGGGCTTATGGATGCTCTTCCACTCATCCTTTGTCCTTCCAAGACAAAAAGGGGGAGAAGAAATTGTGTTATCTAATCCTTGTTTTTGTTTGAGTTGTGGTTGCAGCGGCATTAATGCTTTTGGGATACGGTACTTATTCTTGTAGTGTGTTTTGTCATGGAAGTGCCAAAGGGGGAGATTGTTAGCTCCAAAAAGCGGCACTATTTGTTTGTTGGCAATTCCATTGACAAAACGCAATTTTCTTCGTATCCCATTCTTAATTTATCGAGTTGTAATTTTTTTATTTTATTTTAAGTGTAGCGAGTCTGTATAGGATTAGAGTGGAAGAAATCTATTTTATTGTAATTGAGCGTGTGTTTTGGATCACCGTTTAATCCGATGGTCAGTCTAGTGCTACTGCTTTCTTGGACCGTATTTAGCTGGGGGGCCGGAAACCGATCAAGTGACAGATCGATCTTAGAGTTGATCGGTTTATGCGTGTTATTTAATACATGTTTTATTAGTTTGCTAGGTTAAGAAAAAAAAAGGCAGGGACAGCAGACATAAGGTGAGCTGCTTTGGGTTTTCTATATAATGAAAGCTGCTTTGGGTTTCTATCGAACGAGAGAGTTCTGCAGCCAAAATATTTTTGCCGTCGTGGGTTAAAGAACAAAGATCGAAGTTCAAATATCTCTAGTGTTGAGTTGCTTCCGGTGGATTTCTGGAAGGGTAATTGGAAGGCTTGAGAATTCGAGGCAGCGGCAATTAAGCACGGGGTACGGTGAACGAGGATTCGGCTATCGTTCTTGAGTCAATTGTGAGGATTCTCAATTGTGTAGTAAGTTCGATTGTAACCGTACAATGTTTTCTATAATGCTTGATTCCTTCCCGTGGTTTTTTCCCATTTAGGGTTTCCACGTATATCCGGTGTTCATCGTTGTTTCGTTTCAATTCCTTACTTTTGCTTGATTGGTTGAGTAGCAAAGTAGGATTTTTCACATTGGACCCTGGAAACTTTACCATCTGATGGTAGGTGGAGGAAACTGCCCTCATTTTATATAACCAAGTTCTTCCTATAATCGCGTTATAGGAAGATGGCACGTCCACCACTAGAAAGTCGGTTCTCAGCACCACTGTTCCTGCCCGAACAGGGAGGGTTACTTTGCCCAGTGGCCAGACTGCCCCTGCACTAAACCCGACCAACGGAGTTACCGACTGTACCAAGTCTGCTTGTGCCAACCCCAATTTCTTGAATGCGTCGTAGTAAAGCACTTCGGTGCAGCTTCCTGAATCCACCACGAACATTTCCATGTCATATTCCCCAATTCGTAGGGTTATGACAAGGGCATCATTGTGCGGCACCTGGACTCCTCCCACGTCCTCATCTGTGAAGACTATGCCCTCGTTACATCCCAACGCTTCACGTCCTCGTTTCTTTCCCAACCGCATCACGTGCTGGTCATGCTTTACTTGCCTCCGTAGTAATCTCACCTCATTTCTCGTATAAGGTGTGGCCAATCCATGTATCATATGGATCACGCCCCTTGGATTCTGCTCGTAATCCAGCTCCATTGCTTTCTCGGCACCCTTGTGCTCCTCTTGAATGAACTCCTTCAAATACCCACGTGAGACCAGGTCATCAAGGTGCTGCTTGAACATCTCACAGTCCTCCGTCATGTGACCCCAGTCCTTGTGGTAGCTGCAGTGCCGACTCGTAGCTCTTCTTGCATCTTTATCACCCTCTAGCCTTGGAGACCACTTGAAGTACGGACGATTCTTTATTCGATAAAGAATCCGATAAATCGGTTCCTTCCAAACCGTTGTTATCGAGAAGAAAGACTTTGGGTCAGGGGCATGCTTCTCCCGATACGACTCTCTCTTAGTCTGCCCATGCTCCTTCCTCTCTTTGTAAGTCTTGGGCTCGGGCTTATCCGCCTTCTTCGCGGGGCCCTTGACTTGCTCGGCACTCAGCTTGCCATCTTCCCGTAGTATGTCATCCTCATTCTTGGCATGCTGCTCAATTCGTTCCATCAGCTTTGCCAGCGTGCTCACTGGACTCATGTTTAGGGACTTTCGTAGCTCCCCCCAAACAGGCAGCCCAGTTTTGAACGTTGCTATTGCATACTCCTCACTGCAACTCTCAATCTCGTTGAAAGTCTCCCAATACTTCTTGGCGTAGTCCCTGATCGGCTCATTCTCTCCTTGCTTTATAACTGAGAGACTCTCAAAAGTTTTGGGTGGTTCCCTGCTCGTCAGGAACCGAGCAGTAAATTCCTCGGCCAACTGCCTCCATCCTCATATGGTGTTCAGCCCAACTTATGGAACCAGGATAGGGCCACCTTTCCCAAACTAGATGGGAACATCTTGCACATGATCGCGTCATCACCATCGTGCATAAACATTGCCTGCTGGTAATGCTGTATGTGTGCTACCCGGTCTGCATTGGTTTCGTACAGGATAAACGTCCCGTGCTTAACCTGCTCGGCAACCTTGCCTCTTGCAATCTCTTTGCAAAAGGAGAAGTTGCTATGTTGCTAAGGGCTCTCCGTGCTGCTTCTCGTGCAGACATGGTCCCCTCCTCTGGCCCCTTTGCAGCCCTGGCATTGTTCCTTTCCCAGGCGGAATCAGGTCTCTCGTACTTATCCCTGTGGTGCTTCCTGCTCCCTCCTTCCTCGAGGGAGGAACTCTTGCTCCTGCTTCTCCTTTATCGTGAAGAAGCCCTCAGTCTGTAGACACCCTAATCTGGGCTTCCAGATTACTTTACTTACGGTATTTGATTCCCCGGTGATGAAACGGATCAAGAATACCCTGGGAATGTCAAGTGTTTGAGCTTTCAGTGTTTGAAAAACCCTTAAACCCAACCTAACCTAAGCCACTTCCAAAAGCCAAAAACCTTACTAACCCGCGCCAGGGCGCATTTGTCTCGCGCCAGGGCGCAACCGTTGCGCGCCAAGGCGCACCGTCGCGCGACGGTCTGACTCCATCGCACGATGGTTGACCATCGCGCGCCAGACCCATTCCATCGCGCGCCAGGCCGCACCATCGCGCGATGCACTGACTCTCTCGCGCAAGAGTCCGCCTGGGTCAAAGTCAAAGATTTGACTGCTGACCCACGCGCGACAGCTGTCACACTCGCGCGATGGTCCCATTCCATCGCGCGATGGTCCTAACCAGTCACTTTCACCTTTTGCCAGACAGTTGGTTGCTTGCCTAGGGGTCTACAGGGCTATTTGAACCCCGTTTTTCTCCACAGGACAGTGGCAGTACAAGTTAACCTCTCCCATCACCTTTTCGCAAGCCTTCTCCACTAAGTTTTGGCCTTGGGCCTTGTTTGCCACCCTCCTACACCTTCCAAACCTCCTATAAATACCCCCCTTTTGTCTTTCATTAAAAAGGTAGAAAAAAGGTTAACAAAAAAATTGGCATTCAAAGGCTTACACCTCAAGAACAAAGCTTGTTCTTCCTCCTCCATCACTCAAATCCCCCTTTTCACCTCAACTCAACTCAAAGTTCAAACACTTTTCAAACCAAAAGCCGAAGGTATAGCTTACCTTTGTTTTACTCTCAGTTCTGATCTCTGAGGGGAACTGGCAGGGCCAAGGCTGGTAATCAATACCAGTCCTGGCCCTAAAGTCAGCAGAAATACAAGAATCCGTGTCAAGCACTCCCTCGCGCGGTGGACTCGCTCACTCGCGCGACTGTTCTCAGTTGCTCGCGACAGTCCACGTGGGGTTTGGGATGCTAGACATATTCTTGATTTTGTTATGTCTATGTTTATTACAGAGCAAGTTAGGCTTTAGCTCACTGTTTT
The DNA here is from genome assembly GCA_025413875.1 of Rhododendron molle. NCBI lineage: Eukaryota > Viridiplantae > Streptophyta > Magnoliopsida > Ericales > Ericaceae > Rhododendron > Rhododendron molle. Next base: position 24,235,583 of record CM046393.1, read on the forward strand.
GCATGTTAAAACTCTTAGCTTAGCTTTTATTGCTTATTTACTTTGTTGGAATGCTTCTGGGTTACTTCTGGACCTGTACCAGAGCTCAGAGCATGCAAAGCAGTTCCTGGAAGTCCAGTCAGGACACTCGCGCGAGGGACTCACTGTTTCGCGCGATGGTCCTCCTGAGTCCAGTAATTGCCCTTGCATGAGCAGCTTGGCCCTTGGCCTTTGTTTTGATACCCCCACTGTTTAGGAGTTGTATTTCAATTTGTTTAGCTCCTGTTTATAATAGTTTGTAATAATTATTTACTTTCAGTACCTATAAACTGCTTGGTTTGCCTCCTGGGTGTGCACTGGTCCTTCCAGAGCCCAGAAGGGGATAAAATTCAACCTGTGGTGAGACTTGAACACTCGCGCGAGGGAGTGGGTGTATCGCGCGATGGTCCTTTTTGCATGCACATAGATCCATGCGTGCAAAGGTGGCTGTCATGTGTGATACACCTATTCCATGAGCAGCTTGGTTTATTCTGATCAGGGGGTTAAGTTTTATCCCGTTTCATATTTGCCATTCATCCATGCCATATTCAATCACATCTTGCAAATCGTGTTACAGTTTTAAATCCCCGATTAACTGTTCCCCCGCCCTAATTGGCTTAAAATTGGTTAAAGAAGAAATCAAATCACAATGTATTTCAAAATGACTATGTAGAGACCGATCTCCGGATTGGGCGAGAGGGGTGCCTTAAAAACCTTCCCCTCTCGTAACCTGGCTCCCGAACCCAGATATGGTTATGACGGACTGGTTCCTTCACTTTTTCAAATCAAATAGCGCGGCAGGTGCTTCGAAATATGGTTCCTTGGGTGTCGGACCTTCAAACCCGAGTGGCGACTCTGTATTTTTGCGAGCGCCTGCTTCTCCGCTCGCGCTCCCTCGATTATGGGCCCTTGCTTCGGGAAACGAAATTCCCAAAGGCTTGCATCTTGGAATCCAGAAATTCCAGGGCATGCTGCCCACAGTGGCGACTCTGCTGGGGATAATCGAACCAATATTAATTCATACTTAGAGTTTAATACGCTTGCGAACAATTCATTAAAAGTCTGTCAAAACGGTGAGCTTCGCGCTGCCGAAGGTTGGAATGGTGATTTAACAAGACCCTGTGTCCGGCCAATCTAATCTGGGACTTTTTCGATTGTTCATTTGCTTAGTTTCCTCTAAAGATGGACTAAATAAAGTGAGCCGAGTTTGAAAAGGCATTTTGCGATTTTGTGATTCTTCTTCTTCTTAATCAATTTCTAGCATCTCATTTGCATCGATGTGGGATAAGCCTCGTTGGATCGTTTTGGCAATCCGGCACGGTTCTAGGGATCCCGAATGACCAACAACCTTCGGCGATGATGGGTCATGCTACCGTTTGATTGTTGCTCAGGATATCGCAAGCAACGGGAGGTATATCTGTGGCCCTAGTCCGAGGAACCCGTTACGAACCAAAACCGGCCTTTGCATATACAAAGCATTAGAACTCTCCAAACTAGGACAGGTACCTGCAGGGTAGGATCTACTTGCATCTAACCCCGTAACTGTCTACGTGTTACTGCTTTCCCTATCGCATGTACTGTACATATACTGTTTTGCATAGGAGCATGCTTAAGGCAGTTCTTTATTTCGAGTTTGTCGTACGCTGTCTAAGTCGTTGTTGGACCCGATGAGGAGTCGTTCATTCTGTCGAATGTTCGTTATCAATCGCAAAGTCCTTAGTTCAATGAGACTTTGAGAAATCAAAATTTGCTAAATCCTCGGCTCATGCCTAATTGAGGATTCAACCGACAAAAAGGAACAACAAAGTATTGATGCCGTGTCACTGGCGCCACCCAGGTTGAAGTGCGTTGTCACTATACACCACGTTGTTCAAGGTTAAGGTGCCACGTCATCAATGCTGAGTTGTTTCTAATTCAAAGTTGAATCTTCAAAAGGGACTAGACGAAGATTTAGTCTATTTTGACATCTTTTAGGATCTGTCGACCTACTCAAGGACACATCGCCGAAAAGAATTCTGAGGATTCTGGCAACGTCTGAAACTTGTGAGGCAAACTTGTCTCTGGAACTGTACATACATACATGTTGTTTTGCATAAAGAGCATGTTTTGGGCGGCTTCTAGGTTGTCTCTCGCTTTCGAGTCTGTCTTATGCTAATTTGGACGCTGCTAGACCCGATGAAGAGTCATGCATCTCGATGGTGCATGTTGTTATTTTTCAAGTCCCTAGATCAACGAGACTTTGGGAAATCAGACCTTATTAAATCCTTGGCTCATGCCCGATTGACGATTCAACCAAAAATAAGGAACCACAAAATGTTGATGTCGTGATATTTATGTCATTTTGGTTATCGTGCTAAGCACGTACACCGCCCGGCTAACGCGCGTTGTCGCTGAAGCCACCCCGGTAAAGGTGTCACGCCATCAATGCCGAGTAGTTCTAAGTTCAAAGTCGAATCTTCAAAAGGGACTAACCAAAGATTTAGTCTGTTTTGGCATCTCTTAGGATCAACTTGATCTTTCCAAAGGACACACCGTCGAAAAGAAATCTGAGGATTTTGGCAGCGTCTGAACATCATGAGACAGACTCGTCTCTAGTTGCAGAGTCTAGGGTTGACACCGACGATGACGTGTACGTTGCATTCCAATTGCTGCAGGAACACCACTGAGCTTTCACTTATTTTACTGTCTAGTTCATAGCCATTGCACCGAGCAAGAGAGTACCGAAAGGAAGAGCCAAACCTACTTGGGAACATCTTCAGAATCCAATTCGAAGACTTGTCAGGCTGGAAACTCAGTCAATTGCAACGGAGGCTTCTCCGAGTTCATTGTCGGTCGCCCTACAGTCGGGTTCGCCGTCGCTTTTGCAAAAAGCCACGCCGCCAACTTCCTCGTCTTCTGCATCAAGCACCTCCGAGACACAAGTCATGGCAGATCAACCGCTCAGTCTAGAGATCGTGCTCACAAACCTTCAAAACAGCATTACCACCATGCAGCAGAGGGCCATCCAGACCGATGCTAACATCACCCGTCTCAATGACCTTATCAACACTCGTCTTCCACCTCCACTCGAAGAGGAAGGCGAGGACGATGAGGACGACCAGGAGCAGCCTGTCATGGTCCCAGATCTGAATCACGAGGGGCGTCTCATTGTTCAGCCCAACCCTAGGGAGGTTCACGCACCTGTTGCAAAGCCAGATTCGACAGGTGGTAGGCCTGTTTTGAATCCTGATATGGTAGCTCTTATGGCTAAGATGGCTAAGCTAGAAGAGGCTGTCTCAAAATCTGGGAAGATTAGTGCGGGAGGGATTGATTTGGATCGTCTCTGCCTGTACCCTAATGCTAAACTGCCAGACAAATTCAAAATGCCTGACTTGGTCAAGTTCGATGGGAGCGGTGATCCCAAGACTCATCTCTATGGCTATCATGCTGCCATGAAGCTACTCAAAGTAGAAAGTGAGGCCATGTCTCAGCTCTTCCCTCAAACTCTCTCTGGGCCTGCCTTTCATTGGTTTCTATCGCTCGACATCTCCAAAAGAAGAACTTGGGAAGACATTAGGGCTGCCTTCATAGCTCAATACAACTACAACTCTCAGCTCAAGATGACTACTCAGGAGTTAGAATCCACGAAGATGGAAGCCAAAGAGTCCTTTGCGGATTTTGTTAAAAGGTGGAGAGCCAAAGCCGCTCTAATGACTGAGCGCCCGAGCGAGAGGGACCAACTCCGCATCATCTCCCGCAATCTCCAACCGGACTATGCTAGGCACCTGGTACTTGCTCAAGCGTCCGCCAACTTTGAAACCTTCTTCGACGCTGGCCTGGCCATCGAGGATGCGCTACAAAGTGGAATCTTGGCAAGAGGGGAGTCCTTTTCTTCCAATCCTCAGAAACCAAAGTCGAAGGCTTACTCTAGAAATAGTAGTGCACTGTTTGGCGGTAGCAATTACGCCAGCACGGCTACAAGTGGGGATAACGCTGCTGCTTCCCCTAATCATACAGCCGATGTCAATCAGGTTCAGAACGCCCAAAGCTACCGGGCCCGAACCCAACCTAGAAGTTTCTCTGTCTTTAAGGCATCTTTATCCACGGTGATGGAGAAACTCGTCAAGTCTGGGCATCTCAAACCTTTGACCCCAACTTCCCCACCCAAAGTCCTTCCAGCCAGCTATAATGCCAACCATTTCTGTGCCTTCCATCAAATGCCTGGCCATCTCACGGATGACTGCCTGCGTGTCCAACACGAGATATAAGATCTAATTGATCATGGCACATTTCAAGTTCCGCCAAAGCCCAACGTCATTTCCAACCCCTTGCCTCAACACGGGTCTGACCCTCTGGTTGGTCAGAAAACTATCAACTCTACGCAAATCAACTCGAACTCCAAGCCGGCTACATCCATCCCGTCCGAGCCTGAGGACAGCCTATTGGCCGCTGTTTGTGCAACCGAAATTTTCACTGCTGACATCTAGATTGACGGTGATGAGGGGCTTGCAAATGAGAAGACCGACTGGCTGAGGTCCATTGTTCAAAGGAGCATCGAGTAGGTTTGGTCGATAAGCCAAAGGAGGCCGAAGTGCTGTTGCTTGGGCCTGACGCCCGCTGGATCCTACCTCTTTTGTAAAAGCTATGGGTAGCTTTTTAAATATTGCGTTTTCAAAACCGCGTCTAGTTTGCATTGGCGATATGTCTGAGTCTAACACAGAGACTTTTGCGTTTGTCTAAAGTCTAGCTCTGAGTCGGAGTTCGTGCTTCTTGGCCCTCCACGTCATAGCTTTTGTTTCAAGTCTTGAGTCTGCTGTACTTGGCAAACCCCGTGGGTTTTTATGATATGCTTTATCTTGCTTCTAAGTACTTCGCTGGCTTTTATATAAACTGTGTCAACCCTGACGGCGAAGGGATAGATTCGATGGGATCATCCCCAAGGAAATGTGTTCCCTCGCCGAAAGGGAAGACAAAAGGCATGCTTAGCCTGATAAAGGAAGAAGTAATTTTAATAAACTTGAAAGACAAGTATAACCTCCCGAAAGGTTCAAGGTTGGTCCAAGCGCCGCCCCCAGAGGAGCATTGTGCCCAGTCAGACAGGCTCGAAGAATTCATCGACGTCTTGGCGTGGTTTCATCAAGTCACGCTTCGCATTGATCCTGAGATAAAGAAGCATCAGATCCCCTGTTATCGGGTGCCAATCCAGAAAACAGAAGCAGAAGGATTTCGGGCCTCGTACCGTGTTCAATAGCAGCAACAGTGGCGTTCCGCCAAGTACAAGTGAGATAGTGTACAAAATGGCCCGGAGTAGGGTATTCCAATCAAAGTACTTTTGACCTTGCGTCATCAAAGCCATTTTATCTAGGGCTGCAACCAAAGATCGTCGACCTCGACAGCAACAATTTCAAAACCTTGGTCAACCTGGATCAATTCAAAAGTAACTTTTCCCTGAGAGAAGCTCGTTGGGCTGAAAACCCCAAGGGTGGGCAGTTCCAAGCAAAAGTTAGAGCAGCCTGCTAGACCAAAAACCTATGAAGGGGGTTTAGGCAAAAATTAATAGGCACTATTTGAAAGCTCGCTAGACCGAAGACCCGAATGGGCGGTACTAGGCAAAAGTTGGAGCGCAAAAGGAGAGGTAAACACACGAGTGAACCTAAGCCTGAACTACGTTTTGACCTGATTCCCCAAAGTGGGATACGTAGGCAGTTTCTCATTGAGACTCGGTCACAAGCTATCAAATTAGGTCCATGGTTGACACTTTGGTACACATCAAAGGTCGAAGAGGATTGAAGATCAGATCAAGCTGCGTTGGAGGAACCAGAATGGGGAAAACCTTTGTCTTTCAATTTTATTGTAAAACTGCTATTTCTATTTACGGGCTGAGCATAAGTCTTAAAATATTTGAAGCATCAAAAACAGAACGAAATGCTAGAAGCCTAATGGCTCACAGTTTATTCTAAGTTCAGCGAGGTCTGGTATGAGCAGCTGTAGCCTCGCTTGTTAGCTTATAGCCACGCGCGTTTGTTCAAAGTGATTCGCGTTGGTTTCAGTCCTGTGCGCGCTCTTTCATTTCCACCAGTAGCCTGCTACTGCCCTCGAATGTCGTTCCAAGGGCTTTTGCCAAGTCTTGTCATACCATGCAAGTCATATGGACTTAATGTGACTGCACGGGGGTGTCGGTTTCAGTCCGGGCCTATACGAGTCATCATCTGCGTCTTATGTCTGTCTTTGCGACATTTTTCTAGTTTTCAATCAATTGTCATGACGAGATGCATTTCTCGGTTCTGTTTGTTCGTGCAGGTCATTGTACATCTGTTTGACCTTTCGTAAGTGTTAGTTTCACCTGTCTAAGGAATGTTGTGAGTTTTGGCCCCTTAATGCCCAAAATTTCATTATGTTCTGTGTGCCTAAGGGTTCGCATTGTACCCTGAGGCTCTTTCCCCCTTTTCATTCGAGCTAGGCAAGTCTGTACATATGTGCGCAGTTTTGTGTGTCAATTCAGGTCACTTGTCAATGCAAGTTAGATATTAGCGGCTAGAAAACGCAATTGTTGCATTGCTACCCAAGCTCCTATAATCCACAAGCTGTGGAATCTCATGAACAGCAAGGGCACGTCAGCCCAAGGCCAAGCAAAGCATATCTATTTGGCACGTCTGCCTAAGCATCGAAGAGAGGGCACGCAAGCCCAAATCCGTCAACTGGGGCATGTCAGCCCGTTCAATGCCTCTCTATCTGGGTGCACATCTCAGAAGTAACATACAGTACAATAATGAGGCTCAGTGGTAGTCCTTAGGCGTCGTTGTCCTCCTAGGAGCCGCCCTTAGATTGCATCTGCATTTTCAATTTCGTATACATCATTGCATATTGTGTATATTAAATGTTGCAAGCAGGAAGATGGCTAGCATGGTTGCCGTCATACAAGTTTGGTTTGCCGAAGGATGCGATGCAATCTCCTGCGGTTTTGTTATCCTTGGTTAGTGGATGCAATGGAAATCTCCCTAACTCTCGATTTGGTTTGCCGAAGGATGCGATGCAATCTCCTGCGGTTTTGTTATCGTTGGTTAACGGATGCGATGGAAATCTCCCTAACTCTCGATTTGGTTTGCCGAAGGATGCGATGCAATCTCCTGCGGTCTTGTTCTCGTTGGTTAGTGGATGCGATGGAAATCTCCCTAACTCTCGATTTGTTTGCCGAAGGATGCGATGCGATCTCCTGCGATTTTGTTATCATTGGTCAGCGGATGCGATGGAAATCTCTCCTGTCCAATTCTCGATTTGTAAACCAAAGGATGCTATCCTGCGGAGCCGTTTCAACGACAGCCAGTCCTGTCAAAGTTCCCCAGTGGTTTGATCAATCAGCACATTGATCTTCCCGTCCGCATTCATGACAGCTGGTCCTGTCAGAGTTCCCTAGCGGTTTGATCAATTAGCACCTTGATCTTTCCGTCCGCCTTCACGGCAGCCAGTCCTGTCAAATTCATCAAACAGCAATCAACACATCATCCAGTCCACAACGACAATCAGATATCGTCCAATGGTCCGTTCATCAGCAACTGATTGTTCCCCAGGAGAGTCCGTCTTGGCCTGTCCTGAACGACAATCACCCTCAGTCTAGCCGCAAGTGCATCTTCTAGCAGGCTTATTGCTCTGTCTCGGATGGTCTTTGATAAGGAGATTGGCTCTGATTCCCAACAGATGGAATTTAACCTGCCTGACCTACCGGTGTTTGTTGGAATACTTTGTGCCGAGGATAGCTTGATCCCCGGCAACGATGGCCTGTCCCGTCCAAATTTGCAGCGAGCGATAGCCTGTCCTGTCCAAATTCGATCAACAAGCGGCGATACAATCGTCCACTTCTACTTCCATCCCTGGCAATGGATCACACGTCCATTCCACCAATCAGGTTCTGTAAGTATGTTTGTCTACTTTACTATGTTCTGCTCTGGATTACCTTGAGGGGTGTCTAGAATTCTTTGACGTTACTTGTACCAAGTCAATGGTGCTTCAAGTGCCGTCAAAGAGGGGCTACTGTAGACACCCCAATCTGGGCTTCCAGATTACTTTACTTACGGTATTTGATTCCCCGGTGATGAAACGGATCAAGAACACCCTGGGAATGTCAAGTGTTTGAGCTTTGAGTGTTTGAAAAACCCTTAAACCCTACCTAACCTAAGCCACTTCCAAAAGCCAAAAACCTTACTAACCCGCGCCAAGGCGCATTCGTCTCGCGCCAGGGCGCACCACCGCGCGATGCACTGAATCTCTCGCGCAAGAGTCCGCCTGGGTCAAAGTCAAAGATTTGAAAGTTGACCCACGCGCGACAGCTGTCACACTCGCGCGATGGTCCCATTCCATCGCACGATGGTCTTAACCAGTCACTTTCACCTTTTGCCAGCCAGTTGGTTGCTTGCCTAGGGGTCTACAGGGCTATTTGAACCCCGTTTTTCTCCACAGGACAGTGGCAGTACAGGTTGACCTCTCCCATCACCTTTTGGCAAGCCTTCTCCACTAAGTTTTGGCCTTGGGCCTTGTTTGCCACCCTCCTACACCTTCCAAACCTCCTATAAATACCCCCCTTTGGTCTTTCATTAAAAAGGTACAAAAAAGGTTAACAAAAAAATTGGCATTCAAAGGCTTACACCTCAAGAACAAAGCTTGTTCTTCCTCCTCCATCACTCAAATCCCCCTTTTCACCTCAACTCAACTCAAAGTTCAAACACTTTTCAAACCAAAAGCCGAAGGTATAGCTTACCTTTGTTTTGCTCTCTGTTCTGATCTCTGAGGGGAACCGGCAGGGCCAAGGCTGGTAATCAATACCAGTCCTGGCCCGAAAGTTAGCAGAAATACAAGAATCCGTGTCAAGCACTCCCTCGCGCGATGGACTCGCTCACTCACGCGACTGTTCTCAGTTGCTCGCAACAGTCCACGTGGGGTTTGGGATGCTGGACATATTCTTGATTTTGTTATGTCTATGTTTATTACAGAGCATGTTAGGCTTTAGCTCACTGTTTTGCATGTTAAAACTCTTAGCTTAGCTTTTATTGCTTATTTACTTTGTTGGAATGCTTCTGGGTTACTTCTGGACCTGTACCAGAGCTCAGAGCATGCAAAGCAGTTCCTGGAAGTCCAGTCAGGACACTCGCGCGAGGGACTCACTGTCTCGCGCGATGGTCCTCCTAAGTCTAGTAACTGCCCTTGCATGAGCAGCTTGGCCCTTGGCCTTTGTTTTGATACCCCCAGTGTTTAGGGGTTGTATTTCAATTTGTTTAGCTCCTATTTATAATAATTTGTAATAATTATTTACTTTCAGTACCTATAAACTGCTTGGTTTGCCTCCTGGGTGTGCACTGGTCCTTCCAGAGCCCAGAAGGGGATAAAATTCAACCTGTGGTGAGACTTGAACACTCGCGCGAGGGAGTGGGTGTATCGCGCGATGGTCCTTTTTGCATGCACGTAGATCCATGCATGCAAAGGTGGCTGTCATGTGTGATACACCTTATCCATGAGCAGCTTGGTTTATTCTGATCAAGGGGTTAAGTTTTATACCGTTTCATATTTGCCATTCATCCATGCCATATTCAATCACATCTTGCAAATCGTGTTACAGTTTTAAATCCCCAATTAACTGTTCCCCCGCCCTAATTGGCTTAAAATTGGTTAAAGAAGAAATCAAATCACAATGTATTTCAAAATGCCTATGTAGAGACCGATCTCCGGATTGGGCGAGAGGGGTGCCTTAAAAACCTTCCCCTCTAGTAACCTGGCTCCCGAACCCAGATATGGTTATGACGGACTGGTTCCTTCACTTTTTCAAATCAAATAGCGCGGCAGGTGCTTCGAAATACGGTTCCTTGGGTGTCGGACCTTCAAACCCGAGTGGCGACTCTGTATTTTTGCGAGCGCCTGCTTCTCCACTCGCGCTCCCTCTATTATGGGCCCTTGCTTCGGGAAACGAAATTCCCGAAGGCTTGCATCTTGGAATCCGAAAATTCCAGGGCATGCTGCCCACACAGTCATTTCGAGGTGAGACTCCTGCTCCTCCTTTTTCGTGAAGAAGCTCTCTTGTACTCCACCACAGCTAGCTTTTCTCCTCTGGAGTTTCTTCGTGAGAGTCCAGAATCCTCCGGATGTTCTCGTATCCGTTGCAATTGTCTAATCTCGTACTCTCGTTTCTTAATCAAACGAGCATACTCCTCTATTTCCTGCCTCTTCTTGTCCAGGATATCCTCCTTGCTGTGCACGCTTTTTGAACGTGCGGCTGATTCTCTCCCATGGCGGGACTTACTCCTTCTCATGGACTCCGTGGCCGTCCGTTCATCTTTGTTTTTGGAATCGCCATGGACAATCGGGGGGTGGTCCTTGCTCATGGTCCTGCTTACACGCCCTCCGTCGGGCTTTCTCGGAGGGTCGGGTGGGGATTTGTCACCTCCCCCACCCAGCTGATTGTTTGGATCTAGCGGGGTTCTTGGATCTTCTTACACCATGGTCGCTTTTTCTAAGGGATCTCTTTCGTTTCCCACAGACGGCGCCAATTGTAAGTGCAGAAAAACAAAAGAGCCTTTGAATCACACCAAATCGTAACGGCTACTTTGCACCCCTCGCCGGAACCCTAGGACACCGCCGGAGTCAAACCTGTAAAACAGACAAAGGGTGAGCGCACCTTTACCTTCTTGTGGCAAAGGCCCTCCGATGCCAAAGTTAGTGTCTCGTACTAGTCAAAAAACCCTAATTCTCAGTAGGTATTGGAATATATAGCCAAGAATTGCGTACCTTTACCTCTAGGTTTACCTTATATTTATAGATCCATTTATGCTTGCTATCCAAGCCATCTCGTTGCCCAAGGTTTCCTTTCTCGTATGAGGAACCCAGAATATCAGGGATTCTCGTTCCCTTAACTGCATGTTACCTTATAGACCATTTAGGAATTCTTCCTATAACTGGCCGTTCACCCCATTCCTGTTGGGTATCTTCTCCAGATATTGTTTCCTTACTGGGTATTTGCCACTTCTGGACCCCTCTGGAGCGTCTTCTGGCATCTCTTCCAGAACGCTGCTCCTGTTCGGGCCTCTCGTTGCCGAACAGACTATCTGGACCAATGACCTCTCATATCATTGGTCCTTTTACCATGCGACTGGTCCAACAACTTCCCTTGCTCTTTGGACCATACCCCTGCTTGGGTATCTTGGACCTGGGACCTCCCATGTCTCCGGTCCTTATTGCCGTTCACCGTACTGCACGGCGGATGCTCCGACTATATTTACCCTGGGCCCCACGTACCACGTGTTCGGGACACTTTCTGTACCTGTTCGGGATTACCTCCCTACAACACTCAAAGCTTCCGGGCCTGAACCCAACCTTGGAGTTTCTATGTTTTCGAGGCATCTCTACCCACAGTGATGGAAAAACTTGCCTCAAACCTTTGACCCCAACTTCCGCACCCAAAGTCCTACCTGCCGGTTACCATCCTAACCTTTTCTGTACCTTCCACCAAATGCCTGGCCATCCTACTGACAAGTGTTATCGTCTTCAACATAAGATTCAAGATCTCATTGACGATGGTACTCTTCAAACTCCACCCTCATCTAAGCCCAATGTCATCTCTAACTCCCTGCCTCAACACAATTCCAACCCATTTGGTAGCTAGATATCCCTTATCTCCACTCAAATCAACCCTAACTCCACCATATTCAACCCTAGCCACTATATCATCCCCGAAAATTAACCCAAACCCATCATATCAACCCCGTCCAAACCAGAGGTTAACATGATGGCCGTAGGTTGGACAATCGAGGTTTCACTGCCGACATCTGGATTGACAGTGATGAGGGGCTTGCAAAGAGGGGATCCTAGAGGAAGCTTAATCAATCAAAGGAGAATGCAGACTAGTTGAGGTCTTTCACTCATGAGACCTTGGAGCTATTGTTCAAGGAATTCTCTCAAGTAGGTTTGGTCGAAGATGCTAAGGAGGTCGATGTGCTGTTGCTTGGGCCTAACACCCGCAGGATCCTGCCTTTTTTGTGGAAGTTACGGGTAGCTTTTTAAATTTTGCATTTTCAAAACCGCGTCTAGTTTGCATTGGCGATATGTCTGAGTTTGACACGGAGTCTTTTGCGTTTGTCTAAGTCTAGCAATAAGTCAGAAGTTGTGCCTCTTGGCTCTCCATGTCGTAGCTTTCATTTCAAGTTTTGAGTTAGTTGTACTTGGCAAATCTCGATGGTTTTTATGATATGCTTTATCTTGCTTCTAAGTACTTCACTGGCTTTTATATAAACTGTATCGACCCTGACAACAAAGGGATAGATTTCGATGGGATCATCCCAAGGAAATGTGTTCCCTCGCCAAAAGGAAAGATAAAAGGCAAGCTCAGCCTATTAAAAGAAGAAGTAGTTTCAATAAACTTGAAAGATGAGTTAGACCTCCAGATGGTTCAAAATTGGTTCAACGCTGTCCCCAAAGGAGCATTGTGCCAGGTCAGATAGGCTCGAAGAGTTCATCAATGTCTTGGTGTGGTCTCATCAAGTCACGCCTCATGTTGATCCTGAGATAAAGAAGGGTCAAATCCCCTGCTACAAAATGTCAAGCTCAGAAGGCTGCAGGCCTTGTACCATGTTCAAAGCAGCGGCAGCGATGTTCCGCCAGGCACAAATGAGAAAGTATACAAAATGGCCCAGAGCAAAGCATGTCAACTGAAGCAATCTTGACCCTACGTCATCAAAGCCACTTTATCTCAGGCTGCGACCAAAGATCATCGACCTCAACGGCAACAAATTCAATACTTGGGTTAACCTGGATCAATTCAAAAGGTGATTTTCCCTGAGAGAAGCTTGTTTGGCTGAAAACCCCAAGGGGGGGCAGTTCCAAGCAAAAGTTAGAGCAGCCTGCTAGACCAAAAACCTATGAAGGCAGTTTAGGCAAAAATGATTAGGCAATTGTTGAAAGCAAGCTTAACCGAAAACCTATGAAGGGGGTCTAGGCAAAAGTAAATAGGCAATATTTGAAAGCTCGCTAGAACAAAAACCAAAATGGGCAGTACTAGGCAAAAGTTAAAGCGTAAAATGAAAGGTAAATACTCGAGAGTAACCCTTAGCCTGAACTACGTTTTGACCTGATTCCCCAGAATGGGATACATAGGCAGTTTCTCCTCGAGACTCGATCATAATCTATCAATTGGATCCATAGTTGACATTTTGGTACACGCCAAGGGTCGAGAAGGGTCAAGTACAAGACAAGCTTCATTGGAGAATCAAAAGGGGGAAACGTTTCATCTTTTAGTTTTATTGCAAACTACCTCTTCAATTTACAAGCTGAGCATAAAGCCTTAAAAATAATAGACGCATCAAAAACAAAACGAAATGCTTGCGAGGCCTAACGGCTCACAGTTTATTCTAAGTTTAGCGAAGTCTGGTGTAAGCAGTTGCAGTAGACTTGTATTCACGCGCGCTAGTTTGAGGTTCACACGCGCGCTTATTCAAAGTTATGCGCGTTGGTCTCAAACCTGTGCACGCTTCTTCAATTTCAGTAGTAGTTAGCTTTTGCATCCAACTTATCATTTTTTCATCTCAAGTTCAAAGCACCTCGAATGTCGTTCAAGGGGCTTTTGCCAAGTTTTGTCATGTCGTGCAGGTACACAGGGGTGTCGATTTCAGTTCGGGCCTATATGTGTCATCATTTGCATCTTATATCCGTCTTTGTGGTATTTTTTTAGTTTTCAATCCATTGTCGTCGAGATGTTTTTCTCAGTTCTGTTTGTTCATACAAGTTTTTGTATCTATCTTTGACCTTGCAAGTGTCAGTTTCACCTGTTTAGGGATATTGTGAGTTTTGGCATGTTAATGCCCAAAATTTTATTATTTTCCATGTGTCTAAGAGTCTGTGGCGTATTCGGGAGCTCTTTCTCCCTTTTAATCGAGCTAGGCAAATTTGTACATGTGCACATGTCTGTTTGTCAATTTAGTCTGCTTGTCAATGCAAATTGGATATTAGTGGTTAGTGTTTGCATTCTCTTAAACACTTGCAATCGGAATCAATAAATTGGAAAATTCAATTTTTACATTGCTACCCTAACCTCTGTAATCCACAAGCAGTGGAATCTCGTGAGCGGCAAGGGCATGTCGGCCCAAAGCCAAACAAAGCATATATATGGGACACATCCGCCTAAGCATCAAAGAAGGGGCATGCAGGCCCCATGCCACTTCTAAAAGTCAACAAGGGGCATGCTGGCCCACTCAACGTCGATCTATCTAGGTGCGCATCTCAAAAGCAAAAGACAGTAAAATAATGGGGCTCAGTGGTACCCCTTAGGCATAGTTGTCGTCCTAGGAGCCGCCCTTAGCTTGTGTCTGCATTTTCAATTTGTGCATTCAAATAGTATACATCATTGCATATTGTGTATATCAAATGTTAAAAGAAGGAAAAGTCTGCCAAGTATCAAAAGCAAGACAGTAGCCAGTTTGTGGGAGTTATGCCCGAGTGGTTACCATTATCTCTTTGTTTGCCGACGGATGCGATTGAAAAATCTCCTATGGTATCGTTATCGTTTGTTTAGCGGAGGCAATGGAAATCTCCCTAACTCTTTATTTGTTTGCCGAAGGATGCGATGTAATCTCCTGCAATTTTGTTTCAATTTGTTTAGCAAAGGCAATGGAAATCTCCCTAATCTCGGGTTGCAAACCAAAGGATACTATCCTGCTGAGCCGATGTGGTTTGTTAGCGGAGGCAATGGAAATCTCCCTAATCTTGGTTTGTTAACCAATGGATGCGATCCTACAGAGCCGGAAGTTGTTTGTTCACGAAGGAGTTATAAGTCTCCCTCATCCTCAATTTATTTGCCAAAGGATGCGATGCAATTTTCTACGGAACCAATTCAACTACGATCAGCCATATCATCTATCTCAATCAATCACCGATGATCAGGCATATCATCAACGACAATCAGCCATATCGTCCGCCTCAACCATTCACCGATGATCAGGCTCTCAGGGCTCTGAGCCTCATACCATGTTCAAAGCAGCAGCAAC
This sequence comes from Rhododendron molle, assembly GCA_025413875.1. Classification (NCBI taxonomy): domain Eukaryota; kingdom Viridiplantae; phylum Streptophyta; class Magnoliopsida; order Ericales; family Ericaceae; genus Rhododendron; species Rhododendron molle. The sequence continues at coordinate 24,250,597 of CM046393.1, forward strand.
GGCTTTCCATCAAGTACAAATCAGAAAGTGTAACGACCCTGATTTTTGGTCAATAAAAATTTCGCTAAAAATTTGAATTTTATTTTAATACTTGGATTTCATTTTAACATCCAAAAATCGGTCGTTATCGACTTATAAAATTTTGTTATTTTATTTGAAAATTCTTTATTTATTTTTTTTATCCCTTTTTGCGATTAATAATCCGTCATAATTAGGTTTATGACTTAGGAGATTGGAATTCATCGCCCGGGCATTAAGGTCATTTTCTAAAGACGAGTATGCCTATTAAGACCTTGGTATAGTTACTTGGTAATTGTAGAAAATCCTAGAATTTATTTTCTCGGCTGGAAATCCTGCATGGCAACTGATTAGTTAGCAAACCCTAACTACCATATGGCATAGTTGCATTTCCCCTAACATAGAGCGTTGCATCGATGCCAAAATGGTTAATGTTTAGTCCTTGCCTTGACCGTTAACTTGACTGCCTTGCTTTGGCTTGGCTAGACCTGCCTCGACCGTTGACTTAACTGCCTTGCCTTGGCGTCGGCTCGCTGTCGGGCCTGCCTTGCCTTGGCGTCGGCTCGCTGTCGCGCCAGCCTTGCCTTGGCGTCGGCTCGCTGACAAGCCTGCCTTGCCTTGCCTTGGCGTCGGGTCGCTGTCGGGTCTGCCTCGCCTAGGCGTCGGGTCACTGCCAGGTTGCTCTGCCTTGGCTGCCATCAGGTTCTGCCTTGGCGTCGGGTCGCGCTGCCTTGGCTGCCATCGGGTTCTGCCTACTTTGCTCGCCTTGCCTTGGCTATGTGGCCACTACTTGGCTACCAGGCCGCCGCCACTGCTTGGCTACCAGGCTACCTTGGCCTTTGTTGTACCGGATCGCTGGCCACCGGCAGCCTTTGCAGCTGCAGTCGCCTTGGCCACTATTTGTTGGCCACTGGTTGCTGCCCAGCTGCAGCTCTGGATCGCCTTAGCCTACTATTTGGCCACTAAGTCGCTTTGGCCACCGCCTTTGTTTGGCCACCAGTCGCTTTGGCCACCGCTTTGCCACTAAGTCGCCTTGGCCTTTGTTTGTACCAAACTTTGTGCCACCGCCTTTGTTTGGCCACCAGTCGCTGGCCACCGCTTGACCACCGCTTTGCCACCAGGCTGCCTTGGCCACTGTTTGGCCACCGGGCTGCTTTGGCCACCGCTTGGCCACTGCCTTGCCACCAGGCTGCCTTGGCCACGCTCACGCCTTGCCTTGGCGTTTGACCTAGGATAATATTTATCCGTTGGACGATAGATGCTAGGGTAATCTTTACCCATTAGTCAATAGGTAAACCTTGGTTAATCTCCCTAAGTACGAGATTAGATTAGTTTAGTGCTTAATTGCAAAGTATTATACTTTTGGTATTAACCATTGGATAATAACCGTTAGGAGTTTTATTAACCATTGGACGATAGACTAGAATCCTAGCCATTATTACCCATTGGTTATTAACCATTAGAGAATAATAGTTTAGTCTTGACAATCATGTACTTGTTTGATTTAAAAATTAGACTTGGCCATGTGTGTTATTTGATTAAAATACAATTAGTACATTAGGTTAGTATTATTATACATAGTACTTTGAAAGTAGTAGAATACTATATTAGATATTAGCCCTAGGTCATATCTAGTATAGATATTGTGTAAGTACATGTATATATATATATGTATGTATGTACTTGTTGTATATATATATTATATTGTATATAGCATGTGTATTATTATATATTTTATTTAGAAAATCTAATTTACTTGAAAACTTAGATTTTATTAAAAACCCATAGTACATATATATATATATATTAGTATATAGGTAGTCTTTCATAGTACATACAAGTGGGAGAGAGAGAGAGAGAGAGAAAAGCCGAGAGAGAGAGAGAGAACCCGAGAGAGAGAGAGAGAGAGAATGAAAAGAGAGAGAGAGATGTGATGTATTGCTTGATTTTTGTCTATCAAATCCTAGATACATGTATATGTTAGTACTTGTACTAAGTGAAAGAAGTAGAAAGGAGAAGATGGGAGAGAGATTTGAGGTACAAATCTCTTACAAAGTCAAACCCTTCTTGTCTTTATATATATATATATATGGTTATATATCTATGTACATAGTACAATGTACCAAGAGGAGAGAGAGAGAGAGAGAGAGGAGGAGAGAGAGGCCGAGAGAGAAAGATTGAGAGAAAGAGAGATTCGGATGGAGAGAGAGGGAGAGAGTGATGTGTGTGCAAGTGGTTGACATGCTTTGGTCATCCTTGTCCTAGTTGTGTATACTTTCAAGTGAAAGCATAACCAATGCCATCCAATCTTGTCCTTCTTTGTACAAACCCTAATTTTATACTTGAAACAAATCCACTTGCTTGGCCAATCTTCCAAAATCCAATCCAAAGGACACACCCTAGCCTTGCATGCCTAGGTTTGTAGGTTATTTCTTGCAAGCAAACTTGATTTGCTTGAATAAAAAATTGGAGGAAAGAGGGAGAAAGGGCAGCCGGCCAAAGAGAGGGAGGGAGAGCCCATTGGCCTATAAATAGGACCTCACACTTCTCATTCAACTCACACCTCTTCATTCTCCAAGTTCTCTCCTTGAAAGCATAAGAATTCTTAGTGTTCTTGAGTAGTTCTAGCTTGTTCTTGAGCTTTCTTTCCATCTCCGCCACTAAACCACCATACGACCACCTAAAGTAGTAGTAGTATAGGTTACGATCTAGTTTCGAGAGAAACCTTTCTCTTTCGAAGCTATCGGAAGCTTATCATAAGCCGTTACTCCGTTCGTTTGCCAACTTTCTTTCCGTCGATTTTTTCGTAGTCTTCCTACCGCCAAGAAGAAAGGTAGAATCTTCTTATACCCCTACCCTACGTATATCGTATGATATGAGCGTGAGTAAGAATATGTAATACTTGGCTAGTTGATCGCATGATGTTGTTTGACGTAGAATTCTTTGAAGTATATGAGCATGATAATGTAGTTGTGATAATTAGCTTGTAGAACTTTCTTACTAAAAGTACGTAGTTTACTTTGATCTTGAGAATAATCGAATGCATGGTTTATAGAATCTCCCCAACTTGATTAACTCGTCAATAAACATATGTGGTTACGATTCGTAAAAAAAAAAAAACAAAATGTTGTTTCAAAACAAAGTATTTGTATTTTGACCTTTTCAAGGATTGTGAACTTGATTGCATGATGGCTTACCTTACTTGTGGTTGCAAACAAGCATGATTAAATAGAGTTGGATGATCTTGCTAGATTACTTTAAAGTGATTCGTCCCGCCACGGAGTCTATGCATGATTACGAGACACGAGAACCAAAAAGTAGAAACATGACACTTAGGGAGTGGTTGATATGGATAAAAAGGATTTTTGAAACTACATAATGGCCGGACTTGGTAGCCTTATGTGAGTTGTGAAAACCCGCAAGGTGGCCGGACTTGGTAGCCCTTTGTGTGGACTTGCGAAAACCGCAATGAGGCCGGACTTGGTAGCCCATTGTGTAGATTGCTAATGGAGCCGGACGTGGTAGCTTCATTGGTAATTGGGCTTGGTTATCCGCGGAGAGGAGCCAATGCAAGATTTTATAACGTGGCCGGACTTGGTAGCCCGTTGAATGAGAAATGATTTTTGAAATGAAATGGTGACACAGTACGATGAGTCGCGTAGGAGAAACCAAGAAAGGCATGACACCAACGTAAGCAAGATAGTGAATGCGGATGTATCATTGTTAATTATGTTGTTTAATGAGCATGTGTAATTATTTATATGACTCTTTGTTGTAAGTTATGGGTTAGCGGGTTGGATTATTCTATTGAGCTTCTGTAGCTCACGGTGTTACCTTTTGGTGACCCTGACATATTATACTTGAGCGACGCTGGTATAATGTGTCGACCTCATAGATGACCAAGGGAACAGTACACCTTGGAGGCCTTTGGAGCCGAGGAGCTTACAAGGATGGAGGAAGAGGCGGAGCAGTAGTTAACCTTAGATTATCCCCTCTTTTGAATAAAAGTACTCTTGTGAGACATATGTTGTAATAATGAGCTAGAGTCTCCTTAATTTATTCAATAAAAATGTTTATTTAACGTACCCAAAACTCGGGGCGTTACACATATCCTTTGTTTCCATTCATCAACGGCGATCATCCATGTCGTCCGTTCCATTGATCAACGACGATCAGAATATCGTCCGCGTTCACCCCGATCAACGGCGATCAGAATATTGTCCGCATTCACTCCCTCAACGGGGATCAGAATATCGTCCATTCAATCCACAACGACGATCAAAATATTGTCTGATGGTCTGTTCATCCGCAACTAATTGTTCCCCAGGAGACTCTGCCTTGGCCAATTCCGAACAACCACCTTCAATCTAGCCGCAAACGCATCTTCCAGTAGCATTATTGCTCTATCTCGGATGGTCTTTGATAAGGAGATGGGCTTTGATTCCCAACAAATGGAATTCAACCTACCTGACATGACCTACCTGTGTTTGTTGGAATGCTTTGTGTCGAGGATAGCTTGATCCCCAACAATGACAGCGTGCCCCGTCTAAATCTGCCAATGACAGCCGATCCTATCCCAAATTCAACCAACAAGCGGCGATTCACTCGTCCACTTCTACTTCCATCCTCAGCAATGGACCGTCCGTCCATTTCTCCAATCAGGTTCCTTAAGTTTACTTGTCTATGTTGCTAGTATTCTCTACTCTGGATTGCCTTGAGGGGTGTCTAGAAATCTTTGACGTTACTTGTACCAAGTCGATGGTGCTTCAAGTGCCGTCAAAGAGGGGCTACTGTAGACACCCCAATCTGGACGTCCAAATTAGTTTACTTTCAGTTTCTGATTCCCCGATGATGAATCGAATCAAGAGCACCCCGAGAATGTCGAGTGTTTGATACCCTTTTGAACCTTTGAACCTAGCCAAAGCCTTTCAAAACCCCTAAAACCCTATTAGCACACGTTGGTTGAGACCCAGCGTGCGCGGGTAAAAGTGCCAGGTGTTGGTCAGATGGTTAGGTTTGACCGTGGACCAACTCTGGATGGCTTGGACTCGCGCGTGCATGTCCTTGACTCGCGCGCTCTGGTCAGCGTCTGGTCAAACTTGCTTTATTTAGCATGCAGAAGTCATGATAAGTGGAGTACAGTGCAGTGGAAGCTTCCATTTTGCCGAAAAAGTAGTATCCAAACAAGAGGTGTCCACATCCCACCCATCTCCCACCAACCTTTTCTAAAGGTGGAAACTTAGCCACCAACACACTCAAACCAGCCCTTGTTGGCTGGTTTTTCCACTATGTTCACCACCAACCTTCCCCTATAAATACCCCCTTATGCTTCCATTTAAAGGGTAGAAAAAAAAAAAGGGTTACAACATACATCCATCCAACACACTACCATCCATTCAGTCCTCAAGCTCAAAAGCCCACACACCATTCAAACTCAAAAATCAAAGGTATAACACCTTTATTCTGCTCTCTGTTCTGATCGCTGAGGGGGGCTGGTAGAGTCAAGGCCAGTAATCAATACCAGTCCTAGCCCTAAAGCTATCTTGGTTTCAAAAATCGTAGTGGTAAGAACCAGCGAGTGTCGATCACTTGCTCGCGCGTGCCACTCCGTGGCTGCGCATGCGTGGGGATTGGTGTCTTACTCTTTTACGTCTTTACATTTCTATACATCACTGTAAACATGCTAGCAACTAGTTTACAGCTTTCTTAGTTAAAACTGTTAGTTTCATTTCAAGATGCATATCAAACTGCTTGGATGTGCCCTCTGGTTGAGCACTAGTTCTTCTTGAGCCCAGAGTAGGATAAAAACAGAGGCTGTGAGAAAAGCAAACCCCTGCGCGCGTGTTGTCTATTGGCGGGCGCAGGTTGGAACTGCGTGTAGTGGCTTCGGTCAATGCAGGCAAGTTCCTTCCTGTGCACATCAAATTTTGAACAGTGCACTGGGTTTGCTGTTCTGAACAGAACCTGGTTTTATCCTATTTATTGTTTTCGCTTTCATGCCATCTATCACATCCTGCAAATTATTACAGTCTTAATCCCGTTAAGCTATTCCCCGCCCTAACTGGCTAAAAATCGATTAATAAAAGAAGAATCCCAATATTTTCAAAATATCTAAGTAGAGATCGATCTGCAGATTGGGCGAGGGGGGTGCCTCAAAACCCTTTCCCTCTCGTAACCTGGCTCCTGAACCCAGATAGGGTTATGACGGACTGGTGCCTTCACTTTTTCAAATCAAATAGCGCAGCAGGTGCTTCAAATAAGGTTCAGACCTTCAAACCCAAGTGGCGACTCTGTATTCCAAGCGCTTGCTTCCTCGCTTGCGCTCCCTCGATCCGGGCCCTTGCTTTGAAAAACGGAATTTCCAAGGGCATGCTACCCACAGTTTATTACAAGGAGCGCCCTTCAGCATCCCCAACTCCGTATGTTTGTATAGTAGCACACTTTCATAATTATGCTAAATATACCAAAATATAACAAAATTATTTTAGTTCCGAATGAAAGCACGTGTTTTGGTTTCATGTGCCTCAACATGTCCCTACCAATCCGTCCCTACACACACTAGAAACTCTATCTACTTAGAGACTGAAAGATGAAACAAATAATGATATGGGATCTATGGGATGTGATTCATGTGAATGTACAAACAAAAGATACCTCAACTGCATGCCCATGGATGGTAATGATAACCAAAGCAACTTTAGAGGAGCTAGAAATCATTCCCTGGAGGTAGGATAAGACATGGACTTGTTTGTTTTGGGGTAAACCAGACAATTGGGCAACAGTCCAAAATAAGTGGCCAAATAGGGCACTTATCCCAGGCTAAGTTGTCGCAAGGTGTAGAGTCCATTAATGAAATTGTTATAAAGTCTAAGTTCTTTGTATTGACAAATTAAATGCCCTGCAGCACACGTCTCTCATTTGAAAAACCGACTGCGCACGAACACAAAGCAAATAGATTTTGACAACTCGCCAATGCAGAAGGTGTTCTGCATTTGGTAGCGGCACCAGCGACACCAAGGCCAACGATTTCAAGAAGATGGCCGCGGAGCCACTCGTCATGTCCGACGAGTTCAAGTAGATGATTATCTCCTCCGCTGTCGGCGAACAATGGCCCGAAGATGAAAATCCTCAATTCTCTCCCAAAGCTCACTTACATGGTCGAATTCACCAATAAATTCTCTGATTGCAAATTTTTTGACGAAATACTTTATCGGAGACAAAATCCGATCATTGCCACAGTGTGGCCACGGCAAATTCTCCAATTGTTAAGTAATTTGCTTTGTTTTGTCCGTTGCTACTTGTTGGCCAAAGAGGTCATGTGGTTTTTTAATCGAGGGAGACACCCCCAACTGTGGCTACCAATCGGGAAGATGTTATGGCAGTGGAGAAGACATTGGGATAGCACCAGAGGTAGTGTTTTTAATACCCCTAATTTTGGGAACGTTAATTAGACAATTTTCATTTAAAACTAAAAAGAGTCTGGCTCATTATTACATCATAATTCTCACAAGAGGACATTTATTAAACGCGAAAGGGGAAACTAGGGTTCCTATCTACTGCTCCGCCTGCTCCTCCATCCTAGCCAGCTCCTCGGCTCCGAAAGCCTCCAAGTTGTAGTCTTCACCCTGTTCATCTATAAGGTTTGACACATTATACCGGCGTCACCCCCAGTATATTATGTTAGGGTTACAACAGTAACACAATGAGCTACAAAGGCTCAGCAGAATAATTCTATACTCGCTAACCCATAACTTACAAACAATAGTATATAAATCCAACAATTTCCAAATAGCACAAGCATGTTCAACAAGGCAATTATCAATGACACATCCACATTCACTATTCTAACATTGGTGTCTGTAATATCTTAGTTTCTCCAACGCGACTCATCGTAGACCGTGTCTCATTTTCACCTTTCTTTTACCAAATCAACATTTTGAAAAATATTTTAACACACCCAACCTCGGTTCCGCCGTTCCGGTCTCCCGAGTATCCTCACAATGGTTCCGCGTCCCCGGTTCCCATTGGCACACAAAACTTTGCTTTGGCTCCTTTCCGCAGATAACCATGCAAGCTACACACCCAACCTCGGTTTCGTCGTTCCGGTCTCCCAAGTATCCTCACAATGGTTCTGTCGTCCCAGGTTCCCATTGGCACACATACACACACCTCACAATGGGCTACTATGTCCGGCCTCATTGTGGATTCAAAACATTTTATTTTTCAAAACACGTCTTTTCATTTTCAACACCCTAGGTGTCATGTTTCTAACTTCCTCGATTCTTGTGTCTCGTTTTCATGCAATGACTTTGCGGCAGGACTTTTCACATAGGTAAACATAAATCATTCATTATAATCTTGAAACTAAACTAGCAAGATCATCCAACTCTATATTACTCATCATGCTCCTATTATCCCAAATTTCACTTAATCATGCTCAAACATTTAGCATTCAATCTAAAGCATAGTGTCACATGGACGGACACCTTTGGAGTGAAAACCACTTATGTTTTATCACACGTCAAACAAATAATCCAAGTAATCGCATATACATGCTCATAACCATCTTTAAGATCAAAATACGAATACTTCCAATCAAGCTATTATTTCTTTCATTTCAAAATCTGTTCTTTCTTCTTTTTGAGAAGTTCAAAATAACATATGTTTATTTAGAATAAAAATCAATTTATCCAACATGTTCATACTTCCTTTCGAAAAGTAAAACAAGTTTACTAGCAATACTTTCATGCATTTTAAATGTACGAGTAATACACAAAACTTTTTATACTTAGAGTAGAGAGTAGAAGTATTCTACCGTTCTTCTTGGCAGTAGGATGGCAACGGCAAGTAAGTCGGCGATCGAACGGAGTAACTTCCTACGGAAAGCTTACGGTAATCGAAAGAGAAAGTTTCTCTCGAAACTAAATCTTGACTAAATTACTAAACTTTTTGGATCGAAAGGGTGGTCGAGTGGCGGTTTAGGAGCGGTCTTGGTTGAGTTTCTTGAAGAACTCAAGAACACCAAGAACAAGAACAAACAAAGAACAAAACACAAGCTTTCTAGAGAGAGAAGTTGAAGGTGTGGAGGTGTGAGTTCAAGGCAAGAGTGGGGTGCTATTCATAGCAAAAATTTGGCCTCCCTCCCTCTCTCCCATTGCCGGCTTCTCTCTCTCTCTCTCTCTCTCTCTCTCTCTCTCTCTCTCTCTCTCTCTCTCTCTCTCTCATTTTTTGTTTCATTACACTGTCACATCTCACCTTTCAAGCATGCCATGACTTGTCATTTCCATTTTTAGGCCATAACCTAGGTTATCATGAAGGGTTTTTGGTCTTTTCTTGTCCTAGAAGGTTTACTTGCAAGAAAGAAGGAGATGATTGGCTAGGGTTATATTTTAAGAAGCCTAGAAATGGGTTTTCAAGTAGCAAATAGACTTAAGGCTAATGGGTAGCTTGTGCAAGTATACAAACACATGCACACACCTCACTCTTCCTCTCTCTCTCTCTCTCTCTCTCTCTCTCTCTCTCGGCTTCCTTCTCTCTCTCTCCCTCTCGGCTCTCTCTCTCTCTCCTCATTCCCATGTGTGTACGCATGTGTGTGTGTGTAAACTTTAGGTACTAAGTAGTCCTAATAAGTCTAGTGTGGGCTCCCGCGCCCGAGGCGCTACTCGAAGAGTCGCCACCCGGATTTTTGAGATGGATGATCCGAGGAACTGAGGACTCATTTGTAAAAGGCTTTTGGTCTAGCAAAAAATGTCAAGATCTTGGGTTCGGGGACCACATTACGAATGGGGAAGGTTTTTCTTTAAAAAGCACCCCACTCGCCCGGTGAGACCGGTCTGTAGTTGGTGTTTTCGAAAGGGGAAATCTTGAGGATCGGTTGGAAGTTTAAGCTCTTTAATGAAGCAAGTAATGGGGAAGGGGGCAAGGGAAATATTATCACATTGGCGTGCACGTGGTGCTATCTGTACAGAAATGGTAAGAATGATGTGAACGGATGGAATAAAAATGAAACAAAAAAAAAAAAAAGCTCAGCAAACTGCCTGGACCATGATCATTTCACACACGGTATATTGTCATGTCGTGCGTGGTACCTATCCTGCTGTCAGACTGTCAAAAGCATTTAGAACACCACCTGGCACATTGTTTTCATCGTGCATTATTTCAAAGACTCATCAGAAGTCACGTGATAGTCAGATCATCTCAAAAGGTTACCATTTCTTCAAACCATGACCGTAAAATAGTTTTTTTGATGTGTTTGAACATTCGGGATGATCTAGAAAACCTTTTTTAATGGATAAAACAAGACTTGTAGATATGGTCTTATTCTGAAAAAAAGATAAAAACAATAAGCAGCAGATGCTGACAGTCCCAACAAGGAATAACCCAGATCCAGACACCTAACTGAGAAGACCTCATTATTAAAATGCCGCGCGCTGAAGATCACTATGCCGCGCGCTGGAATAAATAGCCGCGCAGCATGGTGACCCCAGCACAGCAGTTGTTTTGTGTTTGTTTTTAGAAAATGATTTTTAAGCCAAGACCTAACCAAAAGGGGTTAGATCTGACAACAGAAAGTTCCCCTCAAGGCTAGGACCGAGCCTAGCCCGAGGAAACTTGGTTTTACCTTTGGTCTTGAGCTTGATCGAGGATGGTTGATGCGAAAATAAGGATGGGTGATAAAGGATGTGGATGGGAGAGCCTGGGTGAAACAAGAAAAGTATGGGTTTGAGGGGTTAAATATTTTTAAGGGATGAGACTTTTAAAGTTAGTAAGAGACTAACTTTAAGAATGAGGAGGAAAGTGAGTTAAAGTGCCCAAAGAATGTCTTTTGGGAATGACATCTTCAAGACTTGGAAATGAAAAATGAATGTGGAAGCAAGAGAGAGAAAGCTTATGGAGTAAGAATGCCAAAAGCTAAAAGGGGAGCCTCTTTTCCTTGAGTGGAGGGGTTTATTTATAGGCAAAAGGCCAAGGATTTTGAATTCAAATAGTGGAGGTATTTTCTGGGTGGGCCAGAAGTGTGTTTCGGCTAAGCCATTCATCAGCTGTGGCTCAATTGGCGTGGCCGACAGCTTTCTGAGCTAGTCAGAACTTTACCTGAAATGTCGTGCTGTACACATCATGATCGCGCGCAGTGTAATAAATTTTAATATGCCGTGCGATGTAAGAGTGCCATGCGCGGCGTTTGTAGGTCTAGTCCAGGGGGTTTTTGGGCTTTTTGGTTTATTTGGTTCATCTGGGCTGAGGGGAATCCCTTATTCAAGCTCACAAAGGTACTATTTCCTTCATTTCATCATCGGGGTGGACAAAGACTCTCTGAGGTCCGGATTGGGGTGTCTATAGTAGTCCCTCTTTAACGTAACTCGGATACCATTGATTGGTACGAGTGACGCTTAAAGAATAGGCATCCCAATCCTTCGCCCTAAAGTCTTTGAACGGAGACGAAAACGGGTTGAAATACAAGTAAACGACAAAGGTGGTCACGCTTGGGGAGCTACCAACGTACCCCGTTGTAGGGATCAGACCAACGTAGTTCAATCCGGACAATGCAAGCAAAACGAATCCCGGAGGACAACTAGAAAAGTCATGTATAAAAGAGGACTGAGTGCATGTGGTGTCAAGTGTCATGCAATCATTGTGGCAAAAATTGAGACAAGCCTTCGGGAGGCGAAAATTGAGACGAGCCTTCGGGAGGCAGAAATTGAGACGAGCCTTCGGGAGGCAAAAATTGAGACGAGCCTTTGAGAGGCGGATTTTGAGACAAGCCTTCGGGAGGCGGATTTTGAGACAAGCCTTCGGGAGGCGAAAATTGAGACGAACCTTCGGGAGACGAAAATTGAGACAAGCCTTCGGGAGGCAGAAATTGAGACAAGCCTTCTGGAGGCAAAAATTGAGACGAGCCTTCAGGAGGCAAAAATTGAGACGAGCCTTCGGGAGGCAAAAATTGAGACGAGCCTTTGAGAGGCGGATTTTGAGACAAGCCGTCGAGAGGCGGATTATGAGACAAGCCTTCGGGAGGCGAAAATTGAGACGAGCCTTCGGGAGGCAAAAATTGAGACAAGCCTTCGGGAGGCAAAAATTGAGACGAGCCTTCGGGAGGCAAAAATTGAAACTTTCGGGGATTGAGATGGTGAATCTTGGGGGTAGAAACTTACGTCGAGTCCCGGAGCATGAATTCTGCGAATTACGGCGGGTTCTCGAGGAACGCAAAATCCCATGAGCCCCGAGGGACGAGAATCAAATGATCCCATAACCAACGCGCAACGTTCTAAGAGATTTTTGCTGCAAAACGGCTGGAATATTTGATTTCCAAGAAGATTTTGGTAGCTGGGTGGATGAATTTTCGAGAAAATGAACTTAATCTGTCGAATCCAGAATGCCGTGCGGGCTACCATGGTGGCGCGCGGCATTCTAATTTCCCATGCAACTTTTCGATTTCCGAGAATAGTCGGTTGGTTTGAGGGTGTCCATTAATGTAGGCGTGCCCTTTCGACGGCCGGGGCCTCTTTATGAGCATGGTGGTGCCTCATTTTATGCATCACCAACAAAATCTCCCTCAAGTCTCTTCGTATCCTTCCATACTTCAAGTTCGATTCATTCCTAAAACCCAAGCATGGTGGGCACCGGCTTGGCAATGCGGGTGGCATCCTTGGAGGCCGAAATAGTCTCCTATCGCGAGGAGATCGAGCAATTGAGTACTCAAATTGCGAGGCTGATCTCCACCATCCGCACCCTCCGTCGTGTAGTCTCCAACCTTTAGGACTTCGCGTTTGATCAGCAGGATGACAAGTATGCTCCGGAGTACTTGTCCGAGGATACCGCAGAGGACTCCGAAGGGAATTCGAATGGTTCGTATTACCGTTTGGACGGTGCGAACGACGCCTCCGACGGGGGGAGCAACTGAGGTGGTGAGTGAGGAAGAAGACGAAAAAGCAGAGGAGGGGGACAGCAGTAGCCGCCTTTTTTTTTCTTTTTTCTTTTTGAAAATTGTAATGAAAAGTCCCGGGGGTTACCCCGGGTTATTAAATGAAAAGCGCCCTCCTTCTCCTTCTACTCACATTTGTCTGCTTTTTGATTTTGAATTGAGTTTGAGTACCAACAATCAATTAAAGTCTCATGGATGCCATGAACTGCTCTCAGAATTTCAAACTGTCGAAATAACCCAATATGCCGCACGTTGTTAGTGGAAGAACGGTATATCAAATCGAAGAATTCTGCAAGTTTGCCCGTTATGCTGCGCGCTTTTCCCAATATGCCGTGCGGCGCTATGGGTTTTGAACCCGGTCTGGAATTACTTCCAGACGAACCAGTTTACGGGGGGATATATACACAGGGGAGGTGTATACTGTACACCTCACCGTTTTGAATTCTCTCTCTCGCGCCCTCTCTCTCGTCTCTCTCTCTGCTCTCTCTCGTCTCTCTCTCTCTCTCTTGACTTTCATGGATGACGTCAATACACCCGGTGGTGATCAACCACCAAGGGTCAGGATTACACAGCCTCATGTTCCTCTGGAGGGTGGTATGACGAGCAGGGGTGCTCCGGAGTCCACAGAGGTCTCGGTCCTGGCGACATTGGCCGAGGAGGCCATGGCCTCTGCCCCCGTGGTGGCCTGCAGCGACGGTGATGACGGTGGCAGTAGGGTGCTGGCCGGCTACAGCCAAGGTACAGAGACTCCGGGTGCAATGGAGTCAAGGGGAGATGACGAGGCCTCGGGCCGATCGGAGGCCGCAGCCGGTTTGATGGAGAGGACCGAGGAGGGTCGCGGTGGTGGTGGTCTTGACAGGACAGAGGAGGAGATGAAGGCCTCTCCCACGAGAGAGCCTCGGGCTAACTTAGGGAAGGACCCCATTGTCGAGGAGGAGCCGGTGGAGGAGCGGGATACACTGCCCATGTTTGTGGGCAGCGGTGTAGGTGCAGGGTCGTCGCGCCATATAGGTTTGGGTGACTACCTAGAGGCAGCGACCATGGAGGACTTGATCGAGACCCTACGGGGAATTCCTGGGTTGGCGGAAGCTTTGCTTGAGTCCCGTGAGTCGGAGTTGCAGGCTGAGCTTGATACTGGGGCTTCTAAGGAGACTCAGGCTGAGGAAGAGCAGGCCGAGGAGATTGGGGGCGAGGCAATCCCTCGCCGGAGTGTGGTTGACGAGGCTAACGAGGCCTTACTGGGAATGAAGGCTTACGACGAGGCGACCTACCTGCCCTTTCAGCAAGTAGTGGTGCCTTCTCTTCTAGACGCCTACAGGCCTGAGAGGACTACATACGACGGCCCTGGTTCTGAGGGACCCACAGCAGCACCTCTCTTTACGCTGAGATGAGGTATGCCTTTAAACACTCACATTTCGAATTCTAATGCATCGTATCTCTATTTCCTCGCTTTGAATATTATATTTGCATTGCATGCTGTGCATGTTTGCTAATGATTGTCATTTTATTGCAACAGTCGATCCCAATCTCTTGCTACGGCAGCGCGGCAGATGTACCCACATTTTGGTGGAGGCTTCCCGAGGCGGTGAAAGAGATAGTGAGGTAGGTAGGCTTCGGGGAGTTTATCGGAGTGCTGACGAGGGCGAGCAACGATCGCCAGGTGGTGAGGGCACTTGCCGAGAGGTGGTGGGACACGATGAATTCATTCCACTTCTCCTTCGGTGAGCTGACAGTGACGCCGTTGGACTTTGCGGCGATCACTGGTCTCAGGGTCAGAGGCGACCCCATCCCTTTTGACACCACGACAGGAGGCAGGCAGAGTTCCAGCGGCTGATGCTGGGGGATGTCTTGAGGGTGGAGACAGATGATGCTCAGTATGCACAGCTTTTGGGGTTTTGGATAGAGGGGCCTCTGACGAGTAGGGTACAGGAGGAGCAGATGGCGAGGTGCTTTATGCTGTACATGCTCGGTGCGTCCCTGTTTCCTAACAGGCGCAATCGGGTAAACCTTTCACTCCTACCGGCTTTGAGGGACGTCGGGGAGATCGCCCGCTTTGATTGGGGAGGTGCAGCACTGGGGACGTGCTACGCCTTCATGGGGTCCCTCTCCTGCAGGACAGGAGTGAGCCTCGGCGGTTACTGGAGAGTCTGGGAGGTACACTTTGATTCCTTTCTCTTGAATTGTCAGCTTTCCAATAGTATTTATTTAATGTATATCTTGTGCTAACTTTCAACGTCTTGACTTGCAGCTTTAGACGTACGAGGTGATAGGGATGTACCCTCCCGAGACTACGTGCCCTGACGACACGGTACTCCATCGGGCCTTGCGCTGGTCGAAGGAGTACAGAGGAGTGAAGAAGAGGAAGGGCAACCTGAATGCCTGCCGTCTCTTTCTGGACGAGCTACACCCCGACCAGGTATTAATGCACTTTCACATTCATTCCATGACTTTCCTGCCTATTTCCATTCAAATAGTATGCTAATATCGTTCATTCCTGATGGCAGGTTTACTGGCGGATCTGGGACCGCTTCGAGATCCCTTACATTGCATAGAGTAGGGAGGTTGCTAGGGTGAGGGTACTTCTCGAGTGCCCTTACGGCTGGCAGTAATACTTGGGTGACCGAGTGTCACGTCAGTCGCTAAGGCTAGACGTTTTTCGAGTCCCCGGGCCACTCCCTGCTTTGGTGCAGAGGACGGGTTAGTATATGCGGAGGGAGGTGGAGCGGTTCACACGACCGAACCCTGAGTTGGAGCCGTTCTTTCAGGTGGGCGCTAGTTATGCTGCTGACTATGTAGAGGAGGTGGAGGTCGCGGTGATAGCGCGGGTCCGAGTGGGACTAGCTTCCCGGCCCTTTCTTGGACAGTGGAGGTGACGAGCGCTCTGGGAGCTCCCGGCTCGGTGGTGGTGCCACGTCCTACAATCGAGGTTCCAAAGTTCCCTGCTCAGGTATAATGTGCTTTTATTCTTTCGCAAATTCGCTCCTCGCATGCTCTAATCAACCTTTATACTGCAGGCGCCCCCAGAGTACGTGAAGGAGATGGCAGAGGCCATGATGGGCCTGGAGCAATTAGTGCGGCAGTACGCCATGGGCCACCCTCCAGAGGTGTTGCATCGCTCTGGCGGGACGATGGTAAACTCTTGAACCCCGGGTATCTATTTTGCTGCTATTGCCTCTATCGTGATTATGATGCAAATGTTATATGGATGTTATACCATTGCAGGCCAGAGGAAGGGCTTCACGAGGACTACGGCAAAAGTCCGTCCGTATGGAATTGCCTCAGGCTTCTTCTACTGGTTCTCGCGGGGAGCCACCATCGAAGAGGGCACGACATTCGGCGAGGACTGAGGAGGAGCCTATCGCCGTCTCTGATGAGGAGACCGACGAGCCTACAGACGTCGACCTGGAGGACAGCTCAGGGAGCACCGTGCCCAGGGTGACTGGTACCCAGGAGGTGACCAGCTCTCAGGCAGCGGAGGAGGTTTCTAAGGAGGACGAGGAGGCGGGCGAGGACAGGGATGATGACGAAAGCTGAGCTCCTTCTTTTGCTTCTTACTTTTGCCTTTTATCTATTGGTGGAGCCTGCGTGCTTCATTTTGTAGGGCGCCTGTTTGCCCTTGATAGATAGGGCTTTGAGCGTTGGACCGTCATACCTCATTTTGTACTTCAACTCATGGATGCATTTTGGGTATATATACAGAGAAATCTGTTCTTTCTATGTTTATGCCATTCAATCTTCCCCTCTTTTTTTTTTTAATATCCGCATGGAGAGAATTGAATACTAAAACATTAACCAGAGTATACAATTAGCCATTGATCAAAAAAACTGATTTGAACGCGAGATATTACGATGGGTAACATGTTAGTAAGCAGGCACATTGACAATGGAATAGAAATCAAATAAAGTAATCAAATAAACCTTTGAAAAAAATCGACTCTATATACGAGAATTTATACAAACGCCTTTGTAACCGACCTTGGACACGGCTATGTGTGACAACAATGACCTTCAGAGTTTGACACGGTACTTCGAAACTTGACTTTGTGCTTGAAAAACATTCAAAAGTAAGAAAATGTTGATTTCAACGAGCGACATTTTCAAATTTTGACTTTGAATACGAACCAGAACTTCGACTAAGTCACTTTTGGCCATTACGACCTATGTGACTTGAAGAAGCGGCTTGGAATGGCTCGGAACAGATTTCGACACTTCGACATAGCTTAAGAAATGAACTTTCGCCAACCTTTCACGTCACGACCACAAATCTCGAGAGTCGACCTGAAACACAACATCCCTGAAGTCCCAAATACTCGTTGGAATGTGTTTTGGTGGTTAGTAGTGCTTCATAGTGCCTCGAATTCATTTTGGACCTCTGCTGTCAAAAACTACAGAAATGCAGACTCAATATGCCACGTGCAGTTCCAAAATGTCGCGCGTGGCTTAAGTCAACATACGGGGTATTAACATTATACCGCGGAGTTTCTCTGGATACAATATGTCGCGCGATGCTATGTTATGCCGCGCGTGGCTCTTTTCCTAACAGATTCCAATTTTGCAACTTTTCGAGGCAGATTGCACGATGATTGAGGTTTGACCCATGCAATGGTATTTCTGAACCAGTGCATGTCTGCATTGAGCCTTTTAGGACATGACCAAGCCTTTTCCCATGTAGGACTCATGGAAAACTTGCACTTTTGGAAGCCCGAGGGTCTTTGAAAGTTGAAATTGTTCTCTCCACCCTTCCTATAAATCCAAGCTTCCCATAGCACATTCTCCTTACCTCTCTTCTTTTCCCTTACTCCTCATAATGGCCCTTTCTCTCACCAGCTCGCTCCGCCCATGGTTGGCCTCTATAGAAGGCATTGATTGGCTCAACTTTTGAGCTCACGGTCTTTACTCCATGAGGTACCTTCACAACATCCGCCTCCGTCCCGAGCTTTTGAGGGCAGCCATAAGTTTATGGGATCCAGAGGTTCATGTGTTCCGTTTCGGTGATCAGGAACTTTGTCCCACTGTAGAGGAATTCTGTGCGTACCTTGGTGGTTTTGGCTCAAGGGAGGTTATCATTCCTCCTGTGCGTGAGAGCATCTACAAGGTCTTGGCCACGGCTCTTGGATTGAGTGGTGGCACTGCTCGCTACTTGGTTAGTAATGGTCATCTCAACGTGATGCGCCTCATTGAGATGTTTTCTCCTCCTGGCGATATTGCGAACGTAACCTACTAGACTCGACGCATGAATGCCCTCTACATGTGCCTACTTGCAGCCTACCTATTGGTCCCTTCTGCTGGTAATGCTAGCTCGGCATTGGTCAGTGTCGCTGTTCAGATTGAGGCTCGGAAGGATGTGATTCCAATGGTTTTGGTTGAGACACTGATGGGTTTGGACAAGATTCGTTCCGGGGAGACTGAGACCTTCGGGGGTAGCCCTCTCCTTTTACAGGTTGGCTCCTCACTCAGCTCTCCTTTTTCGGGTTTTTCTCATGCTTTCATTTTACCTTAATGCTCGGCTGGGTTTTCTATGGTTTCTTACTTGTTTTCTCTCTTTTTGCAGATTTGGCTTTGCGATAAGATGAACGTGTCGACCATTCCTCCTGGCAATCGGACGTATGAGGCTAGGTTGTTGTCTCAGCGATGCTTCGAGTTTGCTAACAGACGTATGTCTGAGTGGGCCGATTTCTTCAGGCACCAGCGGGCTGAGACCATTTCTTGGAGGTGCCCATGGCTGGACCTCCCACCTATGATAGTGCACTTCATGGGCCCCCAGTGGGTTGTTCTTGCTGGCTTGGAGGCCTTTACCTTCTACATCACTTATCGGATTCAGCGTCAGCTTGGTGTGAGATAGGAGGTTCCCGCATAGGTTCTGGTGGATGTGGTTCTGCCTCTCTTCTGTCATTTCGTACTTTGCAATTATCAGCACTTCTAGAAGGCACGCGAGGTGACCGATGCGCATCCTTATCCATCTGTGGCGATACGTGGGAACTACCGGAAGTGGCTCAGGAGGGACATTGCTGCAAGAGCTGGGGGTCAAGGAAACTGACTCAATCCTACTACCCTGACTAGTGAATAAACTGCGGACCCACTTTTATTATGTCGCACTTCTTATTTTTGAAAGTCCTGCTCAACCTTATGTAGTAAAAGCAATTGCATCAATAAAATGAGTTATGGAGGGTTTCCCCCTCCTTGATTCCATGCTTCGAATCTTCTCAACCTAGATTTTCATTTTGATAGATTGTGAGCGATCCTTGGAGTGAGACTGCCTACGTTTCCTTCTGGTGAAGGAATCAGGTCATAACGTAGTTCAAGGTAGGGTTCGCTCTGGTTTTGACACTCTCCTTTTGCGCTTTAACTTTTGCCTAGCATTGCCCTTTCGGGTTTTCGGCCTAGCGAGCTCATTTATTGTATGCCTTAACTTTTGCCTAGGACGCCCTGACGGGTTTTCATCCTAGCAGGCTTTTGCTCTAATTTTTGCCTGGGACTGCCTGCCCTTGCGGTTTTCAGCCCAGCGAGCCTCTCTCAGGGGTAGTAGCGCTTGAGCTAATCCAGGTTGACCAAAGTTGAGAATTCATTTTCGTCCAAGTCGATGAGCTGCGTAGCTCCTCCGGATAGGATGGTCGACCCAAACCACTTTGGTCGGAACTTTTCACGTGGGTCATAGACCGGTGCCCGGATTTCCTTCAAAACCATGTCACCTTTTGCCAAATCCCTGGGTTTCACTTTCTTGTTAAACGCACATGCAATCCTCCGTTGGTACCCTTGAATATGGTAAAGAGCCCTTAGCCGGCGTTCATCAAACAGCATAAGTTCCTCGAATCGATTGCTCAACCATTCCGCCTCTTGGACTTCACACTCGACCATAGTCCAAAGAGATGGAATCTCCAACTCAATGGGAAGCACCGCTTCCATACCGTAGACTAAAGAGTAGGGAGTTGCCCCTGTTGGCGTTTGCACAGACATGCGATACCCCGACAAAGCTAGGGGCAGTTGTTCATGCCAGTTCCTCGCAGATTGGGTGGTCTTTTCTAGTGTGGCTTTGATCGTTTTGTTAGCTGCTTCCACGGCCCCATTGGTTTGCGGGCAATAAGTTGTCGACTTATGCACTTGGATTTGGAACTCATCCAATACTTCCCGAGCTCGCCCTTTGAAATGAACCCCGTTATCGGTATAAACGCCTGAGGAACCCCATACCAGTAAATGACATTTTGCTTAATAAAGTGCGTAACTTGAACTGCAGTCAAAGTGGCATAAGAAGCGGCTTCTACCCACTTTGTGAAGTAATCGATAGCTACCAAGATGAACTTGTGACCGTTAGAGGCTGCCGGCACTATCCTTCCGATGACATCAATTCCCCATGTTGAGAAAGGCCATGGCGAGGTCATTTGTTGCAACTCATGTGGTGGAACATGCGTGAGGTTGGCATGAATTTGGCATTTTCGACACCTCGTACATACTCCACACACTCCGTTTCCATGGCGGACCAGAAGTATCCTTGCCTAAGGATTTTCTTGGCGAGCATTATGCCATTCATGTGAGGGCCGCATACACCTTTGTGGATTTCTTCCATTACCCTTTTTGCTTCATCTCCATGGATGCATAACTTGTGTGTACCACAGTGTGATCTTCGGTAGAGGTTTTCTCCATAGATAATGTATTGAGCCGTCATCCTTTGAAGGGCAATTCGGTCCTTCTTGCTTGCTTCCACAGGGTATTCTCCTTTCTCTACATATCTCCAGATGTCATAGTACCACGGGTGACCATCGTCGGGCTCATCAACTACCATGACATGCTGATATACCGGTGTATCCCTTTGTTCTATTACAATCGGCCTTAACTTTACGCCAACAGGGATCTCAACCATAGATGCCAGTGTTGCCAAAGCGTCTGCAAATTGATTTCTGAGTCTCGAGACGTGTGTGAATGTCACGTTGCTGAAGTGGGGGATAAGGTCTTCGAGATCCTGATGATACGGCTTCAGATTTTTTCTTCCTTGACCTTCCAATCACCATTTGCCCGGGATACAACCAAGTATGAGTCTCCCACGACTTCCAGTCTCTCTATGACAATCTCAATGGCTGCCTCCATACCCACGATACAAGCTTCGTATTCCGCCTGATTATTGGTGACTTCGAAATTAAGCTTGAATGCCAGCGGGATGTGCGATCCATCGGGCGAAATGAGCAATACACCGATTCTGAACCCTTTCTGGTTAGCTGCTCCATCAAAGTATAACTGCCAAACATTCTCAGCCACTGCCATTATGTTGTCGTCAGGGAAATTGAATTCGGCATCCTCCCCTCCCTCGACCGAGCAATCGGCTAAGAATTTAGCGACAGCTCTTCCTTTTACTGACTTTCGGGTAACATACTTTAACTCAAATTCGGCTAACATCAGCAGCCGTCATGCCATCCTTCCTGTGAGAGCCGGTTTCTCAAATAGGTACTTTAGGGGATCCATTCTACATATTAGCCTCACCGGGTAGGCCAACACGTAATGTCTCAACTTCTTGGAAGCCCATACGAGTGCCCAGCATGTCTTTTCTAAAGGAGTATAACGTTCCTTGGGTTCGACCATCTTTTTACTGAGATAATATACAGCCCTTTCAACCCCATCGTCTTTTTCCTGTGCCAACATGCACCCCATTGAAGACGGAGTGACTGATAGGTATAGGATCAAAGGTTTTCTTGCTACGGGCGGTGTCAATACTGGCAGATTATGCAAGTAGGCTTTAATAGCTTCGAAAGCTTTCTGGCATCTATCATCCCACGTGAATGGCACTCCCTTCTTGAGTAGGCAGAATAGAGGCTCGCAAGTCGAAGTCAGCTTTGCTATGAATCTACTGATGAACTGCACCTTGCCAAGAAAACTCCTTACATCCTTTTCAGACCGCAGCGGCTCCATTTCTAGGATGGCTTTGATCTTTGACGGGTCTAACTTCGATGCCGCGGGCAGTGATCACGAATCCAAGCATTTTCCTTACAGTGACCCCAAACGTACACTTGGCCGGATTAAGGCGCATCCTGTACTTTCTGATTCTCTCGAAAACTTCCTGAGTGCGGGCAAATGTCCTTCTTGCTCTTTTGCCTTAACGATCATGTCATCAACGTAAACTTCTACCTCTCTGTGGATCATATCATGCAATAATGCTGTAGCATCCCATTGATAAGTAGACCTAGCATTCTTTAGTCCGAAAGGCATGACTCGATAACAATAAGTCCCCCATTCAGTGATGAACGTAGTCTTTTCCTGATCTTCCGAAGCCATGAGGATTTGGTTGTATCCTCAAAGGCCATCCATGAAAGAAAGCAAGGCGTGCCCGGCAGTATTGTGGACCAGCACATCAATATGTGGTGAGGGAAAGTCATCCTTTGGGCTAGCTTTGTTAAGGTCCCTGAAATCAACACAGACCCTTATTTTGCCATCCTTTTTAGGAATGGGAATGATATTTGCGACCCATTGGGGGTACTCAGTACCATTAGGAATCCGGCGTTGATCTGTTTAGTGACCTCTTCTTTTATCTTAAGCACCCAATCAGGCCTCATACGCCTTAACTTCTGCTTTACTGGTTTCGCATCGGGATAAAGGGGAATCCAATGCTCCATGATGTCTAGATCGATTCCGGGCATATCTGCATGTGACCACGCAAAAACGTCTTCGAACTCTTTGAGTAAATTCACTCAGGCTTCACATTCTTCTACAGATAGCGCGGAACCGATCTGAGTCATCCGGGGACTCCCTTCATCTCTCAAATTTATTGAAACAATTTCTTCTTTTACCGACTGAGCATGCCTTTCATCTTCCCTTTCGATTAAGGGTCGGATTTCTTTGGGGATGTACTCATTTAAATCGATCCCTTTAGCATCGGGGTTGACGCAATTTAATTCAAAGTCAGGGAAGTAAGTAGAACCAGATTCATTTATTTCATCGTCAACAGAGGCCCCCGGAGCACCATACACACGGGTAGACTCAAACTCAAAGTACAGACTCTGAGGAACTGGCCAAGAGGCACTAACTCAGACTCAACAGACTCGGAAGACTCAGAAGACTCAGAAGACTCGGACTCGGACTCAGAATTAGATCCATGGCAAGTTGCACTCGGTATGAAAGTCCAGTTCTTGTGACCCCCAGCGGCATCCGTGATGAGCAAAGTTGGATCTTCAGGAGCATCTTGCCCTAGCATCAGCACTTCCACTTCCATGGCCGTACCCATTGGTTCGTCCTCCTCAAACAAGGCCTCGAGACTACCCATAGTAAAGACTTCAACCCAGCCAACCGGTTCCTTTCGTTCTTCCACAGCTTCGAACTCCTCCTCGCTTTCTGGCTAGACATCGTTCGCAAATATCTCAAATCCCGGTAAAAAAGTATTGGTTTCCTTATCCCAGAATGGCTCTGGCTGGCCCTGGTAAATTTGCTTTGCTTTCTCCTTGATAAAGTATTCTTCCGGCCTATCTCCCTTTTTCACTTACTGTCACTCGAGGGTGAGTAACCAAGACCAGTCGTGCGCATCAAAGTGCCTTGGGCCTCAAACTTTGCAGGCCCTTGCAGATTCTTTCCCAGTCCTAGTCCCGACATATAGAACATCTTCTTCATTATCTTGATGGCAATATTACTAATGACAAAGTCATCATCAATCTTGACCGAATAGACTGACTTGGAGGTGTCCAGAGAGAAACCTCCTAAAACGATATCTTCTTCCCCGTGTTAAATCTCCAGAAGTAGGGCATTGTCTTCGACAGGGGCATGAGTTCCAGAGTCCCCGTGGATGGTAAGCATTCCAATCTCCAACCCCAATCGGATCTTCTGATGAATTGTAGAAGGTACTGCCATGATATCTGGTCGATGTAGCTAGGGTCTTCCCAATAGCAAGTTGAAGGAGGCAGGAATGTTCACCACATGAAATTCCACCTCTGTTTGATATGGTCCAAAAGTCATGGGAAGCATCAGAGTCCTAACTACATCTCATCGAGTGTTGTCGTATGCTCGAACCTTGACTTCTGATGAAGAGAATCCTTATTTTTATATCCCAAGCAATAAGCAACACGAAGCGAGCAGACGTTGATTACTGAACTGTTATCAATCAGGATCACCGAAACCCATTTACCATGGCATTTCAGGGTGACGTGCAACTGCCGATTATGATTAGTACCTTCAGTAGGCAAGTCTCGGTCGGTAAAGGTTATGGTATGCTTAATGGGTATAGTTTTGAGTAATGCCACAAGTTCGTCAGGGGTTATGGCGGAGGGAACTTTCAGGTGAGAGAGGGCTTGAATTAGTCCTTCGCGGTGGCAAGTAGAATGGACAAGCACATCCCAAACGGACATCTTAGCCTGAGTCTGCTCAAGTTGGCTTTTGATCATTCCTTCAGGGTTTTTCTCCAGTCGGGAAGGTTCTTTGGCTGGTGGAGCAAAGGGTTGGAAGGTGTTCTTGATTGGGGTAATGAAAGGATCGGAGGGTTCTTCGGTTAGTGGGGCTGCAGGATTGGAAGACTCTCCGATCTGGAGGTTCGGGGGTTGATAGATGTGGCCACTTCTAGTCAAGTGATTAATCTGACGATATTTTGACTCCTCGCTCCATAAGTCAGCAAGGGCCTTACGCTTGCTTCCAATGGTCGTGTCCCGAAGGTTGGCGGCCAAATCAGCGATGACCAAATCATCCCACAGGTCTTCAGGCTTCCACCTTTCAGCATCCATTACTGCCTTGTTCACGGTCCATTCCTCATTCCCCACTTTTATGTTGACAACCTCAGTGTTTGCCCATAGGTTCGTTCCAGTCCCTGGCTCGTCTTCCCACAAGTTCATCATGGCGACATCGGCGTTTTCTAGAAAGGTAACTAATGGTTTGAATTCAGCCTTTTCAACAAGATAGTCCATTGGATCACACCCATTACTGGCTACTTCTTTTTCGGGTTCAGAAGGGTTTGGGTATGGGGTGAGGCCCACATTGCTATACAAGTTATCAATGACGAAATCATGGAAATGGGAGAAATCTGGGCGGAACGGGGTGAGTTCTGGCCAATTGTAAACCATCATCTCAGATTGATACTCAGGCTGGTATTCTTCAACGAACAGTGTGGGTAGGGAGAAGGCGTCCAAAGGGTCATTCCTGGTTTGGAGCTGGTACTTGTCCAAGGTTGGGTCCCATCCCCACTCAGGCATTTCTTGAAAAACTTGGTAGTTTTCCCCTTGGTTTTCGAACAGCATGTATAAAGAGAACCCATCGAGGGGATCAGCGTGGATGTTCTGCCAGTCGACTTCCCATCCAGGCTCGAATGAGGGTTCGGCATTTCTTTGAAAGTTAGTGGCTTCGAATTCCTCCCAATCGGTGATCAGATCTCCCCATATGTTTTCCCATTCCCACAGGAAACAGAGGGCGGTCTCTTCGGGAACTTCCACAACTGACTTTGGCTCAGTATCAGGGACAATGGAAAGGGTAGGATTAAATTCTTGAGGGCTTAGGTTCTTGGCTATGGTGATTCAGTTAATGCGGAAAGGAGTATTGTGTTGTGGTAGAGGGTTTGAAACAGTGTTTGGTTTGTCCGAGGGTGGAGCATCGACGACTTTGTTGTCAATGAGGTTTTGGATCTCATGATGAAGGCGGATGCAGTTGTCGATGGTGTGGCCAGGCATCTAGTGGAAATCACATTAGACACTTTGGTTTAGGTTTGGCGGGATAGTTTGTGGTGGCGAAAAGGGTTTCAATACCCCGACCTCTGTGAGTTTCTTGAGTAGAGCAGATCTGGGAGTGCTAAATTGGGTGAAGACTCGGTTTTGGGATTTTGGCTTTTCGGAGATTTGGTTGACTTCCACGGGTTTGGTGGATGAGGTTCCCGCCTGATTGGTATTCCCGAAGAGGACATTGCTATTTCCTGAATACGCCCTTTTCGATTTTGACCCTGACCCTGACTCTTTCTTCTCCAAAGTACCATCCCATAAGGCTTCTTCTATAGCCAGTCCGAAATCTTAAAAGGTTTCGAAATTCGGGGCGGCCTGGGAAAGAACCATATACGAAGCGAAAGAGCTTGGTAGGTTCTTGGTTATGATTTGTATCTGTTCCTTCAAATCGGGCTTGTTCTGCATTTGAGCAGCCTTAGCCCTCCAACGTTTCACAAAGTCAGCGAAGCTTTCTTTCTCACCCATCTTGGTACTTTCCAATTCCCTCGTGGTTATTTTCAGATCGACATTGAAGTCATATTGAGCCACAAAAGCTGTCCCAATGTCTTCCTAAGTCCTTTTCTTAGATGGTTCAAGAGTAAGGAACCATTGTAAAGCTGGACTAGACAAAGATTCGTGGAATAATTGGGCCATGGCTTCCTTCTCGATGCCGCGCATGGTGAAGGAACCAACGTATCCTTGGAGATGGGCCCTCGGATCACCGGTACCATCAAACTTTGCGAAGTCCATTCCTTTGAATTTTTTCGGCAATTTGGCATTTGGGAAGAGGCATAGCTTATTCATGTCAATCTCTCCTTTTCCGAGTCGCTTGGTTTCCTGAACAGATTCCTCCAACTTGCCGATCTTGGCAATGAGAGCAGCCAGGTTGGGATCAGCTGCAGGCGTCTCTACTTTGGGTTGGTCAAGCTATGGAGAAGATTTAGTTAGGAGCTTATCGCAAATTTCTTGCATGGTTTCCATTACCATGTTCATGTCATTTTTCATGGAGGCGACAGAAGCCTTGAGTTGTGCATCGACGCCAGTAAAGGACTGTTTAAATTGAGCATCAATATTAGCCATGTTTTGCCTGAGCTCTTCCACTCCATTTCCTTGGTCAGCCATGGGCAAGGGATTTTCGGGCGGGATTACAACTATGGGTTCTTCTACCACAGGTTCTTCTATCACCGGTTCTTCCAACAACGGTTGTTCTTCATGCTCGATTTGAACTTCGAACAGCTGGGTTCCTTCCAGGGTGTCTTGCGAACTAGTCTTTGGAATGGACGAAACCAATTGGGTACAGCCTCTTCTCTTCGCGGGCGATCAATGTTTTCAGTACTGGTAACAAGTCAAAAGGGAGCAACTCATAACTGATCCGAATGCTTGCCCTACCTTCTACGTACCTCCTGGAAACTAGGCCTAAGACCTACCATGACTTGAATCTCACTTAAAGGCATTTGCACAGAAGATTTTCGATAGTCCGGGTAGGTGCTGTCAGGAAGGTTAAATTCCGAATGATTCGGAATCAGAGCCAATCTCCTTACCTTGACCATCCGAGACAGAGCAATGTGACTACCGAAATCCAAATACGCACGCACTTAAGGCTAGACTCAAACCAAGGGAGCCGTTTGGGCACGGCAAACACCAGAGGTATCGTGAACTCCATGGATTTAAGGTCTCCTAGACCGACTAGAAAGTCCTAGAAGATCCTAAGGGAGCCCTATCCTCTAGCCCGCAAAATGTGATGATACATGGATGATATGTATGTACAGAGAGAAAATGCACGTACACAGAATATAACACATAAGTCCTAGTCATGGGTTACTGTCCTAGTTAGGAAGGTTCTATGGTTATGTACGAGTGCGAAGGCCGGTTTTGGTCTCAGAAGGGTTCCCCGGACTAGAGCCAAGATGTACTACCCCCATGTCAAGTGTATTGCAAGACAATGGTCGAACAGCACGATAGCCCATCATAGTCGAGGGTTGCTAGGCATCCCAGGAGAGCTTGTCACCGATAAACCGGGCAAGATAGCCGAAACACACTAGCGACGCTTGTGCGGTGCAAGGTGTACAGGATAAAAAAGCTTAATCTTCTAAAAGACACTAAAAATCCCCCTTTTGAAAATACCTTTCAAGTTTGGCACTCTTGATTATCCAACACTTTTGTATTTTTTTTTTTTAAAGCATTGAATAAAGGGTCCCCAGCAGAGTCGCCACTATGGGCTCCCACGCTCGAGGCACTACTCGAAGAGTCGCCACCCGGATTTTTGAGATGGATGATCCGAGGAACCGAGGACTCGTTTGTAAAAGGCTTTTGGTCTAGCGAAAAACGTCGAGATCTTGGGTTCGGGGACCACGTTACGAATGGGGAAGGTTTTTCTTTAAAAAGCACCCCACTCGCCCGATGAGACCGGTCTCTAGTTGGTGTTTTCGAAAGGGGAAATCTTGAGGATCGTTTGGAAGTTTAAGCTCTTTAATGAAGCAAGTAATGGGGAAGGGGGCACGGGAAATATTATCACATTGGCGTACACGTGATGCTATCTATACAGAAATGGTAAGAATGATGTGAACAGTTGGAATAAAAATGAAAAAAAAAAAAAAGAAAGAAAGCTCAGCAAACTGCCTGGACCATGATCATTTCACACACGGTATACTGTCATGCCGCGCGCAGCCTTTTAGTATATCGTGCGTGGTACCTATCCTGATGTCAGACTGTCAAAAGCATTCAGAACACCACCTGGCACATTGTTTTCATCGTGCATTGTTTCAAAGACTCATCAGAAGTCATGTGACAGTCAGATCATCTCAAAAGGTTACCATTTCTTCAAACCATGACCGCAAAATAGTTTTTTTGCTGTGTTTGATCATTCGGGATGATCTAGAAAACCTTATTTAATGGACAAAACATGGCTTGTAGATATGGTTTTATTCTGAAAAAAAGATAAAAACAATAAGCAGCAGATGCCGACAGTCCCAACAAGGAATAACCTAGATCCAGACAGCCTGACTGAGAAGACCTCAGTATTAAAATGCCGCGCGCTGAAGATCACTATGCCGCACGCTGGAATATATAGCCACGTGGCTTGGTGACCCCAGCACAGCAGTTGTTTTGTGTTTGTTTTTAGAAAATGATTTTTAAGCCAAGACCTAATCAAAATGGGTTAGATCTGACAACAGAAAAGTTCCCCTCAGGGCCAGGACCGAGCCTAGCCCGAGGAAACTTGGTTTTACCTTTGGTCTTGAGCCTGATCGAGGATGGTTGATGCGAAAATGAGGATGGGTGATAAAGGATGTGGATGGAAGAGCCTGGGTGAAACAAGAAAAGTATGGGTATGAGGGGTTAAATATTTTTGAGGGATGAGATCTTAAAGTTAGTAAGAGACTAACTTCAAGAATGAGGAGGAAAGTGAGTTAAAGTGCCCAAAGAATGTCTTTTGGGAATGACATCTTCAAGAGTTAAAAATGAAAAATGAATGTGGAAGCAAGAGAGAGAAAGCTTATGGAGTAAGAATGCCAAAAGTTAAAAGGGGAGCCTCTTTTCCTTGAGTGGGGGGGTTTATTTATAGGCAAAAGGCCAAGGATTTTGAATTCAAATAGTGGAGGTATTTTCTGGGCGGGCCAGAAGTGTGTTTTCGGCTAAGCCATTCATCAGTTGTGGCTCAAATTGGCGTGGCCGACAGCTTTCTGAGCCAGTCAGAACTTTACCTGAAATGCCGTGCGGTACACATCATGATCGTGCGCGTTGTACTGAATTTTAATATGCTGTGCGATGTAAGACTGCCCCACGCGGCATTTGTAGGTCCAGTCCAGGGGGCTTTTTAGGCTTTTTGGTTTATTTCGTTCATCTGGGCTGAGGGGAATCCCTTATTCAAGCTCACTAAGGTACTATTTCCTTCATTTCATCATCGAGGTGGACAAAGACTCTCCGAGGTCCGGATTGGGGTGTCTACATCTTGGAAGGAGTAATTATTATGGTAAGGCTTCTAACGACATGAACATTGTCCAATGGGTAATATTTTCCTAGAAAGTGCACCTAGGTATAGTCATGATTACATTAGGTGTGCATGCATGACAAGGCTAGTGTTTCTTCTTTTGTAAGCAAAATGATGGCTTCTTATGGTCCAATGGTTTATAAATGCTAGGGAAAGGTAACTAAGTCAATTGGTACTTAGGTTTGCCTAACTAAATGGTTGGAAACTAATTCTACTTGCCAAGTAGGATATCTAGCCAAGAAATGTAATTAAAGACTTTATTTCAATTACTAGGAAAAGATATTAGTGCTTGTACAAGCATACTAGCCTTTGGAAAAGGGACTAGATTGTCCAGTGTAAAGATATTTAATTTTATAAGTGTTGAATCTAATTATGACGGATTATTAGAAGTTATAAGGAATTTTAAAAGCAATTCAAGTAATTAAAATAAAATTCAATATTTAACGAAATTTATATTCACTAAAAATCAGAGTTGTTACAGTATTGGTGGTAGAATCATTTCTTAATTGAAGATAAATGGCTGGGGAGAAAAAAAGAGATGTAATTCAGAGATAAGAGTATGAGAAGAGAGAAGGAAAAAAAATGGAAAGTAGAGAGAAGGAAGGGAACAAGAGATGAGACAGTTGCCACTCCTAATCAGCCGACAAGGTTAAAGTAGTATAGTTACCACTGTAACTTTTTAGCTGGAAAAATAATTCTACCATGAGAGATGCTAGGGACACATCTCTTTGCCACATCCCAACCACACTCCTCTCACATACATGTAGGTCTCATTTCAATGGAACCACCTATATGTGAGAGAGGTGTTATTAGGGTGTGGTAAAGTGTTGTGTCACTTGTATTTTGGTTCCAGCAAAGGTGTGAACCGGTCCCCATTCGGTTAAAGTTGTCTGCACTTGTCTTTCAATGTAACCCACCTGTATGTGAGAGAGGTGTTATTGGGATGTAGCAAAGTGATATGTCACTAGTATTTTGATTCGAGCAAAGGTGTGGACCGGTCCCCATTCTGTTAAAGTTGTCTACACTTGTCTGCAAAGGTGTCACTAGTATTTTGATATTTTCATAAAAGAATAGATTGGCACTAATAACAATATCTTTCTTTTTTTTTATTTTGAAAACAAAAAACGAATATATTGGAACAGATAATATTATTTTTTGTTTTTTACAAGATACAAAGAATAAATTAACACAGTTAACATTATCTATCTGGGAGTTTGACACCTTTATTGTGGTTTATTTTTTATTTTATTATCGTAATACAATCAACAGATATGGTTATCAGATCAAATCTATACTTTGTATTGTTTCAAAAAGATCAACAGATAGATAACCATATCGCTTGATTTTCTTGTGTAAAAGCACAATAAAATCAATCAATAAAATCACAAGAAAATCAAGCGATATGGTTATCTATCAAAATCTATATTCTTTATTATCTCCAAAAAATTGACAAATAAGGTTATCTGTCCAAATTTATACTATCTATTTTTTTTCCAGAAAGATCAATAGATAATTTCAACTCTATGAATTCTTTATCCCAAAAAGATTGAGAAATAAGGTTATCTATTCTAACGAACGTAAGTGTTTCATTTTTTGTTGACGAGAGAAGTTAAAAATAATTTTTACCTTTTTAAAAAAAATATCTATGAAAAGGTCCGGAAAATGCTTTTAGGACTTTTCTTTGATATTTTCAAATAAAGAATAGATTGACACTGATAACATTATCTATTATTTTATTTTGAAAACAATAAATTAATTTATTTGAATAGATAATATTATTTTTTGTTTTGTACAAGATACAAAGAATAATTAACACATTTAACATTATCTGAGAGTTTGGCCCCTTTTTTATACTCCCTCCATCCATTTTTAAGTATCCTGTTTCGTAATTTCAACTTATTAAAAAAACATTATCATTACACTTTTCACATCAAGCTTTACCTCCACGTTCTCTCCTTACTCTCTAGGAAAACATCATCATTACATTTTACTCACTAACTTTACAAAATGGACACTTACTAAGTGGCAGCCCAAAATGGAATACTAGACTCTAAAAAGGGACAGAGGGAGTAGTTTGTTTTTTATTTTATTATCGTAATAAAATCAACAGATATGGTTATCAGTTCAAATCTATACTCTGTATTGTTTCAAAAAGACCAACAAATATGATTATTTTTATGAATCATGTACTCTGTATGATCATAATAAAATCAATCGATATGGTTATCTATCGAAATCTATACTTGTTATTATCTCCAAAAGACTGACAAATAAGGTTATCTATCAAAATTCATATTATCTATTTTTTTTCAAATAGACCAATAAATAAGGTCAACTCTACGAATTATGTATTTTGTATAATCGTAATGAAATTAACAGATTTAGTTATCTATTCAAATCTATACTCTTATCCCAAAAAGACTGACACATAAGGTTATCTGTCCTAGCAAACATATGTGTTTCATTTTTTATAGTTGCCTAAAAGAAAAAATAATAATGCAAGCTTACTATAAATGTAAAATATATACAAAAATAATAATTTAGGTCAAAAAAACAAAAAGAAACATGGCAACCAAAAGATATAGTAGTTTTTTTTTGTGAAAATATAAATTGCATTAATTAGGAAATCATATTGTATGGTAAAAGGTATGTGGTGGTTGTACCATAGTAAGCTTCAAAAAGTTATTGTACTTTCCAATAGAACTTTGTCCTCTTTCCACTTCCTGCCATCCACCCTTGTTCTCTATGCTCCTTTGCGGAAGAGCTCACAGTCAATATTTGGAAGACAAAAGGTCATTGCTCACTTTCATTTCTCAAAACGTTACAGTATAAAAATCATCCATGGAGGTTTTAAAAAATGTCTGAATTTGAGAACTTCTGAAGTGAAACTAGTCGGCCAACTTCAGCCCAAGCCTTTTGGCTCTAAAGAAGAAGATGAGCCCACCCCACATGACGGCATTTCGCTGCCGGCGATTGCAGCAACAACTTCATCTCTGACATAAGGCTCCGACGACTCCTTCTCAATCCTCATCTCCGGCACCCAGAATCGCCTCACCTCGCCACCGGCGCTGTCCACCATTGCCACCTCTTCTCTGGTCGGTAGAAATCAATAGATCACTCCCTCTCTTTAGCGTGGGTTTATTTTAATATTTGGGCGTGTTTTATGAGTTAGGGATATTTTTGGAAAACCGATGACAGAAGTCCTAGCGCTAATGCAGAAACTATAGATGTCCTTATTGCATTATAAGCCCATATACTATGGACTCTTGGCCAAAGCTCCCGCCGGTTTCCAATAAATTTTCTATCTCTCTCTCCACTCATTACCCTCAAAAACCTCTCAAAATCCAAACCGAACAAAATTGAAGTAGAGGCAACCCAAGTGTGGGCTTATAACATCGAACAACTTGTTTAAAGCATGCCCCAGCCTTAATGATTGATGTTTGCGAAGGTTAATTCATAACAAACTTAGCCTCAATAATATTGTGTTGCTAAAAGAATAGTTGAATTTTCGCTAGGCTTAATTCCGTTTGACCCAAAAAAAAAAAAAAAACAAAGAATTTTCGCTAGGCTGGAGATCTCAACTTGAGCTCGAGAGCTGCAATAATGAACTCGAGTTCCGAATGGAAGGTCTGAGGCAAAAACCTCTAGGCCTAAACCTCTTCGTTTAACATTAGGAAGTAACCTTCTATTAACTGTAATTGTCTTTTGATGGACTTCGGGAGATAACCTTATGCTAGTAATTGCTTGGGCTAAATTATTGGCTTCTTTCATTCATTCGTCTTGGCACATGCCTTGCAGTTACATCATCAAAATCTTGTAAGAGTTGCATGGCTACCATGTAATATGGGGCTAACTCCTCGCAATAGCATGTAAATGTACTTGCCAAGTGGTTTATAACAAGGTTGGAGTCTCCTATAATTTTAACATTCCTGGTCTTTAATTCCCTTAGAATTTCAAGGCTTATGACTATTGTCTTATTTAGCTTGATTATTCATGCATTGAAAATCAAATTGGAATGATAATTGAGTCCTCAGACCAGGAGAAATTATAATAACCCCACAACTTGAGACCTCTTGGGTTTTAGACCCATCAAATAGGAGTAGCCAATGAGTGGATGATGTTTCAAAAGCACTAAGGCCTATTTCATACTCATCGTCGATATCCACACATAGATGATCAGCAAAGAAGTTTGCCAAGGCCTAGCCTTTCACTGCCTTTTGATGAATATAATGAAAACTAAATTACATTAGAGCTAAAGACCATTTCCTAACTCCGCCTCTCGTAATTGACTGAGAAAGCAAGTATTTAACTAGGTCTGTTTTACTCATGATATAAACCAAAATGGGAAGCATGTAGTGCCTCAATTTTATTACTGCAACGTACAAGGCAAGGCAAGGCAATCTTAACAAGTATATCTCCTTTCACATGGAGTTAACAACCTTCTTAAGTAATAAACTGCATGCTCCTTCCCTTGAGCATTATCTTAAGCTAAAAGGCTTCCAATGGAGCCCTCAACAGCAGAGATGTAAAACTGTAGAAACTTGTTCTTGATTGGAGGCATCAACACTATAGCCTTTGATTGCATCAAAGGTCTTTTGATGGTTTGCCTCCCAAACAAAAGTGTCTTGATCCTTCAGCTTCAAAAGTTAAGAAAAGACCAGGATTTTCCTAGCTAGGTTGAGATGAATCTCCTTTAGAAGTTAAATGACCCAAAGAGTTTCTACAATTCCTTCTTAGTAGTAGGAGGCTTTGTTTCCATAATTGCATTGGCTTTGTTCTTATCAACCTCAATAACTCAATTGTGCACCAAGAACCCTACGAACTTGCCTGTGGACACTCTAAAGGCACACTTCAAGGGGTTTATTTTTAGATCAAACTGTTGCCTCCTAAGGAATGACCTCCTCAAATGTTCCAAGTGTTCTTCATAGGACTAAGACTTGACTACCACATCATCAATGTAGATTTCTATGAAATGATCAAAGAGGTCATGAAACATGGCATTCATGGCACATTGATATGTAGCACCGGCATTTTTCAGGCCAAAGGGCATTACGACCCACTCAAAGGTTGCCAAAGACCCAAGAGACCTAAAAGTAGTCTTAGTCATATCGGTCTCATCGATATTGATCTGGTTGTAACCAGAATGCCATCTATGAAGGACAAGACCTTATGACCACAAGCTTCATCCACTAACAAATCTGCAACTAGCACTGGATATTCGTCATTTGAAGATGCCAAATTCAAGTTGCTAAAGTCCACTCATACCTTGATCTTGCCATTCTTTTTAAAGGCTGACACAACATTAGAAAGCCAAGTAACACACCTGGCTGGGCATATGAACCCAACATTGAAGAGGTTCTCAATCTATTTCTTCACCTATAAAAAGACTTCATTGGACATCCTTCTTAGTGGTTGCTTGAAAGGCTTGAACCCTAATTGAATGGGCAGCTTGTGTTCCATCATGTCTCTGGACAGACCTGGAATCTCAGCATAAGTCCAAGCAAAATAGGACTTAAACTTAGTTAAGAGCTGGATGAATTTCTCCTTCATGTGCTCTGGCAGAAGTTGTCTAATATATACAGGCCTAGGAGACTCTAAATCTCCTAGGTTAACTTCTTCCAAAGGATCTTGGACATCAGCTTTCAAACCATCCAACTTGGCAGGAGCAGCTTCTAAGTCCTCCAACAGGATTTCATCCAGGTCTTCAACAAAATTTTCATCTTCATTGATTACTCAACTACGTAGGCTGAATAATCTTCTTCCTCCTGTTCCTGAGTACCATTAGCCTCCTTTCGAGCAAGTAGGCCTCAAACTTTGATAACGTAGCCTGAAGGGCCACGTCTTTCTCTGTTTTTGAAAGGCTTACTAACGTTGAGACAGGTGTCTGGTTGAAGCAAAAACCGGCTTGCTTGACTTCGTGATCATTGGAGCAATCATTTCTTGGAAGAGGGCCTTCATCTTCTTCTTCGTGATCATTGGAGCAATCAATTTTTGGAAGAGTGCCTTCATCATCTTCTCCAGTCATTGGATATTTAAAAAAAAATATTGTGGACTTACCTCAGGATGGAAGCTACTGTGGAAGTAGGCAATTGTTGAGCAAGTGACATTGGTTGAAGTTCAATATGAATATGCATCAACTGGAGAAAAAAGATGAAGATTCAGCTGAAGATGTCAAAGATTTAGAAGAACGAATATTTTGAATATGATTAAGACGAATATGTCGAGTTAAAGCACGAATTGAGATTGTTTTCTTACTGTTCCTCCACCAATCTGTAGTACAGAAGGAACAGCCCTGACGCCGTCGGTCACCAAGCCCACGTCTCTCTCCCGTTGCACGCCTTTACTATACAGAACTAGCATAGCTTGCAAACGAGCACGCTAGTGAGGCTCGGAATGATAATGCCAAAAAATAAAAACCGCCAAAAAACTCGACTGTTGAAAACCATCATCCTCTCATGAAACTAGTGTCTGAAAACTAGGCCTGGTCACTACCTCTACCTTTGCTGAAGAAATCAAATCCCACACATTAAGAACCGATCCACCACATTGGTAGTGGTCAATCTAAAAATGCAATGAATTGGAGAGATCTCATCTCATAAGGAGAGTTTCTATCCATATCAACAAGAACTAGTGATAGAGGAGAGGAGGGGGGCAGTGGGTTTGGAGAACCTTATTAGTTTCTCTCTCTAACTATCGCTTCGTTCTTTTTTTTAAACAGAAGCGAACAAGTAATTACAATCTGTAAGTGCCACAAACACACATCTTTGAAACTAAAATTACAGTTAGGATAAAACCCGCTAAATCCCAATTACATGTAAAATAAGGCCGTCCTTGTAACTTCTTGTTTCGACACATTAAATGGACATGCAAATAAAACCCTCTGAAAACAATCTGTTTTTTATGCTGTTCAGCTTAATGCACCAGATCATGAACCATTGCTATCACATCTAAACGGCACAAAGCCAGCTGTTTCCATGAGGGAAGAGAGAGGACGGATTCGGTCTACTTTTAGCCGCTAGCATTCCCATTGAACCTGTTTTATCACACTATTGTTTCCCAACTCAATGAACCTGATTAGAGGAAGAGGTAAAACAGAGCTGCTTAAGGGGTACAATGCCTTCAAGTATCAGCCACACGAATGCCAGAGAAATCCTTACTGTAAAAACTACTGCTTAACCTTTAAAGCAGACTCGATGCGTTTCATGAGCTGGTTTACTGTCAAAGCCCCTTCCTGAAAATACAGGATACACATAAGTGTGACTTAGAATCTCCCATCCAAAAATAAAGAAAAATATCAAGGGCAAGAAAATAGAGGCTCCTTTGTGCTTTCCGATGCTCTGGAATATGAATGAAGGAAGCATGGTAATGTGTACAGCTATTAATTTGAATCTCTAGACCTACTCTCTCTGGTGCCTTTCGGCTATGATTTGAGGGCATGATTCCGCAACAAAACATTCCTTCAGGGTCCGTTTGATTAGTGAGATAATGATAGAAAGTGCAAGAAAGAGAAAAAAATATATACTTTTTTGGTGTTCACTTAACAAGAATGTCCTAGAAAGTGAGAAAAATAAACCTTCCCGTACAACCCTTTAAAGCTAGGAAGCGTGATTTACATTTTCTCACAAAAAGTGCAGGAAAATTTTATTTTCTTGCAAAAATGAACATTTATTACTCTAACTTTCGTATTTTCTTGCAAAACTTTCATCTTAATCAAAAGGATGTGAGAAAGAAAAAAATATTTTCTTTTTCTTTTCTTTTACTCCACTTTCACTTTCCATTATACTCCCTCCGTCCCATTTTCATCGTCAATTATTATGTTTGTCCATTTTATGTCTTTGTCTATATCGTTTGTCTATATCGTTTAGTGTGAATCTTGAAAAATATGAAATATGGATCTGGTTTGATAGATCTCGATTAGTTTTCAAAGTTTTCAAAATTATGAAAAACATTATAGATTGAAAGATATAAGCAATTAAAAAATGCATTCCTTCATGGTGAGTTAGAGGAGGTGTATATGGACATACCACCAGGCAATATTCTAAATGGCGCTTGGCGGTAGTCAGGCAGATACCCACCTCCAAGCGCCAACCCGCCTAGGCGGCGCCAAGCAATTTGGCGGATTTATTTATTTATTTATTTTTAACAAACCATTATCCAATCAAACTATATTCTATGTATCCACAATGCAAGTTCAAACTTCAAAGTACAAACCCAAATGAAATTAAGTGGTAGGAACTAGCAAATAAGTTGAATAAGACAATAAGTAGAAATAACCATAATGCAAAGTTTAATCTTCAAAGTACAAACCCAAATAAAATTAAGAGGTAGTTACTAGCAAAATAAGTTGAATAAGACAATCAGTAGAAATAAACGAGATCGGAGATCCCTAATGCAAAGTTCATCTCCTAGTGCCAAGTTCAAAGTTGAATACGCAATTCTGTTAGGGCTCGTTCTTCACCTCTTGTTCTTCGTTCAATCGACTGGAGTGAGTGAGAAATGAGAATGGCTGTGGGTTGTAATTATGTAATTGTTATTTATATATATTTATATGATTTTGTCAAAATTATGTAATAAGTCCTTTTAGTTTAATACTATACATTTTAGGCCTCCAAAGGCGCCGACGACGACGCCGCCAAGGCCTGCCAAGACCGTTAAACCGCCAAGACCACCAAGGACACCAAGACCGAGGGAAAGGTGTGTAGATTGAAGAAAGCTCTTTATGGGTTGAAGCAATCACCTCGAGCGTGGTTTGGTAGATTTTCAAAGGCTACCTTGAGGCTTGCCATGCAGATCATACTCGCTGTGTTTGGTTCACAATTTTGAGTGTAAAATTTTGAGTTAAAATGTAAAAATATGTGATTGGATGAGTTATTTGAAAAAGTAGTGGACCCCTGACTCAGAGATTTTAACAGTAAATAAATAAAAAGAAAGGGATAAAAAAAGGCTGTCCCAGACTCTTCCATACTCTCTCTCCTCAATCGGATTAAAAAAAAAAAACTCTCTCCTGTCTCCTCAATTCATCCCCACTTTCATCCCAACCACTCATCTCTTTCATCTCCACTCTTTCATCCCAACCAACAGCAGGTACAGCTTTTATGGCTAGGGATACAGACGACTCGCAGAAACTCCTATGGTTAAAAAATTAAGTGTTCCAATTTTTAATCCGTTTGAACGGGTGTGAAGATCTTATTATTTTGATCATATTATTCTAAAGAGACATGATCAAATTTTATTTCTAGGGCTCTCATAATTACGTTTCTGCTCTTTAGGATTGCAAATTGAATGGTAGAATTTTTAAAAAAAAGCAAGTATTACAGTAATGGTATTTTGAAAAAAAAAGCAAGTATTACAGTATTACAGTAATGGAATTTTTAATAATATTACAGTAATGGTATTTTGAAACACTTATTTTTGTTTAAAAACCAATTTTTTTTAAATAAAATTGTTAAATAATACTACTATATATTCGTTAATTTAGTATAAATAATATTACAGCTTTAATTGTGAAAGAATAATTAAATTTGCAACTAAATATAAAATGTAACACATAATTAATTTAGGAACCGCACAAGGACAAAAGGGTCATTTGACAGCTTTTTACATCATCCATCATTCCTTATCCAAACAACATACTATTTAATCCCCCCTCCAGAAACATCACATCAATGTGGGCCATCCCTTATTAACCAATACCCCCTACTATCTTATTCCCCTTATTAACTTATACCCCCAATTTTTTCCCCGCATCCAAACGGGCCGTAAGATTTTTTTCACAATTATCCAATAACAGGTAAAGGCTCTGGGAAGGACACATGTGGAGGGAAGTGGAACAAAAAACCGAAAAAAAAATAAAAGAAGACACAGGAGGGTAGGAGTGGTGGGGCCCACATGGTTGAATAGTCACACTTTACTGTCAAAACAGTACTCTTTTGCCGGTTGGAGTTGCTTTTTGGCCCCCCACATAACTTTGCATTCCAAAACAACTTTTTCAAATAAAACTCTTAGTGCCCAACCGAACAAAGTGACTATGTTCATCAAATGAGGTGTTGGTAAGATTGTTGTCCTTATTGTTTATGTTGATGATATGATAATGATCGGCAATGATGTGGATGAGATTCTCAATCTTAAGTCCAGTCTGGCTCAAGAATTTGAGATTAAAGATTTGGGACCACTAAGATATTTTCTTGGAATGGATGTGGCAAGGTCTGATAGAGGTATTTTTATCCCCCAACGGAAGTATATACTTGATTTTTGGGAAGAAACAGGTATGTTGAGCTGTAGACCTACAAATTCTCCTATTGAGGCGAATCATCATCTTAGTGGAGATGTGGGTGAGCGTACTGACAAGGAGAGGTATGACTTATGAGTCGACTGATATACTTAGCGCACACCCGACCGGATGTTACTTATGTAGTAGGTTTTGTTAGTCAATTTATGCATGATCCTCGTAGTTCACATCTGGATGCAGTTTACCGTATCTTAAAGTATCTCAAGTCTGCTCCGGGGAGAGGAATTTTATTTTCTAATCATGGTCACCTGCGGTTGGAGGCATTTACTGATGCCGATTGGGCTGGTTCTATGGATGATCTACTTCTGGCTATTGTACTTTCCTTGGGGGGAATTTGATTACTTGGCGAAGTAAGACGCAATCAGTGGTTGCCAGGTCTAGTGCAGAAGCTGAGTATTGAGCTATGGCACATGGAGTTTGTGAGCTCTTATGGCTCCAAACAATGGTACAAGATTTGGAAATTCCTAATAGTTGTCCTATGAAACTCTACTGTGAGAACAAAGCTGTCATAAACATTGCTCATAATCATGTTCAACATGACAGAACGAAGCATGTAGAGATTGCCAGGCACTTCATCGACGAGAAGCTGAGCGAGGGTTTGATATGTAGCCTTTTGTGAGATCCAAAGATCAATTGGCTGACATATTCACAAAAGGACTTAGTCGCAAGAGTTTCCATCCCATTCTGTTCAAGTTGAGCTTGATTGATATCTTCGCACCAACTTGAGGGGGAGTGT
Organism: Rhododendron molle; assembly: GCA_025413875.1. Classification (NCBI taxonomy): domain Eukaryota; kingdom Viridiplantae; phylum Streptophyta; class Magnoliopsida; order Ericales; family Ericaceae; genus Rhododendron; species Rhododendron molle. Next base: position 24,291,193 of record CM046393.1, read on the forward strand.
TAGATTATTATGGGTTTATTTGTAATTAGTTTATTAGTTATCTATTGTGTAATTAGTTCATTCTCTAGGACCATAGTGTAATTAGTCTAGAGTGTTGTATAACTATCTCACGTTGTAATCATTTTCTTCTATGAGAAAATAACCCTAAACTTTGGGTTCCCATTCCACGTCCCTCTCTTCCTAACAAGAACCTATAATTAAAGATAATCAGAGGGAAAGAAGAGAAGAAAAAGAAGAGAAGACAAACCTATGAGGCGAGGAAAGAAAAGAAGGTCGCCTCACGCCTCACCTCATGCGAGACAGGGGCCTCACGCTTCGCCTAGTCAGTCGCCTCATGCAACCTTGCCTCGTCTCGAACCTCTAAGGCGAGACTGGGTCGCCTAACGCCTCGCCGCAACTAGCTTTTTCAATCACTGATACATCCCAACTAGGTCCAACTAGGTTGGCACATACTCAACCATCAATCATTTGCATTTCTTGAAATTAAAAAATTACAAAATGAACACACTACTTTTCCACTAATATACTATAATATTTATATGGTATACAATTCACAATTGGCATAATTTTTTTTTGGATGTTTCTTACTAGTATTTTTTTAAATTAAAAAAAAATTCACTTTTGTGTTGTGCCCTTATACATGCCTGTACCGTGCTTCGTGTCGTGCCCTGTGACCTACTGTGCCCGTGACGTGGGCTCCAAAACGATGGCCCAGCCTGGCCCACCTTAGTGTTTGTGCCATGCCATGCCAACGCTAAATCTGTCCTGCCTATGCCATGCTCGTGCCGGCCCGGCCCATTACACCTCTAGATGTGCAAAAACCGTGGAGGGAGAATATGGGACCATGAAATGGGGGAGCTTTGCTGACGTTGAAAGATGGGAGTGGCTTGGATCAAGTACAAAAAAGGGAACTTTGGAGAACCATGAGACATCGTAATAGATCCCATGATTTGATTTGATTCTTCTTCTGTTCTTTCTTTTGCCTCCTGATTTTTTATGATGATAATTTTGATAATGAGAATTTGTAATACAAGGATTTTGAATTTGTGTTTTAATGTTAGATTCATGTGGGCTTTGGGGTAAGGGAAAAAATTCGAAATCCTTTTTCCTTCTAATTTATTTTCTTTTTGAATTCCGGAAATGTAAATACCTTTTTGAAGAAGAGGGTGACATGTTTTTTGGTCAAAACAGGCCATGTCATGTGAAAATTGACTAAGTCAAAGTCAAAGAATGCCACTACATGTGAGAATGGTGCCACCTCAGCCATTTTTCATGAGAAATTGGATGGAATCTACCGGCGGAAGGGGAGTTGTAAACTACATGTGTTTAATTAATTAAAGTGAAGTATAGGTGTTTGCGAGACATTTGGGTAAAAGTTTGGGTGTCATTTTGAAATTTTCCCCCAAAAAAAACTGCAAGTCAAATGATTCAGTACAAACAACCAATCAATGAATCTTAACAACTGTGAGACTGGCATTGGGAAAACAAAAAAAAAAAAAGGTCAAGATTTTCACTTACAAAACGATCATACGGTTCGCCATCCTTGAATATGATGAAAGTAGGCAATGCCTCTATTCTGTACTTATCAGCAATACTTGGGTATTTCTCAGTATCAATTTTCACCACCTGGATCTTATCGATCATTGCAGCACTTACTTCATTCAGAACAGGAGCCATGAATTGACAAGGACCACACCTGCAACAAGATCTCAAGTTAAATTTTTCAGAATTGCACTTTGCAGGCAGTGAATTTTTTTTATTTTTTTATTTCTGGAATAAAACGCTCAGAAGATTCCTGAACCAAGACCTCCACCTACTCGTAAGGAGCATAACTGATAAATTTAATAGCCTCAATGATCACATTTTACATACACCAATTATGACCCAGGACAAAACGAAGGGGCACTGCGATTAATTATATAGGCTGCATTCAAACAGATAACATCTTTGTGTGTATGGATAAGAGTGGGTCAAACCTCCAATGGAGATTCAGGGAAACCACTAATAGATCAAAGACTTGAGATCCCGAAGGTGAAGGAGGAGAGAGTCCAAGGCAATGCTAGAGAGAGAGAGAGGCAGTGACAAACCAAGAGATTAGGAGAGTGGGTGTGGTCTATGGTATGTCTTATGGTGGTACAAGTGTTTGCTTATATAGGGGGAGAAGTGTTCCTGAAGGAGGGTCCTTCTGAAGGACACATGGCGGCTTCCCAATGGCCATCCAATGGGAGGTTCACCTTTACCTCCTAAGGTTTCAATCCTATGACATAAAGTGTCATAGGTCAAAGTTTGTCTGAGGTAGAATTGGCTGGCTCAGAGGCTTGTGGTTTGCCGCTCAAAAGGGGATCGTACGGCCATGTGAGGTCTAGGATCTAGATTCAGAGGTCTCAGGGTTCAGAAGTTGGTAATAGGTGGACTTATGCATCATGCGACCGCAAGGGTCGCATAAACGTCAGGTGGTAGGCGGAGGCTGACACATTCGGTCTAAGGTTTCAGTGGGTAGGTAGGTATGAATCTCAAGGGAGCTTGGCCTTCGGCCAACAAATCTTCCTCTCTCTAAGATAGGTCTAAAGTCTGAACTTCCAAAGGGAGTTTGATACTTTAGACAACCCCTTAAGCTCTAGCCTCCATTCCATGATCCTCCTTCGGTCCCAACTCCCAAGTACCTCGGGCCCTGCCTTTAGCCCAAGTATGAAGGTCGCCTTTACTCCTGAAGGTATCAAGCCCCCTTCAGGCCTTAGTATTTGGTACCATGTGCCTACAATCTTCTCCTGAAGTACATCTCCAATCATTTCCTCCAATACGAAGGGGGATGTCAAAGTTCCTCAACTAGGACAATCATATAGGCTGCCCTGTATTCAGATACCATCTTGTTCATGATTCATAGTTTCAAAGATAGTGGGATCATGGTAAAGACTGTCGTACAAGCCAAAAAAGAACTTACCAAGTAGCATAAAAATCAACCAATACAGGTTTGTCGGAATTTGCCAGCAACTCATCAAAGGAAGAAAATGTCTGCTTCTTGGCTTTGACCTAATTAGTAAAGAATACCAATTTGGCTGTTAATTTAGGACAAATTTGGAACTGGTAATCAAGCAAACCTAAGAAAACGAAAATATGAAGTCAACTGTCCTACCATAGAAGAACTTATCAAGTACTTACTGTATTTACAATGGTTCCAAGGGCAAATAGGAGAAATGCCCATAGGAATTCATAATGTTCATATAGAAGCAAGAAATGCCATCAAGTTCATGAACTGCCATAAAACTAGCAATACTAACTTCTATCCATGTTACATGGACCTCCAAATGTGTAAATAAACCATGTCGGGCACTCAACGCTCCTATAACAGTAAAGGCTCTCCATGTCTGCCATAGTGGCATGTTGAGTTGGACATTCGCCTAAGAGCTAATTTTGGAAGTCACATTTACCATGATCTACCCAAATAGCTCCTACAATACGCAAAAAAATGCCCCCAAGAACCTTCAAAGTCCAATTTGTCTTAGAAACTAAAGGAGATTTCCCAAAAGAAAAGAATATGACTAGTTATGGATGTGTCCCGTGTCCAAATCCTTGAATTGAAAATCAGATGAACATGACACTTTGTGGATATTTGACTAGTTGTGGATGTAAAATAAAAAGATCTGATGTTCAACGTTGAACAAAAATCTAAGCAGTTAATCATAGGATTGAAAGCAGAAGAGACGTCATTTAGGGCTATTATTGTGTCCCTCCAATCCTTAACAAGAAGCATTACGAATCACTCCTATGATGTATTTCTTTCAAGTCCACCAAAACAGAGCTCTCAAGCACAATATCAAAATCCATCTAAACTATCAAATACCAATTTGAGCTATTCAGATTGTGGATAAAGAAAAGGTCCTTTATTTGACATCCACACCTATCCAAATAGACCCTTCGGTATGTACTCCACTACTCCCACACCAGACACTTGTAGCTTAGTCTTTGTAACATGGACTAGTGGCTTACTTTTCAATACACAACTCATCAAAGGTATAGTCGAGAGGAGTTGAAGCCTTTCGAAATATATTGGCATGTCAATTTTGTATCAGAAAGGTAGTGTTCCTGTCTCCTGTTAAATCTCTTATTTTCTTCGGGAGGCTTTCGATTCGTTGCCTTTTAAAAATGGATACCCCAATAGATACAAAAGAGCGATAAATTGTCTTGTTCAGCTTTCTATTCTGCATAAAACATGTTTATTTGAAAAGTAGTGAATGGTAACCAAACCAAATAATCCGTATCAACCGAAAACATGTCCAGTTAGAACAAATTCCAATTTCAGCAGGTCCAGCTATTTGCAGCCAAAGAGAATAAGAAAAGAAATTAGGAGAGTTCCCATCCTACTCAACATTTTCTTAGTCTCTTCCTCTTCCTCTTTCCCCTCAAACAAAGGTTGCGTCCTTTGATAATGTTACCCTAGTAAAACCAAGAAAATACATTTTTCCTTGCTACTCAACAATTGCCCATAGAGAAAAAAACAATACTCCCTCCGTTCCTAATTGGTGGTCCCTCTTGGGGATTCCAGCTTTTAAAAAGTACATCAGTACATGTAATGATTAATAAACATCAAATCTCAAGGTGTCATTTTCCAAAATTACCCCTTGTTTCAACTCATTTGCATTACTAGAAACTTGCCAATTTTGCGTTTTTGACTTTTCAACAGGGACCAACATTTTCAAACATCCCAAAATAGAATAGTCGACCAACAACTAACAGAGGGAGTATCATTTTCTCTAAGTTTGTTTTCAAATCCTGCACGCTTCCTCTCAGTATCCTGACTTTCTTACCTGCCCTTCCTCTTAATTTCTATTTTCTCTTCGAAACGAGACCTATAGTTACCAGGAGAGTCTCTTCAATATTTCAGAGTTGCTACTGAGTATTATCAATTCATGTTTCAAATCTTATTTTCAAGAAATGCATGACGTGAAGCAGGAGCCAGTCCCCCTATAGACTTGCCTAAACCCAACTGTGACTCATAGTCCTCACATATAAAGGTGGGAATGGGATCTCAAAAAGCTTAAATGTGGTGAAGTTAACACGTTGACTTTCCAAGAAAAAACTTTAATATAAGAGTTCTAATACATTTGTTGACGACAGTCTACAGCTATTTTTAGTGGATTCCGCAAATATTCCAACACTTTGTATTGCTCTATCTAAGGTTCTTATAAATTTTCCTTGAACCCTCTACACAATCTTATATCACCTAGAATTCCCATTTCCCAAAATATTTCGGAAATCATGTTTCACTTTCCATTTTCCGCTTCCTTTCCTGCTTCTGTTTCTCTCGACAACTAAGGGTAAACTAACATCAGTAATCTATGACCAACAGTTCAACGTAATTGTCCAACATTAACATAGAAAAAGGAAAACAATCAGACAAATTCCATCTCAACCGACCTATTCAACGCTGCCTTCATTGGATCGACCTAGACATAAAGCAACGGAAGCTTATCAATGAATTTCAATAAGATGGTCGGGACTCTCAAATTCCATGCCAACTGATCTAAACCCCTGAATGAAGTTGCTGGTTATTGTAGTTACTACCAAGAAGCAGGGACACTTCTAAGAACATGGCATTTGTGTTGAGAGTCGAGACTCTCAACTATCATGCCAACTGATTTTAAACCATGTACGAAGTTGCTGGTTAAGTTACAACCAAGAAGCAATGACACTTCGAAGAAAGTGGCGTTCGTGTCAGATATTGATGCTCCTTGGCACTGGACACCCTGTCAGATTCCTTAAATCATGTCCCATTCATCCTTTTTTTTTTTCACCACCGCAACTCTTTGAACAGTCAAACAACTAGTTTGCAAAACATAACTTGTGATACTAGGACCAAAAGAGAACCATGAAAATCTGCACTTATGCCCTTGCCCTAGACCTACTGTTTAGACGATGCCTACCATCTGTGAACCGATTGATGGAGCAAGTTTACCCAAGTGATGTATGATTTAATATTTCAGTTTTGATTGGTCTTAGAAGAAGTATGAACATGTTTATCAGCCTCAGTAGAAATAATACTTTATATTTTCATCTGAACTCATAAGATCTGTACTAATAAATTTCATATCAACATGTTCCCAACATAGCAACGTGTCTGTGTCCTTGTTTTGCAAAAAAATGGCATGTCCGCGTGCTAGTATCCATGCTTCTCAATTGAACGCAATTCCTATTTCGATTATAATGTAACTAGTATTATGTTGCATTTTCTGAACAAATTTGATTTAATATAAAGAACTACAAAAAAAACCTAACCATTATACATGTTCAACATGTCCTATGCACGACGTGCCTCACATTTCTTAAAAGTACCTTGTCGATGTCTTTGTCATGCCATTTGTGTGCACATCCTTGACAAACATAAATGCAGCACCAAAGTAAAGAAGCACTATGAGATCTCAATATATCTATGATGCTTGCACTCTTTCTAATTATGGATGGGAAAATTACCAAAACATGGCATTGACCAAGTCAATTTACCACTTTGATGGTCTCCATTATTGAAATTACCAAAAACAAGGCTCCCCTAAAAATTATGCCTTGTTTGGTTTATAACTTGGAAATTTATTTCTAACTCCAAAAACACTCATAACCCCTACTTCCAATCATTACTCTCATTTCTCTCTGCACTCATTACCCCTATCTCCAATCATTATTCTCATTTCTCTCTCTATCTCTCTCCACTCATTACCCTTATCTCCAATTATTATCCTAATTTCTCTCCCCCCTCATTACCCCAAAAACTCATCCGAACAATGCATTAATGACCAAAAATTGACTTGGTTTTATCCTTCTTCTTCCCCATAGCACGTCTCTCTTTGGGCTTACAAGAACAAAATCAACCAAATGAATTCATAATTCCAAAAAATTGAGCCCTTGTCCCATGAACATAAATTACACAAAACCCAACCCATATATTGAGTCAAAAAAGACAAATTCAACCTCTACCAACATTTTCACCATTAAAAACCCTAAAATGAGTTCTAAATTTTAAAACCCCCAATTTGAGTTCTAGCCACTAAAAAAAGGTGCAAGCAATTCTGAGTACAGAGAAATTACAACATGTGTACGGACCAAGTCTTTGTAGAATATAGAGCGAAACACAGAAGACCCGACATGGGTCGGGACGGAGTAAACTCTGAGTATAGAGCAACCACAATATGTGTCGGGACCAAGTAATTCCAGAATAAAGATCACAACAAGAAAGATCTGAACACTAAGATGATACTTGATTTTGGCAGGTATAAAGCAACTACATGTGTAGGGATGAAGTAATTCTAGAATATAGATCAAAACACAAAAGACTCAACATGAGTCAGGACAAAGTCAACATTGAGTATAGAGCAACTATAACATGGATCGGACGAAGTCATTTCAGAATAAAGATCACAACATAACCCCACAAATCACAAATCACAAAATTCACAGAACCCAGAAAAAGGGTTCTTTAATCAACGACAGCAATACACATATTTCAACCAATAAAAATGAAGAACTCTCTGATCATAATCTTTAAGCCAGCAAAATACTAGATATGAGATCAGAAATTCAGTTCTTCAGGATTGCAATTGAGAGGTGATGAAGTGAATCTAATAGAAGAGGAGGAGAGAGAGAGTGTGTGACTTCAACAACTCGATATCATCCAGCAACTCTAGTGGCTTCTTCTCCACCACGATGTTGGCAGCGATGGTCGCATCCTCGATGTGTTGGCGTGTGGGATCGAGGACAGATCTGGTGAATCGTTGGCTGGGAATTGAAGGCGAGAGTTTTCAGATGCTGGGAACGGTAATGGTGATCTGGGCAGTAGAGAGAGGGAGTTTGCCAACGGCGAGATTGGAAGAAGAGGTGGTCATTACCATGAGGGGCAGGGAGAGAGAGGTGAAGAGGGGGGGGGGGGCAAAATGGTCTGAAAAGTTATGGTGACCATGTCTTGGTCAATATTATTGTAGATGCCTTGTATTGGGATTTTAAAACTTCACACCATGTATTGGTGAATATTTGGACTGACTGCCATTTATTGGCGATTTTCCTTGGATCAACCGATTTTACCACCCAAACGGTAATTAATCAAAAAACCCCACCTGGACTGACTGCCATTTATTGGCGATTTTCCTTGGATCAACCGATTTTACCACCCGAACGGTAATTAATCAAAAACCCCACCACAATGGACACTAGCTTCATAGCACAAGTACAACCCTATGGAGCCATTCAAGCTCCAATCTCCTCTTTGAGCTGCAAGATAAAATGCAATCCCAAACCATGGACATAGTGGCAAGAAAACGTGCTCAAAGTAAGCGACTGCCATTTTCAACACACAAGTAAAGATCTTGCAAATGCCATAGTGCACAACTTGTTTTCGTTTTTTTTGTTTAATAACTCAGTATCTCCCTTAATGGACTAACTCTTCTGGGCACTAATCCACCATCCACTAGCAGCAGTTCCAATTAAAGCTGCCCCATATAGATGGCCGAACACATGAATTAATAGCACAAGCGTGGGAGTCGAGCCCCAAACCAAAGGCTTCCTGAGTTCCATTGCAGTCTGGTGACTACAGTTGCACCATAACTGAGAGTTGCCAAAATGCACTGTGGCTCGTCATAAAGAAAACCAAACCCATCCAGCAGTGCATTCTTAATTGGTTTACTAAGAAACATCTCTACATTTGCAGATTAGAATGATCATTCATTGCACAGGTTATCATGCTACCATTTGAACACCTGAATCATTTTTTCCCCATGTATTTGACATAAAAATTATGGAATACGTATTTGCTTACAGCAAGATGTACTCTGAACTACCTATAGGATTCATATGCTGCAATGGTGTACATCAGCATGTAGCTTATCACATAGCAAAACAGTGTTTCTCTAGATGCCAAGGTCACAATTCTTTAACGTCTCGTGACCTAACTTTCCTCTCCTCACCTAATTCAACATCTGAAACTCAGGCGTCCAAAGTTTGGCCCACCAATAACTTATTAAACCCTAAAAACCTAACAATCACATGAGGAAAGCCCTATCACCCTGACCTATAAAGGCCTCTTCCAGGTCACAGTAACAGTACAATCACTTGCTGCCTCAAACACTTCTACTTTGTCATGGTAACATCTTCTTTTCCCAGGAAAGAGGGCTGCTGTTAAGAAACTCGTCAGACTTTCAGACAAACTAAAAACTATTGTTAATCCTACGAATACTAAACCCACTAATTGTGGGTCAATTCTTCAATCATCAAGTTTACCCACAACTCGAATCCAAGAATCTTAAGCCAAGCAAGGAGCACGCCATTTAACTTCAAGATGCTTGGGTGATAGGTCTCCTTCTACCTTCTTATTCTGGGTCTATCTGATACAATTGGTGATAGAAATGGAAGGAAATGGAAGGAAATTGGGAAAGAAGATGAAATGGGGATAGATTTTACTGATGGACTGGTTACACATTGATTGCTCTTCTCCCTCACCTGTCTCTGTCTTTATAAGCCAGGCTACAACCAACTGCAAACAAACTCAACTAATTTCTCTAACTAATCCTTAATTAGTCAACTTAGTTAACTACTGCTTGGCTGCTTGATTGGCCACGCCAACTGCCACTTAGCTTAGAGCTTAGCTTCATCTAAATTCCACCTCCTTAGCTCCTCCAAAGCCCATGGTTCTACTTGGGTCTTCTACCAAGTCTTGGACTCTTGTGCCAAAGTCATTCCAGCAAAGCCACCTCTATTCGGTGGTGTTTCATTATCCCTGCTCGATTGAGAGCTGTACTCCAGAAGAACAGAGCTTCCTCGTCTTGATTCTCTTTTTGTGATATTGATTCGGTTTGGTTGGTTGGTTACAACTTCACTGCCCTCTTCTTGTTTTATCGTTCTTTAAGAAAAAAAAAAACTCCTCCAAGAACGAAAAATACAATAACCATACTAAACTCCAAGTCAGATAAGATTAAAGAACAAATATTTAAGGAAAACACGTGGTGTGCAATTGGCGCTGATTACCAGAGGAAGGATTCGACGCCGGGAACGTGACGATAGCCCTTTGTTTCCGATTTGAATGCGCCCAAGATGCTGAGTGAATTGTCGAGAAGACAACTGAGAAAGCTTTGAAGAAGATGGAGATAAACAGGAGAAATGGTCCGAGTTCAGTGGCCGAATTGCTGCCGCCGCGATAGTAATCGCCATAGATAGGAGAGAGAGAGAGAGAGAGAGAGAAGAGTCTACTTCTCTTGCGTAAAATCTCACAAAAAAATCCTCTCCACTACTTTACTCCAAAAGCGGACTAGCGTTCAACCGCTATGAGCAGGGCCGTAAATGAACTGAGCCGTTCCCGAATTGTTCGAAGTTCGGTTCAGCAAGAGTTCGTTTGAGTTCGATTCGTCTCTTAAACGAACTGAACCTGAACCTCAATTCTAGGCTCATTCCGTAAATGAGCCGAACTTGAGCCTAACGGTATTCGGCTCGGTTAGGCTCGCGAACCTATACTTAAATTTAATTAATAATTCAATAGGGGTCTATTTGTAAATATAAAATTTTTTAAGGTTGTATATATAATTCAATACTTATTTTTCTCCCAAATTCTATACGATCAATGAGAGAGTTTGAGTTCGCTTGAGTTTAATGAGCCGAGCGAAACCAAACCCAAGTCTTGACGAGCTCAATTCGAGCTTAGATTTAGCTCGACTCCATTTGTTTGAGTTTAACGAGCCAAACTCGAGCCAAGATGTTTAGGTTCGAATCGAACCCGAGCAGAATCCGAGTCGAACTCGAGCCATACTAGTACCTTAACGAACCCAATCGAGCCGAACCCGAGCCTTGAAAAATTTTAACGAGCCGAACTCGAGCTGAGTTGTTTGGGCTCGAATCGAACTCGAGCCGAATTCGAGCCGAACTAGTACCTTAATGAACTCGAGCCGAACTTAACAGGGTTCGGCTCGATTCGGTTCGTTTACAGCCCTATGCATGGGGCAAAACTAACCCGTTCTAACTTTGTGTCCGTTCGAACCCGATCTAGAGAGAGATAAGTGTTCCGTGTATCGAACGGGCACAACGCTAGAACGGGTTAGTTTTATCCGTGCATAGAACGGGTTTTGCCATGTGCATAGAATGGATTGAATGCTAGTTTATGAAAAAATATAATGGTAGTATGTGAACATTAAACACAATTAATGGTAGCAATCATGCATGAAATGATAAAGCTGATAGATAATGTCCTTACAACTTAAAAAAATGTTTTAAGAAACTATTTACAAAATATGCAACTGTAACGCCCCCAAAATCGGGTACGTTAAGTTAAACATTTATTAGATAAATAAGGTAGAGTCTAACTCAATATTATATCACAAACTCCCAAAGGGTTCTTATATTACACAAAAGGGATGAACATCTAAGGTTATCTACAGCTCCTTTCTTCTTCCATCCTAGCAAGCTCCTCAGCTCCAAAAGCCTCCAAGGTGTATAGCTCTCTTTGCTCATCTAACAGGTCTGACACATTATACCAGCGTCGCCACCAGTATAATATGTCAGGGTCACATAAAACAACACCGTGAGTTTGAAAGCTCAATAGAGTAACTCAAAACCCACTAACCCTTAACATACAAGTCTAAGATAGTATAGATACGATTTTCCAAACTTAACAGGCATAAGTAAGAACACATAACAATTACACATGCGCATTCCCTATCTAACGTTGGTGTCAAGTCTTGTGTGTTTCTCCTACGCGACTCATCATTTTGTGTCTCATCTTTTATCATCATTTCCAAAAACACATACACACACACACCAATGAGCTACCAAGTCCGACTCATTAGCCACAATGGCTACCAAGTCCGGCACATTGTGAACACACACAACCAATAAGCTACCAAGTCCGGCTTATTGGCCACAATGGCTACCAAGTCCAGCACATTGTGTCACATCTTGGCTCCTCTCCGCGGATAACCAAGTCACATACCTCCAATGAACCTACCAAGTCCGGCTCCATTGGCAATGCACACCAACATAAGGCTACCAAGTCCGGCCATTATATAGTTTCAAAACATTTTTATCTATATCAACCACATCTTAAGTGCCATGTTTCTACTTTCCAATTTCATGTGTCTCGTATCATGCATAGACTCCGCGGCGGGACTTTTCACATGTATCATGCTCACAAGATCATCCAACTCTATTCTACCATACTCGTTTATAACCACAAGTAAGGCAAGGAACATGCTATCAAGCTTACAATCATTGAAAATGTCAAAATACGAATACCTCATTATAAGACAACACTTTATCTTTAAAGCGAAAACGTATATCCTTTCTTTTGAAAATTCAAAACAACAAATGTTTATTGACGAGGAAATCAAGTTAGAACGATTCTATAAGTCATGCAATCGAAAATTCTCAAGATCATGCTTCAAGTATTCTCAAGATCCAAGTAAACTACGTAAAATAAGATCATACGATCAATTATCGGAGTATACTACATATTTTTTAATCATGCTCATAACATACGATATACGTAGGATAGGGGTGAAGATTAATCTACCGTTCTTCTTGGCGGTAGTAAAGGCTACGGAAGGTACGTCGGAAAGAAAGTCGGCGATCGAACGGAGTAACGGCTTAAGGTAGCTTCCGGTGGCTTCGAAAGAGAAAGGTTTCTCTCGAAACTAAATCTTAACTACAACTACTACTACTTTTGGATCGAGGTGGTAGTCGAGTGGTGGTTTAGTGGCGGCGATAGAAAAGTTTATTGAAGAACTAGATAAAAGACTTCAAGAACAAGCTAGAACTATCAAGAACAAGCAAGAACACTTATACTTTCTAGAGAGAAGTTGGAGTAAGAAGAGGTGTGAGCAAAATGGATGAGAATAGCTTGGTATTTATAGGCAAAACTTGGCCTCTCTCCCTCTCTCTAGTCGGCCCTCTCTCTCCCTCTTTCTCTCATTTTTTATTCCACCAAATCTTGGTTTCTTGCAAGAATAATCCTAAAACTAGGCTTGCATGGCTATGGATTTGTACTATGGATTTGATCTTGGAAGATTTTGAGTGAAAGAGTAAGGGTTGTACAAGATTTGGTCATTTGTTTAACTAATTAGGACAATTGTACAAGATTTGGCTTGGTCAAGTGTATCACCCTAGATTGGATTCAATCTCATGGTACAATGAAACCACAACAAGATCAAGGTACCATCTCTCTCTCCTTCCTCTTTCTCTCTCTCTCGGCCCATTTCTCTCTCTCTCTCGGTTTCTCTCTCTCTCTCTCTCTCATGTACTATATACGTATGTATATCTATATGTACTATGGAAGTATACTTATATAATAAGGTTTATAAGTACACTAGAAAATCTCATACTTTCAAGTAAAAAGGATTTTTTCATTATAAAAATCAATTACACACATATTGTACTTACAATATTATATACATATATCAATATATATATATACAAGTACACATATTTATATACCTAAGTATGTACTACATAATCTAGGAAGATACAATATCCTAATAAACAATTCAATAGCACACATGTTTCAATATAATACTAGATAGTGTACTATTAGGAAAATCTAGTCGTTTATATACACTAGTACATATACACAATATAATAATAAGAGAATCCCATGGGAAAAGTCTAAGAGAAATTAAATACTAAACCTAGTACTTATTTGGTAAGACTAAGTTATTAGCCAATGGTTAATAATTCTCCTAGCATTCTTTGTCCAATGGTTAAAGGAGAATAAGGTACCATACAAGATTTTCTTAATACACAATTCAAATAAGCACATGTTCCTGTAGACACCCCAATCTGGGCTTCCAGATTAATTTACTTACGGTATTTGATTTCCCGATGATGACTTGGATCAAGAACACCCCGGGAATGATAGGTGTTTGAGTTTTGAGTGTTTAAAAAACCCTTGAACCTAACCTAACCTAAGCCACTTCCAAAAGCCAAAAACCCTACTGACCCACGCCAGGGCACAATCGTCTCGCGCCAGGGTGCACCGTCGCGCGAGGTCTGACTCCATCGCGCGATGGTTGACCATCGCGCGCCAGACCTACTCCATCGCCCGCCAGGGCGCACCATCGTGCAAAAGAGGTTTGACTGACTCCCTCGCACGAGAATCAGCCTGGGTCAAAATCAAAGATTTGATTGTTGACCCACGCGCGGCAGCTGGCACACTCTTGCGATGGTCCTAACCAGTCACTTTCACCTTTTTCAGCCAGTTGGTTGCTTGCCTGGGAGTCTACAGGGCTATTTGAACCCCGTTTTCTTCCCCAGAACAATGGCAGTGTAGGCTTTGGGCACTCCACCCTCACAACAACCTTTCCTATTACCTTTTGCAAGCTTTCACCACTAAGTTTTGGCCTTAGGTGTTGTTTGCCATCCTCCTACACCTTCCAAGCCTCCTATAAATACCCCCTAATGAAAGGGGGTAGAAAAAAAGTTAACAATTGGCATTAAAAGGGCTACACCACATGAACAAAGTTTGTTCTTCTTCCCCATTTTCAATCACCAAACACCTCAAACAATCTCAACTTTAACTCAAAGGCTCAAACACTTTTCAAACCTCAAAAGCCAAAGTTATAGCTTACTTTTGTTTTGCTCTCTGTTCTGATCTCTGAGGGGGGCTGGCAGGGCCAAGACTGGTAATCAATACCAGTTCTAGTCCTAAAGCCAGGAGAGTTACAAGAAACTGGGATCTGACAGACCCTCGCGCGATGGACTCATTATCACCCGCGACAGTCTTCTGTCTCGGCGCGACAGTCCACGTGGGGTTGGGGATGCTGGCTTTTCCTTGTTTTATCATGTTATTATTTGTTTTTTTTAGTATGTTAGGTCTTTTAGAACACTGTTTTGCGTGCTAAAATCCATAACTTAGTTCTATATATCTTTCTCTTTACTTTTAGAAGCTGGCATCATTCTGGACATGTCTCAGAACCCAGAAACATGTAAACCAAACACTGGAAGGTTGCCCGAACCCTCGTGCGATGCACCCAAACCATGGCGCGATGGTCAAGTGGAGAGTTGACCATCGCGCCAGGGCGCAACTGTCGCGCGCCAGGGCGCACTGTCGCGCAACGGTCTAACTCCATTGCGCGATGGTTGACCATCACGCACCAGAGTATAACCCTCGCGCGTCAGGGCGCACCCTCGCACGACAGAGTGACTTCCTCGCGCGACTGTTTGTCCCCGACCTGTGAGTGGCCTTGCACGGGTAACTTGGTTTAGACTGTTATTTTGTCCCCACACTATTCATGGGGTGTTTTTGTTAATTTGTAGGGCTTTTGCGGCCTTTAAACTGTTTAAAACTGTATATTATAACTGCTATAAATTGCTTGGTTTGTCCTGGGTGTGCACTGGTCCTTCCAGAGCCCAGAAGAGGATAAAATTCAACTTGTGGTGAGTCATGAACCCTCGCGCGGGAGAGTGAGTGTGTCGCGTGATGGTCCGTTTTGCATGCACGAAGATCCATGCATGCAAAGGTGGCCATGTTGTAGGGCACATTCATTCTTTTGAGCAGTAGGGTTTGTTTCTGATCAGAGAGTTCAATCTTATCTCATTTTCATAGTATTCCATTCATACATGCCATGTATCACATCCTGCAAACTGTTACAGTTTTAATCTCCGATTAACTGTTCCCCTGCCCTAACTGGCTTAAAATTGGTTAAAGAAGAATTCGAATCACAAATATTTTCACAAAATGTCTAAGTAGAGACCGATCTCCAAATTGGGCGAGAGAGGTGCCTTAAAACCCTTCCTCTCTTGTAACCTGGCTCCCGAACCCAGATATGGTTATGACGGACTGGTGCTTTCACTTTTTCAAATCAAATAGCGCGGCAGGTGCTTCGAAGTACGGTTCCTTGGGTGTCGGACCTTCAAACCCGAGTGGCGACTCTGTATTCCGAGCGCTTGCCTCTTCTCCGCTCGCGCTCCCTCGATTATGGGCCCGTGCATTTTGGAATCCGGAAATTCCAGGGCATGCTGCCCACATTGGCGACTCTGCTGGGGATAATCGAACCAATATTAATTCATACTTAGAGTTTAATACGTTTGCAAACAATTCCATAAAAGTCTGTCAAAACGGTGTGTTTCGTGCTGCCGAAGGTTGGAATGGTGATTTAACAGGACCTCGTGTCCGGCCAATCCGATCTGGGACTTTTTCGATTGTTCATTTGCGTAGTTTCCTCTAAAGATGAACTAAATAAAGTGAGCCGAGCTTGAAAAGGCATTTTGTGATTCTTCTTCTTCTTAATCAATTTCTAGCATCTCATTTGCATCGATGTGGGATAAGCCTCGTTGGATCGTTTTGGCAATCCGGCACGGTTTACCGGAGCCCGGGGATCCCGAATGACCAACATCCTTTGACAATGATGGGTCATGCTACCGTTTGACTGTTGCTCAGCGATATCGCAGACAACGGGAGGTATATCTGTGGCCCTAGTCTGAGAAGCCCGTTACGAACCAAAACCGGCCTTTGCATATACAAAGCATTAGAACTCTCTAAACTAGGACATGTACCTGCAGGGTAAGATCTATTTGCATCTAACCCCCGTAACTGTCTACGCGTTACTGCTTTCCCTATCGCATGCACTGTACATACATTGTTTTGCATAAGAGCATGCTTAAGGCGGTTCTTTCTTTTGAGTTTGTCTTACGCTGTCTAAGATGTTGTTGGACCCGATGATGAGTCGTTCATTCTGTCGGTCGAATGTTCGTTATCAATTTCAAAAGTCCTTAGTTCAATGAGACTTTGAGAAATCAAAATTTGCTAAATTCTCGGCTCATGCCTAATTGAGGATTCAACCGACAATAAGGAACAACAAAGTATTGATGCCGTGTTACTGGCGCCACCCAGGTTGAAGTGCGTTGTCACTATACACCACGTTGTTCAAGGTTAAGGTGTCATGCCATCAATACTGAGTTGTTCCAAGTTCAAAGTTGAATCTTCAAATGGGATTAGTCGACGATTTAGTCTATTTTGACATCTTTTAGGATCTGTCGATCTACATGGGGACACATCGCTGAAAAGAATTCTGAGGATTCCGACAATGTCTGAAATTCATGAGGCAAATTCGTCTCCGAAACTACATACATACATGTCGTTTTACGTAGGAGCATGTTTAGGGAGGCTTCTAGGTTGTCTCTCCCTTTCGAGTCTGTCTTATGCTTATTAGGGTGCTGCTAGACCTGATGAAGAGTCGTGCATCTCGATGGTGCACGTTGATTAATTTTCAAAATCCTTAGATCAACGAGACTTTGGGGAAAATCAAGATTTTCTAAATCCTTGCCTAATGCCCGGTCGAGGTTTCAAACAGAAAACAAGGAACAACGGAGAGAATACCGTGATGCTTGTACCGCCCTGGTTATCATGCTACGCATGTACACCATTTAGGCTAAAGCACTAAGTGCTCACGCCACCCCGATTAAGGTATCACGTCATCTACGCCGAGTTGTTCCGACTCCAAAAGTTGAAACTTCGAGAACGGAGTAGTCAAAGGCTTAGACTATTTTGAAATCTCCTAGTGTTAGTTGATTTAAATAAGGATACACCCTCGAAAAGAAATCTGAGGATTTTGGCAGCGTCCGAACATCATGAGACAAGCTCGTCTCTAGTTTTAGAGTCTAGGAGGACACTGACGACGATGATCTCTGCATTTTCGTTCTTTCAATTCTTTCAATAAACTGCTGAAAGAATGCCACTGAGCTTTCATTACTTTACTGTCAAAGCTTCGGGCCATTGTATCGTCGGAGGATACCGAAGAGAAGAGCCAAACCTATTTGGGAGAGTCTGATGGGGCTGTTACACCTTCGCTTCCAAGGTTATATCGCCTACCTTGTTCAGCAATTTAGAATGGCAGCACAAATGGAGATGGCTGAGCTTAGGAAAGCTGTAGAGGAATTGGGTCACAAGATGGACAAACAGATGATTATGGTCCAGGGACTCGTTGGCCTCTCTACCTCTACAACCCTACAACCAGATATGGGACAAGTCAAGGAACTCTCTCAAGCCTGCCACGCTTCTGCGGTTGGGATCAAGTTATGCCCGAAGGACATGTTCAAAGACCTGGCTGAGTTTCATGAGGCCAAGACCTACCCAAAAGAGAATGCTGGGTCCTTATGCGCAACCACTGCCGAAGGGGAAGACATGCTTAGTGATGATTTCAACCCCGAAGGCGAAAGAATGCATCCTGTTGATGAGTCAATGTGGTGCGATTGCAAAGCAAAAAGGGGTTCCACTTTGAATTCTCAATCTATTCGCCGGAACCCACCACGGACTTTCTCATGCTTCTCTGCACCTTTGGCCGTAGTTTATGAGAAGCTCCTCGATACTGGTTCCATCAAGCCCCTCAATCCAACTCCTCTACCCAAAAATCCATCACCCAATTTCAAGCATAACCTCTATTGCACCTACCATCAAATGCCTGGCCATTCCACCAATGCCTGCTTCCGGCTTCGACATGCCGTTCAAGATCTCATCGATTGTGGCATCATCATAACCCCACCTCCATCAACAGCTGATGTCAATCAGGTTCAAAACGCTCAAAGCTTCCGAGCCCGAACCCAACCCCGGAGTTTCTCTGTCTTTAAGGCATCTCTATCTCAAGTAATGGAGAAGCTCATCAAGTCTGGGTACCTCAAACCTTTGACCCCAACTTCACCACCCAAAGTCCTGCCGGCCAACTACAATGCCAACCATTTCTGTGCCTTCCATCAAATGCCTGGCCATCACACCGATAAGTGCTATCATCTCCGACACGAAATACAAGATCTTATTGACAATGGCACGGTTCAAGTTCCACCAAAACCCAACGTCATTTTCAACTCCATGCCTCAACACGGGTCTGACCCTCTGGTTGGTCAGATAACTATCAAATCTACTCAAATCAACCCGAGCTCCAAGTCGGCTACATCCATCCCGTCCGAGCCTGAGGACAGCTTGCTGGCTGCTGTTTGTGCAACCGAGGTTTTCACTGCCGACATCTGGATTGATAGTGATGAGGGGTTTGCAAATGAGAGGACCGACTTGCTGGGGCCCATTGATCAAAGGAGCACCGAGTAGGTTTGGTCGAGAAGCTGAGGAAGCCGAAGTGCTATTGCTTGGGCCTGACGCCCGCTGGATCCTACCTCTTTTGTAAAAGCTACGGGTAGCTTTTTAAATATTGCGTTTTCAAAACCACGTCTAGTTTGCATTGGCATTTTGTCTGAGTCTGACGCAGAGTCCTTTGCGTTTGTCTAAAGTCTAGCTCTGAGTCGGAGGTTGTGCCTCTTGGCCCTCCACGTCGTAGCTTTTGTTTCAAGTTTTGAGTATGTTGTACTTGGCAGACCCCGAGGGTTTTTATGATATGCTTTATCTTGCTTCTAATTACTTCACTGGCTTTTATATAAACTGTGTTGACCCTGACGATGAAGGGATAGATTTCGATGGGATCATCCCCAAAGAAATGTGTTCCCTCGCCGACAGGGAAGACGATGGGCATGCTCAGCCTATTGAAAGAAGAAGTAGTTTCAATAAACTTGAAAGACAAGTATAACCTCCCAAAAGGTTCAAAGTTGGTCCAAGCACTGCCCCCAGAGGAGCATTGCGCCCGATCAGACAAGCATCGACATCTGGGCGTGGTCTCATCAAGTCACGCCTAGCGTTGATCCTGAGATAAAGAAGCATCAAATCCCTTGCTATCGGATACCAAGCCAGAAAGCAGTGGCTTAGAAGGTTCCAAGCCTCGTACCATGTTCAAAAAACAGCAACAGTGATGTTCCGTCAAGTACAAATGAGAAAGTATAAACATGGCCCGGAGCGAGGCATTTCCAACCGAAGTGCGCTGGACCTTGCATTATCAAAGCCATTCTATCTGGGGCTGTGGTCAAAGATCGTCGACCTCAACGGCAACAAATTCAATACCTTGGTCAACCTGGATAAATTCAAAAGCAACTTTTCCCTGAGAGAAGCTCGTTGGGCTGAAAACCCCAAGGGTGGGCAGTTCCAAGCAAAAGTTAGAGCAGCCTGCTAGACCAAAAATCTATGAAGGGGGTCTACGCAAAAGTAATAGGCAATATTCAAAAGCTCGATAGACCGAAGACCCGAATGGGCGGTACTAGGCAAAAGTTAGAGCGCAAAAGGAGAGGTAAACACATGAGTGAACCTTAGCCCGAACTACGTTTGGACCTGATTCCCTAGCTTGGGATACGTAGGCAGTCTCTCTTCGAGACTCGGTCACATATCTATCAATTGGATCCATGGTTGACGTTTTGGTACACATCAAAGGTCGAAGAGGATCGAAGATCAAGTCAAGCTGCATTGGACGAACCAGAAGGGGGAAACCCTTTGTCTTTCAATTTTATTGCAAACTACTTCTTCAATTTACAGGCTAAGCATAAAGCCTTAAAAATACTTGAAGCATCAAAAACAGAACGAAATGCTAGAGGCCTTAACAGGCTCACAGTTTATTCGAAGTGATGCACGTTTGGTCTTAAACCTGCGCGCGCTTTTTCAATTTTTGCAGCACACAGTAGCAATCTACTACTGCCCTCAAATGGCGTTCCAGGGGCTTTTGCCATGTCTTGTTATACCATGCAAGTCATATGGCCTAATGTGACTGCACGGGGGTGTCGGTTTCAGTCCAGGCCTATATGTGTCATCATTTGCGTCTTATGTCTGTTTTTGTGACATTTTTCTAGTTTTTCAATCAATTGTCATGACGAGGTGCATTTCTCGGTTCTGTTTGTTCATACATGTCATTGTACATCTGTTTGACCTTTCGCGAGTGTCGGTTTCACCTGTCTAAGGGATATTTGAGTTTTGGCCCGTTAATGCCCAAAATTTCATTGTATTCTCCATGTCTAAAGGACTATGTTGTACCCTGGGGCTCTTTCTCCCCTTCGTTCGAGCTAGGCGAGTCTGTACACATGCGTGCATCTGTGTGTCGATTCAAAGCACTTGTCAATGCAAATTCGATATTAGTGGTTAGTTTTTGTATTCTCTTCAATACTTGCAAAAGAGAGTCAATAAACTACGAAAATGCAACTTTTACATTGCTACCCCAGCTCCTGTAATCCACAAGCTATGGAACCTCATGAACCGCAAGGGCTCGTCAGCCCAAGGCCAAGCAGAGCATCTCTGGGGCTCATCTGCCCAAGCATCGAAGAAAGGGGGCATGCAGGCCCAATCACATTGCTAAACATCAACTGGGGCAAGCTAGCCCGCTCAATGTCTAGCTATCTGGGTGCGCATCTTAGAAGTAACTGACAGTACAGTAATAAGGCTCAGTGATAGTCCTTAGGCATCGTTGTCCTCTTAGGAGCCGCCCTTACCTTGCATCTGCATTTTCAAAATTGTGCATTTGTATACACATTATTGCATATTGTATATCAAATGTTGAAAGGAGGAAAATTCTATCAAGTGTCAAAGCACGCTTGTCCAATATCAAAGGCAGCAAGTAAATAGGATTTTGGGGATCATGCTTGTTGCCTGGTCACTTTTGTAACTGCGGCCAGAATCGCTTCTTTGGGATAATGCAGCTGTGAGAGAGGTGTCGCACGCCGCTTTCCTTATCTCGTTTTCCATGGCAACCGTCAAGCCTGCGACCTGTATTAGCGCACGCGGGTAAATTCGAGCCTGAGGCCCAATCAGCAGTTATCACCAATTTCTCCCCAGCTGCAGTCCGCCTTGCCTCTATCCATGCTATTATCAAGGAAAACCATTGCTTGTGCTTCTTGGATCAAATCAACGACAGCCGGTCCTGTCCAATCCTCAACGGCTTGATCTTTCAGCACTCTGATCTGCCTGTCTCTTTCAACGACAGCCGGTCTTGTCCAATCTTCAACGGCCTGATCATTCTGCACACTGATCTGCCCAACAGCCGGTCCTATCCAATCTTCAACGGTCTGATCATTCTGCATACTGATCTGCCCATCTCCAATTCAATGATGGTCAGCCATATCAGTCATTTAACGATGGTCAGCCATATCATCAATGACGGTCAGCCATATCAGTCATTCAACGATGATCAACCATATCATCAATGACGGTCAGCCATATCAGTCATTCAACGATGGTCAGCCATATCATCAATGACGGTCAGCCATATCAGTCATTCCACGATGGTCAGCCATATCATCCATGACGGTCAGCCATATCAGTCATTCCACGATGGTAAGCCATATCATCCATGACGGTCAGCCATATCAGTCATTCAACGATGGTCAGCCATATCATCCATGACGGTCAGCCATATCAGTCATTCAACGATGGTCAGCCATATCATCAATGACAGTCAGCCATATCAGTCATTCAACGATGGCAGCCATATCATCCATGACGGTCAGCCATATCAGCCATTCAACGATGGTGAGCCATATCATCCATGACGGTCAGCCATATCAGTCATTCAACGATGGTCAGCCATATCATCCATGACGGTCAGCCATATCCGTCATTCAACGATGGTCAGCCATATCATCAATGACGGTTAGCCATATTAGTCATTCAACGATGGTCAACCATATCATCCATGACGGTCAGCCATATCAGTCATTCAACGATGGTCAGCCATATTGTAAGTGCAGGAAAACGAAAAGGCCTTCGAACAGCACCAAGATCCAACGACTACCTCTTAATCCTCGCCGGAACCCTAGCTCACTGCCGGAGTTCAAACCTGTAAAACAGACACAGGTGAGCGCACCTTTGCCTTCTCGTGGCAAAGGCCCTCCGATGCCAAAGTTAGTATCTCGTACTAGTGAAAACCCTAATTCTCAGTAGGTAATAAGCAAATAAACCTTAATTGCGTACCTTTACCTCTAGGTTTACCTCATATTTATAGATCCTTGTACGCTTGCTGTCCAAGCCATCTCGCTGCCCTAAGTTTCCTTTCTCGTAAATGGAACCTGGAACATCAGGGATTCCCGTTCCCATAACTCCATATTTCTTTTTAGACCATTTAGGAACTCTTTCCTTAATTGGTCGTTCACCCCATTCCCGTTGGGTATCTTTTCCAGATCTCGCTTTCTTACTGGGTACTTGCCATTCCTGGACTCTTCTGGAGCATCTCCTGCAAAATGCTGCTCCTGTTCGGCCCTCTCGTTGCCGAACAGACTACCTGGACCAATGATTTCTCATATCACTGGTCCATTTACCATGTGACTGGTCCAACAACTTCCCTTGCTCTTTGGACCATACCCCTGCTCGGGTATCTCGGACCTGGGACTTCTCGTGTCCCCGGTCCTCTCTGCCGTTCACCGTGCTATACGGCGGATGCTCCGATTATGTTTAACCTGGATCCCACGTACCACGTGTTCGGGCCTCTTTTACACCTGTTCGGGATTACCTCCCTACAATGGCTCCCCAGCTTTACTCGTTATTTTCTCTTAATATGACGAGCAAAGCTTCTGAACACCGAGCAAGGTTCTCGTCCTTTGCTCCTGCACCCCGTTTCTCGTACTTGGTGCAAACTTCATCATTAGTCCAGGCCAAACGTCTCATCGTTTGGTCTGGGCAGGCTTTTCCAGCTATCACTTTTACACGCGGCACGCTCTGTACTGCCCATATTAAATGCGAGCAGACGTTTCGGGGAACGGAACGCCCAAACGGCGTCTGGGGTGACGTTTCTCATACGTCACCCCCTTTGCTGGGGTATACTTGGGTTTTCGTCCCAATTTCAAACCCACTTTTCTCTCACCTTAGTTCCCTCTGCAGAAAGCACGCCCAAGCGCTCCCGCCATTGAAGCTCTGCTCACCGTCTCAGGGTCTGATTCTAGGGTTCTACTCATTCGTAAGTTCTTACTCCCCTTTTCTATTCCGCTTTCCTCGTTGATTTTGGACTCCCACAGTCTCTTTTAGGGCTTCTTCGTACCCAACCTTCTTTTTAGAAAACCCGTACCCGCAATTTATGGGTCGATTTTGTAGGCACTGTGACACTCCCCAAAGGATGGCCGAGTTCAGATCTCGTTACGAGATTCCTGACAACGTGGCCACCACACTAGCCTCTGAAAACGCCATTCGGGAGTGCTTTGACAACGACACCCTGCACATCCCTGTCGTCGCTGTAGTTGAGGGCGGCGTCAGGTTTCCCCTGGCACCATTGCTCCGCCAGGTTCTGTCCCATTACAGACTGTCCCCTATGCAAGTTTCAGCCAACCTCTTTAGGGTTGTCATGGGCATCAATTCCCTGAACCAGATGCTAGGTACGTCCCTAGGTTTGCACGATACTCACCATCTGTACAGCATCTCTCGAACCAAAGATGCTCTGACCTACTATCTCAAGAGTAGGGATTCCAGGAAAAGGCTGGTGCTTGAATTGCCTGACTCTGCCAGAGGGGATGACGACGACTTCCTCATCGTCACGGGGAACTTCGAGCCCAGAGACGAGGACGGTAGAGTCGTCGGCTTTCATGCACCCCACAGATTTGGCACTCCACGTTAATTCTCTTTCTCGTAGAACTTCATATCGAGCAATATTTCGTATTGCATTACGTTTTCGCTTTACTGACTGCTAATTTTTCTCGTATTTGCAGCCACAAACGTCAACCAGGGGCACGCCATCATCACCCTTCAGGTTCACGTTACTGATATCAACCGTGCACTTGCTTTCAACGGGCAAGGCACGTGCTTGGCTGGTCGAGCAAGAGCAGCTCAAATCCTTTGAGCTACCGGGCTTCGTACGGTGGATTCACTGATCGGAGGATCCGAGCAGCCGACGATCCTGTTATCCCAAACCCTCCTGCTCAACTACCCAAGCAACAAGACGAGAGGCGTTCTCAGACCCCTCCGTTTCCCGACGAACCCGTCCAGCTCGCCGACGAAGCCTCCACATCTTCGAGTGGATACTCTCCATCTCCCCCACCTCGAGAAATGGATCAACCAATCAATCTCAGCAATCTGCTCACCATCGACCGTGGAAGAGGCTGCGGCACTGCTCGTGGCCGCGGACGCTCTCAGAGCTCGGCGCCGTCTCATGGCCGTCGAGGACCAGCTTCAACAGACGCTCCTCCAGGCTTCTCCCCCGAGGAGATTGAGGCCAACCACAGGGACAAACGCCAACGGTTGGAGACATCCTCTGTCGAACAGCCTTCGTCTCAACTCACAGCACCTCCAACACCTCTCTGGACTCCTCAATTCACTCACGGTGGATGGCAGTCATCGTCCGCGACAGTGTGGAGTCTGAAGGCACTGCACTTGCATTGTCCCAGGCGTTCATGCTTCCTGGGGACATGCAGAAAGTGATCACCAGCTCCCCAGACAACCTCCTTGGCTCATTCATGAGCCACAGTGCTAAGGTAAACTTGTCATGTTTATTTTTGTCTGCTTGATGGCTTCAAATCGTTATTCCTGTTATCTGCCTGAAGTTGCTTCGTGTTCAAAATCTCCAGGCAATGTAGAGGATGGTGGCCATGGCACAAAAGCTTGGCCAATCTGAGCCCCAGCATGCCAGATTGGCAAGTGAGAATGCCAAGCTGCAAAATACTATCGTCAGGCTGGAGAGGGAGAGGAACCAGGCTCGTGGGATTGCTGATGAGCTAAGGGGCAAGCTGGAGGGAGCCGAAGACAGTTTGAGCCAGACTCTCACGGAGCTGGAGGTGAGCAAGAACGAGGCCAAGGCCGCCTATCAACAGGGCTACAACGAGGGAATCTGTGTGGCCACTGAGAGCTACATGGATCAAATGCCAGGAATCCAAGACCAAGTTTTTGAGGCCGGCTGGTTGGCCTGCCTCAAAAAGTCTGGTACATCAGAGTCTTCCCCCCTTTGGACAGAGATCGACTTCCCGAGCATCCAAGTTGTTGAGGAGCAGGAAGAGGTTGTAAAGAAGACAACCTGGAGCCTAACGCCAACGTCCCCGAACAGCAAAGTGCTGATGCTGATCAGACTGGAGAAGTGACCAACCCTGGCCAGAAGGAAGCCGGTGGCGGTCTGTCTGAACCTAGCACTGCTGTGGATGATGCAACTGCCCCTACCTCTACAACCGCTCCAGCCTCTGCAACTGCTCCAGCCTCTCCCCCTGTCATTGAGGACCTGACAATTGAAGAGTAAGTTGGACTCTTCGTAGTGATAACAATTGAAACTTTGAATCAGTTTTGACTGGCCCTGCGTGGCACTTAATACATTTCTGCATACTTTAACTCTGCTGGTTCTGGCCCTTCGTGGCCTTTTATGTTTTTGGTGGCACTGTTTGGCCTAAACTTTTGTTTTGCCTGGCCCCTCGTGGCCTTTATATGTTTGGCTGGCCTTTCGTGGCCTTTCCTTAACACAGGTGGCCGTCCCATGGCCAGTATTTTATATGCTTAGTGTCTTCGTACTTAGCCTTATGCATAGTCACGTATGCTCCCCAGGTCTCATCGTGCCTGCTGATGATCTAGTTGTATTCACATTTACACTTTTGCAGGTTTCTCGTACCTTAGAACAGTGTTAACTGCACTCGTAGCTTTCCTACCAATACATGTACTCGTACATATTTAGGATATGCTCGTACCCGAGCAAGCTGCTAACCTTATTCGTACAGTGTTTGTATTTTTTTCATACGTGCTTAAGGTCTATTCGTACCTGAGCAACCATCAAGTTTTTCTGAACTTGGTTATTGCTGCATATTCTCGTGTGCAGCCCACATGTTTCGTGCTTGGAAAGTTTCCCTAGTATATTCGTACTTAGGTTACCCAAATGTACTCGTATTTGGACTAGGTAATCTTGAGTTTATTCATACCCAGGTTATGTTGTAAATTCATGTGGGCATGCACCCGTACAAGTAAACAAGTCTATTCGTACTTGGAATTATCCCAAACATATTCGTGTTTGAGAACAGTGTGCATAATCTCGTATGCACTCTGGGTGTATTCGTACCCGAGCAAACAGATAAGTATATTCGTACTTGGCTCAATTCTGGGTGTATTCGTACCCAAGCAAACAGACAAGTATATTCGTACTTGGCTCAATTCTGGGTGTATTCGTACCCGAGCAAACAGACAAGTATATTCGTACTTGGCTCAATTCTGGGTGTATTTGTACCCGAGCAAACAAACAAGTATATTCGTACTTGGCTCAATTTTGGGTGTATTCGTACCCGAGCAAACAGACAAGTATATTCGTACTTGGCAAAATTCCGAAATATTCAAAATTCCATTTAGTTACCCTATACCTCTGCTCTCCAATACGAAGCGAGGACTAAGGATATAGCTTGACTTCGTATTTAAAGCATAATAAAAGAAGAACTCGTAAAAAACAGCGTTTGTGTTACCAAAATCCGGGAATTTTATTCATAATTCGAAAAACTCAAGGGGGCGTTACGCGCACCCCTTGCAACTAATAAAAGCAGACACAAGGGAATTTTATTCATAATTCCCACACAATCACGATGTGCATCTAAAATAGAAATAAAAACGAAATCGAAGTTCTTTACACGTAGAACTTCCTCAAGTTGTGAACATTCCAGGGCCTTGGTACCGGGTTCCCATCCAGGTTTGCCAATCGATATGCCCCAATGCCCACAACCTCCGTAACTCGATATGGGCCCTCCCAATTGGCCCCCAACTTGCCCTCGTTGGCCACCTTGGTGTTGCTGAGCACCTTTCTTAGCACAAGGACTCTAACACCAAACTCTCGCGGGTGGACATGCTTGTTGTAACTTTTCATCAACTGCTCCTGGTACGAAGCCAGGTGCACCAGAGCTCGTTCTCTCCTCTCCTCGGCGAGGTTCAGCTCAATTTCCAAGGCTCTGTCATTGCCCCCACTTTCCACCAATGTGGTCCTGTTGGTCAGCAATCCAACCTCCAGTGGAATCACAGCTTCTGTTCCATATGCCAGCGAATAGGGGGTCTCTCCCATAGACCTCCTAGAAGTTGTTCGGTGTGCCCACAGGACCAGTGGCAATTCGTCAGGCCACTTGCCTTTTGCTTTGTCCAACCTTTTCTTGATCCCGTCAAGTATCGTCTTGTTGGACGCTTCTGCCTGCCCATTGCTCTGAGGGTAGGTTAGTGTGGAATAGTAATTCCTTATTCCATACTGGGCACAAAAAGCCTTGAACTTTTTCTGGAACTGCGACCCATTATCAGTGATCAAAGAATAAGGAACTCCAAATCGAGTGATGATGTTCTTCCACACGAACCTTTCTATCATAGGTTCTGCGATTTTTGCCAATGGTTTTGCTTCAATCCACTTGGTAAAGTAGTCCGTTGCCACCAACAGAAACTTCCTGTTCCCAGTAGCCTTGTGGATTGGACCCACGATGTCCATTCCCCACTGCGCAAACGACCAAGGACTTGTCAAAGGCACCAGATCTTCGGCTGCTGTTCGGATCATAGGTGAGAACTTCTGACACTTCTCGCGGATTTTCACATATACCTTTGCATCTTTTTGCATGTGCGGCCACCAGTAACCCTGGGTGATTGCACGGTGAGCAATGGATCTCCCACCTGCATGACTTCCGCATGTTCCCTCATGTATCTCATGGAGGAATTTCTGCACCATCTCGGGATGCACACAAAGCAAATACGGCCCAGTGAAGGACTTCCTGTACAATTGCCCCTCTGGTGATAGCCAAAACCTTGCAGATTTCGTCTTTATCTTGTGAGCCTCCTTTTTATCTGTAGGGAGTGTCCCATATCGTAGGAACTCCACTATTGGATCCATCCAACTTGGTCCTTGGTTCATGTCCATGACCAATTCCACACTTCTCCCAATGCTCGGCTCAGCAAGATAGTCCACTGCCACCTTCCTCTTGAACTCTATTGGCACAGCCGCTGCCAACCAAGCCAGAGAGTCAGCGTGGGGCGCCCAGAGCTTATCTCGCTCGATGTGTACCTTCTCGAAGGTGTCAAGCAAATCCTTGGCTGCCTTCCACGTAGGCTGCCATCTTCTCATTCCGGCCCTCATACTATCGGGTAGTGATTCACCACGAGTTGTGAATCACAGAATACTCAATTCTTTTTACCTTCAAGGTTTTTGCGCTCAGTAACCTCGCCAGAGTGCCTCAGACTCGCGTTGTTTGACGCACTGAATCCCAGGCGTAGGGATAGCTCGATAATTACTCCTTCAGGAGGGAATAGCACCACCCCAATTCCAGATCCGGTATTGCATGCGGATCCATCGACAAAAGTTTCCACTCCAAAGGGTCCTGCTCGGCGGATACCCTTTGCTTCTCGGCTGATGGTTCGACCAACTGCTCCTTTCTCGTAGGAGGCAGCGGAGCCACCGTGGGGGAGAATTCTGCCACGAAGTCTGCCAAAACTTGCCCTTTAACTGCCGTGGCACGGCTGATAATCAATATCATACTGGCTCAACTCCACTGACCATGTTGATATTCGTCCCGAGAAATCGGCTTTTCGAAGCAACGACCTCAACGGAAACTCTGTGTAAACCACCACTTTGTGACTTTGGAAGTAATGGGGCAACTTTCTAGCCACCGTCCTTAGTGCCAGGACCAACTGCTCAAGGGGCAGATATCTCGTCTCTGCATCTAGTAGCGTCTTGCTCACATAATAGACAGGGATTTGTTCGGATCCCTTGTTTCTCAGTAAGACTGCACTTACAGCATGCTCGGATACTGCCAAATACAAAGTCAAGATCTCACCAGGCTCTGGGGTCGACAGGAGTGGAGCTGCCGCCAAGTACTTCTTCAGGTCTTGGAACGCTTGCTCACACTCTGCTCCCCATTCGTAACCTTCTCTTTTCTTCAACAGCTGAAAGAAGGGTCTACACTTGTCGCTCGATCGACTAATGAACCTGTTAAGGGCTGTCGCCATCCCCGTCAATCGCTGGACCTCCTTCGTGGTCCTTGGACTTGTAGACACCCCAATTTGGACAACTCGAATTTCCTTGATTCGTGGCCCGGAGGCTCCCCGATGATGAAAATTGGATTAAACAAGCCTTGGACCGATAGAACAATGCTCCTTGGAAGGTTTTAAAAAGAGAGATAAAATGACAAAAATAGCTTTCAAGGGCTCTGGATCAATCCCAAGCACTCCAGATTATTTTCCAAAACCATGGGTCAGCCAATTCTCGAGCGCTCGAGAGTGAAGTCCCAAGCGCTCGAGACCACTCCCAAGCGCTCGAGACTTTTGTACTGCCCAATGGATGATGGAGCTGCCCCCACTATCCATGCAGCCATCATTTCGGCTGTTTGAACTGGTCTTTGCCTTAGATCATACTCAATCTCAGTCAGAGATGAGTCAGGGCTGAAGATTTCATTTGGATTCCAAATGATATTTTCCCAAATTAAACCATGTGCTATGTTTTGGCTATAAAAGCAGGGCTGGTCTTCAGTTGAAGGGACGAACCCTCTCTCTCTAGAATCCCTCTCTGACTATTCAAGGCAAATAAACCAGTTCTCATCTCTTGGCAAGCAAAACTCCATTTTCAAAAGCAAAAATAAACCAAAAATCCAAGACATCAAGAAGATGGAAGGAGTTCAGACTATCACTAGCCTCTGATCTCCTGAATTTTTCACTTCTCTTCCATCTTCCAAACCGCCTTTTCCAAGGAGCAAAGTTCTAAACGAAAGGTAGAAGTTTCATACCTTGGTGTCAAGCAAGAAGTAAGGCTGTTTTCCCGTTTGAGAGAGGCCTCCCAGCTCACCCCATTCTTCAATACTGGGGGTGTGATGGAAGGACCTTAGCATTAAAGCAAGAGCAAAGGGGCACGAGTGTATTTTCTATGCATGCATCACTGGAAATACTCTCGAGCGCTCGGGACTACTCCAAAGCGCTCGAGAGTGATGCCAGTCTTATTTTCTTTTTTTGTGGTATTTAAACTAACATGCAGGGGGAATGGGGACTGATCTCAAGCAAAAGCATCTTCCCTGAAACATTTTGGTGTAGTTGATCTGGTTTTCAAAAAGACAAGGATCATTTTCATGTAAAAGAAATGTTAAAGCATATTTTTCAGCAGATAAAAAAGGGGTAAAATTTCATACATTCAAAATAAGGAGGTAGATCCACCACATCAGAATATCAAAGCAAGGTGTCAGTTGGTTGAGATCAGTCTGGCAGTGTAGATCACTCCTAAGCACTCGAGTCCATTCCAGAGCGCTCGGGAGTATTCTGCATGTCATCTCATCCAGGTCTCCCTCCATCTTAGTTTTTGTACCATTCTTGCATGCCTCGTGTGTGACCCTTTAGTCTTTTGAACCGTAAAACCAGTCTTTTTTGAAGGGCAAGGATACATAACTTGGCAAAATGGGGTCTGATCCCATTCCATCAAGTCATCTGTTGAGCCTGTAACATGTTCAAGATTGTTTTAGTTTAATATTGTATCCTGTCGTATTCTGTTGTACTAACATAATTTGCAGGTTGGGCATGCAATACTCCCAAGCGCTCGGGAGTGCTCCCGAGCGCTCGAGAGTGAATCAGTGACAGGGTCTCCCAGCTTCTAACATCTTTGCATTTCGTCACCATTTCTCATTTATTCACTGTACATATGCACATGCATGCACTTCCCAACTTGATATATCTGTAAATAGATGCTAGCTGCTTAATGAAATGAAATTCTTTGAAAAATCCCACAAATGTCTAGTAGAGACCGATTTTGAATTGGGCGAGGGGGGTGCTGTGAAACCCTTCCCCCCTCGTAACATGGCTCCCGAACCCTTAACAAATCTCTGGTTTTCAATTCAAATCTATTGTTTTCAATCAAAACGGTTTCTCGGGTGGCGAACCACAAATCCGGGTGGCGACTCTTCAAAAATTTTCAAAATCCAAGAAATGGCGTGGCGCTTCTTTTTCGGGCCGCCCCGATTCCATCCGGGGCTTTGGTAGCCCACAGGACTCTGGAGCTTCTGCAAAGCTATTATTTGATCAGGATTTGCCTCTATCCCTCTTATAGTCACCAGGTGACCCAGGAATTTCCTAGAACTCACTCCAAACGCACATTTTGAGGCGTTGAGTTTCAGCTTGTACTCCCTTAGTATCTCGAAAGCTTCCTTCAGATCAGCGATGTGGTCCCGTTTCTCCTTATTCTTGACCACCATATCGTCTATGTATACCTCTATGGTCCTGCCGAGCAACTTCTTCAGCATAATCGTTGCTAGTCTCTGGTAAGTTGCTCCAGCATTCCTCAGACCAAAAGGCATGACGTTGTATATAACCCCCGTAGTGTGATAAAAGATGTCTTCTCCTGATCGGGACCGTACATGGCTATCTGGTGATATCCTCGATAAGCGTCGAGAAAACTCATATGCCCATACCCAGCTGTTGCATCTACCAACTGATCTATCCTGGGCAGGGGAAAACTGTCTTTTGGACAAGCCTTGTTTAGATCTGTGAAGTCGATGCAGACTCGTCACTTCCCATTCTTCTTTTTCACCACCACTGTGTTAGACAACCACTCCGGGTAGTACACTTCGCGTATCGCCTTTGCCTCGAGCAAACGGTCAATCTCCTCGATAACAGCCTCCACATGCTGTACGACAGATCTTCTTTTCTTCTGCATCACAGGTTTGTGTTGTGGGTCCACATTCAGGTGGTGGCAAATCACGTTTGCATCCACCCCAGGCATCTCCCCAGTCACCCAAGCAAACACATCAACGTGCTCTTTGAGAAACTTCACCAACTCTTCCTCTTCTTCTTTGCACAGGGTTTCCCCAATCAGGAAATACCTTTCAGGATCATTCTCATTGATCTGGACTTTCTTCAATCCTTCCACCACTTTCTCGGCTGGATTTCCTCTGACATCCTCGATGGTCGGCTGGTTGGTAATCTTGACTGTCTGAACCAACTGTGCCTTGGGTGCCTTCTTGATTATGGAAACCAAGCACTGTTGGGCTGTCTTTTGGTTCCCCCTTATTTTCTCGATTCCAGTGGACCTTGGAAACTTCACCATCTGATGGTAGGTGGATGAAACTGCCTCATCTTATGCAACCAAGTCCTTCCTATAATCGCGTTATAGGAAGATGGCACATCCACTACCAAAAAATCGGTTCTTAGTACCACTGTTCCTGCCCGGATAGGGAGGGTCACCTTACCCAATGGCCAAACTGCCCCTGCACTGAACCCAACCAACGAAGTTACTGACTGTACCAAGTCCGCTTATGCCAATCCCAGCTTCTTGAACGCATCGTAATAAAGCACCTCGGTGCAACTTCCTGAATCCACCAGGATCCTTTCCATGTCATATTCCCCAATTCGTAGGGCTATGACAAGAGCATCGTTGTGCGGCACCTGGACTCCTCCCAGGTCCTCATCCGTGAAGACTACGCCTTCGTTGCACCCTTCCGCTTCACGTCCCCGTTTCTTTCCCAACCGCATCACGTGCTGGTCGTGTTTCACCTGCCTTTGGAGCAACCTCACCTCATTTCTCGTATAACGTGTGGCCAATCCATGTATCATATGGATCACGCCCCTTGGATTCTGCTCGTAATCCAGTTCCATCGCTTTCTCGGCACCCTTGTGCTCCTCTTGGATGAACTCTTTCAGATACCCACGTGAGACCAGGTCATCAAGGTGCTGCTTAAACATCTCGCAATCTTCCGTCATGTGACCCCAGTCCTTGTGGTAACTGCAGTGCTGACTCATAGCCCTTCTTGCGTCTTTGTCACCCTCCAGCCTTGGAGGCCACTTAAAGTACGGTCAGTTCTTTATACGATAAATAACCCGATAAATCGGTTCTTTCCAAACCGTCGTTACTGAGAAGATTGACTTTAGGTCAGGGGCATGCTTCTCCCGGTACGACTCTTTCTTAGCCTGCCCATGCTCCTTCCTCTCTTTGTAAGTCCTGGGCTCGGGTTTACCCGCCTTCTTCGCAGGACCCTTGACTTGTTCGGCAATCAACTTGCCGTCTTCCCGTAGTATGTCATCGTCATTCTTGGCATGCTGCTCAATACGTTCCATCAGCTTTGCCAGCGTGCTCACTGGACTCATGTTTAGGGACTTTCGTAGCTCCCCCCGAACAGGCAGCCCAGTCTTGAACGTTGCTATTGCATACTCCTCACTGCAACTTTCAATCTCGTTGAAAGTCTCCCAATACTTCTTGGCGTAGTCCCTGATCGGCTCATTCTCTCCTTGCTTCATAACTGAGAGACTCTCAAAAGTTTTGGGTGGTTTCCTGCTCGTCAGGAACCAAGCAGTGAATTCCTCGGCCAACTGTCTCCATCCTCGAATGGTGTTCGGCCCCAACTTATGGAACCATGACAGGGCCACCTTTCCCAAACTAGATGGGAATATCTTGCACATGATCGCGTCATCACCATCGTGCATAAACATCGCCTGCTGGTAATGCTATATGTGTGCCACCGGGTCTGCATTGGTTTCGTACAGGATAAACGTCCTGTGTTTAACCCTGCTCGGCAACCTTGCCTCCTGCAGTCTCTTTGCAAAAGGAGAAGTTGTTATGTTGCTAAGGGCTCTCCGTGCTGCTTCTCGTGCAGACATGGTCCCCTCTTCTAATCCCTTTGCACCCCTGGCATTATTTTTTTCCCAGTCGGAATTAGGTCTCTCGTACCTATCTCTGTGGTTCTTTCTGCTCCTTCCCTCCTCGGGGGTGGAACTCTTGCTCCTACTTCTCCTTTTTCATGAAGAAGCTCTCTGTCGTTTTGGAGTGAGACTCTTGCTCCTTCTTTTTCGTGAAGAAGCTCTCTTGTATGCCGCCATATCCGGCCTTTCTTTTCTGGACTTTCTTCGTGAAAGTCCAGAATTCTCCGGATGTTCTCGTATCCGCTGCAGTTGTTGAACCTCATATTCTCGCCTCTTAATCAGACGAGCGTACTCCTCTATTTCCTGTCTCTTTTTGTCCAGGATGTCTTCCCTGCTGTGCACGCTTTTCGAACGCGCCACATTCTTTCCCATGCCGGGACTTACTCCTCCTAGTGGACTCCGTGGCCGTCCTTCCGTCCTTGTTTCTGGGATTGGCATGGACAGTCAGTGGGCGGTCCTTGCTCGTGGTCCTTCTTGCATGCCCGCCATCAGGTTTTCTCGAAGGATCCGGTGGGGATTTGTCGCCTCCCCCACCCAGCTGATTATTTGGGTCAAATGGGAGTCTTTGGATCTTCTTCCGCCATGGTCGTTTTTTCAAAGGGATCTCTTTCGTTTCCTACAGACGGCGCCAATTGTAAGTGCAGGAAAATGGAAAGGCCTTCGAACAGTACCAAGATCCAACGGCTACCTCTTAATCCTCGCCGGAACCCTAGCTCACTACCGGAGTTCAAACTTGTAAAACAGACACAGGTGAGCACACCTTTGCCTTCTCGTGGCAAAGGCCCTCCGATGCCAAAGTTAGTATCTCGTACTAGTGAAAACCCTAATTCTCAGTAGGTAATAAGCAAATAACCCTGAATTGCGTACCTTTACCTCTAGGTTTACCTCATATTTATAGATCCTTGTACGCTTGCTGTCTAAGCCATCTCGCTGCCCTAAGTTTCCTTTCTCGTAAATGGAACCCGGAACATCAGGGATTCCCATTCCCATAACTGCGTATTTCCTTTTAGACCATTTAGGAACTCTTTCCTTAATTGACCGTTCACCCCATTCCCATTGCGTATCTTTTCCAGATCTCGCTTTCTTACTGGATACTTGCCATTCCTGGACTCTTCTGGAGCATCTCCTCCAAAATGCTGCTCCTGTTCGGCCCTCTCGTTGCCGAACAAACTACCTGGACCAATGATTTCTCATATCACTGGTCCATTACCATGTGACTGGACCAACAACTTCCCTTGCTCTTTGGACCATACCCCTGCTCAGGTATCTCAGACCTGGGACCTCTCGTGTCCCCGGTCCTCTCTGCCGTTCACCGTGCTGCACGGCAGATGTTCCGATTATGTTTAACCTGGGTCCCACGTACCACGTGTTCGGGCCTCTTTTACACCTATTCGGGATTACATCCCTACACATATCATCCATGACGGTCAGCCATATCAGTCATTCAACGATGGTCAGCCATATCATCCATGATGGTCAGCCATATCAGTCATTCAATGATGATCAGCCATGTCATTGCCGACAATCAGCCATGTCGTCTCTTTCAATCAACCAACGATGATCAGCCATGTCATTGCCGACGATCAGCCATATCGTCCCTATTCCATTCAATCCACAACAACGATCAGAATATCGTCCAATGGTCCGTTCATTCGCAACTGATTGTTCCCCCAGGAGAGTCCACCTTGGCCTGTCCCGAACAACCACCTTCAATCTAGCTGCAAGTGCATCTTCCAGCAGGCTTATTGCTCTGTCTCGGATGGTCTTTGATAAGGAGATTGGCTCTGATTCCCAACTGATGGAATTCAACCTGCCTGACACGACCTACCCGTGTTTGTTGGAATACTTTGTGCCGAGGATAGCTTGATCCCCAGCAACGACGGCCTGTCCCGTCCAAAACTACAGCGACAGCCTGTCCTGTCCAAATTCAATCAACAAGAGGCGATGCAATCGTCCACTTCTACTTCCATCCTCAGCGACGGCCTGTCCGTCCTTTCGACCGATCAGGTTCTGTAAGTATGCTTGTCTACTTTACTATGCTCTGCTCTGGATTGCCTTGAGGGGTGTCTAGAATTCTTTGACGTTACTTGTACCAAGTCAATGGTGCTCCAAGTGCCGTCAAAATGGGGCTACTGTAGACACCCCAATCTGGGCTTCCAGATTAATTTACTTACGATATTTGATTCCCCAATGATGACTTGGATCAAGAACACCCCGGGAATGATAGGTGTTTGAGCTTTGAGTGTTTGAAAAACCCTTGAACCTAACCTAACCTAAGCCACTTCCAAAAGCCAAAAACCCTACTGACTCGCGCCGGGGCGCAATCGTCTCGAGCCAGGGCGCAACCGTTGCGCACTAGGGCACACCGTCGCGCGATGGTCTGACTCCATCGCGCAATGGTTGACCATCGCGCGCCAGACCCACTCCATCGCGCGTCAGGGCGCACCATCGCGCGATGGACTGACTCCCTCGCACGAGAGTTAGCCTGGGTCATAGTCGAAGATTTGACTGTTGACCCCCGCGCGACAGCTGGCACACTCGCGCGATGGTCCCACTCCATCGCGCGATGGTCCTAACCACCATTTCTTCATTCCCACCATTTCTGTTGGGACTACAGGGCTACTAAACCCCGTTTTCTTCCCCAGAACAGTGGCAGTGCAGGCTTTGGGCACTCCACCCTCACAACAACCTTTCCTTTCACATTTTGCAAGCCTTCACCACTAAGTTTTGGCCTTAGGTGTTGTTTGCCACCTCCTACACCTTCCAAGCCTCTTATAAATACCCCCCTTGGTCTTTCATTAAAGGGGTAGAAAAAAAGTTAACAATTGGCATTAAAAGGGCTACACCACAAGAACAAAGTTTGTTCTTCTTCCCCATTTTCAATCACCAAACACCTCAAACAATCTCAACTTCAACTCAAAACCTCAAACACTTTTCAAACCTCAAAAGCCAAAGGTATAGCTTACCTTTGTTCTGCTCTCTATTCTGATCTCTGAGGGGGGCTGGCAAGGCCAAGACTGGTAATCAATACCAGTTCTGGTCCTAAAGTCAGCAGAGTTACAAGAAACTGGGATCTGGCAGACCCTCGCGTAATGGACTCACTATCACGCGTGACAGTCCTCTGTCTCGCGCGACAGTCCACGTGGGGTTTGGGGATGCTGGCATTTCCTTGTTTTATCATGTTATTATTTGTTTTTTTGGTATGTTAGGTCTTTTAGAACACTGTTTTGCATGCTAAAATCCATAACTTAGTTCTATATATCTTTCTGTTTACTTTTAGAAGCCCCTGGCATCATTCTGGACATGTTTCAGAACCCAGAAACATGTAAGCCAAACACTGGAAGGTTGCCCGAACCCTCGTGCGATGCACCCAAACCATTGCGCGATGGTCAAGTGGAGAGTTGACCATCGCGCCAGGGCGCAACTGTCGCGCGACGGTCTGACTCCATCGCGCGACAGTCTGACTCCATCGCACGATGGTTGACCATCGCGCGCCAGAGCGTAACCCTCGCGTGCCAGAGAACACCCTCGCGCGACAGATTGACTTCGTCGCGTGACTGTTTGTCCCCGACCAGTGAGTGGCCTTGCACGGGTAACTTGGTTTTAGACTGTTATTTTGTCCCCACACTATTTATGGGGTGTTTTTGTTAATTTGTAGGGCTTTTGCGGCCTTTAAACTGTTTAAAATTGTATATTATAACTGCTATAAACTGCTTGGTTTGTCCTGGGTGTGCACTGGTCCTTCCAGAGCCCAGAAGGGGATAAAATTCAACTTATGGTGAGTCATGAACCCTCGCGTGAGAGAGTGAGTGTGTCGCGCGATGGTCCGTTTTGCATGCATGAAGATCCATGCATGCAAAGGTGGCCATGGTGTAGGGCACATTCATTCTTTTGAGCAGTAGGGTTTGTTTCTGATCAGAGAGTTCAATCTTATCTCATTTTTATGCCATGTATCACATCCTGCAAACTGTTACAGTTTTAATCTCCGATTAACTGTTCCCCTGTCCTAACTGGCTTAAAATTGGTTAAAGAAGAATTCGAATCACAAATATTTTCACAAAATGTCTAAGTAGAGACCGATCTCCGGATTGGGCGAGAGGGGTGCCTTAAAACCCTTCCTCTCTTGTAACCTGGCTCCTGAACCCAGATATGGTTATGACGGACTGGTGCTTTCACTTTTTCAAATCAAATAGCGCGGCAGGTGCTTCGAAGAACGGTTCCTCGGGTGTCGGACCTTCAAACCCGAGTGGCGACTCTGTATTTCGAGCGCTTGCCTCTTCTCCGCTCGCGCTCCCTCGATTATGGGCCCGTGCATTTTGGAATCCGGAAATTCCAGGGCATGCTGTCCACAGTTCCCATTACAATAATAAATAAGAACTTTTAGAAAATCTAGTATTCTAAGACTTGGTACATGTACAACATATACATATATTAGTCATAAAATCCCATGGAAAAATCTAGGACTTTATATAATAAATCCTTAGTACTTGTGAAAGATTTACTCTATTATCCAATGGATAATAATCCTCCTAACATTTATTGACCAATAGGTAAAAGAAATAAGGTACTATGTGTAGACACCCCAATTTGGACTCTTCAAAATTCCTTAATTTGTGGCTTGGAGGCTACCCGATGATGATTTTAGATTAAGCCAAGCCTGATACCAAGTGAAACTTGACTCCTTGAAAGATTTGCAAAAGGAAATAAATTGGTCAAAAAAATCATTTCCAAGTGCAGTCCCAAGCGCTCAAAACCATTTTACTGGCTGGGTTTAGTCTCGAGCGCTCAAGAGTTAAGTCCCAAGCGCTTGAGACCACTCTCGAGCGCTCGAGTCTTCTGTACTGACCAATGGGTGGCAGGCCTTCCCACTACCCATGCAATTCATCATTACAATCTCTTTGAGCCGGCTGAAGCTCAGTCCACACTCAACCTCGGTCAGAAATTTTCAGAGCAAGGGATTTTCCATTAAAAAAATATTTATTTCAAATTTATGTCATTTTTGGACCTTAGGTTATTTTGCCTATAAATAGGACTGGTCTTCAACTGAGGAGGAGACCACGAAATTTCCTCTCTCTCTCTAAACCACTCTCCTCTCTCTTGCTGAAAGCAAAAAGTTCTCAAAGACAAGTTTGTTCTTCAACTCAAAACTTCAAGAGGTTTTCAAGAACTTCCAAAAAAGAGGGCAGAAATCCAGAACATTATAAACTTCTGATTCCTGGTCTTCTTTCTCTCTGCGCCCATTTTCAAAACCCATTCAAGAAGTCAAGTTCCATCCAAAGGTAGAAACTCTTTTCTTACCTTGACACCAAAGAGGCTGTTCTTTTTTTCTGAGGGAGGCCTCTCAGCCTGTCTCAGTCCTTAATACTGAGTGTGGGTTGAGAGACCTTAGTGTAAAAGCAAGAGCAAAAGGGGTACAAAAAAAAATGTTTCCTTAAAACCCTTACTGGAAATACTCTCGAGCGCTCCAAAGTTCTCCCGAGCGCTCGGGACTGTTTTCAGTCCCATGCATGGCATCCTAGTAAATAGTAGGTTGGGGGTGAGGTGCGATCTCAAATAAAATGGTGTTACTCTAACATGCATGCACAGAAAATTAGTTTTCCAGAGGCAGAAACATCTCTCATATGTTTTTTGTGTAAGGCCAGGGATGTCTAAGCTTAAAAGATCATTTTCTTTTGGGAAAGATCAAAACAGGGGTCTTTTGCATGCTAAGGCAGTGCCATTTTCCATTTGAGAGAAAGTTGACATGCAGTTCACTCCCAAGCGCTCGAGACCATTCCCGAGCGCTTGGGAGTACATGCATGCCCTTGCATCCCATTTTCCAGTTTGTTGCATTTTCTGACTTCCTGCATGCATCAATGTACCCTCTTAATCTTTTCAAAACTTACATATTTAACTGTGTAGTGGCAGGGAAGCATGGCTTAAGAGATTGAGGCCCTACCTCAGTCTATCAAAGTCATCTGCTAAGCCTTCAATATGTTTAAAATCTTTTCTGTTTACTGTTATTAGCTTTATTTACTGTTTGGACTAACAAAGCTTGTAGGTTGGGTATCAGAATTCCCAAGCGCTCGGGACTACTCCCGAGCGCTCGAGAGTGAAATCAGTGACAGATCCCCAGTTTTCTTTCTGTTTCTTACTTCATCATTCTACCACACCTTGCACATGCATGCACTGCTATCTTTTGGCATTTATACATACTTGCTAACTGTTTTCATGAAACAAAATCTTTTTCGAAAAATCCCACAAATATTTAGTAGAGACCGATTTCAAATCGGGCAAGGGGGGTGCCGTAAAACCCTTCCCCCTCGTAATGTGGCTTCCGAACCCTTGAACAATCTCTGGTTTTCAATTCAAATAGTCATTTTCAAACCAAAACAGTTCTCGGGTGGCAAACCATAAATCCGGGTGGTGACTCTTCAAATTTTTCAACTCGATTCTGAAACGGTGTTTTTCGTGCCACCCCGATCCACCCGGGGCTGTGGTAGCCCACACTATGCAAGATTTTCTAATTAAACAATTCAATTATGCACATGTTCCATATTAAAATACTAGATATTAGGTACTTAGAAAATCCAATATTTTAAGTCTTTGGTATAAGTACAACATGTAA
The DNA here is from genome assembly GCA_025413875.1 of Rhododendron molle. Lineage (NCBI taxonomy): Eukaryota > Viridiplantae > Streptophyta > Magnoliopsida > Ericales > Ericaceae > Rhododendron > Rhododendron molle. The sequence goes on from CM046393.1 coordinate 24,332,175, forward strand.
ATTAATCATAAAATCTTTATGGGCAAATCTAGGATTTTATAAAATAATGGATCTAGTACTTTGAAAAGATTGACCCTATTATCCAATGGATAATAAATTCCCTAACTTTTATGGACCAAAGGGTAATGCATTAAAGTAATATATAATTATAATCTTTCAAGTAAATAAGATTTTTTCTTAATAAAATAAAGGGAACAAGCACATGGTACTTACAATATAATATACATACAAGTACACATACACATATATATATAACCATGTACTTCCTAAATCTTACTAGATATGTCAAATCCAATATCTAATAAACTAATTCATTCTTTCAAAGTACTAAGTCCTATATTATTATCCTAATGTACAAATTCTAATTTAATGGATTCAACACATGGGAAAATCTACTATTTTATTAATTACTAGTACTTGATTGTCAAGACTAACTATTATCCAATGGATAATGATTTTACTAGCGGTTATTAACCAATGGGTAAGGATGGCAAGGACTTTAACCTATCGTCCAATGGGTAATAATTCTCCTAATGGTTATTATCCAATGGGTAATGTTTTGTACTTGTAACAAAGTATATATATACTTTTAATCATGTGTATATAACATATATAATACTATATATATGTACCAATGAAATCTAGAAATGTACTTTAATGAGTAAACTAAGGTTTTCTCTTTTGTCCAATGGGTAAAGATAACCCTAACATCTATCGTCCAACGATTAATAGCTTAAAGGCTCAAAAGGTTCAAAAGGTTCATCTAGGGTTTACAAGCTCAAGGGGTTCAAAAGATTCAAAGATCAAAGGTTCATAAGGTTCACCAAGGGTTAGGAAGCAAACGGTGATTAGGTTAACGATTGTGAAGCTAACTAGTTGGATAAAAGCTAGCTAAGCTTGCTAAGTAGGATTTCTAGCCAAGATGTGAAATCTTAAGACTTATCCCTAGAAACGATGGGAAAATTGGCGATTAGAAGACGATAAAAAACCTAATTAAGATTTCAACGAAATTTCTATCAGTCAGTAATGACTGATTTTTGGTTATGAAAATAAATCAGGATCGTTACAGCAACTAAAAGCAACTGATAGATGAGAATTCTCGTAGTGACCTTCCGTTTTGGTTTAGTATATTTTCTATTTCAACTAAACCCAAATTCTTAAGTCACATTCTCGAAGACTTAGATTAACATCACTGGTAAGCCTCCTTACCCTATTCTGCAAATCATCTGTCAGATCAACCCAATGATTTTCCAACAATTCTAGTGGGTTTGTAACTTCTGAAAACATTAGCATTGAGCAGAATAGATTTCGAAATTGAGATCCTGATGCCCATGTTGAAGCTTCGGTTAAAGCTGCACCCCATTCATTATCATCGTCCAGTAAACCAAGTGCGATACATGCAGCTTTATATTGTAACGCCCCGAATTTTGGGTACGTTAAAGAAACATTTTTATTGAATAAATTAAGGAGAGTCTAGCTCATTATTACAACATAAGTCTCACAAGAGTACTTTTATTCAAAAGAGGGGATAATCTAAGGTTAACTAGTGCTCCGCCTCTTCCTCCATCCTTGCAAGCTCCTCGGCTCCAAAGGCCTCCAAGGTGTACTGTTCCTGCTGCTCATCTATGAAATCTGACACATTATACCAGCGTCGCCCCCAGTATAATATGTCAGGGTCACCAAAAAGGTAACACCGTGAGCTACAGAAGCTCAATAGAATAATCCAACCCGCTAACCCATAACTTACAACAAAGAGTCATATAAATAATTACACATGCTCATTAAACAACATAATTAGCAATGATACATCCGCATTCCTTAACTTGCTTACGTTGGTGTCATGCCTTTCTTGGTTTCTCCTACGCGACTCATCGTATTGTGTCACCATTTCATTTCAGAAATCATTTCTCATTCAATGGGCTACCAAGTCCGGCCACGTTATAAAATCTTGCATTGGCTCCTCTCCGCGGATAACCAAGCCCAATTACCAATGAAGCTACCACGTTCGGCTCCGTTAGCAATCTACACAATGGGCTACCAAGTCCGGCCTCATTGCGGTTTTCGCAAGTCTACACAAAGGGCTACCAAGTCCGGCCATTATGTAGTTTATTTTACCAAGTCCAATTATTTCCTTTATCCACACCCTAGGTGACATGTTTCTACTTTCTCGATTTTCGTGTCTCGTAATCATGCATAGACTCCGCGGCGGAACAAATCACTTTTAAGTAATCTAGCAAGATCATCCAATTCTATATTACCTAAACGTACTCAAATTATTCCTTAAAGCATAACGGCACATGTACGGACGCCCTTGGAGTGGAAAGCCACTTATGCTTTATCAACAACAAGTAGTGCAAGCAAATATACATACATGCTCATAATCATTCTCAAGACAATAATATATTATCAAAATCCGTTCTTTCTTCCTTTGTGGAGTTTTCAAAACAACATATGTTTATTGACGAGTTCATACATGAACAAGCAACTATCATGATATCAAGAAATTAAGTAGTCATAATATCAAGGTAAACTACGTAAAACAAATCATACTACACATATGGCTTCATGCACATACAATACAATATACTTAGAGGAAGTAGTTAGGGATTAACTACATTCAATTCAACATGCATACAATTATACTTAGGATAAGTAAGTTCGAATAACTCTACCGTTCTTCTTGGCGGTAGGGTGGCTACGGGAATTTCGTCGGAGTAACGGCTTACGGTGGACTTCCGGTAGCTTCGAAAGAGAAAGGTTTCTCTCGAAACTAAGTCTTGACTATACTACTAAACTCTTATGGATCGAAGGGTGGTGGAGTGGTGGTTTAGTGGCGACTTAGGATGAGTTTCTTGAAGAACAAGAGAAGAACTTCAAGAACACTCAAGAACAAAGCAAGAACAAGCAAGAACACTAGGCTTTCTAGAACGAGAAGTTGAATGGTGAAGGTGTGAGTTGAAAGGCATGGAATGGATGCTATTTATAGGCAAAATGAAGCTCCCCCCTCACTCCACTTGGCCGGCCATATCTCTCTCTCTCTCCCCTATAGATTTGCTCCTATTGTCTAGTCTTGTCATGCAATAGTATGCCAACTAAGTGCCACTTGGTAAATAGTGTTCAAAGTACACCCACATGCCAAGGTTCAATGCACATACACCTCACTCTCCCCTTCTCTCTCATTCGGCCATATCTCTCTCTCTCTTCCATGGATTTGCTCCATTGTCTAGTCTTGTCAAGCCAAATCCCAACAACAAGTGCAACTTGGTCAAATAGTGTTCAAGTACTACAACTTGTCAAAGTATGACACACATACATCTTACCTTCCCTCTCCCTCTCATTCGGCCATCTCTCTCTTTCTTGGTCAAAGTACATCTATGTATATACATATATGCACATTTATGGAAAGAACTAGGAAGAAAAGGACAAGACCACTTAAATGCTCACATGGCTTATGATTATTCTTTTTGTAGGAGAAAGTACTATCATATCTTTGACCAAGAATCCCATGGGAAAATTGGACAATGCTATTATCCAAGGGATAATAATTTCCCTAATGGTTATTGTCCAAGGGTCTAACATTTCCCTAGCGGTTATTAACCAATGGGCGAAAGAAGTAATGATGAGGAAGCACATGACTTGTCTTGTCATCCTATTTGGCAAATCCTAACATCTATTATCCAATGGGTAAAGTTTTCCCTAGCGGTTATTAACCAATGGTCCAAGGAAGGTCATCATGGAGTACACTATTTGCTTTTGACTAGACTATTCCAACTACTAGTCAAACTTGGTCTTCTCCCTAACAACTATTGTCCAATGGTCAAAAGATCTTTCTAGCATGTAAAAACCAATGGGTAAAGACTAGTCATCATGAAGTACACTATTTGCTTTTGACTAGACTATTCCAACTACTAGTCAAACTTGGTCTTCTCCCTAACAACTATTGTCCAATGGTCAAAGGTCTTCCTAGCATGTAATAACCAATGGATAAAGACTACCCTAGTATCTATTGTCCAATGGATAAAGATTAAAAGGAAAGGGTAAAATAGTCCTTCTAGGGTTAGGGAAAAGTAATTAGGCTAAATGGGCATTAGGCTAACGATACTTAATCTAGGCTTCCATTGCTCGAGTGGTATTTTGGTTTTATTTAGGAACTCGCCTAATAACGGAATATTAAAGCCCGACGGTGCCAAACGCCAAGGCAAGGCGTAAACGTGGCCAAGGCAGCCCGCTACTAGTGCGGTGGCCAAGGCTGTGGCCAGGCGGTGGCCAGGCGGTGCAGCCCAGCAACGCCAAGGCAAAAGCAAGGCGCGACCCGACGCCAAGGCAAGGCGGCTCGTCAGCGACCCGATGCCTAGGCAGCCTAGCCAAGTCAAAGTAAGGCAGTCAAGCCAACGGTAGATAAGGTTTGTTAACTAATCGGTTAAAACTAACTATACTTGCTAAGTAGGATTTCCAGTCAAGAAATATAATTTAAAGATATTATTTACCTACAAGGAAAAATATACGGTTACGTTTACAAGTATATTAGTCATGGGAGAAGGACTAAATTGTCCGGAGTAAAATGAATTCAATTTTACAAGTTTCATATCTAATTATGACGGATTATCAGAGTTAAAAAGAGAAGTATTAATACGATAAAGAATTTCCTATATAACAACGAAATTTTTATTTAGTAAAAATCCGAGTTGTTACAACCTATCCCCCTTAAACAATTTCGTCCTCGAAATTTGTCGAATGCTCAGATCCGAACAAGTGAGGGTAGTTGGCCTTCATGGTTTCTTCTCTCTCCCAGGTGGTCTCTCCATTTCCACGATTTTTCCACAAGACTCGTACTAATTTGATTGTCTTGTTCCGGATCGTCTTCTCACTTCGATCTTGTATCTCTATTGGTTCTTCTTCATACGTCGTGTCTTCCTCGATGGTGATGTCTTCCCAGTTGAGCACATGTGTGGGCAATGCGAGATACTTGCGTAGCATTGAAACGTGAAACACGTTGTGCACTCTGTCTAACTGCGGTGGCAGGGCTAAACGATACGCAACTTTCCCGATCTTCTCCACAATGTCGAAAGGTCCGATGTAGCGTGGAGATAGTTTTCCCTTCTTCCCAAATCTGATAATTCCTTTCTTTGGTCTAATCTTTAGGAATACGTGGTCTCCTACTGTAAAGGTTAACGGTCGGCTCCTCTTATCTGCATAACTCTTCTGTCGGCTTTGCGCGATTTGGATCCTTTGCCTGATGAGCTTAACCTTCTCCGTGGTATCCCGTACTATGTCAGGTCCAATCAATCCAGTTTCCCCAGCCTCTGTCCAACAGACGGGGGATCGGCAGGGTCGACCGTACAGAGCTTCGTAGGGTGCCATCCTGATACTTGCTTGATAGCTATTGTTGTAGGCAAACTCCACCAATGGCAAGTGTTGCTCCCAGTTGCCAGAAAAATCCAAGGCACAGGCCCTTAACATGTCTTCCAATGTCTGTATTGTCCGCTCCGTTTGTCCATCCGTTTGCGGGTGAAAGGCCATACTAAGCCTTACATCGGTTCCTATTGCCTTCTGCAATCCCTTCCAAAAGTGTGACACGAAACGTGGGTCTCTGTCAGATACTATCAAGACAGGTACTCCATGTAGGCGTACAATCTCTCGAATATACAGCAAACTTAGCTGTTCCACGTTCTCGGTCATCTTGACAGGCAAGAAATGTGCGGATTTGGTGAGTCGATCCACGATCACCCAGATAGCGGTGTTGGACTTAGCAGATCTTGGTAGTCCGGTCACATAATCCATAAAGATGTGCTCCCACTTCCATGTCGGAATTGGCAAGGGTTGAAGATCTCCTCCAGGCCTCTGATGTTCTGCCTTGACTTGTTGACACACCAGGCAGGTAGATACAATTGGGCTACGTCCTTCTTCATTCCTTCCCACCAGTACGTTCTTCGCAGGTCATGATACATCTTTGTACCACCAGGGTGTACCGCGAAGTTCGAATGGTGAGCCTCTTGGAGTACTGCTTCTCGCAGGGTCCCAATATTAGGCACAAACACCTTCCCTTTGAATCTCAGGCTGTTGTCCTCTTCAATTGTCCATCTAGGTAACGCCTTTCCTTCTCGGATTCGATACCGGATGAATTCACAGTCTTGTTTGGTGGTTTGGGCTAGCAGAATTTCTCTGTGAAGTGCCGGTTCTGCAACGAGAGCATACAAACGTGCGTTCCCGTTTTCTGAGGATGGTCGCTGATTGAACTCGTTGAGAGTGTCCACCATCTCCCATTCCTTAATGGCAGTCTTGGCCTTCTGTGCTCTGTCCTTCCGACTAAGAGCGTCAGCTACCACATTGGCCTTGTCGGGGTGGTACTGAAGTGTAAACTTGTAATCCTCCAGGTATTCCATCCAGCGGCGCTGTCTCAGATTCAACTCTTTCTGAGTGAAAAGGTACTTGAGGCTTTTATGGTCGGTAAAGACTTCGAATTGTTCTCCCCACATATAGTAACGCCAAGTTTTAAGGGCGAATACTACAGCAGCCAATTCTAAGTCGTGGGTAGGGTAGTTTTTCTCATGTGGTCGGAGCTGTCGGGATCCGTAAGCTACAACTTTCCCATTCTGCATTAGTACGCATCCTAGGCCGTCTCTTGACGCGTCGCAGTAAACTGTATAATCTACACCCCGCTCAGGGATGATGAGTATCAGTGCACTGGTCAACCTTTTCTTCAACTCTTGAAAGGATTTCTCGCAAACCTCATTCCAATCCAGTTTCACTCCTTTCTGAGTCAATCTCGTCATTGGTTTAGCAAGTGTTGAGAAGTCGGGTATGAATCTTCGGTAATACCCGGCCAATCCTAGGAAACTCCTGATTTCGAATACGGAGGTTGGCTGTTTCCAGTTCAGCACGGCCTCCACTTTGCCTTCATCCACCGTGATTCCGTCTTTAGATACTACATGTCCCAAGAACTTAACCCCCTCTAGCCAGAATTCGCATTTACTCGCCATGGCGTAGAGTTGGTTATCTCGGAGTACTTGTAGTACTATTCGGAGGTGTTCTTCGTGCTCCTCCTTATTGGCAGAGTATATCAAGATGTCGTCAATGAACACCACTACAAATCTGTCTAAGTAGGGTTGGAAAACCTTGTTCATGAGACACATGAATACTGCCGGAGCGTTGGTTAATCCAAACGGCATCACTACAAACTCGTAGTGTCCATATCTGGTGCGAAAAGCTGTCTTGTCGATATCCTCGTCTCAGATTCTCAACTGATGATAACCCGATCTGAGATCGATCTTAGAGAAACAGGTTGCTCTTCTCAACTGGTCAAACAGGTCATCGATTCTAGGCAGGGGGTATCGGTTCTTGATTGTGACTTGGTTTATCTTCCTATAGTCGATACATAAGCGAATCGTACCCTCTTTCTTTTTCACGAACAATGTAGGTGCTCCCCATGGTGATGTACTTGGTCTGATGTATCCCTTGTCCAATAGCTCTTGCAATTGGGTTTTGAGCTCTTTTAACTCTGCTGGGGCCATTCAGTATGGTGCCATCGAGATTGGGGCTGTGCCTGGTTGAAGTTCTAAAGAGAAGTCTATCTCTCTCTGAGGTGGTAGACCAGGAAGTTCCTCGGGAAAAACATCGGTATACTCGCACACGATGTGCGGTAATCCCAGTTCTATCCTATCGGTATCTTCCATTTGGAGACTAGCTAGCCATCCAAATAGTTGATTCTGCCACCTAGATCTTTTCGTCGTCGAACTTGTGGTCTGCCTATCCCCCTTAAAACGGAAACGAGTTCCCTCTGGGGTGGAAGCTATTACTGTCTTCTGATGACAGTCTATGACTACTCTGTGTGCTTATAACCAATCCATTCCTAGGATTATATCGAAATCCGCCATGTCGATTACTCTGAGGTCGCAGGTTAGTCGAAGATTAGCTACTTAGCTCGCACTTCTACACACAAGACTAACAGCTTATACTTCCCCAACGGTGATGCTACCTCGCACTCGTGTCTTAGGGTTCTGCTTTAGTGCTAGAGCGATTACACAGCAGAGATATGAATGAATGCGATGCACCAGAGTCAAACAAGGCTTGTACGCAGGTACTATATAATAGTAGCGTACCTTGGATCACAGAAGGATCCGGCTCCTGTTCCTCAGTCTGTAGTGCAAAGATTCGCCCTCCAGTGTTCGGCTGAGTGTTCATGGGCTGCTTCCCTTTGTTTAGCCCATTTGGTTGCGAGGATGGCCCTCCATGGTTCTGCTTCCCAAATCCAGCTTGTCCATTCTGCTGAGTTTTCTGGTTTCCGAAGTTCCCACCCCTCTCTTTCTGAGGCTGAGGGCATTGGCGGCTATAGTGGCCCATTAGCTGACAGTTGTAGCACTTCACTGTTGTTAGGTCTCGATTGCCCCTCTGCGGTTGGTCGCGTCCTGGGGTAGCAGTTTTCCACGCTTGGCTGTTTTGGGTCGGGGTAAAGGTCTTAGCAGGGTAGGGTCCTCGATGGTTATTGGAAGTCTGGGTACGGATGGGTCCCCCGGTATTGCCCGTTGCTTTCCTCCAACGGTTCTTGAAATCCGCCTCTTCACTCTCCAACCGAAGAGCACACTGGACGATGCCGGAATAGGTGGGAAAGGCCTGTGCCACTACGACCCTTCGAGCAGTTGTCAGTCCCCACTCGAACCTCCTTGCTTTCTTATCCTCAGTTGCTACTACATTTGGGGCGTAGCGAGACAGCTCCTCAAACTTAGCCGTATACTGAGTGACGGACAAGGTTCCTTGCTTCAGGTTCATGAATTCTTGCTCCTTGGCTAGGCGAATGGGCATGGGAAAGTACTTGCCAAGGAATAGAGTTTCAAACTCGACAAATGTCATGGTGGCTACGGTATGAGTTGTTTCCATCAACTCCCCACCAATAACGGGTTTCCCCCTTTAGTTGGTACGTGGCCAGGGCCACACGATCCTCATTTCGGGTGATCTCCAGGGTGTCCAGGATCACCTTGGTTTCCTTTAGCCAAGTCTCGGCCACAGTGGGGTTAGGGTCTCCATTAAAGGTTGGGGGTCGGCGTTTGCAGAACTCGTTCATTGCCTGGGTTCGGGTCATAGGTTCATCATTGCGGTGTTGGGTTCGGCGGCTGGCATTCAAAGCAGCCACGAAAGCTTGCATGATTTGGGCTATGTCAGGGTTAGCGTTCGAGGTTTCTCCGTTTTCAAATCCCAGTCCACTGCGTCGGCTCACCATCTACGAGTAGAAATTTTAAAGGCGGTTTAGTCACTAGAGTTAACACGCAAGGAATAAGATAGCTAAGATTTGATTGGAAAAGATCATTATATTACACGCCTAACGGCATCATTAAATACAAGGAAAGAAAGTACAAGCTAATAATAATGGCTAAGGTGCCATTGCTACTCCTCGCGCCGCCATCGAGCGTCGAAGGCTTGGAGTGCACGACGTTCGTATTCCTTTCCGAACGCTGCTAGTGCGACGGTCACGGCGGGAATCCAGTACCAGAAGGTAGCGAAGAGGTCGTTCCTGTCGAACCACCGTGGCACGGCTAAGGTAAGCACGGCCCAGAACAGAATGAAGATGAAGGGTAGCGACTTTAGTGCTTGGATTGTCGCGGCGAGCTCGATTCGCTCGTCTTGTCGGAGCGCGTCGTCTTCCGGAAATCCTCGTCGCCAGATCGTCGCCATGGCTCGGTTTGGTGGAAATTGGAAGGTTAAGATGGTGGGATGGATGAAGAGATGTGAGAGATGAAGTGATAGGGTGAAGAAAATGGGAAGAGGGATGGGGTATATATAGGGCCGGGTGAGAGGTGAGTGGAGGAGGGAAATGATGAGATTTTGAAATTTTGAATTTGGGGGTTGAGATTTAATAAATGAAGTTTGAATTTTTGAAGGGTTGGTGGGTGGTTGCCGGGCCCCCTTTTTCGGGTATGGCCGGTGTGTGATGGCCGGGCCCCCCTCGGCTTTGGTCGACACTTGTCGCTCTCCCGGAGAAATAAAATCTATCCAAAAATGATTCCTAATAACAAGATGTCTAACGGCAGAGGTTTACAATACCCGTAATCGAAGGAAATTACTATCCTTTAGCAACTTGCGTCAACTAAAATAATTGTCCTTGGTAATAAGGGTTTCATTTACTAAAGCAAAATACTGAATAGCACACAACAGTACTCTTTAAGAAATTAAGCTTTCATAGATAAGCAAAGGGTTACAAACATAAGCATAGAGTTCTACTACAAAACAGAAGATAAACCTTTCCTATTACAAACAAGCAAACATAGGATAGGGTTTCCTAATACAATTGGAAATGGTCTCATATACTACTACCACCCAATTTTGCAAGCAATAGCCTTATTCTACAATACTATCCCATACTAAGGCATGTAGATCCCAAACATCTCTCTCAGCCACTTCTGGTAGTTCTCTTCGGTCTCAGTTTCAGCTCTCAGAAAGTACTCTCGCTCTTGTCTAAGTATTTCCTCCCAAGTCAGGATGGGCGGTTCCTCCTCCGGTTCCGGGTAGTCTGGGAAGAGATCTATCATGGCAGCCTCCCAATCTATGCCAGACTCCATGTCGAGTACCTGAAGGCTTAAGGGCTGCTTGAAGTCTTGCACTAGTGGTGTAAGGGCTTGGACAGGAGGTAAGTACTCGGGAATTGCAGTTGGTGGGGGTACCTCCCAAGTGATGGGGACTTCAAAAAGTTCCATATCATCCACCGATGGGAGTGTGGGTCCGGTGTACTCAGGCGCTAGTAGTGATCGGTAGTTGGCCCTCGTTTGTGAGGTGAAAGTTGGGCACCCTCCTCGTGAGACTCTTGACATCTATAAAAAAGAAAAAGTTATATATTAGACTTAACAGTGTGAAGGGTAATCTCGTAAAGCCAGGAATAAGACACAAGTCTACGCATAAACAGTGATCATACATGAAAGAAATACGTATTTTTATTAATTAAAATAGGGAAATTACAACATAGAGGCCTATATTAGCTTAAGCTTCCTACCACCTTACAAGTTCAACTACTACCAACCCTCTTATTACATTTGCATCACAAGCTTGTTAATGAGCCTAAAAGGTGTGTGGGAATTGGGCCTTATATGGGCCTATGTCGATCTCAACGGGTGGTGGAGGTACATCGCCGATGTCAGAGGCTATGTCCATGATGTCGGGCACAACCCTTATCCATTCATGCTCTTCATCGTCATCAGACTCACTCTCTTCGTCAGATCCCTCATGTTCCCATATCTCCATTGGTTCCTCCTCTTCGGGATCTTCTTCGGGAGGTGCGATTGGAGCTGGAGCGGGAACGACTTCAGCCTCGTTCTCCACAACTACAAGTTCTTCATTAAAAAGGGGTGCTATTTGGACTAGGACCGGTATTGCTCCTTCATCTCCCTCCTCCTCCTCTTCGGGGAGTGGAAAGGCACCATGTTCTAGATAGTAGTCATATAGGTAGGGAAAGGCGTAAGGAAAGTAGGGGTCGTCCGCTAGTAGGTTGGTCATCGACCTCAAGGTACCTCTAAGTTGACGGGCTTCGGCTAGTAGGTTGGCTTGATAGGCACTCATCTATAAGAAAAAGTTTTAAACCTTAATTAGTCACGGTTAAAGATAGAGTTTCAGCTATTACTAAGGATACTTTGATATTTAACTAAGAGATTTTCTACGTTCCACATCCGATTCTTGATTCAAGTCATCATCCAATTGTTCGGGAATTCCCAGTTCGGTGGTACTGCCAATTTCCGCACCTTGCTAGATAGAATTCCACCCAATTTGGGATGGTAAACTTAAAAATCAATTCACGTTTGTGCAACGGTCAACTTATCTTAGAGGGTACTCAAACTCACTTTAAAGCTACTCAAGCTTATCTTAAGGGCTACCCATTCTACCCATGGCCGAGTGTTGAGCCTAGAGCTCTGATACCAAGTTGTAACGCCCCGAATTTTGGGTATGTTAAAGAAACATTTTTATTGAATAAATTAAGGAGAGTCTAGCTCATTATTACAACATAAGTCTCACAAGAGTACTTTTATTCAAAAGAGGGGATAATCTAAGGTTAACTACTGCTCCGCCTCTTCCTCCATCCTTACAAGCTCCTCGGCTCCAAAGGCCTCCAAGGTGTACTGTTCCTGCTGCTCATCTATGAAATCTGACACATTGTACCAGCGTCGCCCCCAGTATAATATGTCAGGGTCACCAAAAAGGTAACACCGTGAGCTACAGAAGCTCAATAGAATAATCCAACCCGCTAACCCATAACTTACAACAAAGAGTCATATAAATAATTACACATGCCCATTAAACAACATAATTAGCAATGATACATCCGCATTCCTTAACTTGCTTACGTTGGTGTCATGCCTTTCTTGGTTTCTCCTATGCGACTCATCGTATTGTGTCACCATTTCATTTCAGAAATCATTTCTCATTCAACGGGCTACCAAGTCCGGCCACGTTATAAAATCTTGAATTGGCTCCTCTCCGCAGATAACCAAGCCCAATTACCAATGAAGCTACCACGTCTGGCTCCGTTAGGAATCTACACAATGGGCTACCAAGTCCGGCCTCATTGCGGTTTTCGCAAGTCTACACAAAGGGCTACCAAGTCCGGCCATTATGTAGTTTCGAAAGTATTTTACCAAGTCCAATTATTTCCTTTATCCACACCCTAGGTGACATGTTTCTACTTTCTCGATTTTCGTGTCTCGTAATCATGCATAGACTCCGCGGCGGAACAAATCACTTTTAAGTAATCTAGCAAGATCATCCAATTCTATATTACCTAAACGTACTCAAATTATTCCTTAAAGCATAACGCCACATGTACGGACGCCCTTGGAGTGGAAAGCCACTTATGCTTTATCAACAACAAGTAGTGCAAGCAAATATACATACATGCTCATAATCATTCTCAAGACAATAATATATTATCAAAATCCGCTCTTTCTTCCTTTGTGGAGTTTTCAAAACAACATATGTTTATTGACGAGTTCATACATGAACAAGCAACTATCATGAGATCAAGCAATTAAGTAGTCATAATATCAAGGTAAACTACGTAAAACAAATCATACTACACATATGGCTTCATGCACATACAATACAATATACTTAGAGGAAGTAGTTAGGGATTAACTACATTCAATTCAACATGCATACAATTATACTTAGGATAAGTAAGTTCGAAGAACTCTACCGTTCTTCTTGGCGGTAGGGTGGCTACGGGAATTTCGTCGGAGTAACGGCTTACGGTGGACTTCCGGTAGCTTCGAAAGAGAAAGGTTTCTCTCGAAACTAAGTCTTGACTATACTACTAAACTCTTATGGATCGAAGGGTGGTGGAGTGGTGGTTTAGTGGCGGCTTAGGATGAGTTTCTTGAAGAACAAGAGAAGAACTTCAAGAACACTCAAGAACAAAGCAAGAACAAGCAAGAACACTAAGCTTTCTAGAGAGAGAAGTTGAATGGTGAAGGTGTGAGTTGAAAGGCATGGAATGGATGCTATTTATAGGCAAAATGAAGCTCCCCCCTCACTCCACTTGGCCGGCCATATCTCTCTCTCTCTCTCTCCCCTATAGATTTGCTCCTATTGTCTAGTCTTGTCATGCAATAGTATGCCAACTAAGTGCCACTTGGTAAATAGTGTTCAAAGTACACCCACATGCCAAGGTTCAATGCACATACACCTCACTCTCCCCTTCTCTCTTCGGCCATATCTCTCTCTCTCTTCCATGGATTTGCTCCATTGTCTAGTCTTGTCAAGCCAAATCCCAACAACAAGTGCAACTTGGTCAAATAGTGTTCAAGTACTACAACTTGTCAAAGTATGACACACATACATCTTACCTTCCCTCTCCCTCTCATTCGGCCATCTCTCTCTTTCTTGGTCAAAGTACATCTATGTATATACATATATGCACATTTATGGAAAGAACTAGGAAAAAAAGGACAAGACCACTTAAATGCTCACATGGCTTATGATTATTCTTTTTGTAGGAGAAAGTACTATCATATCTTTGACCAAGAATCCCATGGGAATATTGGACAATGCTATTATCCAAGGGATAATAATTTCCCTAATGGTTATTGTCCAAGGGTCTAACATTTCCCTAGCGGTTCTTAACCAATGGGCGAAAGAAGTAATGATGAGGAAGCACATGACTTGTCTTGTCATCCTATTTGGCAAATCCTAACATCTATTATCCAATGGGTAAAGTTTTCCCTAGCGGTTATTAACCAATGGTCCAAGGAAGGTCATCATGGAGTACACTATTTGCTTTTGACTAGACTATTCCAACTACTAGTCAAACTTGGTCTTCTCCCTAACAACTATTGTCCAATGGTCAAAAGATCTTTCTAGCATGTAAAAACCAATGGGTAAAGACTAGTCATCATGAAGTACACTATTTGCTTTTGACTAGACTATTCCAACTACTAGTCAAACTTGGTCTTCTCCCTAACAACTATTGTCCAATGGTCAAAGGTCTTCCTAGCATGTAATAACCAATGGATAACGACTACCCTAGTATCTATTGTCCAATGGATAAAGATTAAAAGGAAAGGGTAAAATAGTCCTTCTAGGGTTAGGGAAAAGTAATTAGGCTAAATGGGCATTAGGCTAACGATACTTAATCTAGGCTTCCATTGCTCGAGTGGTATTTTGGTTTTATTTAGGAACTCGCCTAATAACGGAATATTAAAGCCCGACGGTGCCAAATGCCAAGGCAAGGCGTAAACGTGGCCAAGGCAGCCCGCTACTAGTGCGGTGGCCAAGGCTGTGGCCAAGCAGTGGCCAGGCGGTGGCCAGGCGGTGGCCAGGCGGTGCAGCCCAGCAACGCCAAGGCAAAAGCAAGGCGCGACCCGACGCCAAGGCAAGGCAGGCTCGTCAGCGACCCGATGCCTAGGCAGCCTAGCCAAGTCAAAGTAAGGCAGTCAAGCCAACGGTAGATAAGGTTTGTTAACTAATCGGTTAAAACTAACTATACTTGCTAAGTAGGATTTCCAGTCAAGAAATATAATTTAAAGATATTATTTACCTACAAGGAAAAATATACGGTTACGTTTACAAGTATATTAGTCATGGGAGAAGGACCAAATTGTCCGGAGTAAAATGAATTCAATTTTACAAGTTTCATATCTAATTATGACGGATTATCAGAATTAAAAAGAGAAGTATTAATACGATAAAGAATTTCCTATATAACAACGAAATTTTTATTTAGTAAAAATCCGAGTTGTTACATATATGTTGGGTACACAACACCGTTAACGATTTTGACATCCTCATAGCATTTTGCACCTCGTATCTTGGTAAGCATCATTCGTAAGTAATATCGCTCACCACTATTCGGATGTGCAGAGTTTAGCCTCCCTATACACATTCGTTGTTGCCGGGGCTTCCACTCTTTCTCTTTCTTATTCCATACCTCAAATCTAGGAAACTCTTCATAAGTTAAATGATTCGCTGATGGATGATCTATATTCGCTTAAAACCACTTCGTAAACATCGTATTATGTATCCCTGGTTGATTAATAATTTCGGGAATGTTTACTGAATCTCTAAACAAAACTGATTGTTCACCAGGAACATGATATTGTAACCGTTCAACAGAAGGGTACTATTTTTGCAATTCAAACTCAAAGATTCTCTAGCAAGCTTCAATTGCGGAGACATAGTGAGAATCCAAATATTGTTTTACCTCATCAATCATTGAATAACTACATTGGCCACCTCCTAGAGTCCTAGCAACATTATTCTCGAGCACAACAGTTGCACGATCATGTCCTTTGTGCACGTACTTATATAAGTACTTGATCAATTTGGTGTGTACACTTCGTTCCAAATTGATCTGGGCATTGTACTTTACTATGAGATCACGATTAATGACCCACTGATTGTCTATCTTAACTCCATTAACTGTGTACTTCTTTCCAGAATTCCTTCGTCTATAGATTACAAAACCATTTTCATCTACCGTTGTTTGTTCGGAGAATTTTTTAGGATAATGCTTGGAGCACTTTCCATTGACCATGCATGGGGAAGATAGATTACCATCACCACATGGACCATGTATCATGCACCTCATTATAGTTTCAAATGCTAAAGGATCATTTACCTCATCAGGATTTTCGGCACATATCACTTCATCAATTTCTTCTGGTGAGTTTAGCTTGTCTTCTGCAGCCAACGTCAAAATGATGTGTGAATGTGGTAATCCTCTCTTTTGGTATTCGATGATGTAGATATCTGTTGACAAATTATATCTAATTATGCAAGGAAATTATACTTCCAACAAACCTAAACGTCCGTTCAAAAAAAAAAAAAAAACCTAAACGTAAAGTATGTACGAAAAGATAACATACTTGTTATAATTTTCCCAAAAAACTTTTCCTTCTTGATATCTCTCATAAGTTGCTTCATTTTAATTTGAAATACTCTCGCAAGTATGTCAGGCCTATCCTCCATACGCTGATTAGCAATACGGCTCACCTCCTGTTGAATTTCTGACCAACTTGGGTTGCACGTGAACGTGAGAAGAAGGTCTGGAAATCCCATCGGGCTCGACATACTGCCATTGCATCTTGATAATGTTGATTCATATTCCGCGGCCCCCTTATGAATGACAATGGCAATATAAATCTGGTACCTACCTCTGCAGCATTAACATCACCAGCAGTTATAGCGTCTCGTAGACTGCTATACAAATCAGAACGCAAGATATTTTGATTACACCGAACAAAGTTTAGCCAATCTTGCTCAATGGCTGCAGAGCAATCAACGACAAACTGTTGGAATAAACGGCCACCTTGAAGTAGTGTTTTTCCTTCACTATCTCAGAATTGAAGTCTGAATGCATAAAACTCCAGCATTGACACCCCTTCTCGATTGGCATTTGTGGCCTGTGTGAATTCTATGGACCTTCTCCATCCATAAGTTCCATAGGGAAAAAGAATCGAGTATTGGAGTGGCATGTATGCAGGATGTGTTTCGTTAATCCTATGTAAATGACCATCCAATTTTTGAACAACAATATCACGATTGGCACCGTGTAGACACCCCAATCCGGACCTCGAAGAGTTTTTGTTCGCCCCGATGATGAAATAGAGGAAACGATACCTTTGCGAGCTTGAAAAAGGATCTCCCTATGCCCAAATAAAACCCAAAAACCCACAAAAGCCTAGACAAAAGCCCAAAAGACCCTGGACCGAAGGAAGAGGCGCCGTGCGGAGTGGCGCTGGAGTGCACGGCACCTTGAAGATTCAAGGGACCGTGTGCGGCAAAACTTCACCGCCGACAAAGACCTTGAGCAAAAAGGTCGACTGCCTCAAAAGTCGCTGCCACGCCGATTTGAGCCACCTAATGACTGCTCAAATTAAAATGCACTCCTGGCCCGCCCAGAAAATACCTCCACCATTTGAAATTCAAAATCCTTGGCCTTTGCCTATAAATTGACCAGTCCACTCAAGGAGAAAGGGCCCTTCCCTTGAGTCTCTCTTTGGCTTTTCTCTTGGCTCTTTCTTACTTTCTCTCTCTAGTTTTCACACCCACTTTCCTACTTCCACTTCCATTTACAAGTCTTAAAGAATGCCATTCCCAAAAGACATTCTTTAAAGGTTTTCACTCACTCCCTTCGCATCATTGAAGTTGATCTTTCATTAACTTCAAAGCCCCCTCACCCAAAATACCTAACCTTCACTCACACCCACACTCCCTTTGTCTCATTCAACCTCCTCCATCCACATCCGTGACGATCTACCCACATCCTTGCATCCACGATCCTTGATCAAGCTCAAAACCAAAGGTACAAACTAGTTTCCACGGGCTAGACTCTGTTCTGGTCCTGATGGGACTTTTCTGTCAGCAGGTCTAATCCCTTTTGGTTAGATCCTGACTAAAAACCCATTTTCACAAAATAAAACCAACATTGTGCTGAGGTTGGGAAACCACGCGATTTGTTGATCAGACGCGCGGCACCATGACCCTCAGCGCACGGCACGTTGCATGCTAATGTTGTTGTAGGCAGGCTGTCTGGGTATGAGTTTTCCTCTGTTGTGGTTATCTGTATCTGCTGCTTACGGTTTCTGTCGCTTTTAAAATAAGACCATATCTACAAGCCATGTTTTGGACTCTTTAAAAAGCTTTTCTAGATCATCCTAAATGATCAAGTACTTTAAGAACTACTTTAATACCGTGTTTTGAGAAAGACAATGACTTTTTTGGGATGATCTGACTGCTGTGAGGTTTCCGATGAGTTTTCCAAAAGACATACAAAGAAAATAATGAGCTAGATGATGTTTTGGAAGTCTGCAACAGTCTGACAGCAGTACAGGTACCACGCACGGCACGTTGAGGTGCCGCGCGCAGCATCTCAGGGTGCCGTGAGCAGTTTGGCCGAGGTCCAGACAGCTTGCTGGAAGTTGTGTATTTCATCTGCTCACATCATTTTATCACTACTGTACAGGCAGCACCACATGCACGACAATGTGAATATTTCCCATGTCTCTTCCCCGCTACTTGCTTTATTTAAAGAGTTTGATATTCCAAATAATATTAAAGATCCCCCCTTTTGAAAATGTTAAGTAGAGACCGGTTTTACCGGGCGAATGGGGTGCTTTTTAAAGGAAAACCTTCCCCATTCGTAATGTGGCTCCCGAACCCAACATCTCAACGTTTTCGCTAGACCAAAAGCCTTTTCCGAACGACTCCTCGGTTTCTCGGATGATCCATTTCAAAAATCCGGGTGGCGACTCTTTCAAAAAGGGCGGAGGGCGCCGGGAGCCCACAGTGGCGACTCCGCTGGGGACCCTTTATTCAATACTTTACTTGTGTTTTTTTTTTAAGAAAAAAAAATGAATGAAATGAAAAGTATTGAATAATCAAGAGGGCCAAGCTTGAAAGATGTTTTCAAAAGGGGGATTTTCAGATATTTTTCGAAAGATTAAGCTCTTTTATCCTGTACACTATGCACCGTACAAGCCTCGCTAGCGTGTTTCGGCTATCTTGCCCGGTTTACCGGTGACAAGCTCTCCCGGGACGCCTAGCAACCCTCGACTATGATGGGCCATCGTGCTGTTCGACCATTGTCTTGCAATACACTCGACATGGGGTAGTACATCTTGGCTTTAGTCCGGGGAACCCTTTTGAGACCAAAACCAGCCTTTGCACT
This sequence comes from Rhododendron molle, assembly GCA_025413875.1. Lineage (NCBI taxonomy): Eukaryota > Viridiplantae > Streptophyta > Magnoliopsida > Ericales > Ericaceae > Rhododendron > Rhododendron molle. The sequence continues at coordinate 24,351,313 of CM046393.1, forward strand.
TGTACATAACTGTAGAATCTTCCCAACTAGGACATGGACCCATGGCTAGGGCTTATGTGTTATATCTTGCTTACGTGCCTTTTATTCCTGAACACACACATCATTCATGCATCATCGCACCTTGCGGGCTAGAGGAATAGGCTCCTTTAGAATTCCTTAGGGCCCTCCGGTCGGTCTAGGAGACCTTAAATCTATGGAGTTTGTGATACCTCCGGTGTTTGCCGTGCTCGAACGGGTCCCTTGGTTTGGGTCTAGCCTTAAGTGCGTGCGTATCTGGATTCCGGTAGTCACATTGCTCTGTCTCGGATGGTCACGGTAAGGAGATTGGCTCTGGTTCCGACCCGTTTGAAATTTAACCTGCCTGACGGCACCTACCCGGGCTATCAGAAATCTTCTATACAAACGTCTTAAGTGAGATTTGAATCACGGTAGGTCCACTAGGATAGTCTAGGAGATTTTAAATCCATGGAGTTTGTGATACCTCCGGTGTTTGCCGTGCCCGAACGGCTCCCTTGGTTTGGGTCTAGCCTTAAGTGCGTGCGTATCTGGATTCCGGTAGTCACATTGCTCTGTCTCGGATGGTCATGGTGAGGAGATTGGCTTTGGTTCCGACCCGTTCGGAATTTAACCTGCCTGACGACACCTACCCGGGCTATCGGAAATCTTCTGTACAAACGCCTTAAAGTAAGATTCAAACCACGGTAGGTCCGAGGCCTTGTTTCTAGGAGATGGGTAGAAGTAGGGCGAGCATTCGGATCGGTTATGAGTTGCTCCCTTTTGACTTGTTGCCAGTGCCGCCAACATTGATCACCTGCAAAGAAAAGAAGCTGTACCCAATTGGTTTCGTCTGTCGCAAAGACTAGTTCGCGTAGACACCCTGGAAGGAACCCCACTGTTTGAAGTCCAAGTTGCACAGGAGGAACAACCATTGTTAAGAGAACCTGTGGTAGAAGAACCCATAGTCTCAATCCCACTCGAAAATCCTGTACCCATGGCCGATCAGGGAGATGGAATAGAGGAACTCAGGCAGAACATGGCTAACATGGATATTCAGTTTAAGCAGTCCCTTACCGGTGTCGATGCGCAACTTAAAGCCACCGTAGTCTCTATGAAGAACGACATGAACATGCTAATGGAAAGTATGCAGGAAATCACTGACAAGCTCCTGACTAAGGCTTCCCTGCAATCTGAACAACCACCTAAAGTTGAGATACCAGCAGTTGACCCCAACCTGGCCGCTCTCATGGATAAGATTGGCAAATTGGAGGAATCTCTACAAGAAACCAAGCGACTTGGAAAAGGAGAAATCGACATGAGCAAGCTGTGCCTCTTTCCGAATGCCAAGTTGCCGAAAAAGTTCAAAGGAGTGGACTTTGCGAAGTTTGATGGTACCGGTGATCCAAGGGCCCAACTTCAAGGATATGTCGGATCCTTCACTATGCGCGGCATCGAAAAGGAAGCTATGGCCCAACTCTTCCACGAGTCCTTGTCTGGACCAGCCCTGCAATGGTTCCTCTCTCTCGAACCATCCAAGAAAAGGACTTGGGAAGACATTGGAACGGCTTTCGTGGCTCAGTATGATTTCAACGTTGACCTGAAGATGACTACAAGGGAGTTGGAAAGCACTAAGATGGGTGAGAAGGAAAGCTTTGCCGACTTTGTGAAGCGTTGGAGGGCTAAGGCTGCCCAGATGCAGAATAAGCCTGATTTGAAAGAACAGATACGGATCATAACCAAAAATTTGCCAAGCTCTTTCGCTCCTTACATGGTTCTTTCTCAAGCTGCCCCAAATTTTGAAACCTTTTATGATTCCGGATTGGCTGTAGAGGAGGCTTTGCGGGATGGAACTCTGGAGAAGAAGGAGTCAGGATCCGGGTCGAAATCTAAAAGGGCATATTCAGGAAATAGCAACGTTCTCTTCGGGAATACCAACCAGGCAGGAACCTCATCCACTAAACCTTTAGAAGTCAACCAAATCTCCGAAAAACCCAAATCCCAGAGCCGAACCTTCACCCAATTCAGCACTCCCCGATCCACTCTTCTTAAGAAACTCACAGAGATCGGAGTGTTGAAACCTCTTCCGCCACCACAAACCATTCCACCAAACCTAAACCAAAACGTCTACTGTGACTTCCTCCAAATGCCTGGCCACACTACCGACAACTGCATCCGCCTCCGTCATGAAATCCAAAACCTCATTGATAACAAGGTTGTCGATGCTCCACCCGCAGATAAACCAAACACTGTCTCAAACCCTCTACCACAGCATAATGCCCCCTTCCGTATCAACCAAATCACCTTAGCCGAGAACCAGAACATTCCAGAATTTGACCCTACCCTGTTCATTTCTCCTAATACCGAACCAATGCCTGTTGGTGAAATTCCGGAAGAAACTACCCTTCGTTCCATATGGGAATGGGAAGATACATGGGGAGAACTGATTGCTGATTGGGAAGAATTTGAAGCTGCCAATTTCCAAAGAAATGACAAACCTTTATTCGAGGCCGGATGGGAGGTTGACTGGCAAAACATCCAGGCAGATCCTCTTGATGGATTCTCTTTGTATGCACTGTTTGAAAATCAAGGAGAAGAATACCAAGTTTTTCAAGATGCACCTGAATGGGAATGGGACCCAACCCCAGACGAGTACCAGCTTTTAGCCTGGAATGATCCTTTGGATACCTTCTCTCTGCCAGCACTGTTTGGTGAAGAAGACCAGCTTGGATATCCACCTGAGATGATGACATACAACTGGCCAGAGCTTGCTCCGCTCCGCCCGGATTTCTCTCATTTTAATGATTTTGTCATCAACAACCTGTATAGCAATATGAACCTCACCCCGTACCCGAACCTTCCTGGGTTTGAAGAAGAAATCGCTAGCAATGGGTTTGACCCAATGGACTACCTTGTAGATGGGACTGAATCCGAATCATCGGTTACTTTTCCGAAAGACGCTGAAGTTGCTATGATGAACTTATGGGAAGATGAACCAAAGGTTGGAACAAACTTGTGGGCAAACACCGAGGTGGTCAACATAAAAGTGGGAAACGAAGAATGGACCGTCAACAAGATAGTGATGGAGGCCGAAAAATGGAAACCTGAAGATCTGTGGGATGACTTGGTCATTGCCGATTTGGCTGCCAATCTCCAGGATACAACTATCGGAAACAAGCGTAAAGCCCTGGCCGATTTATGGAGTGAAGAATCAAAGTACCGTCAGATTGATCACCTGACCAGAAGTGGCCGTGTTTACCAACCTCAAAACCTTCAAGTTGGAGAACTTTCCAACCCTGCAGCCATAGAGCCCTCTGATCCCTTTACCACCCCGGTCAAAAACACCTTCCGACCCTTTGATCCACCAGCCAAAGAGCCTTCCCGACCAGAAAAGAACCCCGAGGGAATGATTTAAGCGTCAACTCGAGCAAACCCATGCCAAGATGTCCATCTGGGATGTGCTGGTCCATTCCACATTCCATCGTGAAGGTCTCATCCAAGCACTCTCTCAGCTAAAAGTTCCCTCCGCCATAACCCCCGATGAGCTTGTAGCACTAATCAAAACCATACCTGTTAAGCATGCCATTACTTTCACTGATCGAGACTTACCTGCCGAAGGAACTGATCACAATCGGCTGCTGCACATCACCCTGAAATGCCATGGCAAATCGGTTCCAGTAATGCTGGTCGACAATGGTTCAGCAATTAATGTCTGTCCACTCTGTGTTGCTTACTGCTTGGGGTACAAAAATAAGGACGTCTCCCCATCAGAAGTCAAGGTTCGAGCATATGACAACACTCGGAGAGATGTGGTTTGGACTCTCATGGTTCCCATGACTTTCGGACCGTATCAGACAGAAGTGGAGTTCCATGTGGTGAATATTCCTGCCTCTTTCAACCTGCTCCTGGGAAGGCCCTGGCTGCACCGGCCAGACATCATGGTTGTGCCCTCCACGCTCCATCAGAAAATTCGGTTGGGACTGGAAACAGGAATGCTTACTATTCACGGGGACTCTGGGACCCATGCCCCTGTTGAAGACAATGCCCCACTCTTGGAAATTCAACACGGAGAAAAAGATATCGCCTTGGGAGGATTTTCTCTGGATACCTCCAAATCTGTCTATTCAGTTAGAATTGATGATGACTTCGTTGTGAGCAATGTTGCCATTAAAATAATGAAGAAGATGTCCTACATGCCACGATTGGGACTAGGAAAGAACCTCCAGGGCCTTGCAAAGTTTGAAGCTCCGGGCACTTTGATGCGCACAACTGGCCTTGGTTACTCACCCTCGAGTGACAACAAGGTGAAAAAGGGGAACAGGCTAGAAGATTAATTTGTCAAAGAAAAAGCAAAGCAGATTTACCAGGGGCAGCCGGAACCGTTTTGGGATGAGGAAACCAATACCTTCTTACCAGGATTTGAGATATTTGCCAACAATATCTGGCCAGATAGTGAGGAGGAAGTTGAGGTTGTGAAGGGACAGAAGGACCAGTCGACTGGATTGAGGTTTTTGCCATGGGTAGTCTCGCAACTCTATTCAAAGAGGACGAACCAATGGGTACAGCTGAAGAAACGGAAGTGCTGATGATGGGACAAGATACTCCTGAGGATCCGACTTTGCTCATCATGGATGCTGCTGGGGAGTACAAGAACTGGACCTTCATACTAAGTGCAACTCACCACGAGTCCGAGTCCGAGTTTGAGTCTGAGTCTGTTAAGTCTTCTGAGTCTCCTGAATCTGTCGAGTCCGAGTTGGTGGCTCTCGGCCCAAACTTTCAGAGTCTGTATTTCGAGTTCGAATCCACCCATGTGTATGGTGCCCCCGAGGCCTCCGTTGATGATGAAATGAATGAATCTGATTCTACTTACTTCCTTGACTTTGAAATAAATTGCGTCGACCCTGATGATGAAGAGATTGATTTCGACGGGGACATCCCCAAAGAAATTCGATCCCTAATCGACAGGGAAGATGAAAGGCATGCTCAGCCTGTAAAGTAATAAATCGTTTTAATAAATTTGAGAGATGAAGGGAATCCCCGGATGACCCAGATCGGTTCCGCACTATATGCTAAAGAGCGCGAATCCCTCGTAAACTTGCTCAAGGAGTTCGAAGATGTGTTTGCATGGTCACACGCAGATATGCTCAGAATCGATCCTGAAATCGTGGAGCACCGGATTCCCCTTTATCCCGATGCAAAGCCAGTAAAACAGAAATTGAGACACATGAGGCCTCACTGGGTGCTTAAGATTAAAGAAGAAGTCACTAAACAGATTAACGCTGGGTTTTTAATGGTAACCGAGTACCCTCAGTGGGTTGCAAACATTGTCCCCGTGCCAAAGAAAGATGGTAAAATAAGGGACTGTGTCGATTTCAGGGACCTTAACAAAGCCAGCCCTAAAGATGACTTCTCGCTACCGCACATTGATGTGTTGGTTGATAATATTGCCGGCCATGCCCTGCTCTCTTTCATGGATGGTTTTTCGGGGCATAATCAAATCCTTATGGCTCCCGAGGACCGGGAAAAGACTACGTTCGTCACTGAATGGGGGACGTATTGTTATCGGGTCATGCCCTTCGAACTAAAGAATGCAGGATCTACCTACCAGTGGGCCGCCACGGCATTACTGCACGACATGATTCACAAAGAAGTGGAAGTTTACGTTGACGATATGATTGTTAAAGCCAAAGAGCGAGAAGGGCATTTGACCGCCCTCAGGAAATTCTTCGAAAGGATTAGAAAGTACAAGATGCGTCTTAATCCCGCCAAATGCACGTTCGGGGTCACTGCAGGAAAGATGCTTGGGTTCATGATCACCACCCGTGGCATCGAAGTCGACCCATCAAAAATCAAAGCCATCCTAGAAATGGTGCCGCCGCGATCTGAAAAGGATGTAAGGAGTTTCCTTGGCAAGGTACAATTCATTAGTAGGTTCATTGCAAAGCTGACCTCGACTTGCGAACCCTTGTTCCGCTTGCTCAAGAAGGGAGTACCATTCGCCTGGGATGATCGGTGTCAGAAAGCCTTCGAAGCCATTAAAGCCTACCTGAACAAGCCGCCGGTATTAACACCACCCGTAACAGGAAAACCTTTGATCCTATACCTTCGATGGGGTGTATGTTGGCGCAGGAAGGAGACGATGGGTTTGAAAGGGCAGTTTACTACCTCAGTAAAAAGATGGTTGGACCCGAAGAGCGTTACACTCCCCTAGAAAAGACATGCTGGGCGCTCGTATGGGCTTCCAAGAAGTTGAGGCATTACATGCTGGCCTACCCGGTGAAGCTGATATCTCGAATGGATCCCCTAAAATATCTATTCGAGAAACTGGCTCTCACAGGCAGAATGGCCTGATGGTTGCTGATGTTGGCCGAATTTGAGTTAAAGTACGTTACTCGAAAGTCCGTGAAAGGAAGAGCTGTCGCCGAATTCTTAGCCAATTGCCCAGTTAAGGGAGGGGAAGATGCTGAATTCAAATTCCCTGCTGAAGACATAATGATAGTGGCCGAGGACATTTGGCAGTTGTACTTTGATGGAGCAGCCAACCAGAAAGGGTTCGGAATCGGTGTATTGCTTATTTCGCCCGATGGAACGTACATCCCGTTGGCGTTCAAGCTTAACTTCGAAGTCACCAATAATCAGGCCGAGTATGAGGCTTGCATTGTGGGCATGGAGGCAGCCATCGAGATCGGCATAGAAAAGCTGGAGGTTGTAGGGGATTCGAACTTGGTTGTATCCCAGGCGAATGGCGACTGGAAAGTCAAGGAAGAAAAACTGAAACCATATCATCAGGATCTCGAAGACCTTATCCCTCACTTCAGCAAGGTGACATTCACTCACGTCCCGAGATTCAAAAATCAATTTGCAGACGCTTTGGCGACATTGGCATCAATGGTGGAAATCCCTGTTGGCGTAAAGTTAAGACCGATTGTGATAGAACAGAGGGATACTCTAGTGCATCAGCATGTCATGGCAATTGATGAGCCCGATGACGATCATCCATGGTACTTTGATATTTGGAGATACGTAGAAAGGGGAGAATACCCCATGGGAGCAAGCAAGAAGGATCGAATCGCTCTCCAGAGGATGGCAACTCAATACATTCTTTGTGGAGGAAACTTATACCGAAGATCGCACTGTGGCACACACAAGTTATGCATCCATGGAGAGGATGCAAAAAGGGTAATGGAAGAAGTTCACGAAGGTGTATGCGGTCCCCACATGAATGGAATAATGCTTGCTAAGAAAATTCTCAGGCAAGGATACTTCTGGACCACCATGGAAACAGAGTGTGTGGAGTATGTGCGAAGGTGTAGAAAGTGCCAAATTCACGCCAATCTCACGCATGTCCCACCGCATGAGCTGCAACAAATGACTTCGCCATGGCCCTTCTCGACATGGGGAATTGACGTCATCGGGAGAATAGTGCCGGCAGCATCCAATGGTCACAAGTTCATTTTGGTAGCTGTCGATTATTTCACGAAATGGGTAGAAGCTGTTTTGACCGCAGTTCAAGTTGCACACTTTATCAAGCAAAATGTCGTTTACCGGTACGGGGTCCCTCAAGCTATCGTATCTGATAATGGGGTTCATTTCAAAGGACGAGCCCGAGAAGTTTTGGATGAGTTCCAAATTCAAGTGCACAAATCGACGACTTATCGGCCGCAGACCAATGGCACTGTGGAAGCAGCTAACAAGACAATCAAAGCCATTCTGGAAAAGACTATCCAATCTGCGAGAGACTGGCATGAACAGCTACCTCTGGCTTTGTGGGGGTATCGCACATCTGTGCGAACACCAACAGGAGCAGCCCCCTACTCTTTGGTTTATGGAATGGAAGCAGTGCTTCCCATCGAGTTAGAAGTCCCATCTCTTCGGACAATGATTGAATGTGAAGTCCAAGAGGCAGAATGGTTGAGTAATCGATTTGAAGAACTTATGTTGTTTGATGAACGCTGGTTAAGGGCTCTTTATCACATCCAAGGATACCAACGAAGGATTGCACGGGCATTCAACAAGAAAGTGAAACCCAGGAACTTGGTAGAAGGTGACATGGTTTTGAAGGAAATCCGGGCTCCGGTTTACGACCCACGAGGAAAGTTTCGACCAAAGTGGTCCGGGCCATACATTATCAAGACTATCCTGTCTGGAGGAGCTACGCAACTCATCGACTTGGACGGAAACGAATTCTCAACCTTGGTTAACTTGGATCACCTCAAGCGCTATTACCCCTGAGAGAAGCTCGCTAGGTTGAAAACCACAAGGGCGGGTAATCCTAGGCAAAAATTAGAGCAAAGCCTGCTAGGATGAAAACCCGTCAGGGCATCCTAGGCAAAAGTTAAGGCATACAATAAATGAGCTCGCTAGACCGAAAACCCGAAAGGGCGGTTCTAGGCAAAAGTTAGAGCGCAAAAGGAGAGTGTTAAAACCAGAGTGAACCCTACCCTGAACTACGTCATGACCTGATTCCTTCACCAGGAGGATACGTAGGCAGTCTCACACTGAGACCCGGTCACGATCCATCAAAATAAAAATCCAGGTTGAGAAGGCTTAAAGAACAAAAGTCGAGAAAGGGGAAACCCTCCAAGACTCGTTTTTATTAACACGATTACTGCTACTACATAAGGTTGAGCAAAGCTTTCAAAACCAAAAAGAAGTGCAACATCACGAAAACGGGTCCACAATTTATTCAATGGTCAGGGTGGTAGGATTGAGTCAGTTTCCTTGAGCTCCAGCCCTTGCAGCAATGTCCTTCTTAAGACACTTTCGATAGCTCCCGCGTATCGCCACAGAAGGATAGGAATGCGCATCGGTCACCTCTCGTGTCCTCTAGAAGCGCTGGTAATGGCAAAGGACTGAATGGCTAAAGGGTGGCAGAACCACGTCCACAAGAACCTCTGCAAGGGCCTCCTGCCTCAAACCGAGCTGACGCTGGATGCGGTAAGGGATGTAGAAGGTGAAAGCTCCCAAACCAATAAGAACGACCCACTGAGGGCCCATGTAGTGCACCGTCATGGGAGGGAGATCTAGCCACTGACACCTCCAAGCAATAGTCTCCGCCCACCGGCGCCTAAGGAGGTCAACCCACTCGGCTTTGCTCCTATCGGCAAACTCAAAACATCGTTGAGAAAGTAACCTCACCTCATATGACCAGTTGCCAGGAGGAATGGTCAGCACATTCACCTTGTCACAAAGCCAAATCTGTGGGAAGAGAGAAAACAAGTAAGAAACTGTAGAAAGCCAAGCCGAGTGGTCGAGGTAAAATGAGAACGTGAGAAAGACCCGAAAAGGAGAGTTGAGTGAGAAGCCAACCTGTAGGAGAAGAGGACTACCTCCGAAAGTCTCGGTCTTTCCAGAATGAACCTTGTCCAAACCTATCAGTGTCTCAGCCAAAACCATCGGAATCACGTCCTTCCGAGCCTCAACCTGAACAGCAACGCTGACTAGCGCTGAGCTAGCATGACCGTCAGAAAGAACCAAGAGATAGGCCGCGAGCAAACACATGCAGAGAGCAGTCATGCGTCGAGTCTGATAAGTCATGTCTCCGAGATCGCCAGGAGGAGAAAACAGCTTGATGAGGCGCATGGCATTGAAATGGCCATCCCTAACCAAGTGGCGAGCAGCACCATCACTCAATCCCAGGGCCGCGGCGAAGACTCTATAAGCACTCTCGCGCATAGGGGGAATAATGACCTCCCCTGAACCAAAACCCCCGAGATACGCACGGAACTCCTCAACGGTAGGACAGAGCTCCTGGTTACCAAATCGGAACAAATGGACCTTCGGATCCCAGAAACTCACGGCTGCCCTCAAAAGTTCGGGACGAAGACGAATGTTGCAGAGGTACCGCATGGAGTAGAGCCCGTGAGCTCGAAAGTTGAGCCAATCAACGCCTTCCATGGAAGCCAACCATGGACGGAGCGAACCGGTGAGAGAAAGAGCCATTTCAAGGAGTAAGAAAAGAAGATAGAAGTTTAATGAAGTGAGGAGAATGGGGTATGAGAGAGCTTGAATTTATAGGAGGGGTAGAAGGGACAACTTCAACTTTCAAAGAGCCTTGGGTTTCAAAAAGTGCATGTTTTCCATGAGTCCTACATGGGGAAGAGCTTGGTCAAGTCCTAAAAGGTTCAAAACAGACATGCACTGGTTCAGAAATGCCATTGCATGGGTCAAACCTCAACCCCCGAGCAATCTGCCTTGGAAAACAGCAAAACTGGAACCCGTCAGGAAAGTTGCCTCGCGCGGCACCTTGCCGCTTCGCACGGCATGTTGAAACCAAGGAAATCCCACGGCAGAGTGATTGAGGTACCGTGTGACAGATTCTGACCCGCACGGCGCCTTTGGGAATCCGCACGGCAGGTTGAACCTGCATTTCTGCTGTTTTTGGCAGCAACATGCCGAAATGGAATCGGGGCACTATGAAGCACCAGCAACCACCAGAACACACTTCAACGGGTATTTGGGACTTCAGGGATGTTTCGTTTCGAGACAACTCCCGGGATTCGTCATCATGGCATGAAAACCCAATAAAATCCGTTTCTTAAGCCTTGTCAAAATGTCAAAATCCGTTTCGAGTCATTTCAAGTCGTTTTTCCAAGTCCTATTGGCCATAATGGTCAGAAGTAACTTAGTCCAAGTTCCGGTTCGTGTCCAGAGTCAAAACTTGAGAATGTCACGTATTAAAGTCAACATTTTCCTACTTTTCGAGTATATTCCAAAAGCAACGCAGAATTTCCGAGTCTCAAAGGTCGCCATTGTCTCGTACATGTGTCCAGAGTCAGTTATGAAGATGTTTATATAAATTCCCGTGTGCGGAGTTGATTTCGCAAAGGTTTACCTAATTGCTTTCTTTGATTTCTATTCCATTGTCAATATGCTTCGATTGTCAGAGTGTCCTTCACCACAAACCTCACATTCAGCTCGATCTCTCGAATCAACGGCCAGTAGCACGTTTCAGTCAATGTTTTAGTTATTCAGTTTTCTTCATGTAAACAAAAGGAGATTGAATAGCATAAACAATGAAGGAACAAAATCTCTGTATATAAATCCCAAACGCGTCGATGAGTCGAAGTACAAAAGGGGCATAATGGCCCGATGATCAAAACCCTATCTACCAAAAGGGCAAACAGGCGCCCTACAAAAGAAGCACACAGGCTCCATCAAAAGAACAAAGCAAAAGGAGGAGGTCAACTCTCATCCTCATCCTCGTCCTTCCCTTCCTCCTCGTCCTCCTCAGAGACCTCCTCATCCGCTGGAGAGCTGCTCGCCTCCTGAGTGCCAGTCGCTCTGGGCACGGTGCCTCCTGAAGTAACCTCCAGGTCAACGTCCGTAGGCTCGAGAGTCTCGTCCGCAGAGACGTCAATAGGCTCATCCTCGGTCCCTACCGAGTGTCGTGTCCTCTTCGATGGCGGCTCCTCCCGTGAGCCGGCCGAGGAGACCTGTCGTACTATAGGACGAACGGACTTCCGCCGTAACCCTCGTGAAGCCCCTCCTCTAGCCTGCAATGGTATAACATTCATATAACATTTGCATCATAATCATGATATAAACGATAGAAGTAAAGCAAATGGCTAGGGTTCGAGAATGTACCATCGTCCCGCCAACGCGAGGCAACACCTCCAGAGGGTGGCCCATGGCATACTGCCTCACCAGCTGCTCTAGGCCCATCATGGCCTCTGCCATCTCCTTCACGTACCCTGAAGGAGCCTGCAATAAAGGAAATCGGTCAGAACATGCGAAAAGAGCAAATGTACAAAGGAACGAAAACATGTTATACTTGAGCGAGAAACTCTGGAGCCTCAACTGCAGGGCGTGGCACTACAACCAGGCCCGGAGCTCCCTGGGGAGTCGTCACGTCCACTGTCCAAGAGAGGGCAGGGAGGCTAGTACCACTCGGGCCTGCACCCTCGCTGCGATCTCCGCCGCCGCGGCCCCCGTCTCCTCCATTGCCTCCATCGCCCCTATCTCGCTTCCTTCCTCTTCTACCTCCAACGCCGCCAGGCCGCCGTGACCGCTTCCTGGCCACAGATCCCTGCACTTCGACATCAAGCATCGAGCACAAGATTGCAGAGTCGGCAATGAGACTGCACCCGCCAAGAACGCCTCCAACTCGAGGTCCGCCGCAGAATTGCTCGACCTCCCTCCGTGTGTACTGGCCTGTCCTCTGCACTAGAGCAGGAAGCAGCCCAGGGACTCGAAAGGCATCCAGTCTCAACGACTGGCGTGACACTTGGTCACCCAAGTACCACTGCTAGCCGTAAGGGGACTCGAGAAGCACTCTCCCCCTGGCAACCTCCCTACTCCACGCAACGTAGGGGATCTCGAAGCGGTCCCACACCCGCCAGCGGACCTGTCATCAAGAATGAGCAATATCAAGATGCTGCTTGAATGGAAATAAGCAGGAAAGCCATGAAATGGATATGGAAATGCCTTAATACCTGATCAGGGCGAAGCTCGTCTAGGTAAAGACGGAAGGCATCTAGCTTGCCTCTCCCCCTCTTCACGCCCTTGTACTCCGTCGACCAGCGCAGGGCTCGAGGGAGTATCGTGTCGTCGGGACACGTGGTCTCGGGAGGGTACATCCCTATAACCTTGTACGTCCAAAGCTGCAATTCAAGACATTGAAAGTTAGCACAAGATATACATTGAATGGATACAAATGGAAAGCTAACTATTCGTAAGAAAGGAAATGAAATGTACCTCCCAGACCCTCCAATAGCCTCCGAGGCTCACTCCTGCCCCGTGAGAAAGAGAGCCCATGAAGGCATAGCACGTCCCCAGTGCCGCACCTCCCCAGTCGAAACGAGCGATCTCCCCGACGTCCCTCAAGGCCGGGAGAAGCGAAAGGTGTACTCGGTTGCGCCTGTTGAAAACAGGGATGCACCAAGCAAGTATAACAACCTCGCCATCTGCTCCTCCTCCACCCTGTCAGTCGGGAGCCTCTCTGTCCAAAACCCCAGGAGTTGAGCATACTGTGATCGCCGCCTCCGCCACTGCACTCCCAAAGATCGCTACTGGAACGCCGCCGCCTCCGGCAAGGCCAAAAGGAATAGGGTCACCTCCGACCCTGAGACCAGTGATTGTCGCAAAGTCCAACAACGTCACGGTCAGCTCACCAAAGGAGAAGTGGAGGGTGTTCGTCGTGTCCCACCACCTCTCAGCCAGAGCCCTCACCACCGGGCGGTCGTTGCACACGCCCCTCGCCAGCACCCCGACAAACTCCCCGAAATCGGCCTGCCTCACTATCTCCCGCGCAGCCTCGGGTAACCTCTCCCAGAACGTCGGCACAGCTGCCGAACCTCCGTAGCACGAGAGCGAGATTGCCTATTGCAACAAACCAGCAAATATTCAGTAAACAGGCATGGCATGCAATACAGTGGTATACTTGGATATAAAGGAATGGAAATACGATGCATTGGAATTTGAAATACAGATATTTAAAGTATACCTCATCTCGGCGCAAAGAAAGGTGCTGCTGAGGATCCCTTAGGACTAGAGCCTCGTCGTAAGTCGGCCTCCTCGGAGCGTAAGGGTCGAAAAGCGAAGGCACCACCCATGCTGAAAGGGCACGTAGGTCGCCTCGTCATAGGCCCCTCGCCTCTGCAACGCTAGTGTTGCCTCAGCCACCACAGTAGTGTGAGGAGCCATCACCCCTCCGGCCTCCTCGTTGGCTCGCCTCTCCTTAGCCTCCGGCTCCCTAGCACCCCAAGTCCTGAGCTCGGCCTGTAGCTTCGCCTCACGGGCCGCGAGTAAAGCGTCCGCCAACCCAGGAAACCTGTGCACTACCTCCAGCACGTCTTCCATGGACGCCGTCGCTAAATAGTCACCCATGCCTATGGGGCGTGACGACCCTGCACCTGCGCCACTGCCCACGAACATGGGCGGTATGTCCTCCGCTACTGGCTCTACCACCGGCTCGTCCGCAACAATGTGAGTTTTCCCCAAGTCAGTCCGAGGCTCTCTCACAGGAGAGGCCTCTATCTCCTCTGCCACCTGGTCTAAACTACCACCGCCGGGACCCTCCGTGGTCCTCTCCTCCACACCAGCCGCCGCCTCTGACCGGCCCGAAACCTCGGCGCCGCCCCTCGACTCCATTGCACCCGGAGTCTCTGCCTCCTGACCGTACCCGGCCAACACTACACCAACACCATCATCACCGCCACTACCGACCACTGTAGCGGCCGAGGCCGTGGCCTCCTCGGCCAATGCCGCCTGGTCCGAGACCCCCATGGTCTCCGGAATACCCTCGGCCATAGCAACATCCTCCGAAATGATCGGAGGCGAGGTAATCTCGACCCGTAACGAATGACCGTCACCAGGTGTGTCCCCGGACTCCATGATCGTAATGTATGAGAGAGGGAGAGAGGGAGCAGTCGGGAGAGAGAGAGTAGCGAGAGAGAGAGAGTAGAGAGAGAGAGAGATAGCCGTGAGAGAGAGAGTGATCGAGAGAAACAGGAGAGAGGGAAATTCGAACGAGTGGGGTGTACTGTGTACACCCCGCGTATATATACATATTTTACCCGAACCGGTTCACTCGGAAACCAACGTTGGACCGAGTTCACAGCCAGCCAAGCCGCACGGCGTCCTAGACGGGTCGCATGGCACCCTGGACGAACATGCAATATCTTCAGTTTACAATACCGTGCGTCCCTAATTTGGCTGCGCACGGTGAGTTGATTTGTTTCGACAGTTTGCTTCCTGAAATTCGCTTGGCAGTTTCATGTTCGATTCGATTCAAGATTAAAAGTTTGAATGCAGAAGAGTAGAGGAAGAAGGGACTTTTCATTAATAAAACTCGGGGTAACCCCCCGGGATTTGCCATTACATTTCGAAAAAAAAAGAGAGAGAGAGAAAAAGAAAAACAACAAAAATAAAAGAAAACAGGGCCTACTGCCCTTCTTCTTCCTTCTTCTCCTTCTTCCTCCTCTCCTCCACCCCTCCGTCTCAGTCGCTCGCCCCGTTCGAGCGGTCATCCGACCCATTGGGGTTGCCCTCGGAATCTTCCGCCGTATCCTCCGACTCGTGCTCGAGAACGGACTCCGGGTCATCCTTGTCATCCAACTGGTCAAAACAGAAGTCCTGAAGGTTGGTGACCGCGCGACGAAGGGAACGGATGGTTGTGATGAGCCTCTTAATTTGTGTGTTCAGTTCTTCGATCTCTCCTCGATAATAGGCCATTTTGGCCTCCAGGGCCTCGACGCGGGCTGCTAGACGACTGTTGTCCATGTCGGAAATACGGAAGCAAACTTGTTTTTCTCGAGAAAAGGGATAAGAATGTAGAAGGACTTTTGAGATTTTGTTGGTGGTGCATAGATTGGGGCACCACCATGCTTATAAAGCTGTTCCAGCCGACGAAAGGGCGCACCCGAATTAATGGGTACCCTTAAACATGCCAACTGTTCTCGGAAATCGAACGGGTGTCTGGAAAAATGAGGTGCTGCGCGCCTTTAACTTGGACCGCACGACACCCTGGCTCCAGAAGTTCAAATGTTTTCTCGGAAGTTGATCCAATTAGCTACCAAAATCCTCTCGGAAACTCAATTCTCAGCCGTTTTGCAGTAAAGGTCCTTTAGAATGTCGTGCATTGGTTATGACACCATTTAATCCTCCGAGAATTCGTCGCATTTGCCTTTTCCTTAGTATTCGTCCTCCGAGACTCGCCGTGACTGGTTTCTGAATTCGATATATTTTCCCCAGCAGGTCAAAAACTCAAAAAAATCAATTTTCGCCTTCCGAGGGCTCATCTCAAAAATTCAAAATTCGATTTTCACCTTCCGATGGCTCGTCGCAAAGATTCAATTTTCGCCTTCCGAGGGCTCGTCTCAAAAATTCAGAATTCCATTTTTTGCCTTCCGAGGGCTCGTCTCAAAAATTCAAAATTCAATTCTCGCATTCCGAGGGCTTGTCTCGCTTTTTCGTCTTTCGAGCCACGGTCTAACGGACCTAACGTCTCTTCGTCTCTCGAGCCACTGTCTAACGGACCTAACGCCTTTTTGTCTCTCGAGCCACGGTCTGACGGACCTAACGCCTCTTTATCTCGCGAGCCACGGTCTGATGGACCTAACGTCTCTTCGTTTCTCAAACTACGGCATAACCAACCTAAAGTCTCTTTTCGTCTCGATTTTCGCCTCCCGAAGGCTCGGCACATAACATCACTAGCACTCTATTACTTTTCTATGCACGATTTCGTCCCCCGAGACTTGTTTTCTTGCATTTCACTGTCCCAATTGAACTACACTGGTCTGATCCCTACATCGGGGTACGTAGGCAGCTCCGCGAGCGCGACCATCATCGTTACTTACTTGCATTTTTCATTTTGCCTTTGTTCAAAGGCACTAGAGCAACGGATTGGGATGCCTATTCTTTAAGCGTCACTCGTACCAACCGATGGTATCCGAGTTACGTTAAAGACGGACTACTGTAGACACCCCAATCCGGACCTCGAAGAGTCTTTGTCCGCCCCGATGATGAAATAGAGGAAACGATACCTTTGCGAGCTTGAAAAAGGATCTTTCTAAGCCCAAATAAAACCCAAAAACCCACAAAAGCCCAGACAAAAGCCCAAAAGACCCTGGACCGAAGGAAGAGGCGCCGTGCAGAATGGCGCTGGAGTGCACGGCACCTTGAAGATTCAAGGGACCGTGTAACAACATTAACCGGACGGCACCTTGAGCAAAAGGTCGACCGGCTCAGAAGTCGCCGCCACGCCTTGAGCCACGCCTAATGACTGCTCAAATTAAAATGCACTCTGCCCGCCTAAAATACCTCCACCATTTGAAATTCAAAATCCTTGGTCTTTGCCTATAAATTGACCCCTCCACTAAAGGAGAAAGGGCCCTTCTCTTGAGTCTCTCTTTGGCTTTTCTCTTGGCTCTCTCTTACTTTCTCTCTCTAGTTTTCACACCCACTTTCCTACTTCCACTTCCATTTACAAGTCTTAAAGAATGCCATTCCCAAAAGACATTCTTTAAAGGCTTTCACTCACTCCCTTCTCATCATTGAAGTTGATCTTTCATTAACTTCAAAGCCCCCTCACCCAAAATACCTAACCTTCACTCACACCCACACTCCCTTTGTCTCATTCAACCTCCTCCATCCACATCCGTGACGATCCACCCACATCCTTGCATCCACGATCCTTGATCAAGCTCGAAACCAAAGGTACAAACTAGTTTCCTCGGGCAAGACTCTGTTCTGGTCCTGAGGGGACTTTTCTGTCAGCAGGTCTAATCCCTTTTGGTTAGATCCTGACTAAAAACCCATTTTCACAAAATAAAACAACCACTGTGCTAAGGTTGGGAAACCACGCGGTCTGTTGATCAGACGCGCGGCACCCTGACCCTCAGCGCACGGCACGATGCATGCTAATGTTGTTGTAGGCAGGCTGTTTGGGTATGAGTTTTCCTCTGTTGTGGTTATCTGTATCTGCTGCTTACGGTTTCTGTCGCTTTTAAAATAAGACCACATCTACAAGCCATGTTTTGGACTCTTTAAAAAGCTTTTCTAGATCATCCTAAATGATCAAGTACGTTAAGAACTACTTTAAAACCGTGTTTTGAGAAAGACAATGACGTTTTTGGGATGATCTGACTGCTGTGAGGTTTCTGATGAGTTTTCCAAAAGACATACAAAGAAAATAATGAGCTAGATGATGTTTTGGAAGTCTGCAATAGTCTGACAGCAGTATAGGTACCACGCACGGCACGTTGAGGTGCCGCGAGCGGCATCTCAGGGTGCCGTGAGCAGTTTGGCTGAGGTCCAGACAGCTTGCTGAAAGTTGTTTATTTCATCTGCTCACATCATTTTATCACTAATGTACTGGCAGCACCACATGCACGACAATGTGAATATTTCCCATGTCCCTTCCCCGCTACTTGCTTTATTTAAAGAGTTTGATATTCCAAATAATATTGAAGATCCCCCCTTTTCAAAATGTTAAATAGAGACCGCTTTTACCCGGCGAATGGGGTGCTTTTTAAAGGAAAACCTTCCCCATTCGTAATGTGGCTCCCGAACCTAACATCTCAACGTTTTCGCTAGACCAAAAGCCTTTTCCGAACGACTCCTCGATTTCTCGGATGATCCATCTCAAAAATCCGGGTGACGACTCTTTCAAAAAGGGCGGAGGGCGCTGGGAGCCCACACACCGTTTTCAAAATCATCACCAATTGATAATGCTACAATTTCATTTGTAGTTGGTTTGGTATACTGTCTTCCACCCCTCGAGCTCAAAATTCTAACACGAAGATCCTGAGCACCATTATCTCGTATAATGTCTCCAGCACTGCGGAAAACTTGCACATACGGGTTGGCCACATTTAACATTGACTGCAAGCCTTCCAATGTGGTTGTATCAATTCCAGTTGAACCATCAGCCCTACTCATTACCCCCATTCTGTTATGAGTTTCATGTTCTATGTCGCAAATATACAGCTGGGCAAACTTTGGATTTGTTCGGGGTTCTAGTAAAAGTGATCCAATTCTATGAAAATTTGCACCACTAATACGGAAAGAATAGGGCCCCCTTCTATCTAACACTGAGTGGTCAATCTTTCCTCCCATTGAGGTAAAGGACAATAGTGAGTTGTATGCCCTTATACTCTCCCTGAATTTTGCCTCATTGAACTTTTGTTGCAAGAACTCAGGTGAGTCCGGTAACAAAGGCAGCACAACTTGTCCGCTTCAACAACAAAGATTAAATTTTGGATGACTCAATGGGCTATCTCTTACTTTTTCTTCGATCTACATCTTCGCTTCACAATTAGAGCAAGTTATGATTCTCTCACCAAAGTTCCAACGTTCTAAAATATTTCTTCTTCTAGAACAAATGGAAGGCCCTATACCTGAAGTTATTGAAGCGAATCATGTGAATATATACAGGGTGTGTCATTTTTACTTTGTGTGAAATGGAATTTTTGTAGATACAAAACGAAGTTAGCATTTTTTTGTAAGCATTTTTTTCCAATTTTTGGTTCCGACGTTCTAAAATATTTCTTCTTCTATAACGAATGGAGGGCCCTATACCTTAAGTTATTGACGCGAATCATGTGAATAGATATTGGGTGTGTCATTTTTACTTTGTGTGAAATGGAATTTGTGTATGATACAAAACGAAGTTAGCATTTTTTTGTAAGCATTTTTTTTCCAATTTTTGGTTTGCTAAAATACATGAAATACTTCAAATAAATAATGTGAGCATACCTTCTGCAAAGTTGTGCAAGCTTTGTTCTTCTGTACGCTGACTTGTGCTACCACTTATATTACCAAGGTCATACGTTGCATGATTAAGCGTAAAATGGGATAACGGTGTCAATCGTGTTTCCTGTCGGACTGTTTGTAGTAGATGTATCATGCATTTAAGACATGATCAAATGTTATTTTTGAATTTAAAACAATTTGATTAATTTCTATAAAAGAATGATAATGTTTATTGGACAATCGGTCAATATACCTTCATTTGGCATTTGGGTTGTCTCATGAAACACAGTTGATGTTCCTTCTTCTAGTATTACTGGCAAACATATTGATCGAAAACACGTCACATTTGGGCGAGTGCGACTTTGCATTCTTATTGTATTTATTCCTGTAAATGTGAGGTTAAAAATCGGTACTTGCTCTCTCTCAAATTTAGTTTATAAAAAATAAAAATTGTAACAATTGACGATTGGTAGGAAAAACTGTAAGACTAACCGATATTTGGATGGCCGACGGGAAGCATTATGTTTTGATTAGTTGGTAGATCTCCATTCAAATTTTTCATGGTAGCTTCTACGAAATAAGAAACAAAAAATCACGGATTTTTTAGTTGAAAGGAAAGACTGTTTAAAAAAGATTAGCAATATTTTAATTGCGGGAAAGGTACCAGTTGGATTTGGCTCATTTGATGTTGGTAGTGGAATATTGACGGATTGTCCTCCAATGAATGGGGATGACATGAGCATTCACACTATTGTGGTCGTTCCAGACCAGAAAGGGCGCACACTGCAATCGTCTTATACGCAAGTATGCACTTCTCAAACATCGTGCCTCTCTTTCAATTGCTAAGAAACGTTGATTGATTAATGGGTCGTTACGTTGTGTCATTAATCTTCTCTTGCGCGCTAGCCGAGCCATTTTGGGTGTAATTCTTTGTTCATTTATGTCTCCGCCATACACTGTATCCATCCTGAATATATAAATTTCAGCCTATAAATTTTTAACTATAAAAAGTTCCAACTGGAGTCAAACTTTATGATAACAATTAAGGAAACAACTCTTGGTACGACAATGAACAATTCTTGCATACTCATAAAATGAACACCTAACATAAAACAAAGTACTCTCATACTCATATAAACTGAACACCTAAAATTAAACAAAGCGATATATTCACAAAATGGATACCATGCAACTCCAAATACTGTAGAGCTTCCTCCCTATATAAATTTCAATCTTCGCTTCACCTGCAAAAGCAAGACATAAGAAAATTTATTCATTTGTTAGTGCAGTATTACATTGGACTTAAATTTTTAACTAAATGGCTATGCACGAACAGTTTTTCCTAAAAGGAATCTGTATTATTACCTTTTGTCATTTTTTTTCTTGTTGCTCCTCTTGTTCTCTTAATTGTTGCTCCACTTTGTCCAACGCTTGCAAACATATGATATCAGTCTCTATCTCCTTTAGCATAGCTCCCAATGCTCTCATATCCATGACATTTTGTTTTAAGTTTTGTAAAATTCTTGCTTTTGGCCATGTGGGTGGGAGGGTATTAACAATAGCCTGAACCAAATTCTCAATATTTGGCTTGAGACCTTTTTTCCTTAGACTACGAACTTGGTTCTCTTTATTTAGAATGTGCGCTCTCACAGTTGAGTTTGGCATCATTGGCCCTCGTTCAAACTCCATCTACAAATAGTGGACATTATTGTAACGACCCTGATTTTTTGTCAATAAAAATTTCGTTAAAAATTTGAATTTTATTTTACCACTTGGATTTTTATTTCCATAACCAAAAAAATCGGTCGTTACTGACTAATAAAAATCTCATTTTTATTCGAAAATCTTTAAATTATATTTCTTGACTCGAAATCCTACTTAGCAAGCATAGTTAGCTTTTAACCGATTAGTTAGCAAACCCTAACTACAATTGGCTTAGTTACATTTCCCTAACCTGGAGTGATGCATCGATACCGAAGTGGGTGGTTAAATTTTTGGCCTTTGCCTTGACCGTTGGCTTGATTGCTTGCTTTGGCTTGGCTAGGCCCTAGGCATCGGGTCATTATTAGGCTGCCTTGCCTTGCGTCGGCTGCTCATTGTCGCGCTGCCTCGCTAAGCGTCGGGTCGTCGGGTTGCTCTGCCTTGGTCGCCATCGGGTTCTGCCTTGGCATCGAGTCACGCCTTGCTTTTGCCTTGGCGTTCCTGGGCTGCCTTGCTCGGCTGCCTTGGCCACCGCCTGGCCACCGCTGGCCACTGCTTGGCCACCGGCTGCTTTGGCCACCGCTGTGCCAGCTGCTTGCCACCAGTCGCTGGCCATCGCTTTGTTTGTGCCACTGCTTTGGCCACGGCAGCCCAGCTACCACCAGGCTACCTTGGCCATGCTCACGCCTCACCTTGGCCATTGCTTTGCTTGGCCGCCGCTTGGCCACCACTTTGCTAGCGGGCCTGGCCACCGCCTTGCTTGTAGGCCGCCTTGGTCACTACTTTGCTAGCGGGTCGCCTTGGCCACCGCTGCTAACGGGCCCACTGCTTCGCTAGCGGGCCACCTTGGCCATCGCTTGGCTAGGGGCTGCCTTGGCCACGCTCACGCCTTGCCTTGGCGTTTGGCACCGTCGGGCTTTAATATTCCGTTAGTAGGCGATTTCCTACTAAATAAAACCAAAATACCACTCGAGCAATGAAAGCCTAGATTAAGTATCGTTAGTCTTTTAACCAATTAATTAGAATAGCCTAATGCCCATTTAGCCTAATCACTTCTTCCTAACCCTAGTTGGACCATTTGAACCTTTTTGTCTTTATCCATTGGACAATAGCGTTAGAGTTTCCTTTACCCATTGGTCAATAGGTAAACCTTAGTTAATCTTCCTAAGTACGAGATTAGATTAGTTTAGTACTTAATTGCAAGTATTAGACCTTCTAGCATTAACCGTTGGTTAATAACCGTTAGGAGATTCTTTACCCATTGGACGATAGACTAGAATCCTAGCCATCTTTATCCATTGGTTAATAACCGCTAGGGAAACTAATATCCATTGGATAATAGCCTTACTTGCCCACCAAGTACTAGGGTTAATAAAATACTAGACTTGCCATGTGTGGTAATTGAATTAATTATAATTAGTACATTAGGGTTATTATTTAATTACTTAGTACTTTGAAAGACTTACATTAAATTATTAGCTATGGGATTCTTTCATATCTAGTCTAGATTGAGAAGTACATGGCTTGTATATATTATATATGTACTTGTATATATATATATATGTATATATGTATTATATTGTATATAGCATGTGTGTATTGTATTATTATATTTAGAAAATCTATAATTTGGTTTAAATACTAGATTTTTAAAGACCCAAAGTATTTTTATATATATTAGTATATATGTAGTCTTTCATAGTACAAACAAGTGGGAGAGAGAGAGAGAGAGAGAGAGAGAGAGAGATTTGGAGAGAGAGGCCGAGAGAGAGAAATTGAGAGAGAGAGAGAGTTCGGATGGGAGAGGGAGAGAGAGAGTGATGTGTGTCCAAATCCTTGGTCAATCTTCTTACCTCACCATATCTAGGGTTTTATACTTACATATCTAGCCTAAATCTCCTAAGGACTAAACCTAGACTTTCTTATTAGATTCAAGGACTAGACAAGACCAAAACCCCAATAAGATAACATAGTTTTGTCCTAGTTCTTGGAGTGCAAGGAAAGCAAAATCTTCCATAGCCATGCAAGCCTAGGTTTTTAGGATGATTCTTGCATGAAATCAAGATTTGGTGGAATAAAAAATTGGGAGAAAGAGAGAGAAAGAGAGGCCGGCCAAGAGAGGAGAGAGGAGAGGCTTTGCCTATAAATACTTGCCTCATTCTTCATTTGAACTCACACCTTCACCTCATTCTCCAAACTCCTCTCTAAAACCCATTCTGTTTTGCCCAGGCAGCCTACTGTCCTCTGAAAAACTCCATTTTTTCTCCGGGCGAAAGTCGTTTCTAGGAACAACGTCCTCCACGAAAGTCGTAGAACACTTCGAGAGCTTCCGTTTAGACCCAAGAACCACCCCAAACGGTCAAGAGATGACCAAGATATCGACCTCCAAAGTTCAGTGAAAAATCTGGAAATTCCATTCCAGACAGCTCACTGTCCACTTTCTTATCCCCATTTTTCTCCGGGCGAAAGTCGTTTCTAGGAATAACGTCCTTCACGGAAGTTGTAGAAAATTTCGAGATCTTCGTTTTAGACTCAAGAATGATCCTATTCGGCCCATTTGTGACCGAGTTACTGCCATTCAAAGTTCGGTCCAGATTTGAGAGTTTCACCGCCCGAAGAATTTTTCAACTAGCTTATTCGGCCCCGACTAGTTTCGGATTAAGGTAGAATCTTCATATACCCCTACCCTACGTATATCGTATGATATGAGCATGATTAAGAATATGTAGTACTTGGCTAGTTGATCGCATGATGTTGTTTGACGTAGAATTCTTTGAAGTATATGAGCATGATAATGTAGTTGTGATATTTAGCTTGTAGAACTTTACTTTCTTGCTAAAAGTACGTAGTTTACTTTGATCTTATGGCTACTTGATTGCTTGATCGCCTAATTACCACGTGATTGTATGAACTCGTCAATAAACATGTGTTGCTTTATTGAACTTCTCGAAGGAAATGCGTTTTAAAGATAAAGTGTCGTTTTGAAACGAAGTATTTGTATTTTGACCTTTTAACAAGCATGATAGTATAGAGTTGGATGATCTTGCTATTTGATATCGCATGAGTTATGTGAATAGTCCCACCGTGGAGTCTATGCATGATTTCGAGACACGACAATCGAGAAGTAGAAACATGACACCTAGAGTGTGGATAAAGGAAATAATTGGACTTGGTAAAATATTTTAGAAACTACGTAATGGCCGGACTTGGTAGCCTCACGTTGGTATGCGTTACCAATGGGGCCGGACTTGGTAGCTTCATTGGAGGTGTGTGACTTGGTTATCCGCGGAGAGGAGCCAAGATGTGACACAATGTGCCGGACTTGGTAGCCATTGTGGCCAATAAGCCGGACTTGGTAGCTTCATTGGAGGTGTGTGACTTGGTTATCCGCGGAGAGGAGCCAAGATGTGACACAATGTGCCGGACTTGGTAGCCATTGTGGCCAATAAGCCGGACTTGGTAGCTTCATTGGAGGTGTGTGACTTGGTTATCCGCGGAGAGGAGCCAAGATGTGACACAATGTGCCGAACTTGGTAGCCATTGTGGCCAATAAGCCGGACTTGGTAGCTTCATTGGAGGTGTGTGACTTGGTTATCCGCGGAGAGGAGCCAAGATGTGACACAATGTGCCGGACTTGGTAGCCATTGTGGCCAATAAGCCGGACTTGGTAGCTTAGTGATTGTGTGTGTTCATAATGTGCCGGACTTGGTAGCTCATTGGTGTGTGCGTGTGATTTTTGGAAATGATGTTGAAAGATGAGACACAAAACGATGAGTTACGTGGGAGAAACACACGGAAACATGACACCAACGATAGATAGCGAATGCGGATGTGTCATTGTTGTTGTTATTGTTATATTAATGCATGTGCTGTTATGACTCTTTATGATATATGCATGACTTGCTATTTGTAAGTAAGGGTTAGTGGGTTTTGGATTATTCTATTGAGCTTCTGTAGCTCACGGTGTTACCTTTTTGGTGACCCTGACATATTATACTAGGGGCGACGCTGGTATAATGTGTCAGATTTTATAGATGAGCAGCATGAATAGTACACCTTGGAGGCCTTTGGAGCTGAGGAACTTGCTAGGATGGAAGAAGAGAAGGAGCTGTAGATAACCTTAGATTATTCCCTCTTTTGTTGAATAAAAGTACTCTTGTGAGAATGATGTTGTAATAATGAGCTAGACTCTCCTTGACTTATTCAATAAAAATATTTATTTAACGTACCCAAAATTCGGGGCGTTACAATTATGCTCCTCTTCCATCAAAGCATTCATCAAATGTGTGGCATTTTCTATAACATGTCTTTGAAATGTTGTTCGCTTCACATTCATCTAGGTTGGTGATAAGAGGTCTACTATTTTTCCTATAAGGTATTGTTCACTTATATTTTCTCCAAGATTTTGTAAGGCTTTACATGCCACTATTTTTTGTCTCACAAAACTTTATACTGGGTTGCCCTCCCTATGACGTCTAGATTCAAAATCGTACACTTCATTCAACATATTTGAGTGATCATTACGACGTAAACATGGAGGAGGCCTCATGAAAACTTGCATAAAATGTAAAAGTATTGAATCTGAACTTAAAAGTACTTAAGAGAAACAATTGGGGCACATTTTTAGATAGTGGGCCAGTAGTTGGCATTAATTATAAGAGTAGTTGGAGGGTGTTTTTTTTAAATTTTGTTTGGTGTGGGAACGTGAAACCAAGCACCGAGACTTAATAATGTTGGGCTTTATTGAGAGTTTTACAAATAGGGAGCAAAATAAACACACACAAAAATTTAGTGGCAATCAAAAAACTGCTAAGAAACTGGTGTATTCTACTGTCAATTGTCCCCCAATCCTTAATTACCAATTATCAATAGCAGAACACACCATAACATGAACTAAAGTTTGAAAATGCTCATTGTGTGTGATTTGTTCCGTGATGTACTACTTCTAACTATGATCTCATAGTTAGAAGTCATCCCAAGTGTGAATAATGTACTACCCCAAATAAGATGTCACCCAATTAGCAAAGAAAACAAACCATGTAATGATTTAGCAGAGAGAACTTTTGCAGCAAACAAAAATAGATTTAGCAGGGAGAAAATCATACCTAGTGATTAGGAGAACTAAGCGGTGCGAGATCCGAATCACTTTCAATTGTCAAGATTCTAAACCTGCCAAATGATGTCGTACACAAAGGATGAGAGAAGCATTATGTCGAACCCGAAAAAGACAGTCAATTGTAAGAACTCATTCTGATCTAAAGCACCATTTGTTTAGAACGTTTTTTGCCCGTGCAATTGAAACGAAGGAGACAGGAAAAGTACATAAGTACATGAATTTTTGTAACCTTTGTGGTTAATGGAGAAGTGAAACCAAATGTTCTAATAGATTGAGCAATGACGCAATCTGTTAGTAATAGCTAGAACATAAACGGGTTTGTTTTGCCTGTTTACTAACCCAATGGTAACATAATAGTTAGAACATTTGAAAAAACTATTAGAAAACTGCTAAGAAACTGGTTTCCCCATAGTAAGGTAGATAGATAGTTTTAAAATGGGTTAGTATACTAAATGTTTTTTCAATAGAACATTTAGTAAATTAAAAACTGGTTAGTACATAGGATAAAAAAAAACTGGTTAGTAAAACGGGTTAGTATTGGTCTGGAAAGTGGATGATGTTCAATTTACTAAATGCTTTAGAAAAAAAAAATGCACGTCCTATTAGAACACACCAAATTAAAAATATTTATTCTAATAGTTTTTCCAGACCAACTGGTTAGCTACAAATTCCATTTCACACCAATTTACTAAATGTTTTTTCAATAGAACATTTGAAAAAACTATTAATTATAATAGCTACTATAAAATGTTAGTTCTAGTTAGAAAAAACTATTATAATAGTTAGCATGTCATCGCTCAAAACCAAAAAACTATTGGATCCCAAGTTTCTAGCCATGTTTTCTTAGAGAACTGACCTTGGGGTAGTAGACCTTTGAGAAGTGGATTGTACATGTAACGCCCCGGAATTTTGGGTTAGTTAAATAACATTTTATTGAACAACAAAAGAGAGTCTGGCTCTTTATTACATCATAAACTCCCAAAGGGTTCTTATATTACACAAAAGGGATGGATATCTAAGGTTATCTACAACTCCTTCTCTTCTTCCATCCTAGCAAGTTCCTCAGCTCCAAAGGCCTCCAAGGTATACAGCTCCCCATGTTCATCTAACAAGTCTGACACATTATACCAGCGTCGCCACCAGTATAATATGTCAGGGTCACATAAAGCAGCACCATGAGCTTGAAAGCTCAATAGAATAATCCAAAACCCACTAACCCTTAACTTACAAATAGCAAGTCATGCATATATCATAAAGAGTCATAACAGCACATGCATTAATATAACAATAACAACAACAATGACACATCCGCATTCGCTATCTATCGTTGGTGTCATGTTTCCGTGTGTTTCTCCTACGTGACTCATCGTTTTGTGTCTCATCTATCATTTCCAAAAATCACACGCACACACCAATGAGCTACCAAGTCCGGCTAATTGGCCACAATGGCTACCAAGTCCGGCACATTGTGAACGCACATAACCAATAAGCTACCAAGTCCGGCTTATTGGCCACAATGGCTACCAAGTCCGGCCACGTTATCACATCAACTCTTGCATTGGCTCCTCTCCGCGGATAACCAAGCCCACCTCACCAATGAAGCTACCACGTCCGGCTCCGTCAACAATCTACACAATGGGCTACCAAGTCCGGCACATTGTGTCACATACTCACCTCCAAATGAAGCTACCAAGTCCGACTCCATTGGCAACGCATATGAACGTAAGGCTACCAAGTCTGGCCATTATGTAGTTTCAAAAATCCTTTTTATCCATATCAACCACTCCCTAAGTGTCATGTTTCCACTTTTCGGTTGTCGTGTCTCGTAATCATGCATAGACTCCGTGGCGGGACTTCGTACACAAGTATAACACCATCATAGAAATCTTGAAACTAAACTAGCAAGATCATCCAACTCTATTTAATCATGCTTGTTTACAACCACAAGTAAGGTAAACAATCATGCGATCAAGTTCACAATCCTTGAAAAGGTCAAAATACAAATACTTCGTTTTGAAACAACACTTTATCTTTAAAAACGACAACGTATAGCCATCTTTTTGGAAGTTCAAAACAACACATGTTTATTGACGAGTTAATTAAGTTGGGAAGATTCTATAAACCATGCATTCAATTATTCTCAAGATCAAAGTAAACTACGTAAAATAAAAGCATACGATCAACTTATCCAAGTATACTACATATTTTTCTATCATGCTCATAAACTATACTTAGGATAATTAGGTTCGAAGAACTCTACACTAACATAAAATCACGTATACTTAGGAAGAGTAGATCGGAAAAATCTACCTTTCTTCTTGGCGGTAGAAAAAGACTACGGAAATACGACGGAAAGAAAGTCGGCACTCGAACGGCGTAACGGCTTACGATAAGCTTCCGATAGCTTCGAAAGAGAAAGGTTTCTCTCAAAACTAGATCGTAACCTATACTACTTCTACTTTAGGATCGAGGTGGTGGTCGTATGGTGGTTTAGTGGCCGAGATGGAAAGTTTCTTGAAAGAACTAGAAAGAAAGTAAGCAAGAACAAGCTAGAACTACTCAAGAACAACAAGAATACTAAGCTTATTCTAGAGAGAAGTTGGAGAATGGAAAGGTGTGAGTTCAAATGAAGAAGTGGCTTTCTATTTATAGGCCAAGAACTCCCTCTCTCTCTCCCTAGCCGAATTTCCCTCCCTCTCTCTATATCTTATTTTTTTATTTCATCAAATCTTGCTTGCTTGCAAGAAAAACCCTAAAAACTTAGGCATGCAAGGCTAGGATGTGTCCTTTGGATTGGATTTTGGAAGGTTGAGCAAGGAAGTGGATTTGATTCAAGTATTCTAATGGGGTTTTGTACAAGAGTACAAGATTTGGCTTGTAAGGATGAAATCCCAATGGATTGTATTCTTCCAAAGGTACATAGAAATCACAAGGAAGATCAATCAAGGGTACAATGGAAGATCAAGGAAATCAAGGTACAAATCTCTCCCTCTCTTTCATTCTCTCTGTCTCTCGGATTCTCTCTCTCTCTCTCTCTCTCTCTCTCGGAAATCTCTCTCTCTTTCTCTTGTACTATATATATATATATATATGCACACTAGGATGAATACATATATAATAGTATAGATATGGGTACTTTGGGTACTACAAGATCTAGGGTTTTTCTAGTAAATTGATTTTCCAACTAAAATATACAATTACACACATGGTACTTTTCCATTATAATATATACATATAGATACAAGTACATATATATATATATATATATATATATATATATATATATAAATATATATACATTTATATATATATATATATATATATATATATATATATATATAGCCATGTACTTCACAATCTAACCTAGATTGCCCAAAATCTAATATCTAATATACTAATCTTAGTCTTTCAATGTACAAAGTCCTATATTAATAACCTAATATATAACTTCTAATTTAATGGATTTAACACACATGGAAAATCTAATCTTTATAATAATAAAAGAATCCCATGGGAAATTTAATAATAAACCTTGTACTTTTGGCAAGACTAAGCTATTGTCCACTGGTTAATAAATCTCCTAACATTTGTTGTCCAATGGGTAAAAGAAATAAAGTACCTTACAAGATTTCCTAAATAAATAATTCAATTGATCACATGTTCTTTTAATAAAATACTAGATAAGAAGTACTTAGAAAATCTAATATTTTAAGGCTTGGTACATGCACAACCTACATTTTAATCATAAAATCTTATGGGAAAATCTAGAATTTCATAAACTATTAAATCCTAGTACTTTTTGAAAGATTGACCCTATTATCCAATGGTTAATAAAATCCCTAACTTTTATGGACCAAAGGATAAAGTAATATATAATAATCTATATACACACATGCCATATACAATATTATATATATATATATACAAGTACATATATTATATATACAAGCATGTACCACACAGTCTAGGCTAGATATAGCCAAATCCAATATCTAATAAACTATTCTACTTCTTTTAAAGTACTAAGTACTACTCTATTATCCTAATGAACTAATTCTAGTTTATTCAATAACACACATGGCCAAATCTAATATTTTATTAACCTAGTACTTGGTGGGCAAGTAAAACTATTATCCAATGGATCATAGTTCCCCTAGCGGTTAATAACCAATGGTTAAGGATTTCCCTAGAACTTATCGTCCAATGGTTAATAATTCTCCTAGCGGTTATTACGCAACGGGTAATACTAGAAAGTCTAATACTTGCAATTAAGCACTAAGCTAATCTAATCTCGTACTTAGGAAGATTAACCAAGGTTTACCTATTGACCAATGGGTAAAGGAAACCCTAACGCTATTGTCCAACGGATAAATATTACCCTAGCTTTTATCGTCCAATGGATACATATTACCCTAGCTTTTATCGTCCAAAAAGGGTAAAATGGTCCATCTAGGGTTAGGGTAACCTAATTAGATTTGGGATCCCAAGTGATTAGGTTAACAGTCTATTAGGAATCTAACTAATTGGTTAAAGACTAATGATACTTAATCTAGGCTTTCATTGCTCGAGTGGTATTTTGGTTTTATTTAGTAGGAAATTGTCTAATAACGGAATATTAAAGCCCGACGATGCCAAACGCCAAGGCAAGGCGTGAGTGTGGCCAAGGCAACCCGCTAGCAAAGCGGTGGCCAAGGCAGCTTGCTAGCAAAGCGGTGGCCAAGCGGTGGCCAAGCAGTGGCCAAGGCAGCCCGCTAGCAAAGCGGTGGCCAAGGCAGCCCGGTGGCCAAGCAGTGGCCAAGGCGGCCCGCTGGCAAAGCAGTGGCCAAGGCGGCCCGTTAGCAAAACGGTGGCCAAGGCGGCCCGCTAGCCAAGCAGTGGCCAAGGTGGCCTGTTGGTCAAGCAGTGGCCAAGGCAGCCCGGTGGTCAAGCAGTGGCCAAGGCAGCCCGCTGGCAAAGCAGTGGCCAAGGCGGCCCACTAGCAAAGCGGTGGCCAAGGCAGCCCGGTAGCAAAGCGGTGGCCAGAGCATGGCAGCCCAGCAACGCCACGGCAAAACCCGATGGCAGCCAAGGCAGAGCAACCCGACAGCGACCCGACGCCTAGGCGAGGCAGGCCCGACAGCGACCCGACGCTAAGGCAGCCTAGCTAAGCCAAAGCAAAAGCTGTCAAGTCAACAGTCAAGGCAAAGGCCAAAAATTTTCTGCTAACCACTTTGTCATCAATGCAACGCTCTAGGTTAGGAAAAAGTAACTAAGCCAAACGGTAGTTAGGGTTGCTAACTAATCGGTTGCCATGTAGGATTTCCAGTCGAGAAATATAATTCTAGGATTTTACTACAATTACCAAGTAACTATACCAAGGTCTTAATAGGCATACTCGTCTTTAGAAAATGACCTTAATGCCCGGGCGATGAATACCAATCTCCTAAGTCATTAAACCTAATTACGACGGATTATTAATCGCTAAAAGGGATTTATAAAACAAATAAAGAATTTTCAAATATAATAACAAAATTTTATAAGTCAATAACGACCGATTTTTGGATGTAAGAAAATGAAATCCAAGTATTAAAATAAAATTCAAATTTTTAGCGAAATTTTTATTGACCAAAAATCAGGGTCGTTACATGGATGAGAACTGCACGAGCAAATGTTTTTGAATTAAACTTCTTGCTTTAATCAAAACCTAGAGACAAAAAAAGTGGGAACACCATTAGAGGAGGGCATGCGAAAATATGGGCGTGTAAATATGGGCCTCTAAACTTTCAGAGCATGTAAAAGTACCAGTAGGGTAAGAGGCGTGTAAACTTTCAGAGCATGTAAGTACTAGTAGTAGTAGGGTAAGAATAGCAGCAGTACTTTCTTTTTACTTTTCGTTTGGTCTTATGACTTAGGTGGTGTTCCAAATTTTAAAAACATTCTTTTTTTTTTCAAACGAAGGTAATTTCAAACTCAAAAATCATGTATTTACGCAAAAAACTTTCCTACCAATATAGATCTTATTTGATAGATCTCATTAAGATCTTTTAAACGGTGCAAAAAAAAATTGAAAAAATATTTTTCATTTCCATTATATTTGAGTTTGAAATTACCTTCGTTTGAATAAAAAGAACGTTTTTAAAAAGTGGAACACCACCTTAGATAGTGGTCTGCGAAGGTAATTATTGTATTTGTATGGGAACATGGGGTTTTATAGTTTTTTAAAAGTATAAAATTCAGGAAATTGTATGGCAACGTGGGGTTTTTTAGTTTTTTAAAAGTATAAAATCTACAATTGGTTTGGACGTGGGGTGATTTTTTTCTTTTTTCTTTCGTTTGGTCTTATGGCTTAGATAGTGGTCTGGGAAGGTGGAACGTTGTCACGTTCATGATTTTCAACATAATAATAAATACATTTTTAAATGAAAGACCATTACGAGTATACATATCAATACCCGAAATGCTTCCCATAATCTATTGAAGAAAAAGATTAAGTTTAAACGAAATACAATACCGGCATTTCAGCCCAAATCCACAAATAGACAAAAGATAAGGAGTTTAGAACTTATATTGAAAATTTTCAGTTTTACATCTATCTAAGGGTTTTACCCAATATGTCAAAATAATCATCCCTGATGGCTTCCAAAATGATGATGACAGATGCACGGCAAGCACTCCATACCAATGTTCCAGCGATGTACCTGAAAATGATAGGTTGAGCTAAACTAGCCCAGTAGGGAAATCTATACTCAAACTATATGAAAATGAGATGAAAAATGCACCAGGAGTGAATGAGTTTCAATGAACAAACACGAGCACAAAGGTTTACCAAACAACAAGCGGACACCGACTTCAATGCTTAAATTGTCCTAACGGGATTCCTATCGATGCACAATTCAATCTAGGAGCTATACTAAATTCATCTTATACTGAACAAACCCACAACGAATTCTTAACCACACCATGTATGGACACAATAACCTATCTCGATTTCATAGTTTCAATTACCAAGCCTCTTTCCCATAAAACTTTCTTTTTCTTTTGTTTGATTGCAAAATGATTTGTGAAAAATAAGACCAGTACGGTCTCACTCCGTTGATTTGAGCTTGAATAGCCGGAGTCCGTTGATTATGTGCATGACTATCGGAAACCGTTGATTCGCTCAAGAATACCGAAAGATTTTTAAATAAAACCCTCCTTCCAAAACCAAAATCCATCCTTAAACAAAATTTTGATAAAAATCAATCATTTGTCCCTTTTATCGATAAACAAACATCAACCCTTGTATCATAAATCGTTGGTTAGCAGAAACGCACATCGCATAACCGATCATTCGTCATTTCATAAATCGTTGGTTAGCGGAAACGCACATCGCTTAACCGACCATTCATTATTTCATAAATCGCTGGTTAGCGGAAAGGCACATCGCTTAACCGACCATTCGTTATTTCAAAAATCGCTGGTTAGCAGAAACACACATTGCATAATCGATCATTCGTTATTTTATAAATCGCTAGTTAGCGAAAACGCACATCGCATAACCGATCATTCGTTATTTTATAAATCGCTAGTTAGCGAAAACGCACATCGCATAACTGATCATTCGTTATTTCATAAATCGCTGGTTAGCGAAAACGCACATCGCATAACCGATCATTCATTTTCAACCTGGTCATCGCACCATTTTGATCGTTCTACCGATTGGTGATACCCGTAGTGTCAAATCTCGTTATATCCATACGTGTCGATCAAGCAATCACCATTTAATCATCCCAAACAGTTCTTTCACAACATTGATTTCACTTCAAGTATTCTAAACGATCGACTACACCATAACATCGGCTAATGACTAAACACGCACCATTTCCCACGTATGTCACCATACTCTAAGTAAGTTACCAACTCATAGTAACCGTATGACGTACGACTCGCCTATATCGATACTTAAACCTTAGATAACAAACGCCATTGGGAACTAATAGTTCAACGAATCAAGAGAACAGAGATCCTGCTAGACATGCTTATGTCTACCCATAATACTCACTACGACACCCCATATAGCCTACGACACTCCTAACCAGCTTTACGGTACACTTGCCATTTGCAACGAAACTAAGATGACACTTAACGATTGTTTAAAGAGTGGAAATGATCAACGAATCATCAAAGGACGGGTAACCAAGCTTAGGGATAGTTTTGAGGTATTTTAGATGTTTAGAAGTGATCGGAACCCAAAACGATGGAGAAAGAATCGAGATCTGCAAAGTTGCCCCAATGCACAGTGTTATCGATACCATGGTCTAAGGTATCGATAACACTTCGGCCAAGATCGATCCAGACGCAAGGGTATCGATAACGATGGCAAATGTTATCGATAACGACTAGTTTTCTGGGTTTTGGGATGCAATGTTATCGATAACAAGGAAAATGTTATCGATAACGAGGGCTGTTCGGGCAGATTTTCAACAGACATTTGAAATTATTCTCAAGAATCAAACTAACTATTTCAAGCACGATCAAAGTACACATTCAACTCATAGGCATATAGGAAGAGTAAGAAATCCCTACCTCAAGGTTGGAGAGCAAACACGAAGAGAGATCGGGCCTCGACTTTCAAAATCAACACCGAGCCAAATACGAACCACCGAGCTACTACGACGCAATACGAGCTCCAATACACGAAGAGGTGAAGGTTGGGAGGTTGATTGATGAAGGGTTGAAGTTGTATTGGTGGATTTTTGAGTGAGAGTAAGAGGGAGAGAGAGATGCCGAGAGAGAGTGAGAGATCGGGGAGCTGAGACGGAGGAAGGAGTTAGGACTTTTATCCCCTACACACACACACCTATATATATATATATATATATATATATATACACTAGCACACACATTAATTACACTCACACTCCCTCCACTAACAATCCTTTTATATTAAGCCCAAATCAAATAAACTCAATAAATTCCATATTCTCCTCATTTATAATATCGAATAAACTCTTTTTATGATTTTTGAAATTACGGGTCTTTACACGCTTCCCTCGTTAAAGAAATTTCGTCCTCGAAATTTGCCAAAGCCAAGTCTAGCCAACACATAACACACAGATACACCTCAACCATAACACGGTTCATAATGCAACACTTCAGTAATCATGAAAATCTACTTCAAAACTCATATCAATAAAATTGAGACAAATGCATGCATTTCTTTCTAACCTTGTCCTCTTTCGGCCACGTAAACTCGCACTGACCATATCGTATTACCCTTTAAAACTTGATTACAAAAATTTAGGACACGTATCGGTTTCTTACCATAGAACACGCCGGTCTCTAACTCAAGTTCGGACGTCACTAACACATACATTGGATTCAGCTCATACTTCCACAATATTCGTATTTATATAACGCATCACAAATACCCGAAAGTCTCGGCAGCAATGCCAAACGGTACGCAATTTCTAAGCTCCCTTTTATCGCAAAGTCTCTATGTATGATTATCTATCTAAACACAAAGATTGTAACGCCCCCAAAATCGGGTACGTTAAATAGACATTTATTAGATAAACAAGGGAGAGTCTAGCTCATTATTACATTACAAACTCCCAAAGGGTTCTTATATTACACAAAAGGGATGGACATCAAGGTTATCAACAGCTCCTTCTCTTCTTCCATCCTAGCAAGCTCCTCAGCTCCAAAGGCCTCTAAGGTATATAGCTCTCCTTGCTCATCTAAAAGGTCTGACACATTATACCAACGTCGCCACCAGCATAATATGTCAGGGTCACATAAAGCAACACCGTGAGCTTGAAAGCTCAATAGAGTAACCCAAAACCCACTAACCCTTAACTTACACATAGCAAGTCATGCATATATCATAAAGGGTCATAAACAGCTCATGCAGTGGTATAACAACAACAACGACGACACATTTGCATTCGTTATCTATCGTTGGTGTCAAGTTTTCCGTGTTTCTCCTACGCGACTCATCGTTTTGTGTCTCATCTTTCAACATCATTTCTCAAAACTCGCATGCACACACCAATGAGCTTCCAAGTCTGGCTCATTGGCCACAATGGCTACCAAGTCCGGCACATTGTGAACACACACAACCAATAAGCTACCAAGTCTGGTTTATTGGCCACAATGGCTACCAAGTCCGGCACATTGTCTCACAAACACACCTCCAAATGAAGCTACCAAGTTCGGCTCCATTGGCAACGCACACCAACGTAAGGCTACCAAGTCCGGCCATTACGTATTTTCAAAAATATTTTTATCCATATCAACCACATCTTACGTGTCATGTCTCTACTTTCCAATTTCATGTGTCTCGTATCATGCATAGACTCTGCGGCGGGACTTCGTAAACAAGTACGACGCATTCATGGAAATCTTGAAACTAAACTAGCAAGATCATCCAACTCTATGTAATCATGCTCGTTCATAACCACAAGTAAAGCAAGCAATCATGCGATCAAGTTTACAATCCTCGAAAAGGTCAAAATACGAATACTTCGTTTAAAACAACACTTTGCCCTTGTTCGGTTGTGGGTTTTGAGTAGTGTTTTTGAATAAAGGTAGAGAGAGAAATGAGAGTAATGATTGTGGAGAGAAGTAAAAAGTAGAAAAATGAGAGTAATGATTGAAAAGTTAGAGAGAGAAAAAGTAGAAAAGTTGCTTTTTCCAAAATTTTGGGTTTGTAGTTCCAAATCTTTAAAGCGAAAAATGTATATCCTTCTTTTTGGAAAGTCAAAACAACATATGTTTATTGACGAGTAATTCAAGTTAGAAAGATTCTCTAAAAGTCATGCAATCAATCATTCTCAAGATCATGCTTCATGTATACTAAGATCAAAGTAAACTACGTAAGCAATCATACTAACACATATCTTCCTACACTTAGGTAAATCATGCTTATAACATCTATTATACTTAGAGAAAGTAGGTTCGAAGAACTCTACATATAGTTAGGAAAAGTGGTTAGGGATAACTACCGTTCTTCTTGGCGGTAGTGATGACTGCGGAAGGTACGTCGGAAGGAAAGTCGGCGATCGAATGGCATAACGGCTTACGGTAGCTTCCGGTAGCTTCGAAAGAGAAAGGTTTCTCTCTAAACTAGTTCCTAACTACAACTACTACTACTTTTGGATCGAGGTGGTGGTCGAGTGGTGGCGATGGAAGAGTTTCTTGAAAACAAGAAGAAAGTAAGCATGAACAAGCAAGAATGAGCAAGAACAAGTAAGAACACTTATGCTTTCTAGAGAGAAGTTGGAGAATGGAATGGTGTGAATTCAAAGCATGATGAGGTTGCTATTTATAGGCAAAGCACTCCCTCCCTCTCACTCTAGCCGAAACCTCTCTCTCTCTCTCTCTCTCTATATCTCATTTTTTTATTATTTCAAATCTTGTTTGCTTGCAAGGTCAAGGTCTATCCTAGGCTTGCATGGCTATGGATATGTACCATTGAGGTGATTATGGAAGATTGAGCAAGGCAAGGGAGATTTGATCAAGTAAACAAATGGGAATTTTACAAGTAGGACAAGATTTTGGTTGAAAAATTAGGCTTCCATAGATTGAAAGCATGGTCATAGGACAAAGGAAATCAAGCTAGGTACAATGGAAGATCAACATGGCCAATCAAGGTACAATTCTCTCCCTCTCTTTCCTTCTCTCTCTCTCTCTCTCTCCCTTCCTCCCTCTATCTCGGGTCCTTCTCTCCTCTCTCTCTTGGGTCTCGCTCTCTCTGTCATGTACTATATATATATATATATATATATACCCTAGAAAGTATACATATATAATAATATAGATATGGGTACTTTGGGTACTTTAAAATCTAAGACTTTTAAACAAAATTGATTTTCCAAATAAAATAATGCAATACACACATGGTACTTTTCCAATATCATATATATATACAAGTACATACATATATATATATACCATTACAACGGAAGACTTGCAGGGAAAGGGAAGAACAGACATTATCAGAGTAAATCAGGCGGCTGAGCCGACCATTAACAGTAAGTAAAACAGTTAATAAAGGCGGTAGAGCCGACCATGAACAGAAATTAAACAATTAGGTGGCAAAGCCAACCATGGAGAATTATGAACAAAATCAAAACATCAGTTTAATAGATAAGGATCAGAGAGGATCAACTCATCAGTGAACATTACCAGTAACATATTACTGGTTTAACAGGGGGAGGAGGAGAACCTCCGTGACTGAGGGGAGAGAGAGAGAGAACTTCAATTCAGAAGTTTTAACATTTAGAGAGAGAAGAGAGAGAAATAGATCCTGGTCTATTTCGGGATGATCTTAACCAGAGCCTACTCTATCCTTTTATAGATGAAGGATGAGGGGCAATACAATTATCAGGGGTTCATTGTGAACCTTTTGGACCTTCTACTTTCGGTGGAAAAGTAAACAGGAACTTAGCAGGTGTTTGAACAGTGTTGACAGCAGGTGGGTGAACAGTAAAAAGTGAATAGTGGTTTTACTATTCATGATTTTAATAAGCTGGTAAAGAAGGTGCCAGCTGTTGAACAGGTTTGGGACTGGCGTTGAGGAGGCCAGCTGTTGACTGTAGTGGCATCATCCAAAAGGGTCATGGGCATCTTGGAATGCAGCCCCATATGGGTTTTTGTCAGTTGTTGATCCTTCGGAAGAGTTGTCATCTTCTTCCTGGCTTGCTTGTGCAATTAATTGTTGAGCCAACATGAGCAGTTGTGAACATTTTGTTTTTGACTTGGATGGCCTTGACGACCGTTGAGCAGGGCTATTGAGCCTGATGTTTGAAACTGTGGGGGAGTCAGATTGAACAAGAGGGTCTTCTTGCTTGACTGGTTGAACTTGTTTTACTGGTGTTGGGATTTTAACAGGTGTTGGAATTTTGACTGGAAATTCCAACATAACTTGATCAATTATTTTCTGGTGGTTGTAACTGCCCCACCATTTTACCAAATACTGTCGTATGACAGTTCTGTCTTCAATGTTATATCTCCATTTAAGGATCCACGGGACCTTATATTTTGATACAAACAGCAACAAAGCAGGGAATTGACTAGTGTGATTAGTGACTTTGTTTATTGTGGAGAAGTAGTTGACTTGATCCATTAATTCAGCAGGCAAAATATCTGGCTCCATTCTGGTGCCACCATCGGTTGAACCATGAAGGAATGACTGAGTTGAATTTGTGGTCAAATTGGATGAACCACGAATGGGTAAATGCTTCATTTTCATGAAGGAGGATTTTGAACCAAGCATCAATGTAGTCATAGTAATTATATTCAACAGGGTGATCAGGAAGTTTTTTGTGAACAGAGGGATGACCCCATTGATCAAGGCTAACTGATGTTGTGAATATAAAGTGAGTGGTAGATCACTTTATTGGGGTTAATCTTGTCTTTGATTGGTTTAATGAGAATGGATTTGTGGAGTTGGAGAATATCTCTGTAGAAAGATAGGGATTTATCAGGATGAGCAGGAACAAAATGCCATCCGGGAGGAAAGA
This sequence comes from Rhododendron molle, assembly GCA_025413875.1. NCBI lineage: Eukaryota > Viridiplantae > Streptophyta > Magnoliopsida > Ericales > Ericaceae > Rhododendron > Rhododendron molle. The sequence continues at coordinate 24,390,802 of CM046393.1, forward strand.
AAGAGTTTACTAGTTCAGTAGGTTGATGAATGTGACTATGCACTGGTTCAATAGAGAAGAGTTTAGTAGTTATTGGTTTGAGTAGGTATTCCGTTGGGGTAGATGATTTAATAGGATATTTTGGCTGACCAGGTTGTATGGACTGATTTGAACAGAAAGGATCAGTGGCAATGCATTGGCTAGGTGAAGGGATATAAGCCAGGGCAGATTTGTACTCAAGTTTGGGGGGTATTTGCCCAAGAACTTGGTACCTATTTTTACTAGGGTTTTTATTAGATTGATCAGCCCATGAGGGTAGGGTTAACTGTTTCTTCTTGTCCGCCATTTTCTGCAGAAGAAGTTAGATTAAATATTATATAATGCAGCGTGATACCCTGCAGGAAATATAGTGAATAATGTCTCTGCTAATTAAGTGCTCAGTGGTGCAATTAATGCTTGGTGAGTGCGCGATGTCTCTGGTGTACAGGATGATGTTTAATCACTTACCAAGGAGAAATTCTCGAGTGAGAAAATCTGGGATTGAATTTTGACTGCCTTTAATATATTCAATTTTAAAATCAAAAATACTTAATATAGATTGCCATCGGGCAAAGATTTGTTTACTAACAATGTTTTCAACATCTTTTTCTAAAACAAATTTAGCACTTTTACAGTCAACTCTGACTAAAAAGTTTTGGTTTAATATATCATCCTGAAATTTTGAAATACACAGGACAATGGATAGTATTTCCTTTTTAATAGTGCTGTAATTACTCTGTGCCGTATTCCATCGACCAGAGTGAAAACGAACAATTTGTTCAGCAGAATTGGGGCTAATTCTTTGGAGGAGAATCCCACCATAACCAATTTCAGAAGCATCTGTTTGAATAATTTTAAAAGAGTTTACTGTAGGAACCCTAAACAAGGAAGAGTTTTAACATATTGTTTAATTTTTCTGACAATGTCAGAATGAGTGGATGACCAAGGGGGCGGATTGGTTTTTAATCGATCAAACAGAGGTTGACAGATTTTTCTTAGATCTTTATAAAATTTAGCAATATAATTTAATGATCTAAGAAATCTTTGTAACTGATTTTAATCAAGAATTTCATCAGGAAATTTATCAGCAAATTGAATAGCTCTACTGATTGGTGTTATAGTAGACTGATAGATATCATATCCCAAAAATCTTATTTTTGTTTGAAACAATTTAATTTTTGGAGCAGAAATAACTAAGCCATTATGCTTAATAGTTTGAACAAAAGATTTTAAATGTTTCCAATGATCATCAATTGAGTTTGAGAAAACAAGCACATCATCAATGTAAACAATAATAAAATGACTAAATGGGTTAAATATGTCATTCATTATGTTTTGGAACTCACTAGGAGCATTTTTTAATCCAAATGGCATGACATTCCATTCGTAATGACCAAAGGGGGTAGTAAAAGCAGTTTTATACCGATCATCAGGGTGTAACTGGATTTGCCAGAAACCACTCTTCAAATCAAATTTTGAAAAAATGACTGCTTTACTTAATCGGCTAATCAAATCTTTTTTATTAGGAATAGGATATCGAATCCATTCCAAAATAGCATTTAATGGTTTATAATTAATAACAAGGCGTGGTATACCTCTTTCTTTTTCAGCATTTTTATTAACATAGAAAGCAGGACAAGACCAGGGTGATTTACTATCTTGAATAATGTTATTAGCTAGTAAAGTAGCAATTTCATCTTTACAAGTTTTTAAAACATCAGGGTTCATTTGGATAGGCCTAGATTTAGTAGGGATCTGGGATTCATTAAAACCTTTAATATATGGTAAAGTTACTATATGTTTTTTCCTATGCCAAAAGGCACTTGGAAGTTTAGCACAAATTTCATTTTCTAATTTTTCTTTGAATTCTTCAATTTGTTTAATAAGAAAAGTAGTGGTAAGCTGTTCTTCAATCTTTTTATAATTAATCTCTTCTTGCAAAAATTTTAAATGATTTTTCTTTAAATTTAGTTTATCAATAGCTAAATAGTTTAACTGTACCAATTCAGGTTTTGTTAAAAATTTAAACATAACTTGTTGACCAAAAGGTTTAGTAATTAATCCTTCTTCATTGGTGGTAAAAGGATAAAGTAAACAGATAAATGGTGTACCTAAGATCAGATTATCAGTTAAGTCAGGAACTAAAACAATAGTGCTTTGAAAACAAATTTTATTGTGGCAAATATGTGCATTAGGTAGCTTGTATTCTATATCCATTTTACTATTATTAGCAGCCCTTAATATAGCAGTAGTTTTATGAAAATACATTGTCGGTACTAGACCTTGAGCAATACAATTTAAATCAGCACCAGTATCAATGAGAGCATTAACTTCTATTTGATAGTCTCGTACTACTAGTTTAACCTTTGTATACCATTTCTGGTAATATTCTTTTTTATCATTTTGACCATTTTTAATATTCTTATCAGAATTTTCAAACTCAGATTCTTTTAATTTTTTAATATCTTTTTTAGCAATTTTAACTTCATGTTTTAAATCTTGTGTAGTTGTGTTACTAATTTTTACTAATTTATTGTCAACAGATTCATTATCATGTTTAATAACTTTTAGTTCTTTTGACTTTGTACTATAGATTTTTTGGGAAGAAGTTGAGCAAACAGAGGACAAAGACATGGGTTTAGTAGGAGTAGCAATTTTCTATAAATAATCAAAGAAGTAAATTTCAACATTATTATCTTCTATGTATTGTTTCCATTGGTCTATCATTTTATCTTGTTGACTAGATGAATAGTTACTACGCCAATTTTTTCTTTTTTGTTTATTCTTTTTTTATTTAAATTCTTCATATAATTCATCATATTCATCATCAGAATCATCCTCATTAGTAATCCTAGTTAATACACGAAGTGCTGGATCAACTTGGTTTAGTGGGTTAACAGGAGGTGTTGTTCCTTCAAAATCAGTAAGAGTAGGAGACCCTGGAGATGCCTCACTATCATCAAAATTTGACTGTGTTGAATAACAGGGTTTACTAATTTGTGAACTTGTTTCAATTCCTCGTAATTTAACATGAGGATTAATAAGATTCTTATCATGCCTAGGTAGGCTAACAGAACTACTTGATCTGCTTAATTCCTTAATCCTAAGAGGTGGATTTATCCTTTGTTGATCAAAACTAATTCTAACAGTACCATCTAAATATTGCTTAATATAATCTAAATCAACAGTATCATTTTGCATCTTATGGGGATAACTATCATTTTCACTAACCCAACTGGTGGGTAAAGTAATATCATTCCAGGAAATAGTTTTGGGTACTTGAATATTAGCATTAGTATTACTTTGAATCAAAACAGTTTTATCCTTAGGGCTTTTAACCAAAGCATGAATATTTAAATTAGTTTTCATACACTTATAATAAATACGATAAATCAAGGCAAGTGGGTGACTACCCTCAAGCATATTAGTAATAGCACCAGCAGTTTGAATATTTAAAGTTAAAGCTTTTAATATATTTTTATCCTTTAAACTAAGAGGAAAATCAGGGTAGCAATTAAAGTAAACTGGACCATTGTGCAAACTTGACTCCATTAGTCCAAGTAAACTATCAGAGTAAATCTAGCATCTCTGAGAGATAACAAAACAGAAGAGTTTAATCCTGTTCTAGACAGGGGTGTAATAGCAACTTGTATTAATCCAACATGGATATAATTATATCCTCTGTCGAGGTGTCTTTTAATAGAATCTTTACTAAGAAGAGAGCATCTTTCTTCTTGTTTAGTAATAGCATAGACTTGTTCAACAGTTTTAGCAATTTGATCAGTTCTAAAAGAATCACTTAAAAAACTAGATCTATAAATTTCTTTAACAGGTATTTTAGGGATATTCCAATTTTGGAAATCACTACTATTTAAATCTCGATATTCTTGTTCTTCTTGGTTTACTATGTCAGGAATATTCGTTAAATGAGAAGAAGAACTAGCTGAAGAATTACATCTAAACATTCTGTTCATTTTAATAAATAGAGCCTGGAGTGAATCGAGGGATTGGTGGATGAATTTATACCTGAATAAGGGAGGGACTGGTGGATGAATGATACCTGGATAATCTATTCCTTTTCCTAAAAGAAACTGATCCGAGACTTATATATAAATTAATCTTTCTATTTAAACTTAATTTTGAAATTCATTTTTCACTTCTATATAGACCTATAACTTGTTAAAAACGGATCCTCATAAATCCACTTCTCTAATGTTGTTCATCTGTCACCTGTATAGACCTATATCTTGTTTAAACAAACGGATCCTAAAATCTCCACTACCTTGCTGCTGTTTCTATTTTACTACCCGTTTTGGTTGCTTCCAACACTCTTCTGCCCTAGACGCCTCCCTGGCTAAAGCGGGACTTACCGTGGCTGGATCTGACCATTAGGGTGGTACTTTCAAAACAGCAGTTTGATAATAAAAATCAGGCTTTAGTTTGTGAACCTAGATCATCTACAGATGGCATACTACCAACATCAAATTGGTGAAAGTCAGGCTTTAGTTTAAAACCTAGGTCATCTACAGTTGTTCCATTTGTTTTTCAAAACTTTAGAAAAATAAATAGATTAATGAAGATATAAGAAACATTTCCATTTTCCTTTACAAACAGGAATAAACTACCCAGTAATTACTCATCCACACATCTCTGACCTCTTCAGACACAACCCATCCACCACCCCTGATTTGTATGTGTCTTGGACAGGAACTTATCTACACTCATAATTCAGACACTGTAATTTTCTGTATTTGATACCTATGCGTTTTAGAACAACCCTAATACTTTCGATACTCAAATCTGTTGTTTCCCCGTTCACACATACCCAGCACCCTAATGCTTCCAACCCTTAACTGCCCTAAACGCCACCTGGCTCAAGCGGGACTTACTCGACGGGATCTTTTACAGAAAACCAGAGGACTAGGTGGCTACAGTCAGAAACAACATACTTATTTACTGGAAGTGTTTCTGGGCACCAAAACCATTGAACCATGAACTCATGCCCATATAATCAAATACAGACTCTTACCTGTCAAATACTAGGTGTAGAACATAGTGCCAAAACAAACACATGCAACTCATGTTCATATAATCAGATATAAACTCTGCCCAATCGACCATGAATAATAAGCAAGATCACTTGCCAAAATAATTTTTTAATTTCATTTTCTTCTCTGAAAATAAATACTTTACTTAGTAACTATTCATCCACCGGCCTCTACCACCGGCTCAAGGGCAACCCATACCACCAACCACCTACCTCACTACTCCTTTCTTGGCTCTGATACCATTACAACGGAAGACTTGCAGGGAAAGGGAAGAACAGACATTATCAGAGTAATTCAGGCGGCTGAGCCGACCATTAACAGTAAGTAAAACAGTTAATAAAGGCGGCAGAGCCGACCATGAACAGAAATTAAACAATTAGGTGGCAAAGCCAACCATGGAGAATTATGAACAAAATCAAAACATCAGTTTAATAGATAAGGATCAGAGAGGATCAACTCATCAGTGAACATTACTAGTAACATACTTACTGGTTTAACAGGGGGAGGAGGAGAACCTCCGTGACTGAGGGGAGAGAGAGAGAGAGAACTTCAATTTAGAAGTTTTAACATTTAGAGAGAAGAGAGAGAAGAGAGAGAAATAGATCCTGGTCTATTTCGGGATGCTTTTACCAGTGCCCAACTCTATCCTTTTATAGATGAAGGATGAGGGGCAATACAATTATCAGGGGTTCATTGTGAACCTTTTGGACCTTCTACTTTCGGTGGAAAAGTAATCAGGACTTCAGCAGGTGATTGAACAGTGTTGAGCAATACTGTGTGAACAGTAGTTGATTAGCTGGATGAACAGTAAAAAATGAATAGTGATTTTACTATCATGATTTTAATAAGCTGGTTGACAGGAGGTGCCAGCTGTTTGAGCAAGTTTGTGACTGGGACTGGCGTTGAGGAGGCCAGTTGTTGAACAGTTTAGGCTGACGTTGGGTAAGGTCAGCAATAAATTATTGGACCGACGTTGGGTGGGGTCAGTAGTTTAGCTGAATGGTGGTTTTTATTATTCATGGCAGTAGGCAGGTGTCAGCTGTCATGAATCTCCAATGCAGTCATTTGGGGTGTTGGGTCAAATGAATCTTCAACCATGGACCTTGAGTTCATTCGGGTAGCAGTTGTTAAGCTGGTTGAGCAGTGGGTAGCAGCTGTTAAGCTGGTTGATTAGTGGCGTGTGCTAATCCTCAAGAGGATTTAACAGTTCCGTAGAGGACCAATTGTTGTAACATTCTTCCGCCTCAGGAGTAGGACAATAGTCTTTATCTGAAGAGGAACTGGAAGAGCAAGGTTTGGCTAGTTGCTCTTCATACTGTGTTACCAAATTTGTGAGTTGAGTATGGAAGATAAACGGTACTTCATGAATTGGTTCAGTAGACCGAATCTTCTGTAAATGATCTTCACAAATTAAGTAGTTGAGATTATCAAGGTAGTGATCAGTGTTATGATTGTTTTCACCAAGATTGCTGGCGATTGACCAGGCCCTATGATGCCGGATTTGGCTTCTGATGGGCTTTGAACAGGGGTAAGGGATTTCATCTTCAATGAGTTGGATAGGAAGATGAATCCTGCTGAACGGCCATTGAGCAGAGATTTGCATGACATGCTGAGCAGGAATGATATTCCCAGTCCCTGTCCATTCAGGCATTTTGCTTTTTATCAGGACTTGAGCTTTCAAGCATCCATATTTAGCAAAAAGGTTTAAAATGGAAACAGCCATTTTTTTGGTAAAAATATCAGATCAGTGAAAATAAGTTGTCTTAACAGTCCATGATCCAATAGGGTCAAAGGAGTGATTTCAACTATTTTTTGATTATATTCAACATTAATAGTTTTGAATAGTTGTAAATCAATACAGGCTTTTGGAACACTATATATTAAATTACATTGGCAATCCATTTTATCCAAAGGATAATTGGAACAAACAGGATTTGTTTTTGGGCAATCAACCCGGTCTTGGTCATCATTATAAAGAGATTCCCAAGTGATTTTTAAACCAAGAATTTCTTTAGTAGATAAGTAAGAGTTTGGAAAAGAAACTCTTGGAAACAGTGACCATCCTTCTTGGCCAAATTTTGAATATTTTTAATCAGGTCAGTAGGAAAATCAGTAGGGAAAATAACCTGATTTTTTAGTGAAATAGGTATTGAAGGTAGACTTTGCAACAAAGTAGCAAAGTATTTTTGCAATTTATCAAGATGCACTTTCCTATTTCTAGGATGCAAATTCCTAGTCCTAAGATGCCTATTTTTCTTAGGATGCTTATCTATATGCATGTTTTTATCGGGATGCATGCTACTACTGGAGCTAGCTTCTAGGTCATTGGTCATGTTACCAGGAATGGTAACTCCTACATGCAGTGTATCTAGTTTAGTAGTGGGTTGCTCCCCCAATGCAGAATGCATGGAAAACTGTTTTTTAACATTTTTAACATCATGATGCAGTATGCAATTTTTTGCTTGCAGTTGAACATTTTGTTGAAATAATCTAGAGTATTTATTATTCAGATGATTAAGCTCAGCAGCAGACGCTTTATAAGCTTCATCATTATTTTTAATAATTTCATTTTGCTCACAAAAATAGTAGTTTAAACTATGCAAGCAATCAACAAATTTTTTATTATAACGATAATCCCCACACAAGTTCCAGAGAGTATCTAGAAGACATTGTTGGGTTTCGTCAACATTTTGTAAATGGTTTAATTTTTTAAAACAAAGGCTAGAGCCTTCAGGAAGTACTGGCAACATTGTTGTTCCCAGGGTGATGCTTCTGTGAGTCATCTGTAAGAATAGCAGAATCATTAGCAGAGTAAATAGATCAATTTTGTAAATCATTTTGATCAGGAAATGTATTTTACCAGAATAAATAGTAGTGATTTTATCAAAATTCACTATGAATGGATAAAGTAAATATATAAAAGGCATTCCCAAAATTACTTTATCAGCCAGGTTCTTTACCAGGACAAACGAAATTTGAGAACAGACTTCATTTTGACAAATCTTAACATTAGGTAAACCATTTTTAATAATCATTCTACTACCATTAGCAGAACTGAGTTTTTCATCAGTTTTATGGTAATATTGAGTAGGTATCAAGTTTTCTTGAATACAATTTAGATCAGCACTTGTATCAATAAGAGCAGTGACTTGAATCTCCAAATCATCAATAATTAAATTGATTTTAGCATGCCATTTCTGGAGGTTAATAGATTTTGCTAGATTTAACCTTCTATCAGTGAAGACGAGTGCTTCAGTTTTGGCAGTATCCTTACTATTATTAGAGAATTCATAGGAAGAGTAATCCAAGATTTTCTTTTTAGAAAACCTATTTTTTAACAAAACAATGTCAATATTATTTTGCAAATCTTGCAAAGTAATTTCGTTAGTGGTTTTACTAAACCTTTCAATAGTATTGTGCAAATTAATAGTAGGTTTATTATACTGGGGTGTTTTTCCCTGTATAAGAACCTGTTTTAATTTTTTAGTATAATGTTGTTTTGAAGCAACATCATCAATTAACAAATCTTCTTCAGGAAGCTCCTGAGTCAGAACATTTATCTCTTTGCAACTAGTATCAGTGCATCCTATTTTAACAGGATTATCAGTAGAACTAGGAGAGTGATAATCAGATGCAATAACAACATCATCACCAGAATCATCAGAACTGAAAATAGCTAATATTTGTTTTTTATCAGAGTCAGATAACTTAAGCTGACTAATTTTTTGTTTAAACTTGCATTGAGACTTGTAATGTCTCTTTTTACCACAATTAAAACAAGTAACAGTGGAGAAATCTGGTTTCTCAGCAATCTTTTCAATCTTTTTCTTTTTGCGAGATGGTGCTACAGGTGGTAGACCATATTGTTCGCAGAAGTTACCAAGCTCATACTTAGCTTTTTTATTATTTTTAGCATTAATCTTCATATCAATATACATACGAAGACCTTCTTTTTGAATAGTACTAACTATGTCTCCATAAGTTAGTTTATCATATTCAATAATACCAGTGGGATTACTAATAAAATGTTTAATAATGGTATGGATTAGAGTATTGACTCCATCATGTATACCATGCTTATTTTCAAAAATAGGGATACCATTTTCATCAGTTTGAACAACATGTGTGATATGTTTTCTTGAATCATGATCAAGATACTTATCCCACCATGCTTTCAAAATACTAGTAAAACCAGAGGCTATCAATCCAACAATCTGTGGTTGGTTTGGATTAGTATTGGCCAAATATCTATTAGCGGCCATATAATTCAGTTTTTCAAGAATTTGATATTCATCAATATTCCATTCATACAGTTTAGCAGAAGAAACAAAAAATTGATTTAACAAATTATTTTCTTCATAGTGCAAGTCAACAGGTGTAGGCCTGGAGTACCATTTTCTGGTATGACCAACAGGACCAGTAGTTAATCTTTGAACATTCTGACGTACAGGTTGGTCAGTGAACTGTTTTTGTAGTTCCGTAATTTTATCATCAGAGGAGGTCATCAGACTAGATGATTCTCTGTATGTTACTACAACGAGCTGTGGTGTACTAGGCTCAGGTTTAACAATTAATTTGTTTTGATAATTTTCAATTTTAAGATCATCTTGACGATTGTCAAGACTAATAGGTGATCTATGATCTGGTAGATTAATAAGAGGTTTCTCGAGCTCTTTACTAGGAGGAGGGATGCAGCTAGCTATTCCACCTTCTAATTTAGTCTCAAGTTGTTTACTAATGGTCTTTAAACACTGGTTAGTGTAATTGACCTGTTCAACAATCTGCTTACAGTCAGATTTATCAGTAGGTAACTTTAAAGGAGAAGCAGTTATGCTTGATCCTTTATAATCAATAATAATTGGTTCTAGGGGTGGATGACTTACAACAGTATTATCAGATTTTTTCCATTTGGATTTAGTAATAACTTTTAATTCAGTTTGATCAATTGTTTTACTAGTCTTTTTACTAGGTTTATGAAACTTTAAATAACTAGAGAAAGGAAGTTCAACATCCTTTTCCTTCATAAATTGTTTCCATTTAACAATTAATTCAGCATTAGACAAAACTTTGTTAGAAGAATCTTTTTTACTAGTTTTCTTAACATCTTTCTTTTTATCAATATTTCTTACTTCCATTACTAATTGTTTTAATATGGCTTTTTTATCAATCTGTTTACCAGGTGATTTTATTGATCCTATTTCCCTTAGGGAAGGAAGTGAGTAATTATTATATTTATTATATGAATAAGAACTTTCAGCATAATTATCATAAAAATATCTATATTTATTACTTTCAAAAATAGATTTATTAGAAGAAATAGACTTAGTATCATAATCATTATGATCATCTTCATGATCTTGTTCATCAAAATTATCAAATGACTCATGATTATCATCATAAACAGGTTGATTATCATAATCAAATTCATCATAAGAAACAACACGATAATCAGAATAATAATCCATAGATTAATAATTAGAGCCTTGGAGTGAATTGAGGGACTGGTGGACGGATCTGCTCCTGAACAAGGGGAGGGACTGGTGGATGAATGACTACTAAATAATATATTCTTTTTCCCAAAAGAAATGGATTTTAAAAATTTATAATTTAAAGAAAATCCTTTTTATCATCCATAGTCTCTACAGTTTTTCTATACCTGATTTGTATGTGTCTTGGACAGGAACTCATCTACACTCATAATTCAGACACTGTAATTTTCTGTATTTGATACCTATGCGTTTTAGAACTACCCTAATACTTCCGATACTCAAATCTGTTGTTTCCCCGTTCACACATACCCAGCACCCTGATGCTTCCAACCCTTAACTGCCCTAAACGCCGCCCTACCGCGGGACTTACTCGGCGGGATTTACAGATTACACCAGATAATAGGGTGGCTTAAGTCAGAAACAACATACTTATTTACTGGAAGTGTTTCTGGGCACCAAAACCATTGAACCATGAACTCATGCCCATATAATCAAATACAGACTCTTACCTGTCAAATACTGGGTGTAGAACATAGTGCCAAAACAAACACATGCAACTCATGTTCATATAATCAGATATAAACTCTGTCCAATCGACCATGAATAATAAGCAAGATCACTTGCCAAAATAATTTTTTAATTTCATTTTCTTCTCTGAAAATAAATACTTTACTTAGTAACTATTCATCCACCGGCCTCTACCACCGGCTCAGGGGCAACCCATACCACCAACCACCTACCTCACTACTCCCTTTTTGGCTCTGATACCATTACAACGGAAGACTTGCAGGGAAAGGGAAGAACAGACATTATCAGAGTAATTCAGGCGGCTGAGCCGACCATTGAAGCCAAGAAGGGAGTAGTGAGTTAGGGGTGGTGGATGGGTTGTGTCTGAAGAGGTCAGAGATGTGTGGATGAGTAATTACTGGGTAGTTTATTCCTATTTGTAAAAGAAAATGGAAATGTTTCTTATATCTTCATTAATCTCTTTATTTTCTGAGTTTTGAGAAACAAATGGAACGACTGTAGATGATCTAGGTTTTAAACTAAAGCCTGATTTTCACCAATTTGATGCTGGTAGTATGTCATCTGTAGATGATCTAGGTTTACAAACTAAAGCCTGATTTTTGTTATCAAACTGCTGTTTTGAAAGTACCACCCTAATGGTCAGATCCAGCCACGGTAAGTTCCGCTTTAGCCAGGGAGGCGTCTAGGGCAGAAGAGTGTTGGAAGCAGCCAAAACGGGTAGTAAAATAGAAACAACAGCAAGGTAGTGGAGATTTTAGGATCCGTTTGTTTAAACAAGATATAGATCTATACCGGTGACAGATGAACAACATTAAAGAAGTGGATTTATGAGGATCCGTTTTTAACAAGTTATAGGTCTATATAGAAGTGAAAAATGAATTTCAAAATTAAGTTTAAATAAAAAGATTAATTTATATATAAGTCTCGGATCAGTTTCTTTTAGGAAAAGGAATAGACTATCCAGGTATCATTCATCCACCGGTCCCTCCCTTATTCAGGTACAAGTTCATCCACCAGTCCCTCAATTCACTCCTAAGGCTCTAATTATTGAATCATGGATTATTATTCTAATTATCATGATGTTTCTTATGATTATGATACTCAACCTGCTTATGATAATTATGATGATAATTATGAGTCATTTGACAATTCTGACATAGTAAATTTTGATGAACAAGATCATGAATCTAATCATAATAATGATGATACTAAGTCTATTTCTTCTAATAAGTCTATTTTTGAAAGTAATAAATATAGATATTTTTATGATAATCATGCTAAAAGTTCTTATTCTTATAATAAATATAATAATTACTCTCTTCCTTCCCTAAGGGAAATAGAACCACCTAGTAAACAAATTGATAAACAAACTTTGTTAAAAAAATTTAATAATAGAAGTCAGAAGTATTAATAGAAAAAATAATATTATTAAAAACACTAAACCACTTTCGTCTATTAAAAAAGATCTTTCAGATGAAGAGTTAGTTGCTAAATGGAAACAGTTTATGAAGGAAAAGGATGTTAAACTTCCTTTCTCCAGTTATTTAAAGTTTCATAAACCTAGTAAAAAGATTGATAAAACTGAATTAAAAGTTATTACTAAATCTAAATGGAGAAAATCTGATAATACTGTTGTAAGTTCTGGTCATCCACACCGAGAACCAATTATTCTTGATTATAAAGGATCAAGTATAACTGCTTCTCCTTTTAAATTGCCTAGTGATAGATCTGATTGCAAACAAATTATTGAGCAAGTTAATTATACTAATCAGTGTTTGAAAGTCATTGGTGACCAATTAGATAAAATTGAAACTAAGATTGATGAAGGTGAGACCAATTGTATACCATCATCTAGTAAAATTATTGAAAAACCTTTGATATTGTTGCCTGAGAAAAGGTCACAAATTAAATTAAATTCTGATAAAAATATTCAAAAAATTGAAGACATGTTGCAAAAATTAATTATTAAATCAGAACCCGTTAAGACTCAAGTAGCTGTATTAACCCAAGCAGACGATGATTCCAGTCAACCCTTGTCCACTGATGATGAGATTTCTAATCTCCAAGCACAATTTACCAGTCAACCAGGTAATCCAGGTAACATTAAACGTTTGGTTTACCCAACTGCTAATCCAACTAGTCTTACCAAAAATTGGTATTCTAGACCTACTCCTCCTGATTTACAATTTGAAGAAAATAATCTTGCTAATCAATTTTCTGTTTCTTCTAGTAAATTGTATGAATGGAATATTGATGGTCTAAGTGAACATCAAATTTTAGAAAAATTAAATCATATGTCTATGGCTGCTAATAGTTACCTTAGTAATACTGATCTTGATCAAGCACAAATTGTTGATTTGTTAACTTCTGGTTTTACCGGAATGCTAAAGGCCTGGTGGGACAAGTACCTCACTAGTATTAACAGGCAAGAAATTAAACATGCTGTTCAAACTGATAACAATGGAGTACCCATTTTCGATCATGAAATGGGGACAGTAGATAGGGTTATCCTAGATGGAGTTAATACCCTAATTTACACTATTATTAAACATTTTGTTGGTCAACCTAGTAATATTACTTCTAGGATTCATGATCAGTTAAGTAATTTACATTGCCCAACACTGAGTGACTTTAGATGGTACAAAGATGTATTTATCTCTAGAGTCATGATAAGAGATGATTGTACTAAATCTTTTTGGAAAGAAAAATTTATTAATGGTTTACCCAGCTTATTTGCTCACAAAATTAGAGATGTTCTTAGTCAACCTACTGGAACTATTGAATATGATAAACTGACATATGGTGATATAGTTAGTACTATTCAAAAAGAAGGATTAAGAATGTGTATTGATATGAAAATTGCTAAACAAAGTCAAAAAGATAAAGATAAAGCTAAATATGAGCTTGGTAACTTCTGTGAACAATATGGTCTACCACCTGTAGCACCATCTCGCAGAAAGAAAAAGATTGAAAAGAAACAGTATGGTCAAAAGGTTAATACTGAACCTTCTAAAGATAAGTTTTATGATAAACTTAAATCTTCTAATAAAAAGACTAATTTTTCTGATAAAAAGAAAACTGATTCTCCTGATAAAAAGAAAACTGGTCCAACCAACGTTACCTGTTTTAACTGTGGTAAAAAGGGACATTATAAATCCCAATGCAAGGTTAAAGAAAAAATTAGTCAGCTGTTTATATCTGATGATGATAAACAAAAAAATTTAGATATTTAAAATCTCTAATTTAAATGATACAGAAAGTAGTGAACATGATAAATCTTTAGAATATCACTCTGTTAGTGATGATTCGAGTAATGATCAAATTAAGATAGGATGTACTGATAATTGCTGTAGAAAAATAAATGTTCTTACTAAAGAATTGTCTGAGGAAGAATTGCTTATTGATCTCATTAGTAAGGTTGATGATATTGTATTAAAGCAACAATATATTAAAAAACTAAAACAAGTTTTTACTCAACAAAGTCAAAAACCTGTTTATAATAAACCTATTGTAAATCTGCATACAACCTTGGAAAGGTTTGAAAAAACTAATAAAGAAATTACCTTGCAGGATTTGCAACTAGATATTGAAATATTGAAAAATGAAGTCAATTTGTTAAAATCACAGTTTCCAAAATGGAAACAAAGAAATAAAAAATATGTTAGATTAAGCAGTCAATCCTCTGATGAATCTGTTGACAAAGATAATCCTGAGTTACCATCTCTTGATATCCAGGATGATCTTCGGTTAAAATTAGTTAACCAAATTTTTGTTCAAAAATGGCATGCACAAGTCAAATTGTTAATTGATGATTTTGTGTTAAATATTACTGCTTTAATTGATACTGGAGCATATTTAAATTGTATTCAAGAAGAATTAATACCTAGTCAATATTATCAAAAATCAACTGAAAAGTTAAGCTCTGCTAATGGCAGTAAAATGATAATTAGTCACAAATTATCTACAGTTAATATCTACCAAAATGAAGTTTGTTTTAAAACATCATTTGTTTTAGTAAAAAATTTAACTGATAAAGTCATTTTAGGAATGCCTTTTATTTATCTACTCTACCCATTTATAGTTAATTTTGATAAAATCACTTCTACCTTCTCTGGTCAACAAATAAATTTTGAATTACTTTCTGCACCTAATCAAAATGATTTGTTGCAATTACAAAATTACTCTATTAACCACTCTGCTTTGTCTACAGATGACGTACAACAGCCTGAAATTTGGTTCAACCAGTTTGCCAGTCCTCCCTGAAGGATCCAACCTTCAATTTAATAAATTAAACCATTTGCAAAATATAGACGAAACACAACAATGTCTTCTAGATGCTCTCTGGAACCTATGTGGGGAATATCGTCATAATAAACAATTTATTGATGGTTTAAATTGCCTGAATTATTATTTTTGTGAACAAAATTCATTATTAAAAAATAATGATAATGCTTATGCCTCAATGGCCTCTGAGTTGCATCATTTATCTGTTAAATATTCAAACTTACTTGAAGAAAATATTAAAACACAGGCTAAACTGCATATCATGCATCATGATTTCAAAAATGCTAAAAAGGAGTGTTTCTCATTGAGAGAACAGAAAAGAGAGCTTAGACCCGCGAGTGATCGTGAGCTTGTGATCAACCCCAGTGACCCTAGATGTAGGGATCATGCTAAGCATATTGCCTCTATGAGGAACTACTTTTCTAATCTCTTACAGGGTCTTCCTAAGATTCCTGTCTCATTAAAAAATCAAATTGTTTTCCCACAGGATTTTCCTGTTGATTTGGTTAAAGATATTCAAAACATGGCTAAAAGGGACGGCCACTATTTTCAGGAATTTTTATTCCAATTACTTACTGATTTATCTACCAAATCTACTCCTGGTATTGAAATATCTTGGGAAACTCTTTACAATAAAGACCAAGATAGGGTTATTTGCCCAAAAACTACTCCTATTTGCTCAAACTACCCATTACATCGGATTGATTGTCCCTGTAATTTAATATATAGTGTTCCACGTGCTTGCATTGACATGTAACAATTCAAAAATATTAATGTTGAATATAATAAAAAATTAATTGAAATTACTCCAATGACCCTATTGGATCATGGACTGTTAAGGCAAATTATTTTTACTGACCCGGAGCAGACTGATAATTTTGGTAGAAAACTTTCTGTCTCCATTTTAAACCTGTTTGCTAAATATGGAGATTTGCGATGCCAAGTTCTGATCAAGAGCAAAATGCCAGAATGGACTTGGACTGGAAGCATTATTCCAGCTCAACACGTTATGCACATCACAGTCAACTGGCCATTCAGTAGGGTCCATCTACCTATTCACCTTGTTGGAGATGAGGAGCCCTGGCCCTGTTCAAAATCAATCCGCAGTCAAATACGCCATTACAGGGCTTACTCAATTGCCACTAAACTTGGAGAGATTGATCTCAGTGATGACCTCCATGTTTATGCAGACCCCAGACTAAATTATTTGATTTGCGAAGATTCAATCCAGAAGATTCGTTCTACTGAACCTATTCAAGAAGTCCCATTTATCTATCATACTCAAAATAAAATATTAGTTAAGGCATATCAAGATCGACTTGCCGATGCTCAACAAGATTCACCTGCTACCAATCCAGATATTGATGATGATGATTATTGGAATAATTTGTCCTCAGATGAATTACATAACCTTGATAATATGATGGAATACTAACCATCTTGGTTAATCTGCTGATGCACTGATCCATTCAACCAGTTTTACAAACTGCTTCTCAATCAACTGCTGATCCATTCCAACAACTGGCCACCACAACGCCAGTCCCAGTCACAAACCTGCTCACCCTGCTCAACAGCTGGCACATCTTTTACCAGCCTATTAAAACATGAATAGTAAAAACTACTGTTCACTTTTTTACTGTTCATCCAGCCGACAACGGTACTATTCATCCACACGCTGACACTATTCATTCACCTGCTGTTTTACTTTTCCACCGAAAGTAAAAGGTTCAAAGGGTTCACAATGAACCCCTGATAATTGTATTGCCCCTCATCCTTCATCTATAAAAGGATAGAGTTGGCTCTGGTTAAGATCATCCCGAAATAGACCAGGATCTATTTCTCTCTCTTCTCTCTCTAAATGTTAAAACTTCTGAATTGAAGTTCTCTCTCTCTCTCCCCTCAGTCACGGAGGTTCTCCTCCTCCCCCTGTTAAACCAGTAAGTATGTTACTGGTAATGTTCACTGATGAGTTGATCCTCTCTGATCTTTATCTATTAAACTGATGTTTTGATTTTGTTCATAATTCTCCATGGTTGGCTTTGCCACCTAATTGTTTAATTTATGTTCATGGTCGGCTCTGCCGCCTTTATTAACTGTTTTACTTACTGTTAATGGTCGGCTCAGCCGCCTGATTTACTCTGATAATGTCTGTTCTTCCCTTTCCCTGCAAGTCTTCCGTTGTAATGGCTCTGATACCATAATCATTATGATCATCTCATGATCTTGTTCATCAAAATTATCAAATGACTCATGATTATCATCATAAACAGGTTGATTATCATAATCAAATTCATCATAAGAAACAACACGATAATCAGAATAATAATCCATAGATTAATAATTAGAGCCTTGGAGTGAATTGAGGGACTGGTGGACGGATCTGCTCCTGAACAAGGGGAGGGACTGGTGGATGAATGACTACTAAATAATATATTCTTTTTCCCAAAAGAAATGGATTTTAAAAATTTATAATTTAAA
This sequence comes from Rhododendron molle, assembly GCA_025413875.1. NCBI lineage: Eukaryota > Viridiplantae > Streptophyta > Magnoliopsida > Ericales > Ericaceae > Rhododendron > Rhododendron molle. The sequence goes on from CM046393.1 coordinate 24,408,647, forward strand.
GAAAATCCTTTTTATCATCCATAGTCTCTACAGTTTTTCTATACCTGATTTGTATGTGTCTTGGACAGGAACTCATCTACACTCATAATTCAGACACTGTAATTTTCTGTATTTGATACCTATGCGTTTTAGAACTACCCTAATACTTCCGATACTCAAATCTGTTGTTTCCCCGTTCACACATACCCAGCACCCTGACGCTTCCAACCCTTAACTGCCCTAAACGCCACCTGGCTCAAGCGGGATCTTTTACAGAAAACCAGAGGACTAGGTGGCTACAGTCAGAAACAACATACTTATTTACTGGAAGTGTTTCTGGGCACCAAAACCATTGAACCATGAACTCATGCCCATATAATCAAATACAGACTCTTACCTGTCAAATACTGGGTGTAGAACATAGTGCCAAAACAAACACATGCAACTCATGTTCATATAATCAGATATAAACTCTGTCCAATCGACCATGAATAATAAGCAAGATCACTTGCCAAAATAATTTTTTAATTTCATTTTCTTCTCTGAAAATAAATACTTTACTTAGTAACTATTCATCTACCTGCCTCTACCACCGACTCAGGGGCAACCCATACCACCAACCACCTACCTCACTACTCCCTTCTTGGCTCTGATACCATTACAACGGAAGACTTGCAGGGAAAGGGAAGAACAAACATCATCAGAGTAATTCAGGCGGCTGAGCCGACCATTAACAGTAAATTAAACAGTTAGTAAGGCGGCTAGGCCGACCATGAACAATAATCAAAACATAAATTAGGTGGCTGAGCCAACCATGGAGAATTATGAACAAAATCAAAACATCAGTTTAATAGATAAGGATCAGAGAGGATCAACTCATCAGTGAACATTACCAGTAACATACTTACTGGTTTAACAGGGGGAGGAGGAGAACCTCCGTGACTGAGGGGAGAGAGAGAGAGAGAACTTTAATTCAGAAGTTTTAACATTTAGAGAGAGAAATAGATCCTGGTCTATTTCGGGATGATCTTAACCAGAGCCAACTCTATCCTTTTATAGATGAGGGATGAGGGGCAATACAATTATCAGGGGTTCATTGTGAACCTTCTGAACCTTTTACTTTCGGTGGAAAAGTAAAACAGCAGGTGAATGAATAGTGTCAGCGTGTGGATGAATAGTACCGTTGTCGGCTGGATGAACAGTAAAAAAGTGAACAGTAGTTTTTACTATTCATGTTTTAATAGGCTGGTAAAAGATGTGCCAGCTGTTGAGCAGGGTGAGCAGGTTTGTGACTGGGACTGGCGTTGAGGTGGCCAGTTGTTGGAATGGATCAGCAGTTGATTGAGAAGCAGTTTGTAAAACTGGTTGAATGGATCAGTGCATCAGCAGATTAACCAAGATGGTTAGTATTCCATCATATTATCAAGGTTATGTAATTCTTCTGTGGACAAATTATTCCAATAATCGTCATCATCAATATCTGGAGTGGTAGCAGGTGAATCTTGTTGAGCATCGGCAAGTCGATCTTGATATGCCTTAACTAATATTTTATTTTGAGTATGATAGATAAATGGGACTTCTTGAATAGGTTCAGTAGAACGAATCTTCTGGATTGAATCTTCGCAAATCAAATAATTTAGTCTGGGGTCTGCATAAACATGGAGGTCATCACTGAGATCAATCTCTCCAAGTTTAGTGGCAATTGAGTAAGCCCTGTAATGGCGTATTTGACTGCGGATTGATTTTGAACAGGGCCAGGGCTCCTCATCTCCAACAAGGTGAATAGGTAGATGGACCCTACTGAATGGCCAGTTGACTGTGATGTGCATAACGTGTTGAGCTGGAATAATGCTTCCAGTCCAAGTCCATTCTGGCATTTTGCTTTTGATCAGAACTTGGCATCGCAAATCTCCATATTTAGCAAATAGGTTTAAAATGGAGACAGAAAGTTTTCTACCAAAATTATCAGTCTGCTCCGGGTCAGTAAAAATAATTTGCCTTAACAGTCCATGATCCAATAGGGTCATTGGAGTAATTTCAATTAATTTTTTATTATATTCAACATTAATATTTTTGAATTGTTGCATGTCAATGCAAGCACGTGGAACACTATATATTAAATTACAGGGACAATAGATCCGATGTAATGGGTAGTTTGAGCAAATAGGATTAGTTTTTGGGCAAATAACCCTATCTTGGTCTTTATTGTAAAGAGTTTCCCAAGATATTTCAATACCAGGAGTAGATTTGGTAGATAAATCAGTAAGTAATTGGAATAAAAATTCCTGAAAATAGTGGCCGTCCCTTTTAGCCATGTTTTGAATATCTTTAACCAAATCAACAGAAAAATCCTGTGGGAAAACAATTTGATTTTTTAATGACACAGGAATCTTAGGAAGACCCTGTAAGAGATTAGAAAAGTAGTTCCTCATAGAGGCAATATGCTTAGCATGATCCCTACATCTAGGGTCACTGGGGTTGATCACAAGCTCACGATCACTCGCGGGTCTAAGCTCTCTTTTCTGTTCTCTCAATGAGAAACACTCCTTTTTAGCATTTTTGAAATCATGATGCATGATATGCAGTTTAGCCTGTGTTTTAATATTTTCTTCAAGTAGGTTTGAATATTTAACAGATAAATGATGCAACTCAGAGGCCATTGAGGCATAAGCATTATCATTATTTTTTAATAATGAATTTTGTTCACAAAAATAATAATTCAGGCAATTTAAACCATCAATAAATTGTTTATTATGACGATATTCCCCACATAGGTTCCAGAGAGCATCTAGAAGACATTGTTGGGTTTCGTCTATATTTTGCAAATGGTTTAATTTATTAAATTGAAGGCTGGATCCTTCAGGGAGGACTGGCAAACTGGTTGAGCCAAATTTCAGGCTGTTGTACTTCATCTGTAGACAAAGCAGAATGGTTAATAGAGTAATTTTGTAATTGCAACAAATCATTTTGATTAGGTGCAGAAAGTAATTCAAAATTTATTTGTTGACCAGAGAAGGTAGAAGTGATTTTATCAAAATTAACTGTAAATGGGTAGAGTAGATAAATAAAAGGCATTCCTAAAATGACTTTATCAGTTAAATTTTTTACTAAAACAAATGATGTTTTAAAACAAACTTCATTTTGGTAGATATTAACTGTAGGTAATTTGTGACTAATTATCATTTTACTGCCATTAGCAGAGCTTAACTTTTCAGTTGATTTTTGATAATATTGACTAGGTATTAATTCTTCTTGAATACAATTTAAATCTGCTCCAGTATCAATTAAAGCAGTAATATTTAACACAAAATCATCAATTAACAATTTGACTTGTGCATGTCATTTTTGAACAAAAATTTGGTTAACTAATTTTAACCGAAGATCATCCTGGGTATCAAGAGATGGTAACTCAGGATTATCTTTGTCAACAGATTCATCAGAGGATTGACTGCTTAATCTAACATATTTTTTATTTCTTTGTTTCCATTTTGGAAACTGTGATTTTAACAAATTGACTTCATTTTTCAATATTTCAATATCTAGTTGCAAATCCTGCAAGGTAATTTCTTTATTAGTTTTTTCAAACCTTTCCAAGGTTGTATGCAAATTTACAATAGGTTTATTATAAACAGGTTTTTGACTTTGTTGAGTAAAAACTTGTTTTAGTTTTTTAATATATTGTTGCTTTAATACAATATCATCAACCTTACTAATGAGATCAATAAGCAATTCTTCCTCAGACAATTCTTTAGTAAGAACATTTATTTTTCTACAGCAATTATCAGTACATCCTATCTTAATTTGATCATTACTCGAATCATCACTAACAGAGTGATATTCTGAGGATTTATCATGTTCACTACTTTCTGTATCATTTAAATTAGACATTTTAAAAATATCTAAAATTTTTTGTTTATCATCATCAGATATAAACAGCTGACTAATTTTTTCTTTAACCTTGCATTGGGATTTATAATGTCCCTTTTTACCACAGTTAAAACAGGTAACGTTGGTTGGACCAGTTTTCTTTTTATCAGGAGAATCAGTTTTTTTATTAGAAGATTTAAGTTTATCATAAAACTTATCTTTAGAAGGTTCAGGTTTAACCTTTTGACCATGCTGTTTCTTTTCAATCTTTTTCTTTCTGCGAGATGGTGCTACAGGTGGTAGACCATATTGTTCACAGAAGTTACCAAGCTCATATTTAGCTTTATCTTTATCTTTTTGACTTTGTTTAGCAATTTTCATATCAATACACATTCTTAATCCTTCTTTTTGAATAGTACTAACTATATCACCATATGTCAGTTTATCATATTCAATAGTTCCAGTAGGTTGACTAAGAACATCTCTAATTTTGTGAGCAAATAAGCTGGGTAAACCATTAATAAATTTTTCTTTCCAAAAAGATTTAGTACAATCATCTCTTATCATGACTCTAGAGATGAATACATCTTTGTACCATCTAAAGTCACTCAGTGTTGGGCAATGTAAATTACTTAACTGATCATGAATCCTAGCAGTAATATTACTAGGTTGACCAACAAAATGTTTAATAATAGTGTAAATTAGGGTATTAACTCCATCTAGGATAACCCTATCTACTGTCCCCATTTCATGATCGAAAATGGGTACTCCATTGTTATCAGTTTGAACAGCATGTTTAATTTCTTGCCTGTTAGTACTAGTGAGGTACTTGTCCCACCAGGCCTTTAGCATTCCGGTAAAACCAGAAGTTAACAAATCAACAATTGGTGCTTGATCAAGATCCGTATTACTAAGGTAACTATTAGCAGCCATAGACATATGATTTAATTTTTCTAAAATTTGATGTTCACTTAGACCATCAATATTCCATTCATACAATTTACTAGAAGAAACAGAAAATTGATTAGCAAGATTATTTTCTACAAATTGTAAATCAGGAGGAGTAGGTCTAGAATACCAATTTTTGGTAAGACTAGTTGGATTAGCAGTTGGGTAAACCAAACATTTAATGTTACCTGGATTACCTGGTTGACTGGTAAATTGTGCTTGGAGATTAGAAATCTCATCATCAGTGGACAAGGGTTGACTGGAATCATCGTCTGCTTGGGTTAATACAGCTACTTGAGTCTTAACGGGTTCTGATTTAATAATTAATTTTTGCAACATGTCTTCAATTTTTTGAATATTTTTATCAGAATTTAATTTAATTTGTGACCTTTTCTCGGGCAACAATATCAAAGGTTTTTCAATAATTTTACTAGATGATGGTATACAATTGGTCTCACCTTCATCAATCTTAGTTTCAATTTTATCTAATTGGTCACCAATGACTTTCAAACACTGATTAGTATAATTAACTTGCTCAATAATTTGTTTGCCATCTGATCTATCACTAGGCAATTTAAAAGGAGAAGCAGTTATACTTTATCCTTTATAATCAAGAATAATTGGTTCTAGGGGTGGATGACCATAATTTACAACAGTATTATCAGATTTTCTCCATTTAGATTTAGTAATAACTTTTAATTCAGTTTTATCAATCTTTTTACTAGATTTATGAAACTTTAAATAACTGGAGAAAGGAAGTTTAACATCCTTTTCCTTCATAAACTGTTTCCATTTAGCAACTAACTCTTCATCTGAAAGATCTTTTTTAATAGAAGAAAGTGGTTTAGTGTTTTTAATAATATTATTTTTTCTATTAATATTTCTGACTTCTATTATTAAATTTTTTGACAAAGTTTGTTTATCAATTTGTTTACTAGGTGGTTCTATTTCCCTTAGGGAAGGAAGAGAGTAATTATTATATTTATTATAAGAATAAGAACTTTCAGCATGATTATCATAAAAATATTTATATTTATTACTTTCAAAAATAGACTTATTAGAAGAAATAGACTTAGTATCATCATTATTATGATCAGATTGTCAGAATTGTCAAATGACTCATAATTATCATCATAATTATCATAAGCAGGTTGAGTATCATAATCATAAGAAACATCATGATAATTAGAATAATAATCCATGATTGAATAATTAGAGCCTTTGGAGTAAATTGAGGGACTGGTGGATGAACTTGTACCTGAATAAGGGAGGGACCGGTGGATGAATGATACCTGGATAGTCTATTCCTTTTTCTAAAAGAAACTGATCCGAGACTTATATATAAATTAATCTTTTTATTTAAACTTAATTTTGAAATTCATTTTTCACTTCTATATAGACCTATAACTTGTTAAAAACGGATCCTCATAAATGCACTTCTTTAATGTTGTTCATCTGTCACCTGTATAGATCTATATCTTGTTTAAACAAACGGATCCTAAAATCTCCACTACCTTGCTGCTGTTTCTATTTTACTACCCATTTTGGCTGCTTCCAACACTCTTCTGCCCTAGACGCCTCCCTGGCTAAAGCGGGACTTACCGTGGCTGGATCTGACCATTAGGGTGGTAATTTCAAAACAGCAGTTTGATAACAAAAATCAGGCTTTAGTTTGTAAACCTAGATCATCTACAGATGACATACTACCAACATCAAATTGGTGAAAATCAGGCTTTAGTTTAAAACCTAGATCATCTACAGTCGTTCCATTTGTTTCTCAAAACTCAGAAAATAAAGAGATTAATGAAGATATAAGAAACATTTCCATTTTCTTTTACAAACAGGAATAAACTACCCAGTAATTACTCATCCACACATCTCTGACCTCTTCAGACACAACCCATCCACCACCCCTAACTCACTACTCCCTTCTTGGCTCTGATACCATTACAACGGAAGACTTACAGGGAAAGGAAAGAACAGACATAATCAGAGTAAATCAGGCGGCTGAGCCGACCATTAACAGTAAATTAAACAGTTAGTAAGGCGGCTGGGCCGACCATGAACAATAATCAAAACATAAATTAGGTGGCTGAGCCAACCATGGAGAATTATGAACAAAATCAAAACATCAGTTTAATAGATAAGGATCAGAGAGGATCAACTCATCAATGAACATTACCAGTAACATACTTACTGGTTTAACAGGGGGAGGAGGAGAACCTCCGTGACTGAGGGGAGAGGGAGAGAGAACTTCAATTCAGAAGTTTTAACATTTAGAGAGAGAAGAGAGAGAAATAGATCCTGGTCTATTTCGGGATGATCTTAACCAGAGCCAACTCTATCCTTTTATAGATGAAGGATGAGGGGCAATACAATTATAAGGGGTTCATTGTGAACCTTTTGGACCTTCTACTTTCGGTGGAAAAGTAAACAGGAACTTAGCAGGTGTTTGAATAGTGTTGACAGCAGGTGGGTGAACAGTAAAAAGTGAATAGTGGTTTTACTATTCATGATTTTAATAAGCTGGTAAAGAAGGTGCCAGCTATTTAACAGGTTTGGGATTGGCGTTGAGGAGGCCAGCTGTTGACTGTAGTGGCATCATCCAAAAGGGTCCTGGGCATCTTGGAATGCAACCCCATATGGGTTTTTATCAGTTGTTGATCCTTCGGAAGAGTTGTCATCTTCTTCCTGGCTTGCTTGTGCAATTAATTGTTGAGCCAACATGAGTAGTTGTGAACATTTTGTTTTTGACTTGGGTGGCCTTGACGACCGTTGAGCAGGGCTATTGAGCCTGATGTTTGAAACTGTGGGGGAGTCAGATTGAACAAGAGGGTCTTCTTGCTTGACTGGTTGAACTTGTTTTACTGGTGTTGGGATTTTAACAGGTGTTGGAACTTTGACTGGAAATTCCAACATAACTTGATCAATTATTTTCTGGTGGTTGTAACTGCCCCACCATTTTACCAAATACTGTCGTATGACAGTTCTGTCTTCAATGTTGTATCTCCATTTAAGGATCCACGGGACCTTATATTTTGATACAAACAGCAACAAAGCAGGGAATTGACTAGTGTGATTAGTGACTTTGTTTATTGTGGAGAAGTAGTTGACTTGATCCATTAATTCAGCAGGCAAAATATCTGGGATGGCTCCATTCTGGTGCCACCATCGGTTGAACCATGAAGGAATGACTGAGTTGAATTTGTGGTCAAATTGGATGAACCACGAATGGGTAAATGCTTCATTTTCATGAAGGAGGATTTTGAACCAAGCATCAATGTAGTCATAGTAATTATATTCAACAGGGTGATCAGGAAGTTTTTTGTGAACAGAGGGATGACCCCATTGATCAAGGCTAACAATGTTGTGAATATAAAGTGAGTGGTAGATCACTTTATTGGGGTTAATCTTGTCTTTGATTGGTTTAATGAGAATGGATTTGTGGAGTTGGAGAATATCTCTGTAGAAAGATAGGGATTTATCAGGATGAGCAGGAACAAAATGCCATCCGGGAGGAAAGAAAGAGTTTACTAGTTCAGTAGGTTGATGAATGTGACTATGCACTGGTTCAATAGAGAAGAGTTTAGTAGTTATTGGTTTGAGTAGGTATTCCGTTGGGGTAGATGATTTAATAGGATATTTTGGCTGACTAGATTGACCAGGTTGTATGGACTGATTTGAACAGAAAGGATCAGTGGCAATGCATTGGCAAGGTGAAGGGATATAAGCCAGGGCAGATTTGTACTCAAGTTTGGGGGGTATTTGCCCAAGAACTTGGTACCTATTTTTACTAGGGTTTTTACTGGATTGATCAGCCCATGAGGGTAGGGTTAACTGTTTCTTCTTGTCCGCCATTTTCTGCAGAAGAAGTTAGATTAAATATTATATAATGCAGCGTGATACCCTGCAGGAAATATAGTGAATAATGTCTCTGCTAATTAAGTGCTCAGTGGTGCAATTAATGCTTGGTGAGTGCGCGATGTCTCTGGTGTACAGGATGATGTTTAATCACTTACCAAGGAGAAATTCTCGAGTGAGAAAATCTGGGATTGAATTTTGACTGCCTTTAATATATTCAATTTTAAAATAAAAAATACTTAATATAGATTGCCATCGGGCAAAGATTTGTTTACTAGCAATGTTTTCAACATCTTTTTCTAAAACAAATTTAGCACTTTTACAGTCAACTCTGACTAAAAAGTTTTGGTTTAATATATCATCCTGAAATTTTGAAATACACAGGACAATGGATAGTATTTCCTTTTTAATAGTGCTGTAATTACTCTGTGCCGTATTCCATCGACCTGAGTGAAAACGAACAATTTGTTCAGCAGAATTGGGGCTAATTCTTTGGAGGAGAATCCCACCATAACCAATTTCAAAAGCATCTGTTTGAATAATTTTAAAAGAGTTTACTGTAGGAATCCCTAAACAAGGAAGAGTTATAACATATTGTTTAATTTTTCTGACAATGTCAGAATGAGTGGATGACCAAGGGGGCGGATTGGTTTTTAATCGATCAAACAGAGGTTGACAGATTTTTCTTAGATCTTTATAAAATTCAGTAATATAATTTAATGATCCAAGAAATCTTTGTAACTGATTTTTATCAAGAATTTCATCAGGAAATTTATCAGCAAATTGAATAGCTCTACTGATTGGTGTTATAGTAGACTGATAGATATCATATCCCAAAAATCTTATTTTTGTTTGAAACAATTTAATTTTTGGAGCAGAAATAACTAAGCCATTATGCTTAATAGTTTGAACAGAAGATTTTAAATGTTTCCAATGATCATCAATTGAGTTTGAGAAAACAAGCACATCATCAATGTAAACAATAATAAAATGACTAAATGGGTTAAATATGTCATTCATTATGTTTTGGAACTCACTAGGAGCATTTTTTAATCCAAATGGCATGACATTCCATTCGTAATGACCAAAGGGGGTGGTAAAAGCAGTTTTATACCGATCATCAGGGTGTAACTGGATTTGCCAGAAACCACTCTTCAAATCAAATTTTGAAAAAATGACTGCTTTACTTAATCGGCTAATCAAATCTTTTTTATTAGGAATAGGATATCGAATCCATTCCAAAACAGCATTTAATGGTTTATAATTAATAACAAGGCGTGGTACACCTCTTTCTTTTTCAGCATTTTTATTAACATAGAAAGCAGGACAAGACCAGGGTGATTTACTATCTTGAATAATGTTATTAGCTAGTAAAGTAACAATTTCATCTTTACAAGTTTTTAAAACATCAGGGTTCATTTGGATAGGCCTAGATTTAGTAGGGATCTGGGATTCATTAAAACCTTTAATATATGGTAAAGTTACTATATGTTTTTTCCTATGCCGAAAGGCACTTGGAAGTTTAGCACAAATTTCATTTTCTAATTTTTCTTTGAATTCTTCAATTTGTTTAATAAGAAAAGTAGTGGTAAGCGGTTCTTCAATCTTTTTATAATTAATCTCTTCTTGCAAAAATTTTAAATGATTTTTCTTTAAATTTAGTTTATCAATAGCTAAATAGTTTAACTGTACCAATTCAGGTTTTGTTAAAAATTTAAACATAACTTGTTGACCAAAAGGTTTAGTAATTAATCCTTCTTCATTGGTGGTAAAAGGATAAAGTAAACAGATAAATGGTGTACCTAAGATCAAATTATCAGTTAAGTCAGGAACTAAAACAATAGTGCTTTGAAAACAAATTTTATTCTGGCAAATATGTGCATTAGGCAGCTTATATTCTATATCCATTTTACTATTATTAGTAGCCCTTAATATAGCAGTAGTTTTATGAAAATATATTGTCGGTACTAGACCTTGAGCAATACAATTTAAATCAGCACCAGTATCAATGAGAGCATTAACTTCTATTTGATAGTCTCGTACTACTAGTTTAACCTTTGTATACCATTTCTGGTAATATTCTTTTTTATCATTTTGACCATTTTTAATATTCTTATCAGAATTTTCAAGCTCAGATTCTTTTAATTTTTTAATATCTTTTTTAGCAATTTTAACTTCATGTTTTAAATCTTGTGTAGTTGTGTTACTAATTTTTACTAATTTATTGTCAACAGATTCATTATCATGTTTAATAACTTTTAGTTCTTTTGACCTTGTACTATAGATTTTTTGGGAAGAAGTTGAGCAAACAGAGGACAAAGACATGGGTTTAGTAGGAGTAGCAATTTTCTCTAAATAATCAAAGAAGTAAATTTCAACATTATTATCTTCTATGTATTGTTTCCATTGGTCTATCATTTTATCTTGTTGACTAGATGAATAGTTACTACGCCAATTTTTTCTTTTTTGTTTATTCTTTTTTGATTTAAATTCTTCATATAATTCATCATATTCATCATCAGAATCATCCTCATTAGTAATCCTAGTTAATACACGAAGTGCTGGATCAACTTGGTTTAGTGGGTTAACTGGAGGTGTTGTTCCTTCAAAATCAGTAAGAGTAGGAGACCCTGGAGATGCCTCACTATCATCAAAATTTGACTGTGTTGAATAACAGGGTTTACTAATTTGTGAATTTGTTTCAATTCCTCGTAATTTAACATGAGGATTAATAAGATTCTTATCATGCCTAGGTAGGCTAACAGAACTACTTGATCTGCTTAATTCCTTAATCCTAAGAGGTGGATTTATCCTTTGTTGATCAAAACTAATTCTAACAGTACCATCTAAATATTGCTTAATATAATCTAAATCAACAGTATCATTTTGCATCTTATGGGGATAACTATCATTTTCACTAACCCAACTGGTGGGTAAAGTAATATCATTCCAGGAAATAGTTTTGGGTACTTGAATATTAGCATTAGTATTGGTTCAGTAGACCGAATCTTCTGCAAATGATCTTCACAAATTAAATAGTTGAGATTATCAAGGTAGTGATCAGTGTTGTGATTGTTTTCACCAAGATTAGTGGCAATTGACCAGGTCCTATGATGCCGGATTTGGCTTCTGATAGGCTTTGAACAGGGATAAGGGATCTCATCTTCAATGAGTTGGATAGGAAGATGAATCCTGCTGAACGGCCATTGAGCAGAGATTTGCATGACATGCTGGGCAGGGATGATATTCCCAGTCCATGTCCATTCAGGCATTTTGCTTTTTATCAGGACTTGAGCTTTCAAGCATCCATATTTAGCAAAAAGGTTTAAAATGGAGACAGCCAGTTTCCTGGTAAAAATATCAGTCTGCTCCGGATCAGTGAAAATAAGTTGTCTTAACAGTCCATGATCCAATAGGGTCAAAGGAGTGATTTCAACTATTTTTTGATTATATTCAACATTAATAGTTTTGAATAGTTGTAAATCAATACATGCTTTTGGAACACTAGATATTAAATTACATTGGCAATCCATTTTATCCAAAGGATAATTGGAACAAACAGGATTTGTTTTTGGGCAATCAACCCGGTCTTGGTCATCATTATAAAGAGATTCCCAAGTGATTTTTAAACCAAGAATTTCTTTAGTAGATAAATCAGTAAGAGTTTGGAAAAGAAACTCTAGGAAACAGTGACCATCCTTCTTGGCCAAATTTTGAATATTTTTAATCAGGTCAGTAGGAAAATCAGTAGGGAAAATAACCTGATTTTTTAGTGAAATAGGTATTGAAGGCAGACTTTGCAACAAAGTAGCAAAGTATTTTTGCAATTTATCAAGATGCACTTTCCTATTTCTAGGATGCAAATTCCTAGTCCTAAGATGCCTATTTTTCTTAGGATGCTTATCTATATGCATGTTTTTATCAGGATGCATGCTACTACTGGAGCTAGCTTCTAGGTCATTGGTCATGTTATCAGGGATGGTAACTCCTACATGCAATGCATCTAATTTAGTAGTGGGTTGCTCCCCTAATGCAGAATGCATGGAAAACTGTTTTTTAACATTTTTAACATCTTGATGCAGTATGCAATTTTTTGCTTGCAGTTGAACATTTTGTTGAAATAATCTAGAATACTTATTATTCAGATGATTAAGCTCAGCAGTAGATGCTTTATAAGCTTCATCATTGTTTTTAACAATTTCATTTTGCTCACAAAAATAGTAGTTTAAACTATGCAAGCAGTCAACAAATTTTATATTATAACGATAATCCCCACACAGGTTCCAGAGTGCATCAGGGAGACATTGTTGGGTTTCGTCAACATTTTGTAAATGGTTTATTTTTTGAAAACAAAGGCTGGAGCCTTCAGGAAGTACTGGCAACGTAGTTGCCCCCAGGGTGATGCTTCTGTGAGTCATCTGTAAAAATAGCAGAATCATTAGCAAAGTAAATGGAACAATCCTGTAATCCTTGTAAATCATCTTATTATCTTTAGCAGAACTGAGTTTTTCATCAGTTTTATGGTAATACTGAGCAGATACTAAGCAATTTAAATCAGCACCTGTATCAATAAGAGCTGTAACTTGAATTTCTAAGTCATCAATATTCAAGTTGATACTAAACCTTTCAATAGTATTATGCAGGTTGATAATAGGTTTATTATACTGGGGTGTTTTTCCCTGTATAAGAACCTGTTTTAATCTTTTAATATAATGTTGTTTTAAAGCAACATCATCAATCAAATTAATTAACAAATCTTCTTCAGGAAGTTCCTGAGTCAGAACATTTATCTTTTTGCAACAAGTATCAGTGCATCCTAGTTTAACAGGATTATCAGTAGAACTAGCAGAGTGATAATCAGAGGAAGATGTAATAGTAATGTCAGCATCAGATTCATCAGAACTATCGAGAGTTTTAATTCTGAAAATATCTAATATCTGTTTTTTATCAGAGTCAGATAACTTAAGCTGACTTATTTTTTGTTTAAACTTGCATTGAGACTTGTAATGTCTCTTTTTACCACAATTAAAACAAGTAACAGTGGAGAGATTAGGTTTCTCAGCAGTTTTCTTAGCAGAGGGTCTAGACTTAATAGCAGGTCTAGGTTTATCATAAAATAAATCTTTAGCAGGTTTTGGTTTGATCCTAGGATCATTCTGTTTCTTTTCAATCTTTTTCTTCTTGCGAGATGGTGCTACAGGTGATAGACCATATTGTTCGCAGAAGTTATCAAGCTCATACTTAGCTTTTTTTTAATCATTTTTAGCATTAATCTTCATATCATTACACATACGAGGACCTTCTTGAATAGTACTAACTATGTCTCCATAAGTTAGTTTATCATATTCAATAACACCAGTGGGTTTACTAAGAACACCCTTAATCTTATGGGCAATCATTTCTTAACATATCTTTAGAAATAAAGATGTCTTTATACCATCTAAAGTCACTTAGAATAAGGTAGTTTAGATTACTAAGTTGATCATGTATACGAGAAGTATTATTACTAGGTTGACCAATAAAATGTTTAATAATGGTATAAATTAGAGTATTGACTCCATCATGTATACCATGCTTATTTTCAAGAATAGGGATACCATTTTCATTAGTTTGAACAGCATGTGTGATATGTTCTCTTGAATCATGATCAAGATACTTACCCCACCAGGCTTTCAAAACACCAGTAAAAGCAGAGGCTAACAATTCAACATTCTAAGGTTGGTTCAGATTAGTATTGGTCAAATAACTATTAGCGACCATAGACATATGATTTAGTTTTTTAAGAATTTGATGTTCACTAAGACCATCAATATTCCATTCATACAGTTTAGTAGAAGAAACAAAAAATTGATTTAACAAATTATTTTCTTCATACTGTATGTCAACAGGTGTAGGTCTAGAATACCAGTTTCTAGTATGACTAACAGGACCAGTAGTTAATCTTTGAACATTCTGATGTACAGGTTGATCAGTGAACTGTTTCTGCAGTTCGGTAATTTCATCACTAGAGGAGGTCATCTGACTAGATGATTCTCTGTACGTTACTACAGCGAGCTGTGGTGTACTAGGCTCAGGTTTAACAGCTAATTTGTTTAACAGATTTTCAATCTTAAGAACATCTTGACGGTTGTCAAGACTAACAGGTGATCTACGATCTGGCAGATTAATAAGGGGTTTCTCGAGCTCTTTACTAGGAGAAGGGACGCAGCTAGCTGTTCCATCTTCTAATTTAGTCTCGATTTTATCAAGTTGTTTACCAGTGGTCTTTAAACACTGGTTAGTGTAACTGACCTGTTCAACAATTTGCTCACAGTCAGATTTATCAGTAGGTAACTTAGAAGCAATTATGCTAGTTCCTTTGTGATTAACAAGGATAGAATCCAAAGGAGGGTGACTGGTGTTAACAGTCGTGTTATCAGTTTTTACCCATTCGGTTTTGGCAATTACTTGTACGTCTTGTACAGGTAAAACCTTTTTAGCAAGAGACTGTGGTTTATAAACACAATCAAGATAATCAAAAAACTTCATTTTAATATTTTTGTTTTTAACAAAACATTCCCATTTTTTGACTATTTTATTATGTTGACTAGAAGAATACTTAGCTCTATGAACTTTTCTTCTTGGTTTATTATCCTTTGAACTGTATTTTTCATACAATTCATCCATTTCAGCATCAGTAATTTTGCTGACTGATTTACTAGGTTTGGACATAACCTGGGTTTTTCCAAGCTTAGTCTGAACTTCTTTAATAAGATCTTTAATAGTTAGTGGAGGTACTGAAATCTTTTTACTATCAAGAGACTTATTTCTCTTGGGACTAACAGATCCTATAATTCTAGGGGATAAACTTCTAGAATAAGTAGGATAAAGTTCAACATGAGAGTATTTATTAAAAGAATTATCATTGGATCTAAAATATTCAGGTTCATCATCAGAATACTCAGATCTAGCATAATTATGAACAGAAATATTATCACAATCAGAATCACAATTTAATAAATAGTTATTATTGGAACAAATAGAAATATTATCTGAATTGGGATGAAAGAAATTCTTTCATGTTGATAATCATAGAAGTCCATAATCAAAAGGGTAATAAGAGCCTTTGGAGTGAATCAAGGGACTGGTGGATGGATCTGCTCCTGAACAAGGGGAGGGACTGGTGGATGAATGACTACTAAATAATATATTCCTTTTCCCAAAAGAAATGGATTTTAAAATTTTATAATTTAAAGAAAATCCTTTTTATCATTCATAGTCTCTGCAGTTTTTCTATACCTGATTTGTATGTGTCTTGGACAGGAACTCATCTACACTCATAATTCAGACACTGTAATTTTCTGTATTTGATACCTATGCGTTTTAGAACTACCCTAATACTTCCGATACTCAAATCTGTTGTTTCCCCGTTCACACATACCCAGCACCCTGATGCTTCCAAACCTTAACTGCCCTAAACGCCACTTGGCTCAAGCGGGACTTACTTGACGGGATCTTTTACAGAAAACCAGAGGACTAGGTGGCTATAGTTAGAAACAACATACTTATTTTCTGGAAGTATTTCTGGGCACCAAAACCATTGAACCATGAACTCATGCCCATATAATCAAATACAGACTCTTACCTGTCAAATACTGGGTGTAGAACATAGTGCCAAAACAAACACATGCAACTCATGTTCATATAATCAGATATAAACTCTGTCCAATCGACCATGAATAGTAAGCAAGATCACTTGCCAAAATAATTTTTTAATTTCATTTTCTTCTCTGAAAATAAATACTTTACTTAGTAACTATTCATCTACTGGCCTCTACCACCGGCTCAGGGGCAACCCATATATATATATATATATATATATATATACACACAGTGGGCTTCCATTGAGGACCTAAGTTGCGGACTTTGCCTTTCCCAATCGAATTTCGATGATCCGAGCCGCTCAATGTGTTCAAAACGTGATTTCAAGGGTACTCGCGAAAAATCAGCAAAAAAAAAAATAACGGGAAGGGCTTTCATCCGAGCAGTTTTTGTTTATTCTGAATTGAACGGTTCAAATAAAAACTGCTCAAATCAAGTCCTTCCCGGTCATTTTTTTTCCCGATTTCTCGCGGGTGCCCTTAAAATCACTTCTGAACACATTGAACGGCTCGGATCATCAAAATTCAATAGGGAAAGGGAGAAATGGGGTGGTCCGCAACTTAGGTCCTCAATAGAAGGGGACTCTCTCTCTCTCTCTCTCTCTCTATATATATATATATATATAACCATGTACCTCACAATCTAGGGTAGATATCTTCAAATCTAATATCTAATAAACTAATACAATACTTTCAAAGTACTAAGTACTGAAGTTATTAAATTTATGTACTAATTATAGTTTAATCAATTAACACACATGGAAAATCTAATTGTGGGCTACCACAGCCCCGGGTGGATCGGGGCGGCTCGAAAAACACCACTTTTGGATCGTGTTGAAAAATTTGAAGAGTCGCCACCCGGATTTATGGTTTGCCACCCGAGAAACCGTTTTGATTGAAAATTGATTTTTGAATTGAAAACCAGAGATTTGTTTGAGGGTTCGGAAGCCATGTTACGAGAGGGGAAGGGTTTTACGGCACTCCCCTCGCCCGATGCAAGATCAGTCTCTACTAAATGTTTGCGGGATATTTTAAAAATATTTTGTTTCACTAAACAACTAGCAAGTATTTACAATTATACCAAATAAAGAGTGCATGCTGGTGCTAGTGAGCAATATGTGATGAAATGATGATGAGCAAATGCGTAACAACAGAAAGCTGGTGCCAGTGAGCAATATGTGATGAAATGATGATGAGCAAATGCGTAACAACAGAAAACTGGTGAACTACCACTGAAATCACTCCCGAGCGCTCAGGAGTGGTCTCGAGCGCTCGGGACCACTATCAAGCTATCCTGCAAATTTGGTTAGATATATTCACATGCTAGTACCGCCAACAAAATCACAAAGAAATCAAAGTGCATGCATGCTCAGCCCAAAGGCTTAAACAGCTAAGAACTGGTCTTAACTATTCAAACCTGGCTTCCTCGCAACTGTAAAGAAACCTAACTGGGCTCTGGAAGAACCAGTACACACCCAGTGTCTATTGAAAACAGAAAATGAAGTACATAATGAACAAAAAAAAGGGTTTTAGTGGAAGCATCACTCCTGAGCGCTCAGGAATGGTCCCAAGCGCTCGGGAGTGCACGCAGTGCCTAGAAAAAGTTTGGTTTCTTTGTGCTCCTCTTGCACTTGTTATTAAACCAAGATCAAATGAACTTATAACCAGTATGAGGAACTGATACAAGCCCTTGATCTCCCTCAGAAATGGAAAAACAATAGACTTTAAGTATAAAATGAGATTTTATACCTATGCTTGACTTGGACTTAGCTTCTTGGACTGACTTCGGTGCTTGAGAATGGTTAGAAAACAGTTTGAAGAGGGGGAATTTAGGCCTCCATTTCTCTAAGAGATTTTCCTTGAGAGTTGGTAATTTCTCTTAGAGATGGAGATTGTTTTGAAAGAGCTTGAGAGAGAAGTTTAGAGGCTGGTCAGCAAAAGGGGGAGGGAGAGACTGAAATTTCGTGGTGTCTTGCATGTAGAATGAAGGGGGTATATATAGGGGAGTAGAAAATAGGTTTGAAACTTGAAAATAAAATCAAAATAAAATGGGAAAATGTTTTGGGGGAAAACAAGGCATGATGAGATGCTCTACTGGCTCAGGCATGCTTCTGGAATCTGTAGGTTTGAATTGCAGGTTTGAAAACCTGAAAAAGCTTCGGTCAATGGTCAAGCTCATCATGCATTGGCCCTGACAGCACTCGCAAGCGCTTGGGAGTGGCACTCCCGAGCGCTCGAGAGTGGTCCCGAGCACTTGGGAGTGGCTGCCCAACTTGAGAAGGGCGCCACGGACACTCCCGAACTCAGTTTTGGGTGTTTTTTGAAGCGTTGGAAAGCTCGTCGAGTCCTCTTTCTAACCCAATTGGTTTCATTCAAATATATTTTATGTGCTAAAATGTGTGCCCATTTTGCCCTCAGGGTGTCGGAAAAATTGATGGTTTTGGTTTGAAAAAGTCCAAAAAGCATCGTTCAAGCTTTAGCCAAGTCCCATTTTGATTCAATTTCATCATCGGGGAGCCTCGAGGGCACAAATTAAGGATATTTAATAGGTCTAAATTGGGGTATCTACACTAATATTTTATTAGATCTAGTACTTGGTTGGCAAGTATAGCTATTATCCAAGGGATAATGGTTTCCCTAGCAGTTATTAACTAATGGGTAATGATGGCAAGGATTTTAATCTATCGTTCAATGGGTAATAATTCTCCTAACGATCATTATCCAATGGGTAATGTTTTTACTAGGAATAATATATATATATATATATACACACACATTTGGTCATGTGTATATATCCTATATAATAATAGATTCAAGTACTAATGAAATCTAGAAATGTACTTAAATGGATAAACTAAGGTTTTCCTCTTTTTGACCAATGGTTAAAGACAACCCTAACGATTACCGTCCAACGGTTAATAGCTTCAGGGTTAAAAAGGTTCATATAGGATTTACAAGTGTGGGCTACCACAGCCCCGGGTGAATCGGGGCGGCTCGAAAAATAATATGATTTGATTTGAAAAATCGAGGAGTCCTCACCCGGATTTATGGTTTGCCATCCGAGAAACCGTTTTGATTTAAAAAAAATGATTGATTTGAAATTAAAAACCAGGGATCATTTGAGGGTTCGGAAGCCATGTTACGAGGGGGGAAGGGTTTTACGGCACCCCCCTCGCCCGATTTGAAATCAGTCTCTACTAAATATTTGTGGGATTTTTCAAAAAAATTTTATTTCATTAAACAACTAGCAAGTATCAACAGATATATCAAATAAAGGGGTGTATGCATGTGCATGTGTACAGGGGGTAATGAAAGATGGTAAAGAAATGCAAAATAACAGAAACTGAAATCCTGTCACTGATCTCACTCTCGAGCGCTCGGGAGTACTCCCGAGCGCTTGGAAGTATTGCTGTCCAGCCTGCAAACTTTTGTTAGCACAAACAAAGAATAATGCTACAGACCATAAAATGAAGTAATTTCTGAACACATAATAGGCTCAGCAGAGGGATTGACAGAATAAAAATGAACTTTAATCTCCCAAGCCGTGCATCCTTGCCCTTGCAAGATCAAATCTGCATTATTTAAAGAGAAAATGGACGCATCCCTACATGGGCATATCAGAAACATGGGAGGATAGAAGAAGCAATGAATTGCAATAACATGCAAACACTCCCGAGCGCTTAGGAGAGATCTAGAGTGCTTGAAACAGTCTCGTTCTTGCATGCAACAGTCTTGTTCAAATATGAAACAG
Source organism: Rhododendron molle (assembly GCA_025413875.1). Taxonomy (NCBI): domain Eukaryota; kingdom Viridiplantae; phylum Streptophyta; class Magnoliopsida; order Ericales; family Ericaceae; genus Rhododendron; species Rhododendron molle. The sequence continues at coordinate 24,428,693 of CM046393.1, forward strand.
TAACGTTCTTGCATGCAATCGTTTCAACTTTACCCCTTTGAGAATAAAAAGCCTTCTTTTAACCTTGGAAAACATTATCATTATTCGAACTTTAGTAAGGGACGTTCTTGATTTAAAAAAAAAAGGATTTCCTGTGCATGCATGCAATGATAAGATCATTTCGAGTAAGGATGTCCTTCCCCTACCCACTGTCCATCCAAACGCCAAAGATGAAACCAGAAACAGTCCCGAGCCCTTGGGAGCACTCTCGAGCACTCGGAAGTGCTTCCACCAGATTTAACGAATGCATGTTGTGATCTCTTTGTTCTTGCTTTTATACCAAGATCTCTCAACCCAAATGCAGTACTAAAGACTGAGATAGGCTGAGGGACCTTCCTCAGAAAGGAAAAACAGCCTTCATGTTGCTTTGAACCAAATGAAGTAGAAAAAGTTCTACCTCTTGAGAAATCATGCTTCTTGAATGGTTTTGAGAGTGAGGGGGGAAAATGCTAGAGATCAGAAGCTGATGTCTGTTCTAATCTCTTGCATTCTTCTGTGTACCACTTGCATTCTCCATGATTTTTGCTTTCTTTCGAAAGCTTTTTTATTTGAAAAATAAGTTTAGAGAGAGAGAGAGGATTGAAAGTGGTTTGACTAGAGAGAGAAGAAGAGTTGGAGAGTGGTTCTTTTCGTCCCCCCTCTCCACTGACCAGAGCTTTGTATATATAGGCAAAATAACCTATGGTTTGAAAAGAAAATCAAATGACATGAAATCATTTTACTTGGTTAAAATATTTCCAGGCCTGACTCCCTCTGACTGAGGTTGAGTGTTGCCTGGATCAAATCCTAGACGCCGACTGTAATGATGGTTTGCATGGATAGTGGAGAATCTTTTCACCCATTGGCCAGCGACAGAGGTCTCGAGCGCTTGGGATAACCACTCTCGAGCGCTCGAGAGTGAGCCAGGCACATGGTTTTGGAAAACAGTTTTGAGCACTCAGAAGTGCTTCCAAGCGCTTGGAATTGATTTTGAAAAATTGTTTGGCTTTTAAAACCTTCTAAGAAGCATTGCCCTGATTGGCACGAGGCATGTTTTAATCCAAATTCATCATCGGAGAGGCTCAAAGCCAAAAATTAAGGAATTCGAGAAGTCCAAATTGGGGTGTCTATAGTTGCCCCTCTTTGGGCGTCGCTCGATATCATGTTTGGATACGAGTGACGTCCGAAGATTGAGACAGCCCAATTCGAGCCAATTCAAACCCTTAATTCAGAATCAGATGCAAGTAAAAGCATTTAATGCACGTGGTCGCGTCTTTTCAAACTGCCTACGTACCCTTTTCTGCAGGGATCAGACCAGCGTAGTTTTTTAGGGCAAATGCAAACACGTGTAATGCATGCACAACAAACAATCGACATGACCTTGATAAAACAAATGCATGAAGTGTCCACCTGTTACTCTGTTCGGTGGATGAAACTAGGATAAAAAGGCAGGATCCGTCTCGCAAATATGTTGAAGATGACATGAATGCACAATTTTTTTATCGACCGCAAAGTAGAATGCTCAATTGTGAAGCGTGAATCCAAAAACACACCGTCGACTAGGGTTTACCATCCGTAGTCTCGTTCCGTCATGGACAAAGCCAGGACTGAGATTGATTTTGTAAACGGGTTTGAAAGGATCAAGAAGATATCAGCAATGGGCAATGCACGGGGCACCGGAATCTCAGCATAGGGGCGGAGGGCAAAGCTGAGTGCTCAAGAGTCACTCTCGAGCGCTCGGGACCTCTACTGGGGCCCGCCACCGCTTCGTCTTCCTTATCAAACCTGGGGCTTAAAACACAATTTCGAGCGCTTAAGAACCAGGCACCCGCACTCTCTCTGCTCTCCATCTCTCTTAAGCGATCTCTCTCTCACTCTCGACTCTCTCATCTCGCTCGATTCTCTCTCCTCGTTCAAATCTCTCACATCTCAGCCATGGAGAAGACCCACGACCTCGATCTTTTGACTGTTGCTCGGTGGGCCGTGATGTTCCTGGAGGTATGAATCAAGAGGAGGGGAAGAATTTGGGGTGAAGAGGATGCGGTGGTTAGTGGTGGTGCATGGCAGTGGGGCTACGGCGGTCGCCGCGACGGCGACGGAAGAGGCCGTAGGTAACAGGGAAGGTGCCACGGTGGTGGCTAGCGATGGTGGTAGCAATGAGGTGGCGGTAGTCTGGGGCAGCAGCGGAGTGGAGGCCACTGAGCTTGAAAGAGGTTTAGAGGCCGCAGCAGACGTTGGCGGCGCTGAGGCTGCTTCTTGCAGCGGAGGGGGTCCCATGGATGGTGGGGACGGAGGCGCGGGCAGTGGTAGTGGGGCCACAGGCAGCGGCAGTGGTGCTGCGGGCACTCCTCACACTCCTACCAAGGAGGAGTTGCTCAAGGCCGCGGAGCAGGCCGGCGATGAGCAGCGGGCCGATGACGGCCAAGAGGTGGTGGGTGGTCGAGTTGTTGCTACACCCGTCCTACGGACAATGGTCGTGGAGCCGAGTGGAAGAGACAGTGGGATTGGAGCTTTGCGGCCCATTCCCTTCGAGGCGGGGGACTTCTCGGACTTCGCGGAGCCACATGACATTTTAGGTTACTAAGGGGTGTTGAGACTCTGGAGGATCAGACCTCGGTGCTTTTGTTGGGGGCTCTGCTGAGTGGTGCCAAAGCTTCTGATACCGGAGGACGGGGGCAGAGTTTAAGACAGTGGAGGAGGAGGTGGAGGAGCCTGAGCCGGAGGCGACGGTTGAGCAACAGGTGACAGTGGTTGACAAGGTGAAGGCATATTTGAAAGGTGAACGGCCCGGGTTCACGATAGCGACATATGCACCTATGCCGCACTTCTTTGAGCTGACGGGAATGACAGGCTACGTTCCAGCCCGAGTTGACTACCCTGAGGACATGCTCCTTCGTGACCGGGCTTCACATATTTCTTCTGGGTGGACCACGGTGAGTTTTGGCAACTCGTGCTCTTTGACTTTTGTAAATGATTTTGCATTACCAATTGCTTTCATTGATACTGATGCTATTTCTCTACTCTGTTGAAACAGCGTACCACAGATGTATATGGCCACGGGGGTTCAGCTGGCTCGCTGAAGTATTTCAAGGCGTTGCCTACGAGAGTGCGAGCACTAGTGGAGGCAGCAGGCTTCGGGCCTTTTATACAGCTGCTGACGGTGGTGAGGATAGACCGGGCCGTGCTTACCGCGCTAACGGAAAGGTGGTGGGACACTACCAACACCTTCCACTTCTGGTTCTGGGAGATGACGATCACGCCCCTCGACTTCGCAGCGATTACGGGACTTAAGGTTGGAGGAGACCCGATCCCCTATGACTCGAGCATAGTACTGGACGATGCAGCTCTGAGGTGGTTCCCTGGACGGGTCCCACGTCACAGCGGTGGGGTGGCGGAGTACGGCCAGTTCGTGGAGTACTGGGACCACGAGCCTGCTGGCGACGAGGAGGCAGCCCAGATGGCCAGGGCGTACTTGCTATACATGTTTGGGGCTTCTCTATTCCTAAACAGGCGATCTCGCGTCCACCTCAGCTACTTGGCAGGCTTGGTTGACCTGGAGCGGGCGGGACGCTTCGACTGGGGAGGTGCTGCTCTGTGCACCCTCTACTGTTTCTTGGGAGCTGCCTCGCGTGGTGTTGGCGACACCATCGGCGGGTATTGGAGGGTAGTTGAGGTACAGTTACAAATCACTGCTTTTAGACTGCTTTCGACTGCTTATTTACTGCTTCTTGATTCGAATTGATGATGTATTGAACTGTCTTAAACTGAAAATTTTGCAGCTCTGGGCCTACGAGGTTCTGGGGATGTTTCCCCCTGAGAATATATGCCGAGATCGTGGTCTGTTTCCGTGTGGGCTTGCATGGAGCAAGACTTACACGAAGACCAAGGAGAAGAGAGGGCAGGTGATGACCTTCTGGCGTTGGCTGAATAATCTGACTGGCGTAGTGGTATGCTACATTCCTTTCAATATTTCTTTCTTGTGCTTTCCTGTCCTTTGAGATTTCCATTATTAATGCCATAGTATCAAATGCAGGTTCACTGGGATCGCTGGGCCAGGCTGGAGGTTGAGCTCCTTGCGAGGAGTCGGGAGGTGACACGGAGCAGGGTCTTGCTTGAGTGTCCCCTGGGTTGGCAGTGGTACCTGGGGGATCACGTGACTTGGCAGTCACTCGGTCTTGCAGCGTTTGTAGTGCCCGGGTTGCTTCCGCCACGCGTGCAGATGACAGAGTCTTACACTCAAGCTGAGTTGGAGCAGTTCACTGTACCGGATACGGACTTAGAGAGGCACCTTCGACGTTCTTTGGATTATGCAGCTTATATAGACCGATACCTGGCCACCAGCCTAGGGGTGGAGGAGGAGTTCGAGAGACAGGTGGCTGGAGTTGGGGCTCAGAGGGATGTGTCTAAAGCACCGAGTCGCGGCGGCCGCTCTACACGGGGTAGGGGACGAGGTGCTAGGCCTCCTGCTGGTGGACGGGGTGCTGGTTCGTCTGGTAGGGGCGAGAGTAGTGCAGGGGTCATGGAGATGGCAGAGACTTCGGTACCGCCAGTACTGCCGGTGCTGAAGTGGACGATAGGCGCGACCAGTCCTTCTGGTGCACGGGAGGTGATAGATGTACCGCACCTCCCGCAGCCACCGATGGGTTTCCTGCTCAGGTATGACATCTTTGTTTGTTATGTACAATGATTGCTTCCTGTTTGCATATTTTGAATCTTGAATTATTTTGCAGGTGCCGCGAGAGTGGGCTGAGCAAGCCATGATGCTGATGGTGGGAATGCACCACTTGTTCAAGGGTTGCGCTAAGGGGAGGGCCCTTCAGACCAAACCTGCCCCAGAGCCTACTTCTCCTGTTGCTCCTCAGGTATAACATATATGCATATTTCATATTTCAATTGAGTAAATAATATTCAGATATGCATGATATGAGAAAATGTTTATCACATGCAGGTGCAGCCACGGCGCTTAGCCAGGACACGTCCGCAGGACACCACGAGTCTTCCCATTCCTGCTAGCTCACGGGGTCGGGGTGCAGAGAGTGTGCCCCGGCCTGCTGCGGAAGCGAGGTAGTTCGAGGTTGTTCAGAGGGCAATGTCCCAGCGGAGACCAGCTCTTGAGGAGTCAGAGAAGGAGACTGAGGAGGAGACGGAGGAGTCCTCGGAGTCACGTGTTTTGGGGACCTCAGACTCGAGCACTGCTTCCGGATCTTCTAGTGAGGATGACGGCGATGATGGCAACGAGAGTGAGAGCACAGAGCCCGAGGGCCAACAACGGAAGAGGACTCGTCGAGATTGAGCCTTAGGTTTTTGCTTTGCCTGTTTCTCTTGTACATGGGCCTGCGTGCCAACACAGATGTAGCTTCCAGGCCTGCGTGCCTCGGTTTTGTTTGGGTCTGCGTGCCCCGGTAGTTAGGATTGGGCGTGTGTTTGCCCCAGCTTATGCACTTCCCTCTTTGTTCATTGTAAAAACCGTATTCATTTATGAAAGTTTTGTACTTTTACCCTTTCGATTGCGTTCGCATTCCCATTATAGAATTGTATTTTATGAAATATGTTTGTCTAGCTTGAAAGAAGGTAAAGAGTACGCGAATTTTGATCGATACTCCTGGAACATAAGCAAAACTTTTGACATTATTTAAAGATGGACTTTTTGACAATAGGCTACGGAAAACCAAATTTAAGGGCATTTCAATGACGTAGAGCACACCACGTAGTCAATAATGAGTGTTATGACTTGCGGAGATAGCCGGGATTATCAAAATACCCTTGACATGAGAATCGACGTGCACTCATACATTAGAACGACACTTTTGAGGCATTTGAGGAGGAAAATTTGAATTAGGAGCGTTATTGCACATTTAATCATTCCACACAGTCATTGGCGTGTGCTATGACTTGTATGCATCGCCTGATTCGACTAAACGCCCTTAACATGGATTTTGACATAATCGAGGGATGAAAACCTTGGAGATTTTGGGATTTTACGGGGAAAATGGACTCGAATACACCAGAAAACACGTAATGAACACCGCTGCATTTCCTAGGGACATGTTAAGAGTCTATTGGCCTGAGCTGCATGTAGTTACAATGTTGCATTGAGGATGAGGAAGTGAGAACCAAAACCTGCTGTAAACAGCAGCACTCTCGAGCGCTCGAGAGTGGTCTCGAGCGCTTGGGACCTCACTCCCGAGCGCTTGGGACTACTGCAATATGCAGCAAAGTGCTACTTCCCAATGCCACTCACTAGCTTTCTCATGTTGTTTTCTTCTGCACGTCTGCTCCCAAGATGTTCAAATGGCTTCAATTCAGCTGTTTCCCTAGGTAAATTGACTTCCCAAAGCCAGACTTGCATATTTCCAATACTTTTCAAATTTCCAAAGTTTGAATCTTTGAAAATGTAAGAAAATGATTTGAAAATGTCAAGTTTGCTAAGTTTCAAGGCTGGTGAAAGAGGGATTGCCTCCTCCAAACCTCTATAAATACTGAGCCTAGCTTTGATAAATTATCCATATTCCAATCCATCATTCTTCTTTTAAAAACTCCTTTTTCTCATGGCTTTGCTGAACCAAGCTTTGCTACGTCCTTGGTTGGACAGCCTTGAAGGCATTGACTGGCTGAATATCTGAGAGCACCGCCTTTACGCTTTGAGGCATCTCCGAGAAGTTGCAATCCATCCTGTCTTGTTGCACGCGGCGGTACGCTTTTGGGATCCTGAAGTGCATGTCTTTCACTTTGGTTCTCAAGAACTTTGCCCCACCGTCGAGGAGTTCCACGCCTACCTTGGAAGCCATGATTCCGCTGAGCCAACTGTTCCTATGATCCGAGAGAGCATGAAAAACATTCTTAAGGCCAAACTGGGTGTTAGTGGTAATACTGCTGAATTCCTCACTCGACACAATGCCATCAACATCGTGCAGTTGTACGAGATGTTCAGTCCATCTGGCAATCTGACGGACTTTGAGTATCAAGGTCGTCGGATGATGGCTTGTTGCATTTGTCTCTTGGCGGCCTTTCTACTGGTTCCTTCTGTTGGCCAGCCTAGCCCTTTGTTGATGGGAGTTGCTGCTCAGATCGAGGCCCCCAAGGACGTTGCTCCCTTAGTCCTTGCAAAAACCCTAATGGGATTGGATGATGTTCGTGCTGGTCGCACGAGGGTTTTTGGTGGTAGCCCGCTATTGTTGTAGGTCGGGACCTCACTCAGCTCTCCTTTTTCTATTTCACTCATTCTTTTTACCTCGACACTCGGTTTAGGCTTTATCTGGCTCCTTACTTGTTTTCTCTCTTTTTCTGACAGGTGTGGCTTTGTGACAAGCTAAATTTGCTGACTCCTCCGGCCAATGATTGGTGGTATCGTGCAAGCGGATGGAATCCTCCTTTTCAGGTGATGTACAGGAATGAGGATGACTGGGCTGACTTCTTCGCTTCCCTAGACGATGATGACATTGCTTGGCGGTGTCATTGGTTGAGGCTTCCTGCGATGACTATGAGTAACATGGGTTCGCCACAGGTGTTTGTGGCAGGCTTGGCTGGCTTCACTTTCTATTCACCATTCCGCATTCTGCGCCAGCTTGGGCTCAACCAGGAGGTGCCGCCCTCAGGTTCAGAAATGTTTCGTCTCCCTCCATTCACCATTTCGGGCCTTTGAAATTACGCTCGGACATAGGGATCTCGAAGGACTGAGCCGAGTGATCCGCTCTATTCCATTGCCCTGACTGGTAGGTACCAGAAGTGGCTAAGAAGGGATGTGGAAGCAAGGAGGGGTTGACTACTCACTTTGCCGGTCTTTGAAATAAAAGAGTGGATCTCATTGTGTGTTTTTCTTTTTCGTGCTCAGCTTGTAATAAAGAAATGATCTTAATAAAATTGAGTGATTAAGGGTTTCCCCCTTTCGGTTCATTAATCACATGCGCCTTGCAAGAAAATGTTTTGATTTGTCAATTTGGATTTGATTTTATGATTTAGGACCGAACCTCAGTGTGAGATTGCCTACGTATCCCTCGTGAAAGAGAATCAGGCCCATACGTAGTTCGGGCTGGGGTTCACTTGGGTATTAACACTCTCCTTTTTGTGCTCTAAATTTTGCCTAGTACCGCCTTTTCGGGTTTTCGGCCTAGCGAGCTTCTTTTCAACTTCTTGCCCTAACTTTTGCCTAGGCCGCCCTTTCGGGTTTTCAACCTAGAGGGCTTGCTCTAATTTTTGCCTGGGACCGCCCGCCCTTGCGGTTTTCGGCCCAGCAAGCTCTCTCAGGCGTAATATCGCTTGAGTTGATCCAAATTGACAAGGTTTGAGAACTTGTTGCCGTCAAGATCAACAATTGAGGCTGCTCCCCTGGAAAGGATTGACTTGATGATGTACGGCCTGGCCCACTTTGGTCGGAACTTCCCTCGTAGGTCAAAAATTGGCGCACGGATTTCCTTGACTGCCATATCCCCTTCCTGCAGGTCCCTCGACTTCACTTTCTTGTTGAATGCTCGGGCGATCCTTCACTGATAACCCTGAATGTGGTATAATGCTCGCAACCTCCTTTCATCAAATAGCATGAGTTCCTCGAACCTCCCACTGATCCATTCAGCTTCGTCTATCCCTTGTTCGGCTATAACCCTCAGCGACGGAACTTCTAGCTCGATAGGGAGAACGGCTTCCATACCGTACACCAAAGAATAGGGTGTTGCCCCTGTCGGTGTGCGGATAGATGTTCGGTATCCCCACAGAGCTAGTGGTAGTTGTTCATGCCAATCCCTAGCCGATTCAATAGTCCTTTCGAGAATTGCCTTGAGGGTCTTGTTCGCTGCTTCGACTGCCCCATTCGTTTGCGGCCGATAAGTGGTCGAGTGATGCACTTGAATTTTGAATTCGTCGAAGAGTTCAAGAACTTTTCCTTTGAAGTCAACACCATTATCAGACACGAAGGCTTGAGGGACCCCATACCGATAAATGATGTTTTGCCTGATGAAGTGAGCCACTTGAACTGCCGTCAAATCTTGTACGAGGCTGCTTCGACCCATTTGGTGAAGTAATCGACTGCTACCAAGATGAACCTGTGACCGTTAGAAGCCGTAGGTGTGATCCTTCTGATGACATTAATGCACCAGGCAGAGAATGGCCATGGTGTCGCCATTGAGTGTAACTCCGAGGGCGGGACATGGATAAGGTTGGCATGAGTCTGGCATTTATGACACCGGCGCACATACTCGATGCAATCTGTCTCCATAGTCGACCAATAGTATCCCAACCTCAAAACTTTTTTAGCCAGCATCATCCCATTCATGTGGGGCCCACAGACTCCTTCGAGAACTTCTTCCATTACCGCTTTCGTATCGTTGCCGTGAATACACAACTTGTGAACCACACACGGAGATCGCCGGTACAATTGTCCACCGCAAATGATGTATTGAGACGCCAGTCGTTGTAAAGCGATCCGATCTTTCTTGGTTGCATCTGCAGGGAACTCTCCTTTTTCGACGAAATTCCAAATGTCGTGGAACCACGGGAGTCCGTCGTTTGGCTCGTCGATGTTCATGACATAGTCGTACACGTGCTTTCCCCGCTACTCGATCATGACTGGCCTCAGTTTTACCCCAATCGAAAGTTCCAACATGGATGCTAAAGTAGCAAGCGCGTCGGCGAAGCGATTCTTTATCCTCGGGACGTGCGTGAAGGTGACTTTTTGGAAATTCGGGGTGAGTTCATCAAGTTGCTGATGATATGGTTTCATCTTTTCATCCCTGACTCTCCATTCTCTGTTTACTTGCGACACAACCAAGTTGGAATCTCCCACGACTTTCAGTACCTTAACTCCAATCTCTAGCGCGGCTTCCATCCCCACAATGCATGCTTCGTACTCTGCTTCGTTGTTCGTGACTTCGAAGTTCAACTTGAATGCGAGGGGAATATGCGACCCCTCGGGCGAGACCAACAGTATGCCAATCCCAAAGCCCTTCTGATTAGCGGCTCCATCGAAGTACAAAGTCCATGTCTCATCGACTGCTGTCATCACGTCCTCATCAGGAAATTGAAATTTTGTGTGCTCTGGTCCCTCAATCGGATGATCCGCTAAGAATTCTGCAATAGCCCTGCCCACTGACTTTCGGGTGATGTACTTGATTTCGAATTCTGCCAATAAGAGCAACCAACGTGCTAACTTACCGGTAAATGCTGGCTTCTCAAACAGATATTTAAGAGGATCCATCCGAGAAATCAGTATCACCGAGTAAGACAGCATGTAGTGTCTCAATTTCTTTGTGGCACACTCAAGTGCCCAACACGTCTTTTCCAACGAAGTATAACGTTCTTCACTTCCAACCATCTTTTTGCTTAGATAGTAAATAGCTCTTTCAACCCCATCTTCTCATTCTTGCTATCAAGCTTACAATCATTGAAAAGGTCAAAATACGAATACTTCATTTTAAAACAACACTTTATCTTTAAAGCGAAAACGTATATCCTTTCTTTTGGAAATTCAAAACAACATATGTTTATTGACGAGGAAATCAAGTTTGAAAGATTCTATAAGTCATGCAATCAAACATTCTCAAGATCATGCTTCAAGTATTCTCAAGATCAAAGTAAACAACGTAGAACAAAATCATGCAATCAACCATCGAGGTATACTACATATTTTTCCAATCATGCTCATAACATTCGATATACTTAGAGTAGGGGTAAGCTACACTACCGTTCTTCTTGGTGGTAGTAGGGCTACGGAAGGTACGACGGAAATAAAGTTGGCGGTCGGGCAAAATAACGGCTTACGGTAGCTTCCGGTAGCTTTGAAAGAGAATGGTTTCTCTCGAAACTAGATCTTAACTACCACTACTACTACTTTTGGATCGAGGTGGTGGTCGAGTGGTGGTGATGGAAGTATTTCTTGAAGAACTAGAGAGAACCTCAAGAAACTAAGCAAGAACAACAAGAACACTAAGTTTTTCTAGAGAGAAGTTGGAGCAAGCAGAGGTGTGAGCAAAATGGGTGAGAATGGCTTGGTATTTATAGGCAAACTTGGCCCTCTCTCTCCCTCTTTGGCCGGCTCTCTCTCTCCCCATTGTCCAATGGATAAAACTCCAAATCAAGTCATTTCATGGCTTGAAAGACTAACCAAGATCTTACTTTCCTTGCACTCCAGAAACGAGGACAAATCTAGGTTATTCTAATGGGGTTTTGGTCTTGTCTAGTCCTTGAATCAAATAAGAAATTCTAGGTTTAGTACTTAGGAGATTTAGGCTAGATATGAAAGCATAGAAAACCCTAGATTTGGTTGTACTAGGATGGGATTATGGAAGATTGAGCAAGGCAAAGGAGGATTTGATCAAGTAAAGAATTGGGAAATGTACAAGTTGTACAAGATTTGGCTTGCAAAGTTGTGCTTTCAATTGAAAGTATATCAAGCTAGGACAAGGGTGAGATCAACTAGGTACAATGGAAGATCACCATGGTCAATCAAGGTACCATCTCTCCCTCTCTTTCCTTCTCTCTTTCTCTCTCCCTCCCTCTCTCTCGGGTTCTCTCTCCTCTCCCTCTCTCGGCAATTCTCTCTCCCTCTCCCTCTCCCTCTCCCTCTCTCTCTCTCTCTCCCTTGTACTCTACTTGAAAGTATATATATATAATAATATAGATATGGGTACTATGGGTACTTTGAAATCCAAGACTTTCTAAGTAATTAAGATTTTCTAAATAAAATATTGAAATACACACATGGTACTTTCCAATATAATTAAGTTCCAATATATATATAACCATGTACTTTGAAATCCTACTAGATATGTCAAAATCTAATATCTAATAAACTAAGCTATACTTTCAAGGTACTAAGTCCTATAATATTAACCTAATGTACTAATTCTAATTTAATGGATTTAACACACGGGAAAATCTACTATTTTATTAATACTAGTACTTGGTTGAAAGTCTAGCTATTGTCTAATGGATAATGGTTCTCCTAGCGGTTATTAACCAATGGGTAATAATCCTACTAACATTCTTTGACCAATGCGTAAAAGAAAGAAGGTACTATGCAAGATTTTCTAATTAAACAATTCAATTATGCACATGTTCCATATTAAAATACTAGATAATAGGTACTTTAAAAAATCCAATATTTTAAGACTTTGGTACAAGTACAACATGTAAATTAATCATAAAATCTTTATGGGCAAATCTAGGATTTCATAAAATAATGGATCTAGTACTTTGGAAAGGTTGACCCTATTATCCAATGGGTAATAAATTCCCTAACTTTTATGGACCAAAGGGTAATGCATTAAAGTAATATATAATTATAATCTTTCAAGTAAATAAGATTTTCTTATTAAAATAAAGGAAACAAACACATGGTACTTTACAATATAGTGTATATATATATATATACACACACACACAAGTACACACACACACACACACACACATATATATATATAAGTAGGTACTTCATAATCCTACTAAATCTATCAAATCTATCTTTCCCATTAAACTAATTCATGCTTTCAAAGTACTAGGTACTTATATAATATAACCTAATGTACTTAAACCTATTTTAATCTTTCCTTCACATGGGTAGTCTAGGAATTGACTAAAATAATATAGCTTAGTACTTTGGCAAGACTTAACCTATTATCCATTGGTTAATAATTCTCCTAGTGGTAAATGACCAATGGTTAAAGATAGAAAGTACTAAACTTGTAGATGATATATATATATATATATATATTAACACATGGTGAATCTATTAAACTAATGGATCTTGTACTTTGATAGCAAGACTAATCCTATTGACCAATGGGTGATATTTCTCCTAACCATTATCGTCTAATGGAAAAAAAAGTGAGGTACTTTCTACACTTAATTAATACTTAAGTACTTTAAACATGTGTATATAACTCATATAATACTATATCTAAGTACTAAAGAAATCTAGAAATTTACTTTAAGGAATAAACTAAGGTTTCCTCTTTTGTCTAATAGGTAAAGATAACCCTAACATCTATCGTCCAACGGTTAGTAGCTTAAAGAGTTCCAACGATTCAAAAGGTTCATCTAGGGTTTACAAGCTCAAGGGGTTCAAAAGGTTCAGGAGTCACAAGGTTCATAAGGTTTAAGAAACAACGGCGATTTAGGGTAAACGATCGATAAGCTAACTAGTTGGTTAAAAGCTAACTAAGCTTGCTAGGTAGGATTTCTAGCCAAGATGAAATCTTAAGTCTTAACCCTAGAGACGACAGAAAAATTGGCGGTTAAACGACGATTAAAACTTAATTAAGATTTCAACAAAAATTTTATTAGTCAGTAACGACGGGTTTTGGTTATGAAAATAAAAATCCAAGTAATTAAAATAAAATTTAAATTTTTAACGAAATTTTTATTGACAAAAAATCAGAATCGTTACAAAACTCTAAAAAATTGGGGATGAAGGTTTGGAGGATTGATAAGCCTAAACACATTTCTATAGGATATTGATTATTATTATTATTATTGATAGATAGATAGTTGTCAAACTCGCTCAAAAATTGTTATTTGTCACATGCATCCAACATCGCTAATTCACTATAGAAATATGTGTTAGGTGCTTTGTCTTCATCGCCTGCCCATGCTCCCAAACAAATCGAAGCGGTAACAGCTAACAATGCAATTGAATTGTTTGCAGAATCTTGGTAAGTTTCAGTTTGTGCAACCAAGAAGTTCAGATTCGTAGCCAAACGTTACGAACTTGAACTTGATATGATTGTTTTTGATCTCGTGCATTGAACAAATATTAAATCAAATAAAATTACTTTAAAAAAATTAAATCAAATTAATTTGTAAAAAAAACAAATATTGTACCCATTCAATGCATTAATTGGATAAAAAAATAACATTGGTTTTTTTTTTTCCCGACCCCGTGTATGGTTTAATATTTTTTCGGTCCCATGTTCGATGAATTTGAAATACTACGTGACGAGACCCCTGCTAGGCGTAGAATATTTTTTGCTAAGTCTCTCTCTCTCCCTCCATCTCCCACTCCTACGCTTCTCTCTTTTCATTTTTTTTTAAACTCAAAATTTTAGGAATTTAGAATCGAGAGTTGACAGGCTTTTGGTTCAACTACATTTCTATAGTACGTAGATAGATGAATAGATAGATAGATAGATTACTCCTACTAAGAGCAAGTACATCAAACAATGTAAAATGCATTTTTCTCTATTTTAGAGAGAAAAATCACAAAAATATGTTTGCACCAGATTAGGTAAAAGAGGAGGTAAAACCCATTTGTGAACAGTTCTTAGTCATTTTTACTTGAGCACTGTTCATACTCTTTTCTTTTTTTATTGTTTCTTCTTTCTCTCCTTCATCCTTTCTCCTCTCTTTATTTTTAATATTGGAAAAAGAAAAAAAAAATTTTAATAGATGATAGGTAAAATGGATTGTGTTGATGTAATTGTGAAAGAAAAAGTTGATAGCTAAAATAGAATTGAAAACTGTTCACATGTATTTTACCTTTACATTGGTGAACTTGCTCTAAGTTGTGTTTCTCTCCAGATCAGCCGGGAACCCCAATACTGTCCGAATATGCAATAGGGGGATGCCTTGTGAGCAGATTGGTTAGAAATTGTACTGTCATTTCGCCTTGACGCAAATTATTTTCATTAAATATTGCATCACACACAAACATATAAACACTTACACATATATTTACAATGGAGGTGGCCCACAAACATTTACACACACTCACAATGGAGATGGGTGGCCCACCTCTAATGGATGTGGGCCCACAATAGAGGTGAGCCACTCATCTCCATTGTGAATGTGTGTAAGTGTTTGTGTGTTGTTGTATTGATGGAGTGGTGTACATACGGCATACATTGTCGTGTGGGGTCCACTGCGGGTTAACTTTTGAATGAAAAATAAAAAATTTGGATCAAGTATTTGTACGTATTCAATTGAGCTAATTTTTCACGGGATCACTTGAAAAGTATTTTAAAATTTATCAACCTATAGAATTATTTCTATGGTCATCGGTACCCTTAGCATAATGTGCCTTTTGTATGGGTTGTTACTTATATTTTTTTTGTCTTTATAGGAATAAAAAATCGACGTTGGGCAGGAAGGAAAAAGGCTCAGGGAAAAAAAAAAAACCTAGCCGTAGTGCAGTCTGGAGAGGAAATTTCACTTTATTTGAAAAATGTCTCGTGGGGCTTAGTTGTATGAGAACTTTCAAACACTCAAGATTGTGGAAACTTTACTATTCCAAATCTTGCCATGCTAAATCAAACATAGCAACCCAATTTGTTAGGTAAACTAAATTTCAAATAATCCAAAACATTACATGTTTATATTTTTGACCGACTTGACCCGAGTGACTTTTTCGAAAAGTCACAGGACTTGTAACTCATTCACCAAAGGTCACGTCTCTTGCAATAAATACAATGGTCACAACATTTTGTTTGAGCCTCATAGTCACGTCTCTTGACATAAACTCAATAGTCACACATTTTGGTTTAACCCCAAAAGTCAAATCTTTGCCAGTGCAACTATTCGAAAAGGACGGGTCCGTTCATGGCAAACAAGTGCCAATGAAAAGATACAACTCCAAAATAAATCAATTTTCTTTGACACTTAAATAATATATTATATCCTGTATTATTTTTCGACAATGTTTTCATCCCATCAATTTGAAACGGTTATTTTTTTATCCAGCAACTTGCATAAACCCAATATTACCCCTATATATACTACTATATAGCGAAGAATTTTGGGATTAAAACATAAAATTAGAGGTCCTAAGCATGATTATAGGAAATGATACCATTCTTTAATTTTTTATTGCCTATAAATTGGTGAGGTTTTTCTAAAAATCAGGTCAGAGGGTTTCGCCCGACTCTCCCTTTTAGTGTCCTGCATGTGTTTTTTTTTTTCCCTTTCATTCTTCCTTAAATTTATTTTCCCTCTATTTTACCTTCCATCACTTATAGTTCAGCACATTCATTTGCCCCTCAAATGGGTCATTTTGAACAATTTAGAGGCGAATGTGACAATCCAATCTATGAATCGTGAAAGCAAACCAAGGATTTCAATAGCACCGTGATTATTCTCTTCAAGTGATACAAAGAACAATGCCTTTGAATCTATTTAGCCATTCATATATGTATTTCATGGATATGTTACTTAAGAATCTGACAGAGAATCTTAGCATTTGTGTAATCTCTCGTCCCAACAAGCTGCGCAAATTATGCAACTGCTCAGTTCAAGATTTTCGGGAATATAGGATGGGGATGCAATACATGGTAAATGTATTGTATTTGAGAAATTTTATTATGATAAATTGATTTGAGAGGTTTTATTGGAGTTTATGGTAAATTTGTCATTTAAATAATAAAAATTTATCATGTCATATCTTAATACGACTTTATCACAATTTTTGTGAACAACACATTTTATTTTACGTGAAATATTAGAAATTTACCATATTTTTATTTAACCAAGTTATCATGTGCCTTTATTGAGGTAATAAATTTATCATGTTTGTCATCTGTGGGAAATGGGGTTCCACAGAGGTGCTTACCGGTGAATACCCGTGAGCTGGAGAGGCGCGATTGGTCGATGATTAGCGAAGGAGAAGGGGAGAAGAATCTTGTGGGGTGAGGAAGAGAGAAAGAGGTACAGAAGAGACAAATGCAGCGTGTCCCTTTTGTCCTCTGCGGGGGTGTCTGGCCTTTTTCGGATTCGAATCGGTGAGGTCAACTTCTCTCTGGGAAAGAATGTTCTCCCCCCTCAGAATCAGTGCTCACACCCTCTCTTTCCGTGAAAAGTCAGCTCTCTCAATCATTGAGAATGTCAGGAGTATTTATAGGGCACCTAGGTCTGAGACAGGCCCAGGACGGCGCTTCTATAAGATCCCAACACGTGTCCCCTCTGTATCTCCAGGCCTTGGATAAACTCCCCCTTCTGCGGAAGCTCTCCCGCGGGATGGTTTGAATTTCCGCGGCGCTACCTCCACTCCAAGCCATTAAGCCACAAGAAGTTCCCAATTCCCGCAGGAGCAAGGACGCGACCCACATCGATCGTGTATTCTCCTCGGAGTCCCTCCCGGGCCCTGCCTTTAGGCCCGGGCGGCACTGTAACAACTCCGATTTTCGATAATAAAAATTTCGTTGTTTTATTCGAAATTTCTTATTAATTCTCTTATTGCTTAAATAAATTGTTCTAATCCTTTGGATAATTCATCATAATTAGATTCATGAACTATAATTTATATTTCCAACCACCGAATAATTTGGTCATTTTTCTAAAGACAATTATGCTTAGTTAGACGCTTATTTATTTTTTCCAAATGGGTAAATTAAGTCTTAAAATTTCGTTTCTTGACTAGAAATATTACATAGTTAGTTTTTAACCGATTAGTTAGTAAATCCTAACTACCACTTGACTTGGTTACATTTCCCTAACCGAAAGTAAACCCTAGGAACCTTATGAACCCCCTATTTTGAACCCTAGAAATGATCATTAGACTACTTGTTTAGTCTTGTCAAGCCAAAAGAAACAACCATGGCTTTGCCATGCATGCAACCCTAATTTCCTAGCCCTTGGCCTTATCCTCCTTAGTCTTTCTATATATATACATATATATATATATATATATATGTTTGACCAAGGGGGAGAGAGAGAGAGAGAGAGAGAGAGAGAGAGGGAGAGAGAGAGGGAGAGCCGAATGGGGAGAGAGAGAGGGGGGGGGGGGGGATGGAAGAGTGAGGGAGAGAGTGAGGTGTGTGTGTGTGTCTTGGCAACTCAATCAAGTACCTAGTGTCCTTCACTTCATCCTATTTTTCACCCAATCCAATTCTAGGCTTCTTTATACATAACCATAGCCTATCATTGCCTTCTTTCTTGCAAGACTAACCATTCTAGGCTTAAGATCTCCATGATGACCTAGGAAGTGGCCAAAGATGGAAGTGACAAGGCATGTATGCTTGGAAGGTTTGATTGGACTTGTCCATGGAGCTAATCAATGGAAGCAATGGAAAAGGAGGGGGGGCCAGCCATTGAGGGAGGGAGAGGGAGCTCCATGCTTGGCTATAAATAGCCTCCTCACTCTCCAAACAAAGCACACCTTCAAGCATTGCTCCATCTTCTCTCTAAAAACCTTCCTGTTTTTTTTTCAGACAGCCTACTGTCTCCTGTAAAACCACACTTTTCTCCTGCCTAAGTTAGTTTTTAGCACCAACTCCCTTTGAGAATGTTGTAGAGCACTTCGAGAGCTTCAGTTTAGACCCAAGAACCACCCCAAACGGTCAAGAAATGGCCAAGATATCGACCTCCAAAGTTCAGTAAAAAATCTGGGAATTCCAGATCCGACCAGCCCACTGTCCATTTCTTATTCCCATTTTTCTCCCACCTTAAGTCGTTTCTAGGAGCAACATTCTTCCCGAAGGTTGTAGAACACTTCAAGATCTTCAAATTAGGCGCAAGAACGACTATATTCGTCCAAATATTGACCGAGTTATCGCCATCCAAAGTTCGGACCCGATTGAGAGCTCACCGCCGTAGAACTTCCAACTAACTTCGGCCCCGACTAGTTCGGATCAAGGTAGAATATTCTTATACCTCTAACTCTAAGTCGTTTATCCCATACTCTTCAATCTTAAGTATATGAGTTTTCTACTTGCTTTAAAAGTTTGAAACGCATGAAAGAAAAACGATGTTCGTTTTCATAGAATACCAACTTAGTTTGAAAGGATTATACTTTGATCTTTGAATGGATTACGAGCTTTAAGGCATGCTTTGCTAACAATACTTGTGAATGTTTGAAAGCCTAAGGAAAGATTACTTCAAGAGCATCCGTACTTGTAGCATTATTCGTTAGTAATAATTTGAGTACGATTAGGTAATATAGAGTTGAATGATCTTGTTATTTAAATTACAATGAATGATTTAAGTCCATCTATGTGTAAAAAGTCACACCGCTGAGCCATTGCATGAAAACGAGACACGGAAACCGAGGAAATAGAAACATGGCACTTAGGGTGTGTTTAAAGGCAAGGACTTGGTAAAAAATTTTTGAAACTACGAAATGACCAAATGTGGGTGCATTATGGGTATGTTGTGTGGCAATGGGAACCCGGCGCGGCGGAACCATTGTGAGGATACTCGGGAACCTGGCGCGGCGGAACTGAGGTTGGGTGTGTAGCTTGGTTATCCGTGGAGAGGAGCCAAATGGAAAAATGTGTGCCAATGGGAACCCGGCGCGGCAGAACCATAGTGAGGATACTCGAGAACCCGGCGCGGCGGAACCGAGGTTGGGTGTGTTAAATGAGATTTTCAAAATGTTGATTTGGAAATGAAAAATGAGACACATTTTACGATGAGTCGCGTAGGAGAAACCCGGAAAACATGGACACGAACGTATACTAAATTATTGATTGTGAATGTGTCTTTATTAAAGTACTTGGATAAAAATGCATGACTTCATGGTAATCGTTAATCCCATGATTTATTGTTAGTAAGTTATGGGTTAGTATGTATGAGATTACTCTATTGAGCCTTTAAAGCTCACGGTGCCACCTCTGGTAACCCTGACATATTATATTGGTGGCGACGCCGGTATAATATGTCAGACCTGATAGATGAACAGGGTGAACTCTACTCCTTGGAGGCCTTCGGAGCCGAGGAGCTGGCAAGAATGGAGGAAGAGGCAGAGTAATTAGGAACCCTAGATTCCCTCCTTTTGTTGAATAAAAGTACTCTGATGAGATTTGTGATGTAATAATGAGCTTGACTCTCCTTAGTTTTCAATAATATTTCCCTATTTAACGTTCCCAAAATTAGGGGCGTTACAGGCACCCCGGAAACCCTTTTGCAGAGTGAGCTTGATATTCAACAGTCCGCGAGCTTTTTTCACGGTCTTTTGTTGTCGGGATAATTTCAGCGCGGGTGTCCGCGGTAGCTATCCCCTTCCGCGGGGCATGTCCGCGGGCATAGCCTTCTGTTCGCAGATATTGATGCTCCTACGACTCGTGGGGTCTTAGTGCAACCTTCCGTCATTAAGTACATTTCGATTTTTTCCGCAGGACCCGCGGGGTTTCGCGACAGCTCACTCTTCTGCGGGAGTGACCCCCGTGACTCTTTGCATGTGTCATCTCCCCATTGGATAGTCAACTGTTCTTCTTCAAAAGCAGTTTTGACTAGGAGCTCCCTTCTATGCGGGCCCCGTTACCATGTGTCTGCGGGCGAGATGGGTGGTCAAATAGTCTTACTTAGTCAAAGACTAATGATTTTGATCACACCAACATATGCCCCCCTCGCGCATACGGCGGGCGTACGTCGTTCTCGTGCGCATTGTTTCATTTTCGAGTTTCCACGGTTGCCCTTGATTCATTCCGCAAAGCGATGGGTATGTTAACCATTGACAACACCTCTTCGTATTCCGTCGTGCCCTTTCGTGTATGGTCGTCAGAAATGCTCCCACCGTTTGATCGCTATATAAACCCCTTATTCATTATTTTCCTTTTTAACCAACTGTTCAAACCTCCGTCGAAGTGCTGTCACTTTCATTTCTCTCTTTCAGCGAGTAATATCACTTTCTACTCGTCGTTTTCTCCCATTCGCAGTCATATCTTCTTTTCCTCCCACATAAAGTGCAAATGGCTGCGCGTAATTCAAACGTCGAAATCCCTATTCCCCCTACGGACCAATGGAAAAGGGCTTCGTACTTGCAGACGGTTGGGGACCCATTCTGGGCCCTCGCGGGGGCTTACCCCATTGAGGGTGTGCCTGTGGCTGATCCAACCTTCTTCACAACCCCCACTGCTTCGGAATACGCAGAGCTAATCAATCCTTCCTCCGTCCTTCGTTTCCGCATTGAGTGTGGGGATTTTCATTTCGTGGAGTGCCGTTTCGGGGCTCAAGCTTCTCCACCCACTGACTGGGCAGAGTGGGTGGACGAGATTATCAGTGATCCCCCTCTTAAGCAGGCATTGCTAGCTATTGGTGCCTATGACGCCATCCTACTATCGCGGTGCCTGAGTATCCCTCGGCAAGGGGCGGCCATCAAGAACTAGGAGTTCACGTGCTCAAGCTGGAGCATGGATACCCATTCTTTTGCATGGGCTTGGGGGGAAGAGTGGACTTTCACTGAAGGACGCCTTCATTCTCACTCGCCTGCCCCTCCATGGAGCCAACATCCTGGATCTGACGAAACTCTCTCGCGAGGACCGAGAGAATGTGGAGGGGGTGAAGAGATTGCACAGGTTGGCCCAGAATGGCCCCATTTTCACTGCCTAGGGTACTCGCAAACCCGTGGCAGCGAATGCCAAGAAGACCTCCCTCGGGAGTTGGCTTCGATATTTCTACAAGGACCTCCAGCCCGAGAGGACGGTCGTCCTAAGCATTGCATGGGATTTCGTCACGGACCCTCATTACGGGTAGTGGCTCTATATGGCGGGATTTTTGCCTATTTCCTCTCTTATTATGTCCTGCCTGACTATCCCGTCGACGGTCTCTCCTAGGCGTTCTTTCCATTGGCCGTGCTCTTAGCCCGCGGCCAGCCCGTCGCGCTGGAGCCTCTGTTCTTGGGGTCGCTCTATCAATAGTTGGACCTAGTACAAGCTGACTACGCCAGGTCCCTCAGAAGGTGCGACCACCTCTCAATGGCTCACACCAACTTCTTGCTCGCGTACTTCTTCGAGCATTTCCATGTCGTTGCCCCTGTCCCGCTAGCTTGTCAAGCGTCGGGACAGCGGTCTCGCGCGGAGTGGTGGCAGGGTACTAGCAGCACTGTCTCGTGGTACGAGGCGTGCGATGTCGAAGCCAACTTCACTCCGCGACCCTACAACATTACTTCTCCGGGCGTCATGGGTGTGGGTCTGTGCCTCCTTCCCGCTGGCTCTTCTCTCAATGCTGCGAACGGGGGTGATTCCGTGGCGCGGGCGGTTGTCAACTCTACGCTTATAGCCCTTTCCGGGTGGCTCCCATTCTTGAACAATGAGGCCGCTGGAGTAGTTGTCTACCGCTCGGATCGCTTCGCGATGCAGCTAAGCTTTGATCAAGGGGTGCCCGGCCCTGCTCCTCCAATGCCTTCCTTTGCGGAGTCCCAACGCCGTTTTATGGTGACCCAACTTACTCCTATCCTGATGCAACTTGGTGACTTGCCCATTCCGACCAGGGATAGGATCGCGAGCTACACTCCAAAGTTCCATTTGTTTTGGAGGAGGAACTTGGACTCTTTCCTGACATTCGTCCGTGATCGGTGCTGAGAAGCACCCATTTATTCCCAGTAACTTAGGCTTTGCCGGTCTTATCTAGTATTATTTAATGAGATTTAATTGGTTTGTGATGTTTCAGGGCTTTTGAAGCTTTCGAAGGAAAAATTGTGAGTTACAGATGTTCTGGAGGGATCCGCGCCGAGAAGAGGAGGGAAAGGTGAAAGTTGGAAATCTGGTCCGGACCAAGGCTCTACTAGTCTAGAAGACCAAGGCTGGAGCGAAGTCTGAACATGTTGGAAAACTGGCCCGGACCAGCCTATCCATGGTCCAGACCATCGGAACCAACGTTCTCCGTTTATTCTTAATTAAGCGTTTTATATAATATATAGGGCTTTAAGTATAAATACCGGCGAGAAACATTATTTTAGGTTATCTTATGTTTTTGGCAATGGGAGACAGAGGCAAGAATAACGTTAATAGAGATTTCTCCATGTTCTCCATGATTCCTTCAATCTCAAGAGTGTTCTTTCTCTCCATGGCCGGCTAAACTCCTTGTCTAGGGGAGGATGAAACTCCGTATCAAGTAACTATATTTTTTGTGTATAGGGTTTTGGTTTTATTATTCGGATCGATTGTGAGACTAAGAACCCTTTCCGTTTCAATTGAACGGATTGATTTTACTTTTTCTTATCTATTGAGTATTTGTATTCCGAATTCCAAATACATAGTCTTGCAATGGTTTTCATTGATTGTGGTTGGAGTTCTGAGATAGATTATGCTTGTAAGACGGATCATGCCGTTAGGTGGCCAAACCGTGCTACTGAGAGATGGTCCGTGCTATGGGATAGTCTATGCCTTTTAATAACCCGATTATTTTCTTGACGATTATTGTTAGGATTTGCAAGTCCTAGCGATAATCCCTTTTGATTCGAATAAATAAACCTAACCTATGCATATTGTTGTTACGCGGTCGGAGTGGATTCCAAACCCTAGATATTTTCCTCCATCGTTTCTAAATCTTTTAATTAAATTGCTCTTTAGTTTAATTAGCTCTTTAAAACAAATCAACCAATCAATCTTTACTTTTCCAAATTAATCTAGAAGTTGATCGAATTATAGTAACTTAGCCAATCTGTCCCTGCGGATCGACAGTCGGTCTTGACCACTATTCTACACAGTAGTAGTTAACTCCAAGCTTTTATTAATTTATATTTGACACAGAACGACTTGGGCAAATTTTGGCACCGTTGCCGGGGAGAGTTTGCACGGTTGCATTAATTTAATTAGTTTTTAGTTTAGTTCATTGTTATTTATTTTTATTTTGTTTGTTAGTTTTGGTACTCTTAGCTACATACGAGGCGACAAAACGAGCGAAAATTTCTTTGGAGAAGCGGTGCCGTGATATAAAGCGATTTCGTTGATCCACTGTGAGTTTTGTTCTTCTTTTTGGTGAATTAGTGTGTGTGCCTGGAGTACCCTGTTTTTACACTTGTGGGGTATTGAACTTGCATGCTTGGTCGTCTATCACAGGAACCTGAACTCGTACCTCTTAATTTGGACTTAGAAAAGAGACGTAAGGGTAATAGAAAGACCAACTTAGTCACAATGGCAGATGATGCTGATGGAGCGCTTGTGGTACCTGACCCGCTCCCTCTCAACTCACACTTCGCCCCCACAGCGTACACTACACCATCATGTGTATGACTACCCACGATCACAGCTAACAATTATGAGATTAAGCCTGGTACACTCCAAATGCTCCCTAAGTTTCAAGGGCAATCTCAAGAGGATCCATATCAACACATCACTGAATTTAAAGCCCTTAGTTCTACGCTTTTAATTCATAATTTTCCGATGGATGCATTGAGATTGATTTTGTTTCAATTCACTCTAATAGGGAATGCAAAACATTGGCTTAGTACTTTGCCAGCTAATTCTACAACCTCTTGGGTGCAAATGAGTGCGGCATTCCTTAAGAAATTCTTCCCCATAGGAAAAACACTTAGACTTTGGCAGGAGATCACCACTTTCCAACAAGCTGAGAATAAATTGTTCTATGAGGCTTGGGAGAGATATGGGGATCTCATTCGTAAGTGTCCACACCATGACATACCTAAGTGGCAATTAGTATAGAGTTTTTATTCCGGGCTGCTTTTGCCGCATCGTGTGATAGTTGATGCCTCATGTGGAGGCTCTATGATGGTTAAAAATGAAGAGGATGCCTGGCAATTGTTCAAAACTATGAGTGAAGGGTCCCTACAAAATGTTTCTTTTGAGAGGAGAGGTAAGTCAGTCACTGCTGGTTCTGATAATCCACGAGGTATGTACGAGATTAAACCATCTCATGACCTCCATTCTAAAGTAGAAATATTGAATGAAAAGGTTGAAAAGCTTCTTTGCATGGGACAGGCCACCCCACATCCTCCACCTTATCAGGGGGCATGCTCTTTATGTGCTAGTCCATTCCATTTTATTGCTGATTGTCCTGCGGCCCCATAATTTCCCATTTTTATGGAGGAGCAAGTTAACGCTGCACAGGGGTACTCTAATGCACGAGGTTTCTCCCAACCAGGTAATGATCCGTATTCTAGTACTTACAACCCAGGATGGAGCAAACACCCCAACTTCTCATGGAAATCGGAGGAGCAGGGCAGCTCCTCTGTCCAACAGCCTCAGCCCTTTAGTTCTTTGCTAAATCCTGCGACCTATCGCTCACAGAATCACCAGCAAGCACCTCCCCAACCCTCGAGGGATCCATCCTTTGAGGAAAAGGTGCTACAAGCGCTTGACAGACTAAATGACACCCAACAGCAAGTGCGCACCAACACACAGTCCATCGCAAGGCTTGAGACCCAAGTGGGTCAAATAGCCAATGCACTGAGTCGTAGGGAAGAAGGTAGGTTGCCCAGTCAGCCTGTCCAGCCCCCTAAAGGGCAGTTTGTGATTCACGAAACCGCCCCTGCTGACGTTAAGGTAGTCATGACATTGCGCAATAAGAGAGAGGTCGAAACCCGACCAGAGAAAGCAAAGCCGAAGGAGCATTTGGCTCCCTCTAAGCCTAAAGCCCCGTTCCCATCATGTTTACATGCACCATCTCCCTTTCCTAAGAGGGGAGCATCTATGGAGGATATCCTTGAGGTATTCAAGCAAGTGAAAGTTAACATCCCACTCCTAGATGCCATCAAACAAGTCCCAACTTATGCGAAATTTCTGAAGGACCTCCACACTCAAAAGAGGAAAAACCGAACCAATGTGTCTGAAAAGGTCCTTCTCACTGAACAAATGAGCTCTGTTTTTCAGTCTGACGCTCCCCCTAAGTTACAAGGCCCTAGTACCCCGACTATTGATATAGTCATTGGGAAACATGCCATAGAGCGCGCACTTTTAGACTTAGGAGCTAGTGTCAACTTGATTCCGTACTCGGTGTATGAACAATTGGGGCTTAGATCCATTAAGGTGCCACGTGGAGTAACTGAGGATGTTCTTGTTAAGGTTAATGATTTTTACTTTTCGGCTGATTTTATAGTCCTTGACACAGAACCGATGCAAACCCTTAAAAAGCAAACTCATGTCATTCTTGGTCGCCCCTTCTTAGCGACAGCTAATGCTAATATTCATGTGAGGAGTGGGGAGATGGAGGTGACCTTTGGGAACATGACCCTTAAGCTTAATGTTTACAAGGCTGCAAGACCTTCTCCAGTGGAGGAAGACTGTTTCGCAGTCGATGTCTTAGAGGACTTAGTGGAGGAGGCGTTGCCTTCTATTTGGACCAATGACCCATTGGCCACTTGTTTGGCTCATTTTGACTTTGAGAATTTTGATATTGATCAGTCTATTGAGGAGGATAACATTTTACTTGGTTCCACACACCTAATGATCACCCCTCCTCAAAAAATCAAAGTTGAGCCTGCACCCATTCTTCTGAGTGAACCGTCCACTCCTTTCGTAGGGTCCCCATTAGAGCTTGGGTTACAGCCTGTGCCATCTGAATCTATGGCTCCATGTGTTGATTTGGTGAAGGCTATCACAATAGATTATTGACCTACGGAGTGTACTCAAAGTTGGGGGGTAGGTGGTTCTTGCATAGACATTCATGGTTTAGAGAGACAAATGGAGAGTAATGTATCTTGTCCGGTCTTGATTTTTCGGGAAAGTTTCGAATCCTTGCCATTTAAGCACATTTTTCCTTGGTATGATGATTTTATTCGTATGGTGACTAGAAGGACAATTCTAACTCTTTTATGTGATCAATTATCTTTTATTTTTCTAGTCGGGTCGGATGATGTCTTTTGGAATGATCCATCTCATGTAAACTTTAAGAGGAGGATAAAATTGTTTTTAGAGCATTGAGTGTGAGGTGCATCGTGACAAGTCTAGAAGACTTTAAATCAATGGGGGGTGAGATACCTCCAGTGTTTGTCATGCTCAAACGGCTTATAACGGTCTGGTATAGCCACCTTGCCAAAGTTATGTATGTAGTACTTAGGAGGTTGGGTCTGGTGGCTGGCATGTAGTTAGCAGCGAGAAATCTGTCTGAACTATCCGACTTTAGTGTCCAACTTGGCGGAGATTGCTTCATAAGCCGACTGGTGGGTAAGGAATCTGGCAACCCAGAGGGAGTGACAGCCTATTAGATGATGGCACCACTTCTCAAGATATCGTTGAATCCTACGTATATTGCTCTTCCAACAAGTAGGGAACCATAGTCTTTGGCAAGGGAGAAAAGTAGTACCCGTGTCTTTCGCGTGAAGAAAGTGGTGGATTTTAATTATTGTTTATGTTTTTATGCAATCTCATGAGTTTTCTTTTCTTTTTGCTTAGTTTTTGTTTTGTCAGTTCGTTTTGTAATTTATTTTCGTATCTTGTTTTGGTGGAGACTAACGCATTGCAGGTTGTTTCGTTCACGTTGGGGGGCCTCTCGGCCACCATACTCTTTTCTACTTAGTTCTCCGCTTGAGGTGATATCTTTCCTCCCTCTTTCTTTTTATTATTTTATTTCTTTTAGTGTCTTTGCAATCACTGAGGGCAGTGACTAATTTAAGTTGGGGGGTGGGGAATACTTCAGGTGCTTTCGTTAGTAGTTTGCTTAGAGTCTTGAAAAAAATAAAAACATTGAGAAAACTGAAAATTAAAAAAATGGGAGCCTTTCTGCATGAGATTGTTGTTTGTTGTGCTCATTTGTTGATTACTTGAGTATAAGCATTCTGCTACCATTTTGATATCTCTTTGGCAGAGTAGTTTCACTTGCTAGACTGTTGGCACTTTTGTTTTAGCATTTTTGCACATTGCACGTCGGGCACATTACCTTTTTTGATAATCGTTAAGTTTGGAATGATAAACATATGACGTGGCGAAGTATTGCGGAAATGTTCTCCCCGTGCGCCCACTTTTTTTTTTTTTTTTGGTCACATCACATGGATCAAGTAAACGGGGTTAAATGAAAGATAATATTTGTATTTCCTCAAGAATTTCCAGAAGTCTGATAGGTCGACCTTACAAAATTTCCAAGTTTTTCATAGGGCGACCTCATTCTCCCTTAGTCTTTGCCACATCGTTAAAGGAAAAGAAAGAACGGAAAAGATTTCAAGTACAAATAAAGCTAAAAAAAAAAAAGAAAACGGACTGCTCTTCTCATGGTTAGAACTTCTTGATATGCTTGGAATTGACTGCCCCCGTCCGGAAACCGCCTTCTACGCGGGCCAGATGGTAGTATCCGCTTGCGAAAGTGCCAATCACCTCATAGGGCCCTTCCCATCTCGGAGTGAACTTTGGAGTCTTCAAATCTTTCATCACTGTTGTGGTTGCCTTCCAGACCAAGTCCCCAACTTTAAATGTCTGCGGTACCACGCCTTTGTTGTAGTAGCGTGCCACGGGCTCCCAGTATTTTTCGTGAGTGATTGTAGCGGTACCCCTTTTTGCCTCCAAGGCTTCCAAGTTCGCCCTTCTCCCCTCCATGGAGTCCTCCATCGCGAGGATCATCCGCGTGGAAGGGACACTCAGCTCTGCGGGTAAAACCGTTTCTGCACCGTAAACCAGACTAAAGGGACTAGCGCGGTAGACTTCCTCTTTGACGTCAGGTAAGCCCAGAGGGCTATTGGCAAATGATCTACCCACTTTCCGCCGCGCTCATCGAGTAGCTTGCCCAAGATTCTTATCAGGGTCTTGTTTGTGGCCTCTGCCTATCCGTTGCCCTGCGGGTAATAGGCGCTGGAAGTACGGTGGTCGACTGCGTATTCATCAAGAAGACCTCCTACATGTTGGTTGATGAACGGAGTCCCGTTGTCAGAAAGGATCACCTTGGGTATGCCGAATCTGCAGATGATATTTTCCTTGATGAATGCAGCGACCGCATCCCCTGTAGCTTTATTCAACAGAACAGCTTTGACCCACTTGGTACAAACTTCTGTGGCTGCCAGGATCCACCTATTTTTTCGCGAGGCCGGCCTGATCGGTCCAACCAAGTCCATGGCCCATGTGTGGAAAGGGTAAGGGGCGCGGATTGAATGTAGCTCCACAGAGGGGGCATGAACCAAGTTGCCAAACTTCTGGCACGCCTGGCACCTTCGCACATGTCGCTTGGAGTAGCCTTCCATGGTGGGCCAGAAGTACCCCAAACTGACTAGTTGCTCGTGAAGCTTTCTCCATCCTTGATGTTCAGTTCCGTGGGTCTTGTCCAAAACCTCTTCCGCTTCTTCTTTGTCAATGCACTTTAGAGGCATTCCATCTAGGGTTCTTCTAAACAGGAACCCCTTCTCTAGGAAGAAGTGTCGCGCTTCGTAGATGACCTTCGCGGACTCATCCCGCCCCATAGGTAGAGATCCTTCCCAGAGATAGTCAATGTAGACCTGTTGTAGGGAGGTTTTCCCAAACAGAGGAAAAATAGCTTGAGCACGTGCATAACACATGAGCACATCGGAGCACTAAGCGAAGGTGCTAGGTGATAATGCCTAACAGGTGCGTTGGTAGGCGGCCCCATGTGAAGGTGCTAGGTGATAATGCCTAACAGGTGCGCTGGTAGGCAAAAGGTGCTCGTTGGTATAGCCAAACACGTGGTATGTGGGACCATGGTATAAATATGATAGGGGCAATCGCCATGCAAGACGGTGGTCGGCAATATGGACCAGCGACATGTGAAGTCATTGGTCTAGGAAGGTTGTACGGGGTCTTGGTTCAGTAAACATGAGAAGTTATTGGACCAAGAGACTAATTAAGGACAGTGACATGAGAAGTCACTGGTCCAAGTAGTTTGGTCCAAGTAGTTTGGTCCAAGTAGTTTGGTCCAAGCAGTTGATAACGGACCAGTAACATGAGAGGTCATTGGTTCAAGTTATCCGAGCAGGGGCCTGATCCAATAAACACGAGGAGCTATTGGACCAGGAGTCTGGTAGGGGACAGTGACATGTGAAGTCGCTGGTCCAGATGGTCTGTTCAGCAATGAGAGGGCCGAACAGGAGCAGCATTCTGGAGTAGTCAGCTGATGATGCTCCAGAAGGATCCAGAAATGGTAATACCCAGTTAGGAAATGAGATCTGGAGAGGATACCCAACGGGAATGGGGTAAACGGCCAATTAAGGAAGAGGTTCTTAAATGGTCTATAAGGTAATTATACAGTTAAGGGAATGAGAATCCCTGATATTCTGGGTTTCCTATACGAGAAAGGAAACTTAGGGCAACGAGATGGCTTGGAAAGCAAGCATATGTGGATCTATAAATATGAGGTAAACCTAGAGGTAAAGGTATGCAATTCTTGGCTATTCGCTCATTACCTACTGATAATTAGGGTTTTCACTAGTACGAGATACTAACTTTGGCATCGGAGGGCCTTTGCCACGAGAAGGCAAAGGTGCGCTCACCCCTATTTGTTTTGCAGTTAGGATTCCGGCGGAAGGCTAGGATTCCGGCGAGGAGGCACGTGAAGCTGTTCACCAAAAAGCTAGAGTTAGCACTAAGTGGATTTTTTCCCCTTACAATTGGCGCCGTCTGTGGGAAACGATAGAATTCCCATTGAAACCGTGGTGGAAGAAGAGCCATATGACCTAAAGAACACGTGTGGTCCTGAGTGGGTCGTGACAAAGCTACTGGTAAAGAAAAAGAAGGGCGCGGCGAGTATGAGTCACTCGTTGGCTCAATCCTAGAGTTCTAAGGATAAAATGGTAGGCGATCGCGTGAAGCAGTCCGAATCTGCTAGGTGATTGCAAGAGCAATTCAAATTTGATAGACAATCACGAAGAGCAACCTGTACTTGTTATGCGCTCAAAAGAGCCCATAAGGAGCAGTCTGAATCTGCTCGGAAGCAACGCAGAGCAGTCCGAATCTGCTAGGCGATCTTAAGGAGCAGTCTGAATCTGCGAGAACCTTAGACGAGCGAATCTGCTAGGCGATCTTAAGGAGCAGCCTGAATCTGCTAGGGAGCAGCGCAGAGCAGTTCGAATCTGCTAGGCGATCTTAAGGAGCAGTCTGAATCTGCTGGGGAGCAACGCAGAGCAGAACGAATCTGCTAGGCGATCTTAAGGAGCAGTCTGAATCTGCTAGGGAGCAGCGCAGAGCAGTCCGAATCTGCTAGGCGATCTTAAGGAGCAGTCTGAATCTGCTCGGGGGCAACACAGAGCAGTCCAAATCTGCTAGGCGATCTTAAGGAGCAGTCTTAATCTGCTGGGGAGCAACGCAGAGCAGAACGAATCTGCTAGGCGATCTTAAGGAGCAGTCTGAATCTGCTAAGGAGCAACGCAGAGCAGTCTGAATCTGCTAGGCGATCTTAAGGAGCAGTCTGAATCTGCTCGGGTGCAGCGCAGAGCAGTCCGAATCTGCTAGGCAATCTTAAGGAGCAGTCTGAATCTGCTCGGGAGCACCGCAGAGCAGTCCGAATCTGCTAGGCGATCTTAAGGTGCAGTTTGAATCTGCTAGGCAGCAGCGCAGAGCAGTCCGAATCTGCTAGGCGATCTTAAGGTGCAGTTTGAATCTGCTAGGCAGCAACGCAGAGCAGTCCGAATCTGCTAGGCGATCTTAAGGTTTCTGCTAGGCAGCAACGCAGAGCAGTCCGAATCTGCTAGGCGATCTTAAGGTGCAGTTTGAATCTGCTAGGCAGCAGCGCAGCGCAGTCCGAATCTGCTAGGCGATCTTAGGGAGCAGTCTGAATCTGCTCGGTAGCAGCGCAGAGCAGTCCGAATCTGTTAGGCGATTGGGTGGAGCAGTCTGGATCTGCTCAGTGCTTCGAATAATGTCGCAGAATACAAAGCCTTCTTGGTCAGGCTACGAAGTGCCGACAGTACTGAAGGCTAAGAAACTAAGAAAGTTTTCGAATGAGATCCCATGAATGGGAAGCTTGGTCCAAGCTGGGGGAGACCATACAAGGTTACAGAGATAGCTGAGATTGAAGCTTATCGCCTCAAAGTCTTGGATGGGAATTCAATGCATATGCTATGAGATATACAGATAAGTAGTCAAATTACTTATTGCAATTTATATTTTTGCTATGAGTTGCTATAGGAGAATTATGAACAGAATTCCGTGAAAACTATTGCTAATTGTGATTTATTAGCTATGAGTCGCTATAGGGGAATTATGATTAGAATTCCATAGAAATTATTTAGCTACGAGTAGCTTTCTGGCAGAATTATAAAAATTTTATTTGTGTTCGATCCTAGCACGAATAAGCTAAGTATGGATCAAAATTCATGTAATTTGCCTCCATATTGGGGAGCAGGGAGAGTGTGCATCCAAATACGAATAAACTTGGAATGAAAACAATGAAACGAAATTTGGAAAATTGTTGTTGTTTTTCAAGTTTAAGTATGAATACGATGAAGAAACTTGAGAACCCAACGAAGCATGAGAAGCTCAAAATTCGATCGAGTACGATTAAACTCGAAATTAGGCTACGTACGAATAAACTTAGGCCATGGCAATGAATAATGCCAAAATTCGGTGCAGCACGATTATACTCCGAATTTGGCTAAGTACGAATAAACTTAGGCCATGACAACGAATAATGCCAAAATCTGATCGAGTACGATCAAACTCGAAATTTGGCTAAGTATGAATAAACTTAGGCCATGGCAAAGAATAATGCCAAAACCCGATCGAGTACAATCAAACTCGAATTTGGCTAAGTACGAATGAACTTAGGCCATGGCAATGAATAATGCCAAAATCCGATCAAGTACGATCAAATTCGAAATTTGGCTAAGTACGAATAAACTTAGACCATGGCAACGAATAATGCCAAAATTCGATTGAGTACGATTATACTACGAATTTGGCTAAGTATGAATAAACTTAGGCCATGGCAATGAATAATGCCAAAACCCGATCGAGTACGATCAAACTCGAAATTTGGCTAAGTATGAATAAACTTAGGCCATGGCAACGAATAATGCCAAAATTCGATCGAGTATGATTATACTCGAAATTTGGCTACGTACGAATAAACTTAGGCCATGGCAACGAATAATGCCAAAATTCGGTGGAGCACGATTATACTCCGAATTTGGCTAAGTACGAATAAACTTAGGTCATGACCACGAATAATGCCAAAATCTGATCGAGTACGATCAAACTCGAAATTTGGCTAAGTATGAATAAACTTAGGCCATGGCAACGAATAATGCCAAAACCCGATCGAGTACGATCAAACTCGAATTTGGCTAAGTACGAATAAACTTAGGCCATGGCAATGAATAGTGCCAAAATCCGGTAGAGTACGATCAAACTCAAAATTTGGCTAATTATGAATAAACTTAGGCCATGGCAACGAATAATGCCAAAATTCGATTGAGTACGATTATACTCTGAATTTGGCTAAGTACTGAATAAACTTAGGTCGTGGCAATGAATAATGCCAAAATCGAATTGTGTGATCAAACTCGAAATTTGGCTAAGTATGAATAAACTTAGGCCATGGCAACGAATAATGCCAAAACCCGATCGAGTACAATCAAACTCGAATTTGGCTAAGTACGAATGAACTTAGGCCATGGCAATGAATAATGCCAAAATCCGATCAAGTACGATCAAATTCGAAATTTGGCTAAGTACGAATAAACTTAGACCATGGCAACGAATAATGCCAAAATTCGATTGAGTACGATTATACTACGAATTTGGCTAAGTATGAATAAACTTAGGCCATGGCAATGAATAATGCCAAAACCCGATCGAGTAGGATCAAACTCGAAATTTGGCTAAGTTGGAATAAACATAGGCCATGGCAACGAATAATGCCAAAATTCGATCGAGTACGATTATACTCCGAATTTGGCTAAGTATGAATAAACTTAGGCCATGGCAGCGAATAATGCCAAATGCCAATTTGAGTACGATTATACTCGAATTTGGCTAAGTACGAATAAACTTAGGTCATGACCACGAATAATGCCAAAATCTGATCGAGTACGATCAAACTCGAAATTTGGCTAAGTATGAATAAACTTAGGCCATGGCAACGAATAATGCCAAAACCCGATCGAGTACGATCAAACTCGAATTTGGCTAAGTACGAATAAACTTAGGCCATGGCAATGAATAGTGCCAAAATCCGATCGAGTACGATCAAACTCGAAATTTGGCTAAGTGCGAATAAACTTAGGCCATGGCAACGAATAATGCCAAAATTCGATTGAGTACGATTATACTCTGAATTTGGCTAAGTACGAATAAACTTAGGTCGTGGCAATGAATAATGCCAAAATCTGATCGAGTACGATCAAACTCGAAATTTGGCTAAGTATGAATAAACTTAGGCCATGGCAACGAATAATGCCAAGACCCGATCGAGTACGATCAAACTCGAATTTGGCTAAGTACGAATAAACTTAGGCCATGGCAATGAATAGTGCCAAAATCCGATCGAGTACGATCGAACTCGAAATTTTGCTAAGTATGAATAAACTTAGGCCATGGCAATGAATAATGCCAAAACCCGATCGAGTACTATCAAACTCGAAATTTGGCTAAGTATGAATAAACTTAGGCCGTGGCAACGGATAATACCAAAATTCGATTGAGTACGATTATACTCCGAATTTGGCTAAGTATGAATAAACTTAGGTTATGGCAATGAATAATGCCAAAATCCGATCGAGTATGATCGAACTCAAAATTTTAGCTAAGTCTGAAACACTTAGGTGCATACGAATAAATGCACTAATTTGCTAAGTCCGAGAAACTTAGGTGCGTATGAACAGACGCACAAATTTGCTAAGTCTGAAACACTTAGGTGCGTACGAACAAACGTACAAATTTGCTAAGTTTGAGAAACTTAAGTGCGTATGAATAGACGCACAAATTTGCTAAGTTTGAGAAACTTAAGTGTGTACAAAAAGTGTGTATGAATGAACGCACGAAGGGCCTAGGTCTGTATTTAAATCTGGTAAGGATTGAGTACGGTTGAGGTGTACGAAGATACATACAAATCCGACTAAGTACGAATGCTTATATGTGTATGAATAAACACACGAAACTAGGGAGTGTGCATATAAGCACAACAATACTAAGTATGAGAAACTTAGGAACTCACTGAGTATGAATACACTTAGTCTGAAAGCAACGGTTGGTTAAGTAGGAAGACACTTAGGCCAAAAGAAATGAATAATACTAAAAGGAAGCCAAGTACGGACAAACTTAGATAGTTCCACCGTGTTTGAACACGTACGAGCAGAACCTAAGTGTGCATATACTTAGGCATACCAAGTGTAAACAAGCTTGGATAATGGCTAAAACATTTATGCTAGAGCAATGAAGATTGCTAAGTATCTGCTTAGTGTGAAAGAGCTTGACCACAAATAGGGCAACCAAAAGCGATTAAAGCCAACGAATAATGTTGAGATTTGGCTAAAGTACACTCACAGCAACGAATAATGCTAAAGCCAAGTACGAATACACTTGGGCTACTACCTAAGTACGAATGAACTTAGAAGATTCGCTGACATGGATAGGCTCAAACAGTGAGAGTACGAAAAAACTTCATTGTATTTGGTTGTGTTGAGCATAAACAATAACAGAGTTGAGAGCCTGGAATTGAGAACGCAACCAAGCACGAAACAACTTAGGATATGGGTGCGACGTGCACAAACTAAGATCCGAACGTGAAG
Source organism: Rhododendron molle (assembly GCA_025413875.1). Lineage (NCBI taxonomy): Eukaryota > Viridiplantae > Streptophyta > Magnoliopsida > Ericales > Ericaceae > Rhododendron > Rhododendron molle. Next base: position 24,463,962 of record CM046393.1, read on the forward strand.
TGGTTTGAGGTTCGAGCAGCAAACATTGCTCGAATCGTGACAAGCGAAGATTGTCAGACAAAGGCCCAAGCACGAAGAAGTTTGAGGCCCGAGCGATGAACATCGCTCTGATACGAGCAAAACCAGAGATAAGTGAGGATTACTGAATGAAGCTTTACCCATTGCCACCGAATAATGGCAAAAGGCAAAGCTGGGGAGCAATTGTAGGGAGGTTTTCCCAAACAGAGGAAAAATAGCTTGAGCACGTGCATAACACATGAGCACATCGGAGCACTAAGCGAAGGAGCTAGGTGATAATGCCTAACAGGTGCGTTGGTAGGCGGCCCCATGTGAAGGTGCTAGGTGATAATGCCTAACAGGTGCGCTGGTAGGCAAAAGGTGCTCGTTGGTATAGCCGAACACGTGGTATGTGGGACCATAGTATAAATATGATAGGGGCAATCGCCATGCAAGACGGTGGTCGGCAATATGGACCAGCGACATGTGAAGTCATTGGTCTAGGAAGGTTGTACGGGGTCTTGGTTCAGTAAACATGAGAAGTTATTGGACCAAGAGACTAATTAAGGACAGTGACATGAGAAGTCACTGGTCCAAGTAGTTTGGTCCAAGAAGTTTGGTCCAAGTAGTTTGGTCCAAGCAGTTGATAACGGACCAGTAACATGAGAGGTCATTGGTTCAAGTTATCCGAGCAGGGGCCTGATCCAATAAACACGAGGAGCTATTGGACCAGGAGTCTGGTAGGGGACAGTGACATGTGAAGTCGCTGGTCCAGAGGGTCTGTTCGGCAATGAGAGGGCCGAACAGGAGCAGCATTCTGGAGTAGTCAGCAGATGACGCTCCAGAAGGATCTAGAAATGGTAATACCCAGTTAGGAAACGAGATCTGGAGAGGATACCCAACGGGAATGGGGTAAACGGCCAATTAAGGAAGAGGTTCCTAAATGGTCTATAAGGTAATTATACAGTTAAGGGAATGAGAATCCCTGATATTCTGGGTTTCCTATACGAGAAAGGAAACTTAGGGCAACGAGATGGCTTGGAAAGCAAGCATATGTGGATCTATAAATATGAGGTAAACCTAGAGGTAAAGGTATGCAATTCTTGGCTATTCGCTCATTACCTACTGATAATTAGGGTTTTCACTAGTACGAGATACTAACTTTGGCATCGGAGGGCCTTTGCCACGAGAAGGCAAAGGTGCGCTCACCCCTGTTTGTTTTGCAGTTAGGATTCCGGCAGAAGGCTAGGATTCCGGCGAGGAGGCACGTGAAGCTGTTCACCAAAAAGCTAGAGTTAGCACTAAGTGGATTTTTTCCCCTTACACCTGTCTCCAATCCGTCGCTTGATCATTGGTATCCACCATGAGGCATTCCGGCCTGGCCACGTATAGGGAGCACCATGTGCAATTCTTCGTAATTAGATCAGCGTCACTCTTCATGCTGGGCCAGTAGTAACCCTGCCTTTGAATTCTCCTGTATAGGGCTATCTCGTTGTTCGCGCAGTTGCTATCGTGAAACTGGTTTAGGACTTCTGCCGCTTCCTTTGAATCGACACATCGTGCTTGCCCCCAGTGTTGCAAGAGCATCCAGAAAACGATTTTCTGACCTGGGCTTATGGGTGATGCTGATGCTTTTGAAAAATTTCTTCAACTTTTGGGCTGTGGTTCGGTATGGTGCCAATGTTGGTTCCTTCAACACGTAAACCCCTTCTATTTGTAGGATTACCGATTTTGAATCTCCCGCTATCTTCAGGTGCTTGATCCCTCTTTCTTTTGCCGCTACTAGGCCTAAGCTCAATGCCTCGTATTCTGCCTCGTTATTGGAGCAGGGGAAACTCAGCTTGTAAGCCAAATGTAATTTCTCTCCCTCTTCACTTTGCAACACTATTCTCGCCCCTCCTAATCCATTACCCGCGGCCCCATCGAAGCTGAGCATCCAGTGCAGGTCATCTGTACAGGCCACGAGAGCTTTGAAACCATCTCCGAGTAGAGATTCTTTGAGGGGTTCGCACTGGCCGCTCAGAAATTGTGCCAGGAGGTCTGCTAAGGCTTGGCATTTGATTGCTTTCGGTGTTGCGCATGAAATCTCAAATTCTGCAAGTGCCAAAACCAGTGGGCGACGCGGTTTGTTAGCGTGTGCTGGGATAGGAGGTACCGTACTGGGTCGCACTTGGTGATTATCTGTATAGGAAAGGATATGAAATAATGCCTTAGCTTCTGCGCTGTGAAGACTAGGGCCAAACAGTGCCGCTTGATGGCCGTGTATCTTTCCTCTGCTCCTTGGACTTTCCGGCTGATGTAGTAGACTGGGCGCTCCGTCCCATCTACCTCTTGAACCAGCAGGGCCCCAATGGATCTTGGGGTGGAGGTCAGATAGAGTATATGCGGCTTCCCTGCAACCAGAGCCACCATCGTCTGAGGAGAGGTTAGAGCCGCTTTAATCCGCTCGAAGGCTTGCTGATGCTCCTCCTTCCATTCAAACTTCGCATTACCCTTCAACAAATCCGCAAAGGGTGCCGCGATTTTTGCCAATGCGGGGATAAAACACCGCAGATAAGACACTTTTCCCAGGAATCGTTTGAGCGTCTTTTGAGAATGGGGCAGGGGCATTTCCGCGATAGACTTAATGTTGGCACCATCTGCGTCAATTCCGTGGCGATGCACGAGGAAACCCAAAAATTTTCCCGCGGTAACACCAAATGCGCACTTCAAGGGGTTCATTTTGAGGTTGAACTTCCTGCATCTATTGAACACGATGGCTAGATCCGCTAGGTGGTTCTTCCGCTCCCTTGATTTCACCACCAGGTCATCCACATAATTCTCGATGATTTTGTGCATCAGGTCATGAAAGATCGTGGTCATGACCCGCTAATATGTTGCTCTTGCATTTTTGAGCCCAAAAGGCATCATAATGTAATAGAAGTCCCCCAAGGGGGTCCGGAAGGTCATTTTCTCCGCGTCTTCTAGAGCCATTTGATCTGGTTGTACCCATTGAAACCATCCATGAAGGAGAACATTTGGTGGCCTGAGGTAGCATCCACTAGCGTGTTGATGTGCGGGAGCGGGAACTTGTCTTTTGGGCACGCCTTGTTGAGGTCGCGAAAATCAACGCATACTCTGATTTGGCCATTTTTCTTCCTCACGGGAACTATGTTTGCTAACCACTTAGGGTATTGAATCGAGCGGATGAAGCCCGCTTTTCGCAACTTTTCAACTTCCTCCTTGATCTGTCCTTCCAGATCGGGGTGATATTTTCGCTGAGATTGCTTCGCTGGCTTGGAGTTGGGAAAAACGTCCAAATGATGTGTTACCAGTTCTGGGTCTAAACCTGGCATTTCCTCGTAGTGCCATGCAAAGACATCCAAATTGTCACGTAACAGCGTGATTAACCTTTCACGGAATTCTCCATCCAATTCTTTGCTCACAAACACTGGTCTTCTTGGGCCCATTCTGTTATTTAGGTCTACTTCTTCCAGCGCCTCTTGCTGTGGTTTGGGCTGGTCTTGCATGCACTCCGGAGCAGGTTTTGGCTTTTGGATTACTTCCTTGTCTACTGTGGCACATATTCTGCCGGGGCCAGCGGTTTTATGATCAGCCGCTGCCCCAGTGGACCGTCATAAGTAGTATACCATCTTTCCCCCTTCTTTCATCTTAGTGATCTACTTGGGGGCTGTAGCTTGGGCCGCGGATGGGTCTTTTTCTCAGATCTCTTGCTTCTCATTCTTGATGTCTTCCCATCGTTGGATTTTTATGCCATGCGGCTTAGCGATGACTGCATGAGACACTTTGCCTAGCTCGAAGAAGTAAATTGCGTCTGAAAGGTGCACCTCATGAGTATCAAAATGGTTTTCTGACGCGCGGATAGTGACTTTCTTTCTTGCCCAAATTCCTTTCAGGCATTGATGATAGCTTGATCGTACAACAGCGTACTTGTGCATCCAACTTCGTCCAAGGTTAATGTGGTAATTTGGGTCTGCGTTGATTTGATGGAATTTGGTAGCAGAGCAAATTGCCCCCACTTCTAAATCCACGACGACATATCCCAGAGATTGCTTCTTGTCACCTCCAAACCCTGTGATGGTAATCGGTGACTCTACTATCCTGTTGTCCTGAATTCCCAGTCGCTTGAATGTCGACAGGGGCATGGGGTTTATGGAGGCCCCACCATCAATAAAAGTCTGGCTGAGTTTTGTCCCGTTGACGTGGGACGTGACATACAACGGACGATTATGGGGGTATGGCACCCTGCGGTTTGCATCCGAAAAAGTGACAGAGTTGGATTCATTGTCGATTGTCCGCGGTACAGACCCCTCCGCGGACATGCATGACTCCTGATGGACCTCCGCGATGCTGACGATTGCTTTGGTTATCTCTAAGCGTGCGGCTGGGGTGAAGCCAAAACCGTCAAAGAACATGCGGAACTTGACACTGTTTTGCAACATCCTAACCGAGTTTTTAGATCAGGTGTTACCGTAGGGGTAGGGCCTTCTCCAAATTCTTCAATGATCACGTGGCAAGAGACCATGTAGGCCCATCTGTACTCTTTGTCATCCTCGAGAGGATAGCAATTATCAACATCGTTATCGTCTTTGTACATGAATGGATAACATTCCGCCATGTTGACTTCCCCATTGTTGTGGCCGCGGACCAGGTAAGGGTCTACGCGGATGTCGCGTCGCCCTATCCTTAGCTCATTTGCATTCTGTTTCTTTTGAACAACCTCTTCAGTGACCAACAATCGCTTGTTGGGTGTTGTGGGCACACGCCCTAAAATTTTCAATTGTAGTAATTAAAAACAAGTGCGCCTTTTTTGGAAAGCGCGACGAAACGCTACAATTCAGAGTCGCCACTCAAGTTTTGCGGAAACCACCCAAGGAACCGAACTTGAAACGTTTGCTACGTTTGTTTGATTTGAAAAAGGCTTGTAGACTGGACCGTCGTCACCTTCGATATCTGAGGTTCGGGAGCCAGGTTATGGGAGGGGAAGGGTTTTATGGCACCCCTCTCGCCTAATCCGAAGATCGGTCTCTACTCAGTCATTTTGTAAAACATTTGCGTTTTTCTCTCATTGATCATTTTTTTAGCCAGTTAGGGCGGGGAACAATTAAAGGGAGTTAATACTGTAACAAACTGCAATATGTGGCAAAATGATGATGGATGTTTGATCTAAATAAGTATAATAGATTGAGAACAAGCACTTGTGAGTGTTTAAACAAACCGGAGCACGCTTGATGTGAAATGGGGCACACAGGAACAAACTTGTATGCACTGGACAAACCACCGCATACAGAGATGACTTGCATGCGCCATTATACTACTAGCGTGCGCCGGTAAATCTAAACCCATAGACCTGTTCTCAACCCTCTGGGCTCTAGAAAGGACCAGTGCACACCCTGGACAAACCACGCAGTTCATATCGCAGCAATATACAGTTACAGACAGCAGATATTGATCAAATGGAAATAAATGAACATAAAACCCCATAAACAGTGTGGGGATCAAGCTGAGGCCAGTACTAAGCTACCATGCAAGGGCCAGCCATTGGATTCTTGACATACATGGCGCACGCCAATCCTAGGGGACCGTACGCCAGTTAAGCCACTCATCCAATGCTTGGCTTTGCATCATCTGGATTCTGGAACAGGACCAGAAGGATCCCAGAGGCCTTTCTGAGCAGTTATAACAGATAAACAACTACACAGTTCTAGAATATAGAAAGCAGTAAACTGGTTTTTAACATGCAATAAGGTGATCAGAATAGAGATAAAGTAGAAAAAGGGTGATCTGTGATCCCCACGCCAGTTTCATCACGCAGCCATAACTGGCATATGGTACATGGATACTGGTGCGCGCCACATGCCACCTCACACGATCCTTGAATCTTTGCCAGCTTTAGGGCCAGGACTGGTATTGATTACTAGCTTTGACCCTGCCAGCGCCTCTCAGGGGCCAGAACAGATTACAGAAACAAAGGTGGTATACCTTTGCTTGTGAGTTTGAAGGATGGTTTGAGCTTTGAACTTGAGATATATGGATGGGTGATGGATGTAGAGGGTAATGTAGTGAGTGTGACTGATGTTCTTTGCTTGTTCTTTCAATGGATGAAAGAGGGAGCCAAGAAAACTTAGAGAGAGAGGGAAAGAGAGCTTAGGAGCTTTTATGGAAGTAACCCCTTGCACATAAATGCAAGGGGGGTGTTTATAGCCCAAGGAATGACTGAGAGAGAGTGTGATCAGTTGGTTTCAATTGGGTTAAGGGCTGGTTTGGTTAGTCGAAGAGCCTCCCATGCATTAAATGCATGGGAGGACGATGTAATCATCAAGGACCTGTAGACTACGTCGGGGTGGACGCAAAAGTCTCGAGCAGGTGGTTGAATAAAGTTGATTTGACTGATTTGGACTGGCGTGCACCACTTACAGACTGGAGTGCGCCAGTAGAACCTGGTTTATTGACCGATGACTGACACATGGCACACTACCAGTGCACGCCAGCAAGGTACCAGCGTATGCAAGTAGGGTTTTGATGAGGCCATTTGGTTCTGGCTCGAAGGGTTTGAAAAGGGCTTTGAAAGGGTTTGAACATGGCTCGCAATGCTCAAAGCTCAGACACACTAATAATCTCGGATGTTCTTGACCTGAATCATCATTAGGGAATCAAAGATCGTAAATAAACTAATCTGGACAGTCCAGAATAGGGTGTCTACAGTAGCCGCCCTTTGATAGCACTTGGTACACCATTGCTTTGATACAAGTAATGTCAAAGGTTTTTCTAAACACCCTTTTAGGCCATTTAGAATGGAACACACGAGCCAATGAAAATACGAAACTTTAAAGAACCTGGTTGATTGAACTGGGTGGACGGATAGATCGCCGCTTGTTGAATTCGGACAGAACAGGATATCGCTTGCTGGGGATAATAGGGACGATATGAACCGCCGCTAGGGAAATAAGAGATTGGATGGATAGAACGTCATTGACTTGAAATTGGACGGACAGACCGTCGTTGATTTGAGATTGGACGGACAGACCGTCGTTGATTTGAGATTGGACGGACAGACCATCGTTGATTTGAAATTCGACGGACAGACTGTCGTTGATTTGAGATTGGATGGATAGACCGTCGTTGGAAGTGGACTCTCCTGGGGAATAATCCTTTGAAAGCAACCTGCAGTCTCTTGCTTGATGTGAAACTGGACGGACAAATCGTCGTTGATTTGAAATTGGATAGGCTCTGCTTGGGAAGTAACCATCTAGGAGGGATAATATGAATTAGGTTGCATGTGGGTCTCGACTTGAAAGAGTTTTAACCTTAGGATATAATTTGGGCCTCAAGCCCAAAACCAACTGGCGTGCGCCAATGATTGTAGATCGTACGCTGGTAAATTGTAAGACTCGGGCCCAGATCCGGCCTAAAGCTCTCCCACGTCTTATAAACTTCTGAGACAGTGCAGAAACTACCCTTGATTGGTTTTAAACTTCCCAAACTCCTTCAAACTCCTCCAATCCCTTAATCTCTCACAACCCTCAATCTCCTTTCAAAACCACGTCCCACATACGTCCATGGCAGAGCCGAGTAGCAGTGGCGACGGAAACAACGGTGGTGGCGATGAGGTTTGGCCGAGGCACAAAATCGAGGCTTTGGGGACTCCGATCGTCGATCAAACAGTTGAAGAAGGTTCGTCGAGTACAGGTGCAGGGGTTTCAAGCAGGGGTGGCAGCAATGGCAGCCATGCAACGGAGGTAGGTGGCAACAACAAACGGTGTGCGCTAGTAGATCTGGGGCGTACGCTAGTTGGTACTGTGGCAGGGGGCCCACAAATCAGTCAATTGGATCCTCAGAGCAGTGTAGAGGGATTGGTGGTGACTGGAATGGGTTCGGCTAGGGCCAGTGGCAGCGGCGGTGGCAGCGCTGGCGGTGATCAATCAGGGCAACCGCCGAGGGATCCGGCGACCGGTAAGGCTCCGATGGAGACCGAGGGTGAACCACAGAGAGTGACGCACACAGAGCGGGTTTAGTTTGTACCGCCTGTAGGTTCGTCGAGTCATGAACCCATTATGAGCAATGATCTGGCAGAGTTCGTATGCGCGGACAGGCTAGCCCGACTCATGCGAGAGAGCCCTACGGTGGTTGAGGTAGTTCAGGCAGCCCGTGAGGAAATGTTGAGGGAGATAGCTCGGTCCGACGAGGAGGAGAGATTGAGACGGGAGGCTGAGGCACGAGAGAGGGAGGCGGAGCCTGCTGAGAGGGCTTAGGAGGAGGGGCCATGGACGCACGAGGTCGCAGTGACTTTGGCTAATTCCATTCAGCAAATGTCTCGTCGTGAGTTTGTGACGGAGACATACATACTACCGGAGCCACACATGTTCAATCCATCGAGGGCCGAGGGTTATCGCCCCCTCCGAAAGGAGTATGACAAAGAGAAGGTGCTAAGGGATTGCGATCAGCACTTGTCCAGGGCTTGGGCTCATGTATAACTTCGATCTTGCTTCAACTTTCGTTCCATATTGCTATTTGCATTTTGCAATGCATGCTTGTAAATTGCCTTGATTGATAAAGTAAATCGACTGACCTTAGGTTGCTTTGATTGAACTCGACCTTAGGAAAATGCCCTGATTGCTTGATTCGACTAATAATGCCCCCTTGAAATGATAATTGACTAATGAGAATGCTTGGTAGCTTGATCGACTTGGTAGAATGCCTTTGAGGTAGTTGAAATCGACAAATAGAATATCCAATGACTTTGAATTCGACAGCATGAGGTACCCTGATAGTATAGCGTGTTGAACTAAATTGACCATAAGACACTACTGTCCATCTGGGGATGACTGTAGATTACCTGCAACTTGATTCGACTGACAACAAACTTTGACGTGACAATAGCATAAACATATACCTGACAGCTTGTACTCGACTGATAGAATGCCTGATAATATCTGGACTCGACTGGTAGTATGTCCTGTGATAATTGAGATCGACTGATGAGATACCAGGTAGGAGGCCTCGTAGCTTGATTCAACTGATAACTTGTTTTTGAATGCTTAATTTAATACAATGCATGCCTCAATTCTAAGCCTATTTTGATTCGACTGTTCGTTGGATTTGAACGGTTCCATTGACAACCCTTCCTCTTGTCTTGGTTGTTGTGATGTGCATAGAGGAGCAGTTAGCACGCAGGGACATGGTGGTCTGGCATTCTCGCTAGAGCTATACAGGGACCTGCCTGAGCGGGTCAGAGAGTTGGTGGATGCTGCGGGATTTGGCCTGTTCATCCCGACGCTGACAGCGGTGAAGAGTGACCACGCCTTACTGACTGCGCTGGCCGAGAGGTGGCATGATACTTCCAATACCTTCCATTTTCCGATCGGGGAAATGATGGTGACTCTCGTGGACTTTGCTGCGCTGACCGGATTGAGGGTAGGAGGTGAGCCTATCCCTTTTGACTTAGGGATCTATAGAGATTCACGAGCCTTGGGATGGTTTCTGGGCATAGTGCCGAGAGGTGGCGCAGAAATGGTTCCCTATGACCAGTTCAGGAGTCATTTGAGGAGAAGAGTGTCAGAGATTGAGTAGGAGGGAGGGTCAATTTCAGAGTAAGAGGCGGAGCAGATGGCGAGAATCTACTTGCTGTACTTGTTTGGGGCCACGTTGTACGCCAACAAGCGGGCCACCGTTCACTTGTCTTACCTGTCGGTGCTTTATGACTTACGTACGCACAGCCTCCCGATACAATTGGGGAGGAGCAGCTTTGGGTACCTGCTACGGGTTCATGGGCGAGTTCTCATGAGGGAAAAGGGCTGCTGCCGGTTACTGGAGGATATGGGAGGTATGACTGCAAACCTGTCTTTTGTTCGCATTCGCACTTTTCCTTTGAATTATGCACATACTGAATTCTGATGCTTTGACTGTTTGAAAAATCCTGCAGTTGTGGGCTTACGAGGTGTTGAGGATATTCCGACTGGAGAACAGGTGTCCGAACATGAATGCCTTACCACGTGCCATGGTTTGGGGGCCGCTCCATGAGGGCAAGAAGAAAATGACAAGCAATCTCGTTGCCTTTCGAGTTTTCCTGGACGAACTATCGGGCTCCCAGGTAAGAAGCCAATTCCACTCATAACACATGCTTTGAATTGCTTTGATGCTGTCGCTGATGACCTTTTCCCTGGCCTTTGTCTATTGTGCAGGTGGAGTGGGATCCATGGAGGGATGCTGAACCAAAACCGGAATACATAGCGAGGAGTAGAGTGGTGATGGTGAGCCGAGTGTTGCTAGAGTCGGCATTCGGGTGGCAGTGGTAATTGGGCGACCGGGTGACATGGCAGTCTATAGGCTCATCCGAGTTTATAGTTCCGGGGCCACTTTCGCCTCGAGCGGCACACACAGGCCAGTACACCCTCAGGGAGTTGTAGCGGTTCACAGTTCCCAAGGACCTTTCCCGTTTCCTGAGAATTAGGCGTGACTATGCCATCTATCGGAGGGATCACCTGGCAAGTCCGCTTGGGGTGGTAGAGGCCATGGAGGCTGGGCAAGAGAGGCGAGGCCAGAGAGGCAGGTCAGCTTGCTCCAGGGAGAGGAATGTATATGCAGCAACAACAGGGTTACCCCGACTTTCGTGGACACTGGAGGTGCGGGATGCACTAGGAGAGGTCGCGACAATTCGCTTTGAGCCAACCAAGACAGAGCCAGAGCAGATCACGGGTCGGTATGATTTCCTTTTGGCTTTATAGCTTTGCTTTGTATCATACTCGTGTTGTACCCTTGCTGTATCCTGACTTCGATTCCAAAATGTAATGCAGTTGCCGACAGAATGGGCAAGGGAGGCCCCACGTTTGATGCTGGCAATGGAGAAGGAATTTCACAAGATAGCGGGCGGGACACCCCTACAACTGCATTACCCACCGGCGGCCCCGGCTCCTACTGTACAGCCTCAGGTATAACCCCAAAACACTTGTTCCATTCCGCCATCGATACTTAGATAAATTGCGCATGTTTGATATAATGCATGTTGGGCGTACCTGCCCTTGATTCATGTTTCAGCATTTGACACATATATACAATATGCACGATATGACTGAATTGACATGCCAGTTCCCCAGAAAGGAAAAGGCAAGGCTCCTGCTACGACCCAGCGGCAGACGAGCACCACACAACCCGAGACCAGAGGAGTGGTAATCTCTCCGGCCGGTGAGGTGTCTCAGTTTTAAAGAGAGCTGAGGAAGAGGCCCGCTCAGAAGAGGCTACCCGAAGGGCCTGCTCAGAAGAAAAAGAGAGAAGCGGAAGAAGAAGAAGAAGAGGAAGAGCAGCCCTCCCTTAAAAGCGGCTCTGACTCTGCTAGCGATCCCAGGTTTCGGATCAACCCCAGGGAGCTAGTTGTGTAACGCCCCCAATTTTGGGTACGTTAATTAAACATTTTATTGAAATAACTAAGTAGAGTCTGGCTCCTTATTACATCATAAACTCCCAGAGAGTACTTATATTACACAAAAGGAAAGGACAGCTAAGGTTATCTACTGCTCCACCTATTCTTCCATCCTCGCAAGCTCCTCAGCTCCAAATGCCTCCAAAGTGTACCGCTCTCCCTGCTCATCTATAAGGTTTGACACATTATACTAGCATTGCCACCAGCATAATATGTCAGGGTCACATAAAGCAACACCGTGAGCTTCAACAGCTCAATAGAACAACCCCAAACCCACTAACCCTTAACTTACAAGCCAAAGATAATATAATTAACGACTTAACATGCTTCCTATAACAATTACACATCCACATTCACTAATCGTCTATTGTTGGTGTCATGTTTTTCGGGTTTCTCCTACGCGACTCGTCGTAGACCATGTCTCTAATTTCCACTTTACAAAAACAACATTTTCCTTTCAAAAACACATTTTAACACACCCAACCTCGGTTCTGCCATTCCGGGTTCCCGAGTATCCTCACAATGGTTCCGCCATCTCGGGTTCCCATTGGCACACATTAGCATTGGCTCCTCTCCGCGGATAACCAAGCCACACACCCAACCTCGTTTCTGCCGTTCTGGTCTCCCGAGTATCCTCACAATGGTTCCGTCGTCCCGGGTTCCCATTGGCACACACACACACACCACATAATGATCTTACACTAGGTCATTATGTAGTTTCAAAAATATTTTATCCTTTGCAAACACATTTCCACAGTGGCAAGTCCGGCCACATTCAAAACACACCTTGTCTTTAACACACCCTAGGTGTCATGTTTCTACTTTCTCGATTTCTGTGTCTCGTTCTCATGCATCGACTCCACGGTAGGACTTTTCACATCTAGCAAGATCATCCAACTCTTTTCTATCATGCTCATTTATCGCTTAATCATAACCACAAGTAATGCAAGCAACATGTGAACAAGTTTACGATCATCTTAAAAAGGTCAAAATACGAATACTTCTAATCTAGTGACATACTATCATGCATTCCAAATCATCTCAAGAAATAAGCTGACTTTTAGTCTTTTTTTTTATACGATCATATAGCTTCTAAACTAGAGTAAGCGAGTAAAAGATTATCTACGTATAATTAGGGAAAATAGATAGGGACATCTAACGTTCTTCTTGGCGGTAGTGCGGCTACGGAAAGCAAGTCGGCTATCGGACGGAGTAATGGCTTACGGTGAGCTTCCGGTAGCTTCGAAAGAGAAAGGTTTCTCTCGAAACTAGATCTTGACTAACACTACTAGAACTTTTGGATCGAGGGGGTGGTCGAGTGGTGGTTTAGTGGCGGCTTAAGATGAGTTTCTTGAAGAACTTGGAAAGAACTTCAAGAACAAGCAAAGAAAGAACAAGAACACTAACTTTCTAGAGAGAGAAGTTGAAGTATGAAGTGAAGGTGTGAGTAAAATGCTCAAATGAGCTTGCTATTTATAGGCCAAGCTCTCCCTCTCTCTCTCTCTAGCCAAATTTTCTCTCTCTCTCTCCTATCTTTGATTTTTTTTCTTCTTTCAAGCTTGATGGATGGCTTGCTTGCACATCAACCACCTAGTTTTTAGGCTTGCATGGCTAGTTTTAATCCTTTGGATGTGATTATGGAAGATATGGTGGATGAAATGAGGACTTGGACTAGTTAAAAATAGGAAAATGTACAAATTGTACATTGAAAGTATAAATTTTGCTTGGTCAAGTATATTGTCCTAGATTGGATTCAAATCCATGGTACAATGAAAGCACAAGAAAATCAAGCCAAGGTACCATCTCTCTTTCTTTCCTCCTTCTCTCTCTCTCTCTCTCTATATATATATATATATATATATATATATATATATATATATATATATATATATATATATATATATATATATATATATATATATATATATATATATATATACACATACATATGTACTATGGAAGTATATATATACTACTAGATATTAGTACAATGGAAAATCCAATAATCTTTTAAGTAAATAAGATTTTCTTATTAAAATAAGAAATCACGCACATGGTACTTACACTATTATATATATATATACACGGAGCGGTTCCGGGAACCTTTAAAAAAACCCTTAAAGAAACATTCCATCTCAACCCTCCATTTCAAAGGCTGAGATTAAATCCCACATCCCTCCCCTACAACTAAAAACACGCAACCTCCTTCTTCTCCACCCCTTTCGCGTCTGAGAAATGATGCACCAGCAGCTCCCCACCTCTCCACCTCCCTCCACTCCGACCGACGAGCCCAGCCGCCGATGACCCACCACCACTCGCCGAAGACCCTCTCCCTCTACTTGAGGTAATGCTCTCCCTCCCCCTCTCTCGAAGAAATGGAAAGGAAGGTCGAAGCACGGTTAAATCGCGAAAATCGAATCACCCACCACCGAAGCTCCATTGCCAAGGTCTCTCCTCCTCCTCCTCCTCCTCCTCTCTCTCTCTCTCTTTGTCTATGAGCCCTAGATTCTCCATCTTAGGGTTCCAAAATTTGGGGACCCCTAAAAATTAGGGTTTAATACAATATGAAATTGGAGATTTTTTGGGTCAGTTCGATTGGCTAAATTAGATGAGTTGATTGCACAAGAAAGCTGGATAATGAGCAACGTTGTAAGAATCATTTAATTGTACAAGAAAGCTGGATAATGAGAATCATAACAATGGACAGTTTGCGCATCTTTCTTTGCTGCAATCTGTTTTGGTGTAATGAAGGTGTTTTGCTTGGCTTTGTTTTTTTTTTTTTTTTTTTTTTTGGGGGAGAGAATGCCCCCACGATTTTGTAACGAGTTTGTGCATCTATACTAAATCGTACTTATCAATAAAACAGGGGATGCTTCTATTTGAGGATAACTTTTCACTGTTTGTCAATTAAATTTGCTATAGCATAGGGTATATGGATGAGCTGAAAAAAACTCATTACTGTGTTTGGTACTAATTGAAGAACACATTCTCATAGTTTAGATACTGATAATTGGATGTTGTTTGGGGTTTAAAAAAATTCTGATAGACAATAAAGCTTTTCAGTTTGGGTTGTCTTACCAACAATAAGGAAGAATGTTGTCTCCGAGGATTACCCGATATGCCTTCACAACAATACAACAGACCTAGTCCTCAAGCCTTCAAATGGTTTGTGGGTGTGTTTAGGCAAAATTATGTTTGAGATTCTGTGAAAGCAATTGGTGAGGGACATGGCATACCAACTCCCGGTGTTTAAGCCTTACAATTGTTTTTCTTCCCTTATCTTTCTTAAAATTTTGTCATTATAGGTATCCACCACTGCAACCACTAACGGTAGCTGTGAGTGTGGTCGTGAGAGATCGACACCAATAGCAAAACCCAACGCCTCAGCATCCTCAAAGGGATGGTAATAACCCAACTGGGTAACCAACTCTTCTCTTAAAACTCACTCTTCTTTTTCAAAGTTTCGTACTTAAGGCATGATATTAATCTCTTCTTCGGGGCTTATCACTTTTTAGTCTTATTTATTTTGCTTAAGCTTCACAACTCACTAGTTATTTTTTGACTTCATTGTTGCCTGGTCCGGATTATATTGGCATCGTTGCTGTTTCCCGCAATTGTTAAATCCTCATCTGTTTGTGTGCCTATCTCTCTGGTTGATTTGCTGGATTGGTTTGCCCAAAATGTCAAGGGTGAGAGCTTCAAGTGCAGAATTATGAAATGTTCATTGGGAGCTGCAGTTTATCTCATCTGGAGGGAGAGAAACGTACGAGTGTTCTAACAGAAAACGATGGCTAATGATGAAGTTGGTTGGAATGCTGTTAACTCCATGAGGGACATTCTCAGTTCCATGAGAGGAATAAAGTCATCCACGGAGAATAAAAGATTGTGTGTTGAATGGGGACTTGTTGATCAATACATTCTTAAGTTAGGAGTAGTTTTTTTTTGCTTTCTAGTAGCTTCCGTTGTGTGGAGTGCTGTTCGTAGTGTCTGTAGTGGGCCGAAATATCCGAAGGGGTTCATACGGTCCAAAAGGGGTCACCCCGGGGGTCCATCGTTAAGTTGCCTCAGTTCGTTTAGGGCTGAGTTGGCACGGTGACACGTCATTCACCTGCACCGAACGTAGGAAGGACCAGGGAGTGTACAGCCGAGCGTAAATTATTGTCCGAACGTCATCACTTAGCTTTTTGTTCGGTAAAGAAGTCTTTTGTTCGGCATAGCACTTCTCCAATCCTGATCTCCATTTGTTCGGCCAGTCATCTTTCCTTCGGGACCAGTTTGCTCGGAGACCGCTAGTACAGAACGGTCTGGAACCTTCCACGTGATACATGGGTTGCCTTCTCTTCTCATAGACGTGCCGCCCCTGCATGATGTGACATGTCTGACATAAACCCATGTGCCTCTACAAACCTGGGAAGGCGGCCTTCATTAAATGCCTCTGACAGGTAATGTCATCCGAGCGTAGGAACGCGCGTGTGTCCTATGCTCGGCTTGCTTAGCGCGGAAGATTCCTTTCCTATAAATACAGAGGTACATTTCACCCCAAAGGGACATATACACACTCCTCCCTCTCACATAAGCAGCAAGACTTTTCCTAACAAATACTGCTGCACTTACTCTTCTTCCCCGTACTAACTTGATCGTCGGAGCTTCTACCCGGAGGAACACCACCCTCCGGTTTGCAGGTACCCGGCGAGCCACGTCATCTTTCCACGGCACAATAGCGGAGGAGCAAAGGGTTCAAGAGGTCCAGGTCGAAAACAGTCCCCCACAATTGGCGACTCTGCTGGGGATAGTTAAATCCTAGCAGAACGTGGGTCTGTCTTCAACCTTAGATCTCCCCCACTCCTTCTTCTATCACCGTCGGAAATGGCACAACGCCTCCCTCCACCTGGCTCAGAAAACTTTACCCTCGGTCTAGCAGGGTATGGCACCCGGAACGTTGAACCTAGCAACACCGCGGGACTACGCAACCAGTTGCTCGGACACTGAGCTATCCACCAACTGAACTTGACATTGCACTGGCGGAGCAGAAGCGTCAGGCGGCTATCATAGCCTCCTACAACAACGACTCGAAGCACGGGATGGAGGCGCGGAGGTAACTCCTATTCGTGGCCGTCAAGCTGAAGCAAGCCAACCAAAGAAGCCTCGAAAACGAAGACGAAGGACACATCAAGCTCAAACATCCGTAGGGGCGCCTTCCGAGCGTCGCAACGTATTTGACAGGCTCGAGCACACTCCTAGGGACCCTCCAGCGTCCTCTCGTCCACCTATGGCAAGCGTCATCAGGGAAGAGAGTTCACGTTCTTCGGCAACACATTCGACGGCTGGAACTCTTAGGATGGGAATCACGGGACGGACACCCCTTAGCCAACGACAACAGGAGCGGGCGGATGGAAAAAGGCCCATAAATCTCAACGAGCAACCTGTGCGTCAACGAACAGGAGAACTTCCCGAACGGTCCAAGCAATCCAGGTCACGAACCGAACAAAACCCCGGCGGGAGACGAGCTGCAGGTTCGCGAGGTGAGCGAACGAGTAGGGGGACGCGCTCCGAACGTGCAAACACTATTGTTCTGTATGATCAATACACGGGAAAGCCGGTGGTATACCAAGCGGTGGATGACGGCGTAGAGATGCCACTTGCTCGGCAAGGAGGCCCGAGAGTAGAACATCCGGAGCCTTCGGACGAAGTTCGGCTCAACCATCACGTTCGGCGAGAACATGAGCATCGTCGAAGAGAGCTAAGGGACAATCATGAGGCTCGGCAAGGGGACCCAGCGCCAGTCATTCCACCTGCACCTGCACCTGTGGACGATTCCAAGCTCAGAAAGGCAAAGGCATCTCCCTTTATCAACGCCATTCAACGAGAGCGGCCCCGGACCGCTTTGTCATGCCAAAGCTCAAACGCTACGAAGCCAAAGAAGATGCTGTTGCGTTCGTTTGTCGATTTCGTCAAACAATGAGCCTCCATAACTTCTCCGATGCACTTATGTGTAAGATCTTTCCTCTTACATTAAGTGAACCAATTATGTTGTGGTACAATCAGCTCAAGCCGAAGTCCATCAAAAGTTTCAACGAGCTTGAATTAGAATTCACAAAACGGTTCGTGACAAGTAACATCCAGCCGAAGACACTCTCGATGCTGGTGAACATGCGTAGAACATCAGGGGAAACTCTTCGAGCATATACCGAGCACTATTGGGAGGTGTACAATTTGATTCTTGATTGCGATCAAAGCGTTGCGGCGGAGTCCTTCATGAACGGGTTGGATCCAGCCTCGGCGATGTTCCGAGACTTATCTAGAAACCCACCCAAGACAATGGGCGATCTGATGGTCATTATAGAGAAGGATTGCGTCCACGAGGAGGCCGTTGCCGAGCGGAACGCTCCGAAGAACACCGAAGCACCGAATCCCGTTGCAGCGAAGAAACATGTCGCAAACGTTCGGCAGGGGCAAAGTGGCCAAGCCAGTTCTGGGTCGGGAGCGAACAAGCCGAACAACAAGCACAAGCCGCCCCTAGTTCCACAGCAGCCATGGCAGCAGACACGAAGGGAGCCGAGACCCGAGGAATACGTTGCCGAACGTACTGCATTCACCGAGCCAATCTATAAGCTACTGAGTATAATTGGCCAACTTCTGTTCTTCGTTTGGCCAACGGGGTTCCTCGGTACGGCGGGCAACGGACCGGGGATGTGCTCATTCCACAAAGAACGTGGCCACTACACCACTCAATGCTAGCCATTCAAACGGTACTTGGAAGAACTAGCTGCAACAGGGCATCTTAACCAATGGATCGACCTCCGGCGAAATCCACTTCCTCCTCCCCCTCCTGTAGTTGGAAATCTCGTTGGCGTGATCCAGGGTTTAGCATCCGAAGGAAAGGCTGCCGAGCTTCGTACGGAAATTGATAAAGCTGTTGCTGCATTGTCCGTTTACAACGTAGGAACAACGCCGAAATGCAAATGGGAAGACCCAAGCCTCGGAGGACTGATAACCTTCTCGGCCGAAGACATGCAGAGAGTACAAATGCCCCACGCCGACGCTCTTGTTGTTACACGAATAGTAGATTCTTCCACAGTACAGCGGGTGTTGATCGATCAAGGAAGTTCAGCTGAAGTGATGTTCCAATCGACCTACAAGAGTTTGGGGCTTTCACCAGACAGGCTTCGGTTGGCAACCACCCTGCTCGTCAGTTTCACAGGGGCTCCAGTTTGGCCTCTTGGGCTGATAACCCTTCCCGTGCGTGCCGGTTCCCGAGTAATTAACGTCGAATTTGTAGTGGTTAGCTCTCCGAGCCCTTACAACGTTATCCTCGGTCGAGCCTGGCTACATGAGATGAAGGCAGTCCCATCCACTTTGCACCAAGTGATGAAGTTCGTCGGATGGAATGGGCGACAGGAGAGCCTTCGGGGAGACCAGGTCCAGTAGAAGAAATGCTACATTAGCACGGTGACCAATAAACCGAGCTACTCGGAGGTACAATGCGTCGACACATCCGGCACCCCCGTATTGGAAGACGTAGGCCTTCCTGCCGAGCAAAGGTCTGCCGAAGAACTTATAAAGATGCCAATAACGGAGGATGGAAGCCGGTACTTTCTTCTCGGCAGTTCTATGGCTGAAACCGAGCATACGGAGATGTTCGATTTCCTCAAAGAAAACATTGAAGTATTTGCTTGGACTCCTGAGGAAATGCCTGGAGTGGATCCTGCTTTTGCCGCCCATCACCTAAACGTTGATCCGAACAGGCGTCCTGTTATTCAGAAGGTCAGGCGTTTAGCCCCTTCGCACGTGGATGCAGTGATGGCCGAGGTCGATCAACTGTTAAAAGCTGGGGCTATCCGAGAAATTTTGTACCCGACGTGGCTGGCAAACCCGGTCGTTATTCCGAAGAAAAATGGAAAGCTCCGAGTGTGCGTTGACTTCACCAACCTTAATGATGCTTGTCCGATGGATCGCTTCCCTCTTCCTCGGATAGAGCAAATGGTGGACGCCACGGCTGGATACGAGCGATTGAGCTTCATGGATGCGTACCGGGGCTATCATCAAATTGCCCTGGCCGAAGATGATCAAGAGAAAACAGCCTTCATTTCTCCCCGAGGAACGTACTGTTACAATGTCGTTCCGTTCGGGTTGAAAAATGCTGGGGCTACATTTCAACGAGCAATCACCAAGATGTTCCTCACCAAGCTCGGCAAAATCATGGAGGCGTACATCGACGACATGGTGTGCAAAAGCAAGTTCGATCGGGAACACCTTCGGCACTTGGGTGAAATCTTTGCCATTCTGAAGGAACATAAGCTCCGCCTCAATGCAGAAAAATGTGCATTTGGAGTAGGCTTGGGGAAGTTCCTCGGTTACATGGTTAGCCGCCGAGGCATAGAAGCTGATCCGACCCAGCTCAGTGCCGTGCAAAAGCTCCGAGCTCCAACTACAATTAAGGAAGTTCAACGGCTCACAGGCATGGTAGCTGCGTTGAGTCGCTTCATCCGACATTCGGGAGATCTTTGTAGACCTTTCTTCTAGGCAATAAAGACCAGTCGGCGAAGGTCTGTGTGGACTGAGGAATGTGATGTGGCTTTGCAATCCCTAAAAGAATACCTTGCACAAGCTCCACTCCTCGTCACACCCTTGCCCGAAGAGGATCTTTATCTATACCTGGCGGTCTCGGATCATGCCACCAGTTCTGTTCTTGTTCGGAAGGAAGGGATGGAGCACCTACCCATCTTCTTTTCCAGCAAAACGATGACGGACTCTCAGACGAGGTATCTTCCGATGGAAAAGTTGGCTTTAGCACTCATCTCGGCTAAAACGAGCCTATTGCCATACTTTCAATGCCATAGGATTGTGGTCGTCACTGAGTTTCCTCTCAAGGCGGTTCTTCGGAGAACAGATTCGTCCAGTCGGATTCTAAAGTTTTCTCAAGACTTGGCCAACTATGACATCCAATTTGAGCCAAGGACGGCTATCAAAGGACAGGCTTTGGCAGATTTCTTTGCCGAACTTACTCCTGGGCTCAAAGACGAGGAAAATGCATTGGCCACGGCTGCTGAGGAAGCCCGGATGGCCGAGGTAGAGGAACATTTCGAGTGGAGTGACCCTCCTCATGAGCCGCTTCGGTCAAAGTTCACCCTTGGCACGCGAAAGCCGAAGAAAGAGTGGAAGCTTTTCTCCGGCAATGCATGGCGAATGACGGTTGATGGTGCTTCCAACGTCAACGGGGCTGGTGCTGGAATTGTGCTCGTTTCTCCGGCCGGCACGGTGCATGAGCATGTGGTATCAATTGGCTATCCCGCCACCAACAACGAAGCCGAGTACAAAGCTCTGATTGCAGGGCTGCAGCTTGCTTTTCGGTTGGGTGCAGGATCGGTACATGTTTTTTGCGACTCTCGGCTCATCGTGGGCCATCTTAATGATGATTATCAAGCCAAGGACGCTCGGATGAACGCTTACGTTAGTCATGTGTTGGCCTTATTGAAACAGTTTGGCCGAGTGGAAGTGGAGTGGATTGCACGGGAGCATAATGCACATGCCGACGCCTTGGCTGGTCTGGCCTCGGTATACAAGGCCGTTGGGGCTCGCACCATTGTGTTTGATGAAGTTGTCAGTCCAAGCTTCGAGCTCGCGGTCTGCTCGGTCAGCACTGTTCCCCTCGGCCCAAGTCAGTTGGACCCTATTATTGCTTTCCTCAGAGACCAGACTCTTCCACTGGGGTAAAAAGGAGGCCCATAAGATTCGATGCCGGGCAGCTAACTATCTGCTGGACCCCCACGGCCATTTGTACCGACGCACGTTCACTGGTCCGGATCTTCGGGTGGTGCATGAGGATCAAGTTCAGAGCATTTTGGATGAGTTGTACATGGGCAGCTGCGGCGGGCATTCAGGTGGCCGGGCGATGGCGCATCGAGCATTAACGCAGGGATATTGGTGGCCGAAGATGGTCAAGCAATCCGAGGAGTATGTGAACGCTGTGTTCGGTGCCAGAAGCATGCCTACATACCTCACCAACCAGCTTTTCCCCTCAAAATGATCACTAGTCCTTGGCCGTTTGCTGTATGGGGCTTCGACATTGTGGGAAAGCTGCTGAAGGCCCCAGGCGGGTTCGAGTATCTGTTAACTGCTACAGATTTGTTCACCAAGTGGGTGGAAGCCGCGCCATTGGTTAAGACAACAGCTTCGGATGTGGAGCGCTTTATTTGGAAGCACATCATTTCCAGGTTCGGAGTCCCATATGCAATTCTTTCGGACAATGGCACGCAGTTTGTGGCAGCAGTGATCCAAGCCTTCTATAAGCGCCATCATATTCTGATTCACACCTCTTCGGTGGCCTACCCCCAGGGCAATGGACAGGCCGAAGCATCTAACAAAGCCATCACTCGGGGGCTTAAGCGCCGTTTGGATCGCAAGCTCGGCAAATGGGTAGACGAGCTTCCCCATGTACTGTGGAGCTATCGCACTACCCCGCGCCGTTCCACTGGCCGAACCCCATTCTCCATGGCTTACGGCATGGAAGCTGTCTTGCCCCTTTCTGCGCTCGTTCCTACTGTTCGGTCAGAAAACTTCAATCCTGTGGACAATAATGCTTTGGTTGGTGCTGAGTTGGACTTCGCCAAGGAGCTCCGCGACAACGCCAACTTACACCATGCTGCTTATCAACAGGAAGTTGCTCGGGGCTATAATAAGAACGTCCGTGCTCGTCTGTTCCAAGTTGGTGACCTCGTCCTTCGGATGGTTGTGGAAGCCAAGAAGTTGACCAAGCTTAAGGATCCCTATGAAGGCCCCTATAGGGTGACCCAGAAGATTGGCCATGGAGTTTATAAGCTTGCTGAAATGGATGGTACGCCAATTGTTAATCCCTGGAACGCCCAAAAACTTAGGAAGTTCCATGGTTAGTCTAAGCCACCTCTGTTTCGTGATATGCTCGTTTTTTGTTTCTTTTGTTCGGTTGTAAGCCTAATGGGCGTTTTGGTGGTATTATACGTTCGGTACATTCATTTGTTCAGTTTTTACGCTCGTTTGTTGGGTATAACATCTCGCCCGTGGTTTCTTCGGATTCCTCACTCGTTCGGTGGATATACCATCTCGCCCGTAATCCCGCCTTCAGGCTCTGGCACTTTTACCCCGGTTCTCTTGTACTTTTTACCGAGTGTTTGTGTACCCATCTTTCTGCCTTCGTGTTGTTTTTCTTCCTAAAAACAGCCCGACGGCAGGGGGCTCCTATGTGGGTACAGATAGGCAGGTTTCACACGGTACTTTTTACCTGTGGTTCCTCGGGCATACAGTCTTATCCAACCCAATTAATCCGAGCTTCATTGGTTTGTTTATTTTTGGAATGATCCTCACCCGAACGACAATACTTGGCAAATTTATGGCACTCAGGGATAACCATCCGAACAGATATATCAAAGGGGATAGCATAATGAGGAAAACGAGGAAATATCAACACATATTATCCGAGCAGAAATACTTGATTGAAAAACGATTGAAAGACAAGCATCAACAACAGTTCAATCTGTTACTTACAAACTACGTTCGGAAAACTCCATAATATTTAGAGCCGAACGTCCCAAGTGAAAGTTCAAAATTCAAAAACAAAAAGCAAATACACTGAAACAAATTCTATGATTGAGCCTCGGGAGTAATTGTGGCTGAGGGAGCGAGGGATGGATCCACTGGAAGGACTTGGGTGTCTGTTTGGGCCGCATCCTTTGTAGCCTCATCAGTAGCTGGAGGCTCTCCATAAGCTTCGGCAGCTTCGAGGAACGGCACCTCAACCAGAGATCTTCGTTCGTCGTCTGGCTCAACGCCAGCCTCGTCAAAGCCACTGTTAAAGCCAAGCATAAAGCTTTTCTTGTGTTGCTCCAACCGAAGCTCGGTCTGCAAGGCCGCCAGTTCTTCGGCCGCGTCTTCTTCAGCCTGGTAATAGCCCTTATCATACTGGGCCTGCAGCTCCTTCTTCATCTCCTCCTCCATCTCTTTCCTTCCCAGAGCCCGCCCCTCGGTCAGCCCTTCGTCCTTCCCTTCGACTCGCGCTTGCTCAGCCCCATCCTGCAACCCCTTGATCACATCGTTCAGGTTGGCGATGGTGATCTCTTGGCTTCGGCGGGCGTCCTCCGATTGCTGGAGGCACTTCTTGTAGTCCTTGGCCGTGGATTGGTGTAACTCCACCTTTTGCTGGAGGAGCTTTTCCTTCTTGTCATGCTCGACGAGATGACGTTGTGCACCCATAATGGACTGAGTAGCCTGCAGATAAGAATCAAATATGAGAATCCGAAGGGAAACAGTTGGAAGAAATTGTTCGTACTGTACAGCATAATGAAAAACTTACCCTGCCAGCAAAATAGTAGTAGTCGCTCAGTGCTGTCTTCAGAGACCCCTGAGCGGCGAGATCCCTCGGCAACCTGAGCCCAACGTGCAGGGTGAAGGCCAGAGAGGGATCCTCGATCAAGCTATCCATGCGTAGGATCTGCTTGTTCCCAGGAGTGATGAAGCTGGGAGCCCAGGCGACATCAGCATCTCGGGATTCGCCCTCGGCGCCTGTCCCCTGGAGTTTTTCTCCTTCCTGCCCTTCGGCGCTGGGAGTCGGGTCACCAGCGGCCGAAGTCTTCTTGGCCGTCATCTTGTACTTTTTGGCCGGCTTGGCCGAAGATGCAGGAGGGGAAGGAGGACGCTTTTGGGGGACAGCGTCGGGTGTGGGTTTCTTACTTGGTACGCTGGCCTTCGGTAATGATCCCGAAGCACCAGGCGCGCCAGTCTTCTTTCGCTCGGCCTCCTCTTTGGCCCTCTTCTCCAGCTTCTCCTGGAGGATAGCTCTCATGTTCCGTGGAGGCATGTTATCTTCTTCTTCTGCGAAGGGAGTGCCTTCGGTCGGTTGGCGCACAGTTCCTCGGAGTGGCTTGTCCGAGCTGGGGAGTTGATCCTCGGTAAGATCAACTACTGTGCTCTTCTTCTTCGAGCTTCCTTCGGCCCCCTTTCCTCGGATTCTGCCTCCGTACGTGGCGTCGTACTTGAGGATGGTTGGAGCGTCTCTTTCTTCACTCGAAATAGTCAACAGAGAATCTGCAAGTCCGCAACCTTTGGCAAGCCTTAGCAAATTCTTGTTGATCTTTGTGGTATCTGCCGAACACAACACAGGAAAAGAAAAATATTCAGTACAGAAGGGAATGAACATTTAAGTGAAAAGTGAACCGAGCAATGCGTGTTAACATTAAATGAGATAAAGTTAAATTTTTGCTTACTTGGGTTGCCCCTTGCCTTGGCAACGTAAAATTGATCATCTTGACCACGGGGAAACTCATAATTTCCCCAAACTTCGACGTAATCCGAAGCCCACTTCTCTGAATCGTACATACCCTCGGGAATGATCTTCACCATATTCCTTCGGGAGCACAAGTAGAAGCGTGAATACCTCACATTCCGAGACATCATGTAGTTCTCAAAAATGTGGTGGGCTTGGAGGTTGAACATTTTAACCTCGGCCAGCTTGATGATTGAGTGGATGATCCGGTAGGAGTTCACACTCAGCTGGCACGGGGTGAGGTTGAAAAAATGGAGGATCTGCCTCAAGATCCCGTGCATTGGAAACCTGAGGCTACCTTCGGTGATGGCCATGAGGGGAACCGTGATGTGTTCGTCGGAAAATCGTATCTGAGGCCCAGGGATTGTTGAGATTACTACGTCGTCAGGGACGTCATATGTTGTTCGGAAGAGATCTATCCCTTTTTGATCAGTGAAGCAATCCCAGTAGGGACATGGGTCCCTTCCTGTTCGGGGAGGTATTTCGTCGTGGTCAAGTGCGACGATATTCCTCTTCTTCTTCTTCGGCGGCTGGGAAGATGACGTGCCTGCGACCCCAGCTTCTCCTTCAGCTTGGCTAGTTGAAGCAATAGGGATCTCCTCGTCCCTGGCCTCCTCCTCAGTTGCTTCTTCGTCCTCTTCCTTGGCGTCTGCTTCCTCTCCGGGGTCTTCGGCATCCTTTTCCGAAGGCTCCTCGTCGAGGTTTATCACGTCGTGGTCTGGGCCAATTGTTCGAAGAGGAGTCACGTTGGCAGGGACGAAGACTCCCTCGAATGATTCAGGAAGAGATCTACTGCCCACCCTATACTCGCGAGCCGCGGCTCTGATTACTTCGGCTATACGAGGGTCAACCTCGCCGAGGCCCGAAGCGTTGGGGTCAACGGAAGTATACAACTCCGCCGAAGATGCTGATGATGACTCCATACCTAAAAACACAAGTGCAGGGATAAGACCGTTAGCGAAATGCAAGGTCAAGTCTCCTAGAGGTGCCTATATCCAGTGTTATGAGCTAATCTCGCCGACCAAGTCTCAGGATTCCCGAGCAACACCGTCTCAAGTAGAAGTTCCGAACAGCACGGAATAGGACTGTTTGTCCGAGCGTAAAGGAGCTTCAAAGTGGGTTTTGTGTTCGGAAGAACATTGGTTGAAGATGAATGTGTGCTCGGAAGAACACATGAACATCTTCAACCTGTTCTTCATTTACCCAGAAAACGTTTCAGGCGAACATGGCAGAAAAACCCATTTTTTGGGTCAAAAAGCATGCAAAAACAACCAAAAAACGCAAAAAACAGTGGGGAAACAAGAAATACCTGAGAATCGAGGGTGATTTGAGATCAAACTGCAGCAAATCTGGGTTTTTGATGAGTTTTGGTGATGAACGGCGTTTGGGCTAAGAAATCGTTCGACTGGAGAGAGAAAAAGTGATTTTATCTTTCCACGCTCCACCTTTTATACCTAGGGCGGCAATTGAAACGGTGCCAAGCCCCCAGCCGTTCGATCTGTGTCGTTGGATGCTCAACGTGTGGCAGCTCCTGCATGCGTATTGTCTTTCTCCAATGACTTAAGGACGCGTGGCAGATTTGAAGTTGGCGGTTGCAGGAGCATTAAATGCAATCGCAGCTTTTGCACCACGAAGCTTGGTACATACGTTTCCTCGGTAATGCACTCTGTTCGGAAACGTCGACGTTCGGACGTTTTACTTTTTCAAACATACTACATTTGTTCGGCCACACAGGATCAACTCCTCCCTCTTTTCCAAGCAAAAGAAGAAGATGTTGAGGGGCTATTGTAGTGGGCCGAAATATCCGAAGGGGTTCATATGGTCCAAAAGGGGTCACCCCGGGGGTCCATCGTTCAGTTGCCTCAGTTCGTTTAGGGCTGAGTTGGCACGGTGACACGTCATTCACCTGCACCGAACGTAGGAAGGACCAGGGACTGTACAGCCGAGCGTAAATTATTGTCCGAACGTCATCACTTAGCTTTTTGTTCGGTAAAGAAGTCTTTTGTTTGGCATAGCACTTCTCCAATCCTGATCTCCATTTGTTCAGCCAGTCATCTTTCCTTCGGGACTAATTTGCTCGGAGACCGCTAGTACAGAACCTTCTGGAACCTTCCACGTGATACGTGGGTTGCCTTCTCTTCTCATAGACGTGCCGCCCCTGCATGATGTGACATGTGTGACATAAACCCATGTGCCTCTACAAACCTGGGAAGGCGGCCTTCATTAAATGCCTCTGACAGGTGACGTCATCCGAGCGTAGGAACGCGCGTGTGTCCTACCCTCGGCTTGCTTAGCGCGGAAGATTCCTTTTCCTATAAATACAGAGGTACATTTCACCCCAAAGGGACATATACACACTCCTCCCTCTCACATAAGCAGCAAGACTTTTCCTAACAAATACTGCTGCACTTACTCTTCTTCCCCATACTAACTTGATCGTCAGAGCTTCTACCCGGAGGAACACCACCCTCCGGTTTGCAGGTACCCGGCGAGCCACGTCATCTTTCCACGGCACAATAGCGGAGGAGCAAAGGGTTCAAGAGGTCCAGGTCGAAAACAGTCCCCCACAGTGTCCATGTATAGGTTTGTTTTTGTTGATGCTGTTGCTTTTTCCTTATAATTCTCCTTAGAAGGAGTATAGTTGTATCATCAGGATAGTATCCTTGACCTTATTTTCCTTTTATGGTTTTTGTGATACCATTTCTCACCTGTAATAAAGTGGAGATGTAATTGATTTGGTTTTTCTTGTCAATGGATAACTTGGTAATTGATTTTTGCTATAAATGTGGCTTGTGAATGTTGATTTAGAATGAGAAATGCCTAGCGTGGGCTTGTGCATAACCTGATGTGGTTCTTGTTGTACTGATTGAGACGCTAGAAGTCGGGCTAGGACCAAAAACAAGGGAAACTTTGCCGAATTTTTTTCAAAACCTAACTTTGTGAATGGACACGATACAGACATAGGCACTCCACAAACTAAATTTCAGCACTCCAAAACCAAGTTTGAGATCCCAATATTACATGTCAATACCAAGTGTAAAGATTCAATCTTTCTTACATTCAATTCCATCCCAAAAACATATCCATAAACGGAACTTTCATTTAACCTAAAAACTTGTCCATCCCATTACATTCAATTCCAAACTAAAAGCAGAATACCTACATTACATTACTAAACAAAGCCAACATGCCAAAATGCCCCAAGATCACTCGGAGCAATCTGAGTCTTCTTCTTGGTCACTATCTGAGCCTTCCGCATCCTCTTCCAAGTCTATTGAATAAATTTGATAATTAAAAAAAAATATAAGATTAGTAAATAAGAACATCTACGTCAATAAGAAAAATGGAATTAGTAATTGAGTACCTTTGTTAGTTTTACGCATTGGATTCGAAGGACAAGTTCTCTTATCATGTCCAAATTGAAAGCACATGTGACACTTTATTTTCCTCTTATTTAATGACATCTCAATACCGCTTTTCAATCTTTCGGACTGTGTAGTAATGGCTTTGCCTTTGACATCCTTTTTTCTACCCTTGCAAATTGAGATGTTCAGATCCAAAAGCAACATCCAAGACAGCGATGGCTCGGTAGATTTCTCGATATCTTTTTCAGCACAAATTTCAATTGGAGACACCTTAGAAACTTCTTGGATCTTCTCGAATAAATCATTCATACCTTCAATAAAAATTTTGTATGCCTCATTTGATATAGCAGCCAAACAAGCCAATTTTGTAGCTTCTTGACACATATGACTAAGTCTTAATGCCTCAGATTCTTCTGTGCCGTCGTCATGCACCAATCCTTGGGAATCAATTATCCTAAATTTGTTGGCCTTTTGCCTCCATCGTGGAAGAATAAAATGTTCCGGTATTTCATCAATGTCTAATCGGACAAACACTTTCAAAATGTGCGCACACAATATCCCAACAAACTCAAATTGTTGGCATTCACACTTACCCTCATAGGTTTGTGAATCCAATGTCACCTCGAACTTTTCAAGTTCATCATCTTCTGACTTCACTACGAAAGATTGATAACCATCGCCATTTCTCACATTTTCAACTTTGTAGTGAAAGACTTTACTCCATTCATCCTTGAACTTGTTGAAGACGTTTCTAGTATATATTTTCCCCGCATGCTTCAACAAAAATTCATGGTCATTAATAATCCGAAACTTATGTTCGGATTCAAAATCTTCATCATTTTCCCTTTTCACAATCCTATTCAAGGCTTTCTCATACTTCACCACAAATTCTTTGAGATTTGACGTGTGAGTTACAAAACCATCAAAAAACGAGTTGATGCCCTCACTACGTTCGGTCGTATTCATACCGGCGAAGAATGTACCACGATTATAAACGGGTACCCATGATTCTCGAATACCAAACAACCCTTGAAGCCATTGGTTGCTTTCTAACCCATTTTCATTCATCAATGGCATCCATCTCTTTCCAAAATCCTCTTCCTTGTATGTCCTCCGAATACATTCTTTCATGTCCTTCTTGAATTTTGATCTCTTATAGTACACTTGTGACAACTTTTCAACAAATTTCTTCTTAATATGCCAAAGACATAGACGATGACGGGTGTTGGGAAAGACCTTGGCAATAGCTCCTTTCATTCCCAAGTCTTGGTCAGTGATGATAGAAGTTGGAGGTCGTCCTCCCATAGCGTCAAGCCATGTCTTAAACAACCATTCAAACGTTGTCTCTGTCTCGTCTTGTAAAAGTGCACATCCATACTGTATCGACTGCATGTGATGGTTTACTCCCGTAAATGGTGCGAAAGGCATATCATACTTATTTGTTCGATATGTTGTGTCAAATGTGACCACATCTCCAAAATAACGGTATGCCATGCGAGATCGAGAATCCACCCAAAAAAAATTAACTGCCCTCCCACTTTCATCACATTGAATCGCATAAAAAATTTGTGGATTTTGTGCTTGTTTGTCCTTAAAGTAGTCAAGAACGTATTGTGCATCGGCACAATCTAAGTCTCTATGCCTCACATTCCTCAAGTGATTGTAGCAATCCCTATTATCAAAACCAATATACTCACCACCAAAAATTGAAGGAACTTTTGAAATATCTATATTTTTTTTATGAAATGTCTCAGTCAAATCCTTAACTGCTTTCGGCATGTTTCGATTTGACTTCATTTTCATCCTCTTACTTGGAGTCACTAGTGGGTGGTTGTGACTTTCATCGAAACCTATTACTTTCCATTTGCAATTCCATTTGTCATGCGTAATCCGCAAATAAGCCTTGCATCCACATTTAAGCGTTGAACAATTTCTAACTCTTTTCTTTGATATCACCTTCTCCTCTTCGTCTACTGCATCCACATTTAATAGTTGAACACCCTCTTGCTGCTTTTTGGCAGCATAATTTCCTTCTTTTGTGCAAACAAATTGCACCCTAGTGACTTCATCTGACCTATTTCGTCCTTTGTCTGAACCTCGAGTACGAATCCAAAGCCCATTTTCTTGACCATAACATTCATAGTAAGTCCGTGCTTCTTCAATTGTCTCAAAATACATTCCAATTGTCGGTGTTTTAAACGCTTCCACATTGTTATCTGGAGCCTCCGTATCCTTGATTTCGACATCATCTAAAGCCTCTACCTCCATTGTTCACCCTTCAATTACCCTTCAATTGCCTGCAAAGAGGAAAGTATTATCCATTACAAAAATACACATACATATCATACCTGTACGCATAGATTCGACCAATGCACTACCTACAAATATATCACGATCTAACATGTGTTTAAATGCCATATCATGTATCGTTTTCCATACATAAGATTAACACTAACAAATGTTGTCTTGTTAGACTAGACTCCATCAAGACACATTTTCAAGTAGAGCTCTAGTGCTTTGCCTGGACTCTCACTTTTTTGTCAGTGCACCAATTATTGTATTCCAAGACACAACATCCCGGATAGAAAACTCCCCAAATACTTTCTCAGCTATGCATGGCCCAGAGCACTTTACATACATATTGAGCAGAGCATTTAGAACCAAAACATTGCAAACCAACCCATTTTTCACCAATAAACCATGTATTTGCTCTCCTAATTCTAGGTCCCGCTCCCACAAAATCACGATAACACACCATGTTGGACTGTTGGGTATCCCAAACCATGATTCTGGACTGGGGAGAGTTTGACATAGAAATTTATCAGTACAAAGGAAGAATTTTATGGGGGAATGCGTAGTCATGATGGGCATCCAAAAATTAACAATCTTCAAACATTTAAGGTGTTCTGAAGCAATTTGTTTTGTTGTGAGAGAGAGAGAGAGACCTTGTTCTAACCGTGCAAGAGAGAGCCCGGCGGTGGTGGTGGTCATCGGAGAAGGTGGGTTGTTCGACGGCGGTGGTGGTGGTCGCTGAAAGGGGTGGCGCGGCGGGGTTGTCGGTCCGAGTGGTGGGCGCTGGAAGAGTGGGGGGCTATGGGTAGGACGGGATTAGGGTGGGGAAGAAGGGGTATCGTGTTTTTAATTGTAGGGGAGGGATGTGGGATTTAATCTCAGCCCTTGAAATGGAGGGCTGAGATGGAATGTTTCTTTAAGGGTTTTTTTAAAGGTTCCCGGAACCGCCCCGATATACTGTATGGAGTAGTGTCCATACAGTAGGTGGAAACAAAAACAAAAAGAC
This sequence comes from Rhododendron molle, assembly GCA_025413875.1. NCBI lineage: Eukaryota > Viridiplantae > Streptophyta > Magnoliopsida > Ericales > Ericaceae > Rhododendron > Rhododendron molle. The sequence continues at coordinate 24,495,332 of CM046393.1, forward strand.
AGTAGGTGGCAAAGCCAACCATGGAAACTGAAATCAATACATATTATTGATAATGATCAGAGAGGATCAACTCATCAGAGCCAGAAGTATACCTAGCTTTACTTCATTACAGAGGAAAAGGGAAGAGGGAGAGAACTAGAGAGAGAAGTGGGAGGTGGTATTCTCTCCAATGAGAGATTTTAGTGTTCTCTCGGATGAGAGGTTTTGATTATTAGAGCCAGTTGGTCCCTTTTATATATCAAGGACCCAAGGGCTGTACAATTATCAGTGGTCGACAGGGACCATGTGAATATCCTACTTTCGGTGGAAAAGCAGGTGAAATAAACAGTAAGCAGTCCTTTTTCTATAAAACAAATAGTAAAAGGTACAAACAGTGTTTTGAGTGAACAGTACTGTCGGTGAACAGTAAAAAGTGAACAGTAGTTTTTACTATTCATGGCAGTATGCTGGTGTCAGCTGTCATGAGTATCCAATGCAGTCATTTGAGGTGATAAGTCAAATGAGTCTTTAGTCATCCATTTGCAAACAGATTCGGGCAAATGGGTCTTGAACATATTCGGGTAGCAGCTGTTAAGCTGGTTGATTGATCTTCTGAACGAGTAGCAGCTGTTAAGCTGGTTGAGCAGGTTATTGACCAGTAGATGAGAAGCAGCTGTTAAGCTGGTTGATCTTATCAAGGATGTATGCTTAATCTTCCATCTGGTTTTCAAGATTTAGCAGCTCCGTAGAGGACCAGTTGTTGTAACATTCTTCCGCCTCAGGGGTAGGACAGTAGTCTTCATCTGAAGAGGAACTGGATGAGCAAGGCTTGACTAGTTGTTCTTCATGCTGTGTTACCAAATTTGTGAGTTGGGTATGGAAGATAAATGGTACTTCATGAATTGGTTCAGTGGACCGAATCTTCTGCAAATGATCTTCACAGATTAAATAGTTGAGATTATCAAGGTAGTGATCAGTGTTTTGATTGTTTTCACCAAATTGCTAGCAATTGACCAGGCCCTATGATGCCGGATTTGGCTTCTGATAGGCTTTGAACAAGGATAAGGGATTTCATCTTCAATGAGTTGGATAGGAAGATGAATCCTGCTGAATGGCCATTGAGCAGAGATTTGCATGACATGCTGGGCAGGGATGATATTCCCAGTCCATGTCTATTCAGGCATTTTGCTTTTTATCAGGACTTGAGCTTTCAAGCATCCATATTTAGCAAAAAGGTTTAAAATGGAGACAGCCAATTTTCTGGTAAAAATATCAGTCTGCTCCGGATCAGTGAAAATAAGTTGTCTTAACAGTCCATGATCCAATAGGGTCAAAGGAGTGATTTCAACTATTTTTTGATTATATTCAACATTAGTTGTTTTGAATCAATGCAGGCCTTTTGAACACTATAGATTAAATTATTTTGGCAATTAATTTTATCCAAAGGATAATCAAAATATTTTTAACCAGGTCAGTAGGAAAATCAGTAGGGAAAATAACCTGATTCTTTAGTGAAATAGGTATTGAAGGCAGACTTGCAAAAGGGTAGCAAAGTATTTTTGCATGTTATCAAGATGCACTTTCCTAATTCTAGGATGCAAACTCCTAGTCTTAAGATGCCTATTCTTCTTAGGATGCCTATCTATATGCATGTTGTTATCAGGATGCATGCTACTACTGGAGCTAGCTTCTAGGTCATTGGTCATGTTACCAGGGATGGTAACTCCTACATGCAGTGTATCTAATTTAGTAGTGGGTTGCTCCCCCAATGCAGAATGCATGGAAAACTGGTTTTTAACATTTTTAACATCATGATGCAGTATGCAATTTTTTGCTTGCAGTTGAATATTTTGCTGAAATAGTCTAGAATACTTATTATTCAGATGATTAAGCTCAGCAGCAGATGCTGTGTCGGCTTTATCATTGTTTTTAACAATTTCATTTTGCTCACAAAAATAGTAGTTTAAACTATGCAAGCAATCAACAAATTTTTTTATTATAACGATAATCCCCACACAGGTTCCAGAGAGCATCTAGAAGACATTGTTGGATTTCGTCAACATTTTGTAAATGGTTTAATTTTTGAAAACAAAGGCTAGAGCCTTCAGGAAGTATTGGCAACGTAGTTGCCCCCAGGGTGATGCTTCTGTGAGTCATCTGTAAGAATAGCAGAATCATTAGCAGAGTAAATAGAACAATTCTGTAATTCTTGTAAATCATTTTGATCAAGAACTAATAATAGTTCAAAATGTATTTGTTTACCAGAATAATTAGTAGTGATTTATTAAAATTTACTGTAAATGGATAAAGTAAATATATAAAGGGCATACCCAAAATTACTTTATCAGTCAGGTTTTTTACCAGGACAAACGAAGTTTGGAAACAGACTTCATTTTGACAAATCTTAACATTTGGTAAACCATATTTAATAATCATTCTACTACCATTAGCAGAACTGAGTTTTTCATCAGTTGTATGGTAATACTGAGCAGGTACCAAGCTTTCTTGGATACAATTTAAATCAGCACCTGTGTCAATAAGAGCAGTGACTTGAATCTCCAAATCATCAATAATCAAATTGATTTTAGCATGCCATTTCTGGAGGTTAATAGATTTGACTAAATTTAACCTTCTATCAGTGAAGACGAGTTCTTCAGTTTTGGCAGTATCCTCATTACTAGCAGAGGATTCACAGGAAGAGTATTTCAAGATTTTCTTTTTAGAAAACCTATTTTTTAACAAAATAATATCTTGTTTAATAATATCAATATCAGTTTGCAAATCTTGCAAAGTAATTTCTTTAGTGGTTTTACTAAACCTTTCAATAGTATTGTGCAAATTAATAATAGGTTTATTATACTGAGGTGTTTTTCCCTGTATAAGAACCTGTTTCAATCTTTTAATATAATGTTGTTTTAAAGCAACATCATCAATTTTACTAATCAAATCAAATAACAAATCTTCTTCAGGAAGCTCCTGAGTCAGAACATTTATCTTTTTGCAACAAGTATCAGTGCATCCAAGTTTAACAGGATTATCAGTAGAACTAGCAGAGTGATAATTAGGAGAGGATGAAAAAACAAGATCATCTCCAGAATCATCAGAACTGTCAATAGTTACGATCCTTAAAATATCTAATAGCTGTTTTTTATCAGAGTCAGATAACTTAAGCTGACTAATTTTTTGCTTAAACTTGCATTGAGACTTGTAATGTCCCTTTTTACCACAATTAAAACAAGTAACAGTGAAGAGATCAGGTTTCTCAGCAGTTTTCTTAGCAGAGGGTCTAGACTTAATAGCAGGTCTAGGTTTATCATAAAATAAATCTTTAGCAGGTTTTGGTTTGATCCTAGGATCATTCCGTTTCTTTTCTATCTTTTTCTTCTTGCGAGATGGTGCTATAGGTGGTAGACCATATTGTTCGCAGAAGTTACCAAGCTCATACTTAGCTTTCTTTTTATCATTTTTAGCATTAATCTTCATATCAATACACATACGAAGACCTTCTTTTTGAATAGTACTAACTATGTCTCCATAAGTTAGTTTATCATATTCAATAATACCAGTGGGTTTACTAAGAACATCTCTAATCTTATGAGCAAACAAGTTGGGCAAGCCATTAACAAATTTTTCTTTCCAGAAAGATTTAGTACAATCATCTCTTAACATAACTTTAGAAATAAAGATATCTTTATACCATCTAAAGTCACTTAAAGTAGGACAATGCAGATTACTAAGCTGATCATGTATACGAGATGTAATATTACTTGGTTGACCAATGAAATGTTTTATAATGGTATAAATCAGGGTATTAACACCATCATGTATGTAACGCCCCGAATTTTGGGTACGTTAAATAAACATTTTATTGAACAACAAAAGAGAGTCTGGCTCTTTATTACATCATAACTCCCACTAGGGTTCAATATTTATACAAATGAAGGGGTTTTAGGGTTCCTAACTACAGCTCCGCCTGCAGCTTCATCCTAGCGAGCTCCTCAGTTCTAAAAGCCTCCAAGGTGTACTGTTCATCTTGATCATCTACAAAATCTGACACATTATACCAGCGTCGCCACCGATATAATATGTCAGGGTCACCAAAGGTAACACCGTGAGCTACAAGAGCTCAGCAGAACATTCCCACACCCGCTAACCCATAACTTACACGTAGCAGTTTCATAGATACATGATATTAACCAAACTAACACATGTGCATTCAATAACTTCACATTTAGAGATGTACAATAACACATGCACATTCATTACTCAATCGGGCGTAAGTGTCTGTGTCATCAGAGTTTCTCCTACGCAGCGTTTTGTAAACCGTGTCACCATTTTATCATCAATTCCGAAAACACACACTCACACAACCATGGGTTACAAGTACCTTGTGTCGCACAACAATGAGCTACCAAGTCCGGCTCATTGCCACAAGGTTACCAACGCACGGCCACAATGGCTACCAAGTCCGGCACATTGTGTCACACACACACACAACCATGAGCATCCAAGACCGGCACCTTGTGTCGCACAACAATGAGCTACCAAGTCCGGCTCATTGCCACAAAGGCTACCAAATCTGACTCATGGCCATAATGGCTACCAAGTCCGGCCATTATGCATTACCAAAACACTTTTTATCCGTATCAACCACATCTTAGGTGTCATATCTCTACTTTTCCAATTCCATGTGTCTCGTAACATGCATCGACTCCGCGGTGGGACTATTCACATAACTCATGCGATATCATGCTCGTTAAAAGGTCAAAATACAAATACTTCGTTTCAAATGATACTTTATCTTTTAAATGCATTTCCTTCGAGAGGTTCAATAAAGCAACACATGTTTATTGACGAGTTCATACAATCACGTGGTAACTAGGCGATCAAGCAATCAAGTAGTCATAAGATCAAAGTAAACTACGTTCTTTTAAACAAGAAAGTTCTACAAGCTAAATATCACAACTACATTATCATGCTCATGTACTTCAAAGAATTCTACGTCAAACATCATGCGATCAACTAGCCAAGTACTACATATTTTTAATCACGCTCATATCATACGATATACGTAGGGTAGGGGTATAGGTATACTACGTAGAGTTAGAGGTATAAGAAGATTCTACCTTAATCCGAAACTAGTCAGGGCCGAATAAGCTAGTTGGAAAGTGCTATGGCGTCGAATGCTCACAATCTGGACCAAACTTTGGATGGCAGTAACACGGTCAATACTTGGCCGAATAGGATCGTTCTTGAGTCTAAAATGAAGATCTCGTGGTTCTCTACGACTTTCGTGAAGGACGTTATTCCTAGAAACGACTTTCGCCCGGAGAAAAATGGGAATAAGAAAGTGGACAGTGAGGTGTCTGGAATGGAATTTCTAGATTTTTCACTGAACTTCGGAGGTCGATATCTTGGTCATCTATTGACCGTTTGGGGTGGTTCTAGGGTCTAAACTGAAGCTCTCGAAGTGTTCTACGACTTTTGTGGAGGTCGTTGTTCCTAGAAACGACTTTTCCCCGGAGAAAAATGGGGATAAGAAAGTGGACAGTGAGCTGTCTGGAATGGAATTTCCAGATTTTTCACTGAACTTTGGAGGTCGATATCTTGGTCATCTGTTGACCGTTTGGGGTGGTTCTTGGGTCTAAACTTAAGCTCTTGAAGTGTTCTACAACTTTCGTGGAGGTCGTTGTTCCTAAAAACGACTTTTGCCCGGAAAAAAATGGGGATAAGAAAGTGGACAGTGAGCTGTCTGGAATGGAATTTCCAGATTTTTCACTGAACTTTGGAGGTCGATATCTTGGTCATCTCTTGACCGTTTGGGGTGGTTCTTGGGTCTAAACTGAAGCTCTCGAAGTGTTCTACGACTTTCGTGGAGGTCATTGTTCCTAGAAATGACTTTCGCCCGGAGAAAAAATGGAGTTTTTCAGAGGACAGTAGGCTGTCCAGAAACTGGTTTCTTAGAGAGAAGTTGGAGAATGAGGTGAAGGTGTGAGTTCAAAGCACCAAGAGCTTGGTATTTATAGGCAAGGCACCCTCTCTCTCTCTCTCCCTAGCCGGCCTCTCTCTCTCTCCTATATCTCATTTTTTTATTCAAGCAAATCTTGTTTGCTTGCAAGTTTAACCCTAGAACTAGGCATGCAAGGCTAGGATGTGTCCTTTGGATTGGACTATGGAAGACTAGGCAAGTAAATGGGATTTGATTCAAGTAAAGAAATGGGGTTTGTACAAGAAGGACTAGATTTGATAGTCCTTGGTCATGCTTCCACTTGCTAGCATATCTAACTAGGACAAAGATGATCTAAGCTAGGTCAATTCAAGATGACACACATCACACTCTCCCTCTCTCTCTCCATCCGAACTCTCTCTCTCTCTCAATCTCTCTCTCGGCCAATCTCTCTCTCTCTCCCTCCCACTTGTACTCTCTTGGAAGAAGTATATATATACTAATATATATATATGTACTATGGGTCTTTAATAAAATCCAAGCTTTCAAGCAAAATAGATTTTATAAATATAATATTACAATACACACATTCTATATACAATATAATATATATATACATATATATATATACAAGTACATATATAATATATACAAGCCATGTACTACTCAATCTAGGCTAGATATGAAAGAATCCCATAGCTAATAAATTAATGTAAGTCTTTCAAAGTACTAAGTAATTAAATAATAACCCTAACGTACTAATTATAATTAATTCAATTACCACACATGGCAAATCTAGTATTTTATTAACCCTAGTACTTGGTGGCAAGTAAAGCTTTTATCCAATGGATAATGGTTTCCCTAGCGGTTAATAACCAATGGTTAAAGATGGCTAGGATTCTAGTCTATCGTCCAATGGGTAACAAAACTGCTAATGGTTATTACCCAATGGGTAATGCTAGAAAATCTAATACTTGCAATTAAGCACTAAACTAATCTAATCGCGTACTTAGGAAGATTAACCAAGGTTTACCTATTGACCAATGGGTAAGACAAAAGGTTAAAATGGTCCATCTAGGGTTAGGGAGAAGTGATTAGGCTAAATGGGCATTAGGCTCGACTAATGATACTTAATCTAGGCCTTCATTGCTCGAGTGGTATATTGGTTTTATTTAGTAGGAAATCGCCTAATAACGGAATATTAAAGCCCGACGGTGCCAAACGCCAAGGCAAGGCGTGAGCGTAGCCAAGGCAGCTTGCTAGCAAAGCAGTGGCCAAGGTGGCCCGTTAGCAAAGCGGTGGCCAAGGCGGCCCGCTAGCAAAGTAGTGACCAAGGCGGCCTACAATCAAGGCAGTGGCCAAGGCAGCCTGCAAGCAAGGCGGCGGCCAAGGTGAGGCGTGAGCGTGGCCAAGGCAGCCCGGTGGCCAAACAGTGGCCAAAGCAGCCTGGTGGCTGCCAGCGCTGTGGCCAAGCGTGGCTGTCGTGGCCAAACAATGTCGTCGTGGCCAAAGCAGCCCGGTGGCCAAACAGTGGCCAAGGCAAGCGGTGGCCAAGGCGGCCTAGTGGCCAAACAGCGGCCAAGGCAGCCCAGAGCTGCCAGCTGGCTGCAATGGCCTAGTACAAGCAGCGGCTGGTGGCTAAGGCGCCTAAAGCTGCCAAAGGCTGGCGGCTCAGCAAGGCGACGGCCGAGGCGGCGTGAGCATGGCCAAGGCAGAGCAACTGGCAGTGACCCGACGCCTAGGCGAGGCAGAGCGACAATGAGCCGACGCCAAGGCAAGGCAGCCTGGCCAGCCGACGCCAAGGCAAGGCAGCCTGTCGGTGAGCCGACGCCAAGGCAAGGCAATCAAGTTAACGGTCAAGGCAAGGACTAAACATTAACCATTTGGCATCGATGCAACGTTCTAGGTTAGGGGAAATGCAACTAAGCCATATGGTAGTTAGGGTTTGCTAACTAATCGGTTGCCATGCAGGATTTCCAGCCGAGAAAATAAATTCTAGGATTTTCTACAATTACTAAGTAATTATACCAAGGTCTAAATAGGCATGCTCGTCTACTAGAAAATGACCTTAATGCCCGGGCGATGAATTCCAATCTCCTAAGTCATAAACCTAATTATGACGGATTATTAATCGCAAAAAGGGATTTATAAAATAAATAAAGAATTTTCAAATAAAATGATAAAATTTTATAAGTCGATAACAACCGATTTTTGGATGTTAAAAAATGAAATCCAAGTATTAAACCAAAATTCAAATTTTAGCGAAATTTTTATTGACCAAAAATCAGGGTCGTTACAACCTTTCCCCCTTAAAATAATTTCGTCCTCGAAATTGGTGCGTGTCTACAGATTAGGTTTAGTCGCTATACCGGCATCGGAATAGTAGTCTATCCCCCTTAAAAGGAGCAAGACACACTTAAGTCGCAGGTTAGGCGCAGGTTTCTAGTCCGCACTCATTGCACACTTAGACTAACGGCTAACTTTCCTGAAATGGTGATGATACTGTCTTACTCGATCTTAGGGGTTTTGTTATGAAGTTAGCACGCAATGAACACGACAGATTGTGGTAGACAAGCAAATAAAATTTCTTAAGATAACATAAGATCAACATACTACATGCCTAAAGGCATCATTAGGTACAAGAAAAAGCAAGGAAAAGTAGATAATAATGGCTATGGTGCCATTGACGTGCCTCGTCCTACCACCTATCATTGAAGGCTTGGATCAAACGACGTTCGTATTCCCTTACGAACACTTCGAGTGCGACGGTCACAGCGAGAACACAGCACTAGAAGGTGCGGAGGCGGTTGTTCCTACCGAACCACCATGGCATGCCCATTGTCAGCATGACACAGAACAGGAGGAAGATGAAGGGTTGCAACCGTAGCGCTTGGGTCATTAGGGTGAGCTCGGTTAGCTCGATTTTTCAGAACGCGGCGTCTTCCGAAAATCCTCGTCGTCGGGTGGCCATGGTTCGGGTTGGGGGATGAGATGGTAAGAGAGATGGAGGGAAAAGGATAAGGAAATGGGAAGTGGTGGTGGGGTACATATAGGCCGGGTGAGGGGTGAGTGGAGGAGGGAAATAATTGAGTTTTGAAATTTTGAAGTTGGAGGTTGGCATTTAATAATTGGGAGTTTGAAATTTTGAGAATTGGAGGATGGAGGGTGCGGTTTTGGCCGCGCCGAATGGGGTAGGCCCGGCTCTAGGTGCTAGGTTCCGCTCTCGTTCCTTAAGAGGTGTGGGAAAATATTTATCCAAAAAAAAAGGACTTCGAACCAAAATAATAATAATAAATTATCTAATGATAGTGTGCCACAACACCCATAACAAAGAAAATTTTTATAGATAAGCAAAAAGATTACTATCATTTAGCAACTTGCGTCAACTAAAATAATTGTCCTTTGTATTAAGGGTTTTATTTACTAAAGTAAAATATTGTATAGCATACAACAGTACTCTTTATTTTAAGAAAATAAGCTTTTCATAGATAAGCAAAGGATTACAAACATAAGCATAGAATTCTACTATAATGGCAAAAAGCGACCTAAGGTTCTTTCTAATACAAGTTGAAACGATCCTATATACTCCTGCTACAATACTACTACGACTCGAGGTGTACAGAGAAAATCGTATACGAATAGGTATAAAATACAAGTCTTTCATTAAATGGAAACAAGTACACATAGATGATCTTACAAGTCTTTACTGAAATAGAAATGCATACAACATAGATGGACTCTTAAACAGACAAGGGTGATCCTAATTTTCCAACTTCCTACATCCCGAAGGATTACAATTATTACTCGACTTATCTAAGATACGCCTAATTGGCATCCTCTGCTTTTGGGGTCTCGTCTTCTTCGAGATTCCCTTCATTGACATCCTTACTTCCACTGACTTCTCCCTCCTCAGTCACCTTGTTGGCAACCTTCTCATCTCTGGTTTCTTCTTCAACTTCTTCAATTATAAACCCCTCATCATCAGAAAATGCTATTTGGACTATGACGGGTATAGCTTCATCACCATCTTCCTCCTCATTTTCGGGAAGTGGAATGGCACCATGCTTCTGATAGAAGTCATGAATGTAGGGAAAAGTATAGGGAAAATTGGGATCCCCCACTAGTTGGGTTGTCATGGTTTCTATGGTGTTTCTAAATCGGCGAGCTTCCGCTAGTAGGTTGACTTGGTACAGGTTCGGTTGGCTCATCTACAAGGAAAGTTTAAACCTCAATTAGTCACGATTTAAAGACAAGGGTTCAATTAACACTAAGAAAAAACTTGGATTTAGCTACGTTCCACATTCGATTCTTGATTTAAGTCATCATCCAATTGTTCGGGAATTCCCAGTTCGGCGGTACTGCCAGTTTCCACCTTACTTCAATCCGAAGATTGTTTTGTCAGAACTCCACCCAATTTGGGACGGTAAACTTAAAAATCAAGTCACGTTTGTGCAACGGTCAACTTATCTTAAAACTAATCTTAAAGGCTACCCATTCTACCCACGGCCGAGGTTTTGAACCTAAAGCTCTGATACCAAGTTGTAACGCCCCAAATTTTGGGTACGTTAAATAAACTTTTTTATTGAATAAATTAAGGAGAGTCTAGCTCATTATTACAACATAAGTCTCACAAGAGTACTTTTATTCAAAAGAGGGGATAATCTAAGGTTAACTACTGCTCCTTCTCTTCTTCCATCCTAGCGAGTTCCTCAGCTCCGAAAGCCTCCAAGGTATACCGCTCTCCTTGTTCATCTAGAAAGTCTGACACATTATACCAACGTTGCCACCAGTATAATATGTCAGGGTCACATAAAGCAACACCGTGAGCTTGAAAGCTCAATAGAGTAATCCAAAGCCACTAACCCTTAACATACACGTCAAAGATAGCATACGATTTTCCAAACTTAACATGCTTTCAAATAACTCATACAATTACACATGCGCATTCACTAACGAGCGTTGGTGTCATGTTTTCCAGGTTTCTCATACACGACTCGTCGTTTTGTGTCGCATCTTTTATCATCAATTCCAAAAATCACACGCACACACCAATGGGTTACAAGTACCTTGTGTCGCACAACAATGAGCTACCAAGTCCGGCTCATTGCCACAAGGTTACCAACGCACGGCCACAATGGCTACCAAGTCCGGCACATTGTGTCACACACATATACAACCATGAGCATCCAAGACCGGCACCTTGTGTCGCACAACAATGAGCTACCAAGTCCGGCTCATTGCCACAAAGGCTACCAAATCTGACTCATGGCCATAATGGCTACCAAGTCCGGCCATTATGCATTACCAAAACACTTTTTATCCGTATCAACCACATCTTAGGTGTCATATCTCTACTTTTCCAATTCCATGTGTCTCGTGACATGCATCGACTCCGCGGTGGGACTATTCACATAACTCATGTGATATCATGCTCGTTAAAAGGTCAAAATACAAATACTTCGTTTCAAATGATACTTTATCTTTAAAATGCATTTCCTTCGAGAGGTTCAATAAAGCAACACATGTTTATTGACGAGTTCATACAATCACGTGGTAACTAGGCGATTAAGCAATCAAGTAGTCATAAGATCAAACTAAACTACGTTCTTTTAAACAAGAAAGTTCTACAAGCTAAATATCACAACTACATTATCATGCTCATGTACTTCAAAGAATTCTACGTCAAACAACATCATGCGATCAACTAGCCAAGTACTACATATTTTTAATCACGCTCATATCATACAATATACGTAGGGTAGGGGTATAGGTATACTACGTAGAGTTAGAGGTATAAGAAGATTCTACCTTAATCCGAAACAAGTCGGGGCCGAATAAGCTAGTTGGAAAGTGCTATGGCATCGAATGCTCACAATCTGGACCAAACTTTGGATGGCAGTAACTCGGTCAATACTTGGCCGAATAGGATCGTTCTTGAGTTTAAATGAAGATCTCGTGGTTCTCTACGACTTTCGTGAAGGACGTTATTCCTAGAAACGACTTTCGCCCAAAGAAAAATGGGAATAAGAAAGTGGACAGTGAGCTGTCTGGAATGGAATTTCTAGATTTTTCACTGAACTTTGGAGGTCGATATCTTGGTCATCTCTTGACCGTTTGGGGTGGTTCTTGGGTCTAAACTGAAGCTCTCGAAGTGTTCTACGACTTTCGTGGAGGTCGTTGTTCCTAGAAACGACTTTTGCCCGGAGAAAAATGGGGATAAGAAAGTGGACAGTGAGCTGTCTGGAATGGAATTTCCAGATTTTTCACTGAACTTTGGAGGTCGATATCTTGGTCATCTGTTGACCGTTTGGGGTGGTTCTTGGGTCTAAACTGAAGCTCTCGAAGTGTTCTACAACTTTCGTGGAGGTCGTTGTTCCTAGAAACTACTTTTGCCCGGAGAAAAATGGGGATAAGTAAGTGGACATTGAGCTGTCTGGAATGGAATTTCCAGATTTTTCACTGAACTTTGGAGGTCGATATCTTGGTCATCTCTTAACCGTTTGGGGTGGTTCTTGGGTCTAAACTGAAGCGCTCGAAGTGTTCTACGACTTTCGTGGAGAGCGTTGTTCGTAGAAATGACTTTCGCCCGGAGAAAAAATGGAGTTTTTCAGAGGACAGTAGGCTGTCCAGAAACTGGTTTCTTAGAGAGAAGTTGGAGAATGAGGTGAAGGTGTGAGTTCAAAGCACCAAGAGCTTGGTATTTATAGGCAAGGCACCCTCTCTCTCTCTCCCTAGCCGGCCTCTCTCTCTCTCTCCTATATCTCGTTTTTTTTATTCAAGCAAATCTTGTTTGCTTGCAAGTTTAACCCTAGAACTAGGCATGCAAAGCTAGGATGTGTCCTTTGGATTGGACTATGGAAGACTAGGCAAGCAAATGGGATTTGATTCAAGTAAAGAAATGGGGTTTGTACAAGAAGGACTAGATTTGATAGTCCTTGGTCATGCTTCCACTTGCTAGCATATCTAACTAGGACAAAGATGATCTAAGCTAGGTCAATTCAAGATGACACACATCACACTCTCCCTCTCTCTCTCCATCCGAACTCTCTCTCTCTCTCAATCTCTCTCTCGGCCAATCTCTCTCTCTCTCCCTCCCACTTGTACTCTCTTGGAAGAAGTATATATATACTAATATATATATATGTACTATGGGTCTTTAATAAAATCCAAGCTTTCAAGCAAAATAGATTTTATAAATATAATATTACAATACACACATGCTATATACAATATAATATATATATACATATATATATATATATATATATATATACAAGTACATATATAATATATACAAGCCATGTACTACTCAATCTAGGCTAGATAAGAAAGAATCCCATAGCTAATAAATTAATGTAAGTCTTTCAAAGTACTAAGTAATTAAATAATAACCCTAATGTACTAATTATAATTAATTCAATTACCACACATGGCAAATCTAGTATTTTATTAACCCTAGTACTTGGTGGCAAGTAAAGCTTTTATCCAATGGATAATGGTTTCCCTAGCGGTTAATAACCAATGGTTAAAGATGGCTAGGATTCTAGTCTATCGTCCAATGGGTAACAAAACTGCTAATGGTTATTACCCAATGGGTAATGCTAGAAAATCTAATACTTGCAATTAAGCACTAAACTAATCTAATCGCGTACTTAGGAACATTAACCAAGGTTTACCTATTGACCAATGGGTAAGACCAAAGGTTAAAATGGTCCCTCTAGGGTTAGGGAGAAGTGATTAGGCTAAATGGGCATTAGGCTTGACTAATGATACTTAATCTAGGCCTTCATTGCTCGAGTGGTATATTGGTTTTATTTAGTAGGAAATCGCCTAATAACGGAATATTAAAGTCCGACGGTGCCAAACGCCAAGGCAAGGCGTGAGCGTAGCCAAGGCAGCTTGCTAGCAAAGCAGTGGCCAAGGTGGCCCGTTAGCAAAGCGGTGGCCAAGGTGGCCCGCTAGCAAAGTAGTGACCAAGGCGGCCTACAAGCAAGGCAGTGGCCAAGGCAGCCTGCAAGCAAGGCGGCGGCCAAGGCAGCTTGCAAGCAAGGCGGCGGCCAAGGTGAGGCGTGAGCGTGGCCAAGGCAGCCCGGTGGCCAAACAGTGGCCAAGCGGTGGCCAAAGCAGCCTGGTGGCCAAGCAGTGGCCAAGCGGTGGCCAAAGTTGCCTGGTGGCCAAGCGATGGCCAAAACAGCCTGGTGGCCAAACAGCGGTCAAGCGGTGGCCAAAGCAGCCCGGTGGCCAAACAGTGGCCAAGGCAAGCGGTGGCCAAGGCGGCCTAGTAACAATGGCCAAAGCGGCCCGGTATGCGCTGCCAAGCAATGGCCATAGCCTAAAGCGGCTGCTAGTAGCGATGGCGGTGGTAAAGCGACCTAGTGGCTGGCCAAAGCGGCCTACTGTGCAAGGCGGCAAGGCGGCGTGAGCATGGCCAAGCCAGCGTGAGCATGACCGACGCCTAGGCGAGGCAGGCGCGACAATGAGCCGACGCCAAGGCAAGGCAGGCTTGTCAGCGAGCCGACGCCAAGGCAAGGCAGGCTTGTCAGTGAGCCAACGCCAAGGCAAGGCAGTCAAGTTAACGGTCAAGGCAAGGACTAAACATTAACCATTTGGCATCGATGCAACGTTCTAGGTTAGGGGAAATGCAACTAAGCCATATGGTAGTTAGGGTTTGCTAACTAATCGGTTGCCATGCAGGATTTCCAGCCGAGAAAATAAATTCTAGGATTTTCTACAATTACTAAGTAATTATACCAAGGTTTAAATAGGCATGCTCGTCTACTAGAAAATGACCTTAATGCCCGGGCGATGAATTCCAATCTCCTAAGTCATAAACCTAATTATGACGGATTATTAATCGCAAAAAGGGATTTATAAAATAAATAAAGAATTTTCAAATAAAATGATAAAATTTTATAAGTCGATAACGACCGATTTTTGGATGTTAAAAAATGAAATCCAAGTATTAAACCAAAATTCAAATTTTAGCGAAATTTTTATTGACCAAAAATCAGGGTCGTTACAATGTATACCATGCTCATTTTCAAAAATAGGGATACCATGTTCATCAGTTTGAACAGCATGTGTGATATGTTCTCTTGAATCATGATCAAGGTACTTATCCCACCAGGCTTTCAAAACACCAGTAAAACCAGAGGCTATCAATTCAACAATCTGAGGTTGGTTCAGATTAGTATTGGCCAAATAACTATTAGCGACCATAGACATATGATTCAGTTTTTCAAGAATTTGATGTTCACTAAGACCATCAATATTCCATTCATACAGTTTAGTAGAAGAAACAGAAAATTGATTTAACAAATTATTTTCTTCATACTGCAAGTCAACAGGTGTAGGTCTAGAATACCAATTTCTGGTATGACTAATAGGACCAGTAGTTAATCTTTGAACACTCCGATGTACGGGTTGGTCAGTGAACTGTTTCTGCAGTTCGGTAATTTCATCATCAGAGGAGGTCATCTGGCTAGATGATTCTCTGTGTGTTACTACAGTGAGCTGTGGTGTACTAGGCTCAGGTTTAACAACTAATTTGTTTAACAGATTTTCAATTTTAAGAACATCTTGACGGTTGTCAAGACTAACAGGTGATCTACGAACAGGCAAATTAATCAGAGGTTTCTCGGGCTCTTTACTAATAGAAGGGACAGCTAGCTGTTCCATCTTCTAATTTAGTCTCGATTTTATCAAGTTGTTTACCAATGGTCTTTAAACACTGGTTAGTGTAATTGACCTGTTCAACAATCTGCTTACAGTCAGATCTATCAGTAGGTAACTTAAAAGGAGAAGCAGTTATGCTAGTTCCTTTATGATTAACAAGGATAGAATCCAAAGGAGGGTGACTGGTGTTAACAGTCGTGTTATCAGTTTTTACCCATTTGGTTTTAGTAATTACTTGTACATCTTGTACAGGTAAAACCTTTTTAGCAAGAGAATGTGGTTCATAAACACAATCAACATAGTCAAAAAACTTCATTTTAATATTTTTGTCTTTAACAAAACATTCCCATTTTTTGACTATTTTATCATGTTGACTAGAAGAATACTTAGCTCTATGAACTTTTCTTCTTGGTTTATTATCCTTTGAACTGTATTCATCATACAATTCATCCATTTCAGCATCAGTAATTTTACTAACTGGTTTACTAGGTTTGGACATAACCTGGGTTTTTCCAAGCTTAGTCTGAACTTCTTTAACAAGATCTTTAACAGTTAGTGAAGGTACTGAAATCTTTTTACTACCAAGAGACTTATTTCTCTTGGGACTAACAGATCCTATAATTCTAGGGGATAAACTTCTAGAATAAACAGGATAAAGTTCAACATGAGAGTATTTATCAAAAGAATTATCATTGGATCTAGAATATTCAGGTTCATCATCAGAATACTCAGACCTAGCATAATTATGAACAGAGATATTATCACCATCGGAATCATAATTAAAACAGTTTGATAAATAATTAAAATCAGAACAAACAGAAATATTATCTGAATCGTAATGAAAGGAAATTCTATCTTGTTCATAATCATAGGAGTCCATAATCAAAAGGATAATAAGAGCCTGGAGTCAACAGAGTAGGGGATTGGTGGATGAAACCATTTCTGAACTAGCGAGAGGTCAGTGGATGAACGATACCTGAATGGTGTATTCCTCTTCCTAAAAGAAATTGATCCGAGACTTATATCCAAATTAATCTTATTTATTTTACTTTACTTTTGAAATTCTCACTTCCTTTCTGTATCAGACCCTGTTTTAAAACGTATCCTCCTATTCCTCCTTTTGAATGCTGCTCATCTTCTTTCTGTATTGTTTCTAGTTTACGTGTTCTAACTGTATCCTAAGTACTCTGTTTAACTTCTGTTCTTTTTCACACACACCCATCTAGGCTTTCTCCCCTTATGCCGTTCTTCTGCCCTAAACGCCTACCTGGCTCAGACGGGACTTACACTTTTGGCTTTCCGGGTTACCGCTGGCAGAGTGTTAGCTTATTTAAACAGTTTTCTTTCAGAGTTTCAGGTCTCACCTTAGAACCTAGCTCAACTACAGACTTCTTACTTACAGCATTCAATTGTTGGAATCAAGGCTTTAATTAAAAAACACACCAAGTCTTTCTACAGTCATTCCATTCGTTTCTCAAAAACTCAGAAAATAAAACAGATTAATCAAGTCATAAAATCCTTTTCCATTTTCTTTTACAAACAGGAATAGACGACTCAGTAATGACTCATCCACACATCTCTGACACTATTCAGTCATAACCCATCCACCGCCCCGATATATATATATATATACAAGTACACGTATATATATATATATATATATGGGGATATTATATGGGGGCGGTTCCGGGGACAACAAATTTGACAACAAAAAAAACAACACATAGTTCTTGATCAAGTTTTAATGATCTGAGCCGCTCAATGTGATCAGAAAGTGATTTTAAGGATACTCACGAAAAATCAGCAAAAAAAAAAGACCGGAAAGGGCTTGATCTAAGCAGTTTTTAGCTTAGATTTATGAACGGTTCAATTAAAAACTGTTCAAAACAAACACTTTCCGGTCATATTTTTTGCTAATTTCTTGCGGGTACCTATAAAATCACATTCTGCACACATTGAACGGTTCGGATCATAAAACTTTGATCTGGAACTATGAGATTGAGATTTGTGTTGTTTTTTTTGTTGTCAAATTTGTTGTCTCCGGAACCGCCCCCTATATATATATATGTACCTAATGATCTTACTAGATCTTTCAAATCAAGATTTCCTATTAAACTAATCTAATTGGCACATGTCTTCTTATTTAAATAACCAAGGTACTAAGTACTTATGTTATATAATCCAATGTACTCATGCCTATTTTAATCTTTTAATCACATGGAAAATCTTGAAATTGACTTATTTAATATATCCTAGTACTTTGTGGCAAAGCTTAACCTATTGTTCAATGGATAATAATTCTCCTAGCGGTCATTAACCAATGGGTAATGCTAGAAAGTATTATACTTGTACAAAGTATATATGTACTTTTGATCATGTGTATATATAGCCATATAATACTATATCTAAGTACTAATAAAATCTAGTAATGTATTTTGGTAGAATAAACTAAGTCTTCCTTTTGTCCAATGGGTAAAGATTACCCTAACATTTATCGTCCAACGGTTAAAAGGTAAACGGTTCAAAAGGTTCATCTAGGGTTAAGGGGTTCAAAAGGTTTAGGGGTTCAAAAGGTTCGGGAAGTTCACCAAGGGTTAGGAAGAAGTAATTAGGCAAAAAGGTAATTAGGTTATTCTAACTAGTTGGTTAAAGACTAACGATACTAATCTAGTAGGATTTCCAGCCGAGAATCGAATTTACAAGACTTTAATCTAACCATGGCGGGTAATACGCAATTAGAAGTTGATTATAAACCAATTAAAGATTTTTTGAATAATAACAATGAAATTTTTATTTAGTAAAAATCAGAGTTGTTACAACCTATCCCCCTTAAACAATTTCGTCCTCGAAATTTGGTGTAGGCTCGGATTCGAACAGGTGAGGATAGTTCGCTCTCATGGTTTCCTCTCTCTCCCATGTGGTTTCTCCAGCTCCACGATGTTTCCACAAAACTCGTACTAACTTGATTGTCTTGTTCCGGATGATCTTCTCGCTCCGGTCTTTAATCTCAATTGGTTCCTCCTCGTACATTGTGTCTTCCTCGATGGCGATGTCTTCCCAATTGAGTACATGCGTAGGCAACGCGAGATACTTGCGAAGCATCGAAACGTGAAACACGTTATGCACTCTATCTAGTTGTGGCGGTAGAGCTAAACGATACGCAACCTTCCCTATTTTCTCTACGATGTCAAAGGTCCGATATAACGTGGAGATAACTTTCCCCTTTTCCCAAATCTAATGACTCCTTTCTTCGATCGGATCTTCAAGAACACGTGATCTCCCACATCAAAACTTAACGGTCGATTCCTTTTATCCGCATAACTCTTTTGTCGGCTTTGAGCAGTCTGGATCCTTTGTCTAATAATCTTGACCTTCTCCGTAGTATCCCGTACCATATCAGGTCCAATCAATCCCGTTTCCCTAGCATCTGTCCAGCAAACGGGAGATCGACAGGGTCGTCCGTATAAGGCTTCGTACGGTGCCATTTCGATACTTGCCTGATAACTGTTATTGTTGGCAAACTCCACCAATGGTAGGTGTTGCTCCCAGCTCCCAGAAAAATCTAAGGCACAAGCTCTTAGCATATCCTCCAATGTCTGTATTGTCCTCTCCGTATGTCCGTCTGTCTGTATTCTTGACCTTCTGCGTTCTGTCCTTTCAGCTCAGTGCATCAGATACCACATTGGCCTTGCCGGGGTGATACTGAAGCGTAAACTTGTAGTCCTCCAAATACTCCATCCATCGACGCTGCCTCAGGTTCAACTCCTTATGAGTGAAGAGGTACTTGAGACTTTTGTGGTCGGTGAAGACCTCAAATTGTTTTCTCCACAAATAGTAACGCCAGGATTTGAAGGCGAATACTACCGCAGCCAATTCTAAGTCATGGGTGGGGTAATTCTTCTCGTGTGGTCGAAGTTGTCGGGATCCGTAGGCTATAACTTTTCTGTTCTGCATCAGCACGCATCCTAAATCGTCTCGCGATGCGTCGCAGAAGACCGTATAATCTACACCTCGCTCCGATATGATGAGTATCGATGCGCTGGTAAGTCTCTTCTTCAACTCCTGAAAGGATTTCTCACAAGCTTTATTCCAATCCAGCTTCACTCCTTTTTGGGTCAGTCTTGTCATTGGTTTGGCAAGGGTAGAGAAATCGGGTATGAATCTTCGGTAATAATCGGCCAATCTAGGAACCTTTTGATTTCAAATATAGAGGTCGGTTGTTTCCATTTCAGTACTGCTTCCACCTTGTCTTCATCCACTGCGATTCCATCTTTGGATACTACATGTCGCAAGAACTTAACCACTTTTAGCCAAAACTCGCATTTACTTGCCTTGGCATAGAGTTGGCTATCTCGAAGCACTTGTAGCACTATCCGCAGATGTCCTTCGCGCTCCTCCTTACTAGCGGAGTATATCAAAATGTCATCAATGAACACCACTACAAACTTGTCTAAGTAGGGTTGAAAGATTTTGTTCATGAGACACATGAATACTGCCGGAGCATTTGTCAGCCCAAATGGCATCATTACAAACTCGCAGTGTCCATATCTGGTACGGAAGGCTGACTTGACGATGTCTTCATCTTGGATTCTAAGTTGATGGTAGCCTGATCGGAGATCGATTTTCGAGAAGCAGGTTGCTCCTCTCAACTGATCAAATAGGTCATCGATCCTAGGCAGGGGGTATCGATTCTTAATGGTGACTTGGTTTAGCTTCCTGTAGTCGATACACAGACGAAGTGTCCCTTCTTTTTTCTTTACGAACAATGCAGGCGCTCCCCATGGTGACGTACTAGGTTTGATAAATCCTTTGTCCAACAGCTCCTGCAATTGGGTCTTGAGCTCCTTTAGCTCCGCGGGGGCCATACGGTATGGTGCCATAGAAATCGGGGTTGTTCCCGGTTGGAGTTCTATAGAGAAGTCTATCTCTCTCTAAGGTGGTAAACTAGGAAGTTCCTCGGGAAATACATCAATGTACTCGCACACGATGTGTGGCAATCCTCCATCCGGCCAGTTTCTTCCATTTGGAGACTAGCTAGCCATCCAAATAGTTGATTCTGCCACCCTGACCTCTTAGTCATCGAACTCGCGGTTTGTCTATCCCCCTTAAAACGGAAACGAGTTCCCTTTCGGGTGAAAGCCGTCATGGTCTTCTGGTGACAGTCTATGACCGCTCAGTCTGCTGATAGCCAGTCCATTCCCACGATCACGTCGAAGTCCGCCATGTCGATTACTCTAAGATCAGAGGTTAATCGCAAGTTGTCTATTTCTAGTTCGCACCCTCTACACACTAGACTAACAGTTATACTTCCCTCCAATGGTGATGCTACTTTCGTACTTGTATTTAGGGGTTCTGTTTCTAGTGCTAGAGCAGTTACGCAGGCAGTAGATATGAATGAATGCGATTCACCAAAGTCAAACAAGGCTTGTACGCAGGTACTTTATAATAACAGTGTACCTTGGATCACAGAGGGATCCTGCTCTTGTTCCTCAGTCTGCAGTGCAAAGATGCGCCCACCAGTGCCTTGCTGGGTTCCTACGGGCTGCTTTCCTTTGTTTTGCTCGCCCTGTTGCTGCGGGGGTGCTTTAGGGTTTTGCTTCCTAAATCCGGCTTGGCCAGGTTGTTAAGCTCTCTGGTTTCCAAAGCTCCCGGTCCTCTCCCTCTGGGGTTGGGGACATTCACACTTGTAATGGCCCATGGCCTGGCAGTTAAGCACTGAACAGTTGCTCTGTTCTGACTGCTCCTCTGCGGTTCACCACGTCTGGGTGCAGCAATCTTCCAAGCATGGTTGTTTTGAGACGAGGCAAAGGGTTTGGTAGGGTAGGGTCCACGGTTATTGGTGTTGGCTGGTTGGGTTTGGATCGGTCCGCCAGTGTTGCCTGCTGCCTTTCTCCAGTGGGGCTTAAACTCAGCCTCCTCGCCCTCTAGTCGTAGTGCACATTTCACTACTCCAGCATAGGTCGTGAATGCTTGAGCTACCACGGCCCTTCGAGCAGTTATCAGTCCCCTCTCGAATCTCATCGCTTTCTTGTCCTCAGTTGCTACACTGTCTGGGGCATAACGGGATAATTCCTCGAACTTAGCTGCGTACTGGGTAACGGTCATGATTCCTTGTTTCAAGTTTGTTATTTCCTGCTCCTTAGCCAGGCGAAGGGGTGTGGGAAAGTATTTATTGAGAAATAGGGTCTCAAATTCAGCGAAGGTCATGGTGGCTATGGCATGGGTTGCCTCCATCAGATCCCACCAATAGTGGGTTTCTCCCTTCAGTTAATAAGTAGTTAAGGCTACACGGTCTCCATCTCGAGTGATCTCCAAGGTGTCCAGGATCACCTTGACCTCCTTTAGCCATGTTTCAGCCATAGTGGGGTAAGGGTCTCCGTTGAAGGTCGGGGGTCGGTGTTTGCAGAATTCGTTCATCGCTCAGGTTCTGGTCATAGGTTCATAGTCGCGGTTTTGGTTTCGGCGGTTGGCATTCAAAGCGGCCACGAATGCTTGAATGATCTGGGTTATGTTGGGGTTAGCGTTAGAGGATTCTCCAGTTTCGAGTCCTAATCCGCTGCGTCGGTTCACCATCTACGAGTTGAAATCGAAAGGGGGAGGTTTAGTCTACTTTAATGATTGTCTTTCGTAATTAGTGTTTTAACTACTAACGCAAAATATCGAATAGTAAGCAACAGTACTCTTTTTAAACAAAGCAAACTTCTCATAGATAAGCACAGGTTTCCAAACACAAGCATAGAGTTCTACTACAAAAATAGATGATAGGGTTTTCCTAATACAAGTTGAAACGGTCCTACATACTCCTACTACATGATCCAGGTTTGTCGTAATATACCACAAATGCAACTACAACTCTCGGGACCTTATTCTAATACTACGACTCTACTACTGGGGTGGGATAAGTCCGAAAAATTCTCTCAACTGCTCCTTGCACTCTTTATCCCTTATCTCGAGCCAATGCTCTCCTTCTTGACGGATTTCTTCAGCTAGGTCTCCAAGTGCTACGCTCAGGGTCTCCACATCCATGGGTTGGTCCTCGTCAGCTAAAGGTGTCATGACGATAACCTCACATAGGTGTCACCAGTGGCGGGGTCGCATATACCCAGTTAGGGTATAAGGATATGACTCTCGGGTGCTAGCAGGGCCTTGTAATAAAGCAGGTCCGCAAAGGTGATCGGGGCAGCATAGGTACGGCTATCCATATCTACAATAAGAAAATTATATGGTAGACTTACAGGTGTGAAGGGGTAGTCACGTAAAAGGCATAAGTATACACATAAACAGTGATCATACATAGGAAAGAAAACACATAACTTTCATTACTTAAACGATCCTAGTACATCATAGGTGACTTATATTCGCCTACATTTACACCAAAAGTTCTACTACTTCCTATTTTACATCAAAAGTCTAAATCTAGGAAACAGGTCACAGTGATCCTAATTTAACAATCCTACATCCCAAAGGATTACAGCTATTGCTAAGTTTATTCAGGTGCGTCTAAAAGATGTTCGGGAGGTGGGCCTTGTACGGGCCTATGTCATCCTCAACGGGTGGTACGGGTACATCACTGGAGTCAAAGTCGATATCTATAATGTCGGGTTCAGTCCTTCGTAGCCAACCAGGTTCTCCCTCGAAAATTACTATCTTTTCTTCATCTTCGTTAGACTGCCATCCTTCATTCTCCTCATCATCAGATGGCAAGTCTGGATTTGGCATTTGCATTAAATGCTCCCAGTCGGCCTCATTTTGGGGTGGGTCATTGAACTCCTCGGGGTCTTCTTCCTCGGGGTCCTCTTCAACTCCCTCGACTACAAACTCCACATCATTAAGGGGTGCTATTTGGACTAGGACGGGTGCCGCTTCTTCATCACCATATTCCTCGGCCTCGGGAAGTGGAAAGGCGCCATGCTCTTGATAGTAGTAATGGACATAGGGAAAGGCATAGGGAAAGTAAGGGTCCGCCACAAGTTGGTTTGTCATCGACCTCAGGGTACCTCTAAGTTGACGGGCCTCAGCTAGTAGGTTAGCTTGATAGGTGCTCATCTACAAAAAGAAGTTTAGACCTCAATTAGTAACGGTTAAAGACAGGGTTTTATAACTTATTAAGAAAAAGCTTAGAAGTTTCAAAATTCCACATTCGATCCTTGATTTAAGTCATCATCCAATTATTCGGGAATTGCCAGCTCAGTGGTACTGTCAATTCCACACCTTGCTTCAATCCGAAGATTGTTTTGTCAGAATTCTACCCAATTTAGGATGATAAACTTAAACTCAATTCACGTTTGTGCAGTGGGCAAACTTATCTTATAGGCTACCCATTCTACCCATGGCCGAGGTTTTGAACCTAAAGCTCTGATACAAAGTTGTAATGCCCCCAATTTTGGGTACGTTAATTAAACATTTTATTGAAATAACTAAGTAGACTTTGGCTCATTATTACATCATAAACTCCCAGAGAGTACTTATGTTACACAAAAGGAAAGGATAGCTAAGGTTATCTATTGCTCTGCCTCTTCTTCCATCCTCGCAAGCTCCTCAGCTCCAAATGCCTCCAAAGTGTGCCGCTCTCCCTGCTCATCTATAAGGTCTGACACATTATACCAGCGTCGCCACCAGCATAATATGTCAGGGTCACATAAAGCAACACCGTGAGCTTCAACAGCTCAATAAAACAACCCCAAACCCACTAACCCTTAACTTACAAGCCAAAGATAATATAATTAACGACTTAACATGCTTCCTATAACAATTACACATCCACATTCACTAATCGTATATTGTTGGTGTCATGTTTTCCTGGTTTCTCCTACGCGACTCATCATAGACCGTGTCTCCAATTTCCACTTTACAAAAACAACATTTTCCTTTCAAAAACACATTTTAACACACCCAACCTCGGTTCCCCCGTTCCGGATTCCCAAGTATCCTCACAATAGTTCCGCCGTCCCGGGTTCCCATTGGCACACATTAGCATTGGTTCCTCTCCGCGGATAACCAAGCCACACACCCAACCTCGGTTCCACCGTTCCGGTCTCCCAAGTATCCTCACAATGGTTCCGCCGTCCTGGGTTCCCATTGGCACACACACACACCACATAATGATCTTACACTAGGTCATTATGTAGTTTCAAAATATTTTATCCTTTGCAAACACATTTCCACAGTGGCAAGTTCGGCCACATTCAAAACACACCTTGTCTTTAACGCACCCTAGGTGTCATGTTTCTACTTTCTCGATTTTCATGTCTTGTTCTCATGCAGCGACTCCACGATAGAACTTTTCACACAAGTAAACATAAATCATTCATTTTCATCTATCAAGATCATCCAACTCTATTCTATTATGCTCGTTTATCGCTTAATCATAGCCACAAGTAATGCAAGCAACATGTGAACAAGTTTACGATCATCTTAAAAAGGTCAAAATACGAATACTTCTAATCTAGTGACATACTATCATGCATTCCAAATCATCTCAAGAAATAAGCTAACTATAGACACCCCAATTTGGACCTATTAATTATCCTTAATTTGTGGCCTTGAGGCTCCCCGATGATGAAACATAATCAAAACAGGCCTTGGAAAACTTGGACGATGCTTCTTGGACTTTTCCAAAATCAAAACATTCCTTTTCCCCGACACCCTGAGGGTAAAATTGGCACACATTTCAGCATATAAAATAACTTTGAATGAAACCAATTGGGTTAGAAAGAGGACTTAATGAGCTTTCCAACGCTTCGAAACCACCCGGGGCTGTGGTAGCCCACAATAGTCAGACACTCCCAAGCGCTCGAGACCACTCTAGAACGCTTGGGAGTGCTGACAGACCAATGCATGTTGAGCTTGGCTTTGACCATGGCTTTTTAGGCTTTTCAGATCTTTCAACGTTCAAACCTGCATGTCCCAAGCATGCCTGAGCCAGCAGAGCATCTCATCATGCCTTTCTCCTGCCAAAACATTTTCTTTTCATTTTTGGTTTGATTTCCAAGTCAAAACCCCAATTTTTCACTCCCCTATATATACCCTCATGTTTTACCACACAAGGACCACGAAATATCACTCCCTCCCTCTGCTCTTCTCTGAGATATTCAGCCTCTAAACCTCCCTAAAATGTTTTCCAAAACTTGTTTTTTCTAAGAAATTTCAAACAATTTTCAAGTACTTCAAAGCCTCAAATTTCTAGCCCATCCATTACTCCATCTTCCTACTGTTTTCTAAGCATTTTCAAGCATCCAAATCAGTCCAAGAAGCACAGACCAAGAAGCATAGTCCAAGCAACATGGAAAAGGTATAATACAAGGCTTTTCAAGCCTTTCTGTTTTCTGAGGGGGATCAAGGGCTCATGCCAGTTCCTCATACTGGTTGTGAGCTCATTTGATCTTAGTTTAACTACAAGAGCAAAGGGGCATAAAAGTGTTTTCTGTGCTAAGCCTACTGGAAGCATTCCCGAGCGCTCGGGACTACTCTTGAGCGCTCGAGAATGCCTCCAGTCTCATTTTCCTTCTTTTGGGTATTTAAGTGGACATGCAAGGGGAGTGAAACGTGATTTCAAACAAATCAACTCTTTTGAGGTGCGCTGGTGCAGACGATCTTTTCTTTTTAGAGCAAAATAAAGAAGATTACCTTCATTTAAGGGCATGCAAAAGTGTTTTGTTCAAGATTTAAAAGGAGGAATTTTCATACTTCAAAAATACAAGATTTGGTGTACCAAAACACTACAATGAGGGTATTGGCTGATTGAAATTAGTCCTGGGGTGTAGATCACTCCCAAGTGCTCGGGATCACTTCCAAGCGCTCGGGAGTGTCTGCATGCAACCTCAGTCCATCTTCCTTTCCGTTTGATCCTCCTCCTGCCTTTGGATGTCCATGCATGCGTCCCTTTTTTATCTCTTAGAACTGTAAATTTGATTTTTAGAGAAGCAAGGATGCATGGCTTGGAAGATTGGAGTCTTATTCCAGTTCACCAAGCCCTCTGCTGAGCTCACAGCGTTTAATAACATCTTAGTTCATAGTTGCAGCACTGTATCTTGTTCGTACTAACACAATCTGCAGGTTGAGCATGTAATACTCCCAAGCGCTCGGGAGTGCTCCCGAGCACTCGAGAGTGAAGCTAGTGACAGGATTCCAGTTTTCTGTTATTTTGCATTTCTTCATCATTTCTATCATTTCCTGTACAGATGCACATGCATGCACCCCTCTTTACTTGATACACTCCTGGATACCTGCTACTGTTTTCATAAAACAAAATCTTTTGAAAAATCCCACAAATGTTTAGTAGAGACCGATCTTGCATCGGGCGAGGGGGGTGCCGTAAAACCCTTCCCCCCTCATAACGTGGCTTCCGAACCCTCAAAACAATCTCTGGTTTTCAATTCAAATCAATCATTTTCAATCAAAACGGTTTCTTGGGTGGCGAACCATAAATCCGGGTGGCGACTCTTCAAATTTTTCAATTCGATTCTAAAGCGTGGCGTTTCTTTTCAGGCCGCCCCGAAACCACCCGGGGCTGTGGTAGCCCACAGTGGCGACTCTGCTGGGGATATGTTCAATTGATACTTGAGAAAAGTTGGTGGTTGACAAAACGACTTACTTTCCTTAAGCATCAATTAAACTTGAGAGCCAAGCTTGGAAAATGTTTGTGGGATTTTCAAATATTTTGTTTCATTGTCTATCTTTTGTATATATATCTTGTTCAGCCTCGCTGTTGTGTTCTGGCAATCCTGCTCGGCTTGCCGATGACAGGGAATCCCAGAATGCTCGGCAACCCTCGACTATGATGAGTCATACCTGTCGTTTGTACCGTTATTGGGTGTACGCTCGATAATCGGGAGGCATACATTGACTCTAGTCCGGGGAACCCTTTTCTAAACCAAAACCCGGCCTCTATACATGTGTAGAAAGCAGTAGAACCAACCAAATTAGGACAGGGACCCGCAAAGTAGGACTATGTGCTATATCCTGCCTACATGTTACTGTATTCTCCATCTCACCATGTATCTCATCCATGTCATGCCATCATGCTGTCTGTTTCAAGTGTTGTGCTTCTTAAGCTTGCTCGCGCTGTCTTCGGAAGGTTGCCAAGACCCGATGAAGAGTCGTGCACCCTAGTGTACGTTGTCTAAACTACATAAGTCCTTAGAACAATGAGACTTTGGGAAATCAAAATATGCTAAGTCCTTGACTAATGCCTAATCGAAAATTCAATAGAGAATAAGGAATAACAGGAAACGATGCCGTGATGTCACTTTACTTACACCACTTTGGCTAATGGCACCATGCCTCTGACACCACTCTGGTTGTGGTTTCACGTCGTCTATACTAGTCTATTCTAAGTTCAAAATTGAAGCTTCGAATGAGGACTAGTCGAATACTTAGTTCTTTTGACATCTCTTTGAACTTGTTGTTCTAAACAAAGGATACACCTTAAAAGAAATTCTGAGGAATGAGGCAACCTTCGAAAGACCGCAATCTTATCCCGCTTGCACATCTCACCTTGCATTTTATGCTGTCCATTTGCTTTCGGGTAGAACTCTTAGACTCGCTCGCGCAGCTTGTTTAGGATTGCCTAGACCGATGAAGAGTCGTGCTTTTTAGAGGCACGTTGTTGGAATTAATTAGTCCTTGGAACGATGAGGTTTTAGGGATATCGAAATTCATTAAGTCTTTAATACATTTTTCAATCATGGATTCAATGAAGATTAACGAAACAATTAGGCTACAATGTCGTGATACCCACACCACCCAGGTTATAGTGCGAAGTCACTTACACCGCTTAGGCTAATGGCACCATGCCACTGACGCCACTCCGGTTACGGTATCATGTCATTTACGCCAAACAGTTTTTGAAACCAAAACAGAAATTTCTGGTGAAAAATGTTGAAGCCTTAATTTGTCTTGATATCTTCCAAGTCTTGTCATTCCTAATCAAAGGATACACATTCAAAAGAATTTCTGAGGACTAAGGCAATCCTTCACAGGTTGTCATTTCTTGAGTCAAGGTCTAGGAGACCATAAATCCGCGGAGTTTGAGATACCTCCGATGTTCGCCGTGCCCGAACGGCTCCCTCCAATTCAGTGCATCTTCCAGCAGTCTTATTGCTCTGTCTCGGATGGTCTTAGATAAGGAGATTGGCTCTGATTCCCAACGTATGGAATTTAACCTGCCTGACATTGACCTACCCGTGACTGTTGGAACTATCTGTAAAATGTGATCCCTCGAGTCGACAATGACAACACATCAGCAACAATTTTTTTCATATACGTTTCTTTTCAATCAATCATAACAACGGCACATTCTGAGCTCACTTTCTGCTTTACTGTCTGTGCTGGGCCAACCATCCTATTCAAAGCCATACCACCTCCTTCAACCACCTCAAAATGATAGGGCAGGCAGAACTAGTTGAACTGAAAAAGGCTATAGAGGAAATGAATCAAAAAATGAATGAGCAGACGATTCTATTACAAGGGCTGATGGACCTTTTCACCTCTTCCATGTCAAATCTGGATCTGGGACGAAATGCTGGTAAGGCCAGAACCAAAGAAACTCCACAAACCTACCACCCTCCAACAGTCGGAGCCAAACCGCGCCCAAAAGGGAAGCTCTCTGACATGCTCAAAGACTTAGCCGAATTCCATGATGTCAGAGCTCACTCAAATGAGAATATCAGATCCTCACATGAAACTGGTGCTGAAAGGCAAGATGTGTGCGTTGATGGGATCAACCACAAAAACAAAAGAGCGTCATGCAGTTGCAAAGCAAGCAAAGCTTCCTCCAAACGTCTAGTCAGCACCCCCATGAACCCTCAACCCAGCCACAAAACCCCACCGAGGATCCTTTCCCGTTTTCCCGTACCTTTGTCCTCAGTTTATGAGGAGCTCCTCGAAGCCGGCCTCATCGAGCCACTCCCTCCAACTCCCCTACCTCAGAAGCTCTCCTCTTCTCACAACCCCAATGCCTTCTGCGCCTTCCACCAAATGCCCGGTCACGCTATCAATGACTGTCACCGTCTCCATCACAAGATCCAAGACCTAATAGATGACGGAAGCATCCCAATGCCGAACCCCAGGTTTGAAGGAGAATTTTGAGTTCAGCAAAGTCAATCCATGAATGGAATCTGTCACAAGTTGGGGAAGTTTCTGAGTTTCAAGTCGAGTCTTCGTCTTTCAATTTCGAGTCAGTTTGTACATCGAGTCTTTCATTTTTTCGTATGCTTTCAAATTCTTGTTTGTAGTCGAAGAAGAAAAACCAAAAAGAGAGTCAGTTTCGTAGTCCCAAACTACGTTATGACCTGATTCCTTCGTAAGAAGGATACATAGGCAGCCTCATCCTATGGCCCGGTCATGTTCATTCGAGTCGATCCCAAAATTCAGTCACGATCTTTCGAGTCAATCCATTGTCGGTCTGTCCCGTCTTTTGAAATCAATCTCAAGCTTCTTGTGTCGAATTTGTCATAATAAACTCGTGTTTTGTGATAATCCTTTAACTTGGAATTGTTTTTCACCATCAATTGAGGGACCACTCCCTGGCGCCGTCGAGAAGAAACATCATGGCCCGAGAAAAAGCTGGCTAGATCACAAATCTCTTAACTTGCATCTAGGATCCAGTTATCAAGTTGTGCAATTCAAAATGAAGAAAGGCATTCTTTTCTTTTATCAAACGCTTGAAGATATATATCCATTGATACCCCCTTTGAGCCTAAAGTAATTTGTTTGAAAGAACCCAACTAAGCAGCTATCCCCCACACCAGGGTGAAATGAGGAGGACAAATGTGCCAAACACATGGTTATCATCGACACATCAGAACTCGAGACGAGAAAGTGCCAAATACATAGGCACAATGAGATGCAAAACTTCGAAGAAAAACGAAGAAAGCTCAAAATCAATAAAAGTGCCAAACACATCGGCACAACAAAGTGCAAAGCAAATCAAGTGAAAGAAGGCACCCGTCAAAAACAAAAGGGCACAAAAATATTCAAGATAGCTGCTAGCACTCGAAACCCAAAGAAAATGAAAATTTTTAGCCTATTATCCTTCCTTTGGTAAACTAAACCTTGGCCACGTTACAACCCGGATAAAGTCCTTTCAAATTGGAAAACACAAACTTGATAACAAAAATCCTAGGCACTGGGAGAAAACAAGAAGGAGGGGCATGGCATTTTGTGAATCCTGCAAAATCCAAGCTGGGGCATTTTTCGAAATCCATGGGTTGCCATCAGCAATCTGGGGCATGATTTGTGGTAAAAATCCTCGTGTTTTGACAAGACAAGATCAAAGAAAATCCTGAATGAGCATCACTTGATGGAGCTTAAACGATTTCATGGCCCCAAATGGGAAAATCATCAAAACTTGATTTTATCATGGCAATTTCAAACGTCAATTGTGGGGGATGCTTGCCATTTTTCGAACCCTCAAATAATCAAGTTTCTCGTCGAGTCAAATCAAACTCCTCGTCCAGTCAAGATCATCATGGAGAGTCAGTCCTCTCATAAATGGTATTTCTTGAGCCTTGTCCAAATTCACACAAGGTCATCTGTCTAGTCAAGTCATGTTGATCTTGAGACCCCCACTCGTGAGAGGAATTCCGATACATGGAAGGACCCGCACTTGCATTCATGATAAAACTGGTTGCCGAAACTATCAGTGGAATCAAGGAAAAGAATCAGAACTGAGATCTGTCACTGGGGCATGCGCATCAGGCCAATGTCATCGATCATAGCAAGCACATCAAGACTGGGGCCTGAATGCTCAAAACTCAAGCCTTGATCAAAGTCAAACTCAAACCAACTCCAGCTCTGGATCCAGCCCAAACCCAATTTCCATCCAAAGACAAACTCCATCCCAAATCCCAAGGTCCTGAAAATACTGTCCCGCTGGCCGAAAACAGTAAAGCAGAAAGGGTACTCAGACATGTCCCCTGTTTTTCAAAGAATAAAAATAAAGAAATCACCGTTGTTGTCAAATGTCGAAACAAGGGTCTCACTTTCTAACCTCGACCTCTTATGGTCATCATCATCTATCATATTTGTCAAAACGACTGCTTGACATGCTGCCATAGATTTGGCACCGTCCTGAGGGACATCATTCAATCATCTGCTGCCATAGATTTGGCACCGTCCTGAGGGACATCATTCAATCATCTGCTGCCATAGATTTGGCACCGTCCTGAGGGGCATCTTTCAATCATTTTCTGCCATAGATTTGGCACCGTCCCGAGGGACATCTTTCAATCATTTTCTGCCATAGATTTGGCACTATCCTGAGGGACACCTTTCAATCGTCTTCCGCCATAGATTTGGCACTGTCCTGAGGGACACCTTTCAATCATCTTCCGCCATAGATTTGGTATTGTCCTGAAGGACACCTTTCAATCGTCTTCCGCCATAGATTTGGCATCGTCCTGAGGGACACCTTTTCAATCGTCTTCCGCCATAGATTTGGCATTGTCCTGAGGGACATCATTCTCTCGAATTCTGCCATAGATTTGGCATTGTCTTGAGGGACATTTTTCCATCATCTTTTGCCATAGATTTGGCATTGTCCTGAGGGACATCATTCTCTCGACTTCTGCCACAGATTTGGCATTGTCTTGAGGGACATCTTTCAATCATCTTTTGCCATAGATTTGGCATTGTCCTGAGGGACATTTTTCCATCATCTTTTGCCATAGATTTGGCATTGTCCTAAGGGGCATCTTTTAATCATCTTCTGCCATAGATTTGGCATTGTCCTGAGGGACATTTTTCAATCATCTTCTGCCATAGATTTGGCACCGTCCTGAGGGGCATCATTCAATCATCTTCCGCCATAGATTTGGCACTGTCCTGAGGGACATCTTTCAATCAACTTCTGCCATGGATTTGGCATCTTGTCAATTATTTGCTTGCTTGTTTTCATGCCTGCTACAGCATGCATGTTTGCATTTGCCCCAAAGAACTACGCTGATCTGATCCCTGCAAATGGCGTACGTAGGCAGCTCGAAAGAGCACGACCTCATGCTTCGAATGCTTGTGCATCTTTACTTGCATTTGATTTTGAATTAATGATTTAGTAGGGCTCGAATTGGGCTATCTCAATCTTTGGGCGTCACTCGTATCCAGACATGTTAATTGGCCATTCAGCATGGCGTAGACACCCCAATTTGGACCTATTAATTATCCTTAATTTGTGGCCTTGAGGCTCCCCGATGATGAAACAGAATCAAAACAGGCCTTGGAAAACTTGGACGATGCTTCTTGGACTTTTCCAAAATCAAAACATTCCTTTTCCCCGACACCCTGAGGGTAAAATTGGCACACATTTCAGCATATAAAATAACTTTGAATGAAACCAATTGGGTTAGAAAGAGGACTTAATGAGCTTTCCAACACTTTGAAAAACACCCAAAACCGAGTTTGGGAGTGTCCGTGGCACCCTTCTGAAGTTCGGCAGACGCTCCCAAGCGCTCGAGACCACTCTAGAGCGCTCGGGAGTGCCACTCCCAAGCGCTTGGGAGTGCTGACAGACCAATGCATGTTGTGCTTGGCTTTAACCATGGCTTTTTGGGCTTTTCAAATCATTCAACGTTCAAACCTGCATGTCCCAAGCATGCCTGAGCCAGCAGAGCATCTCATCATGCCTTTCTCCTGCCAAAACATTTTCTTTTCATTTTTGGTTTGATTTTCAAGTCAAAACCCAATTTTTCACTCCCCTATATATACCCTCATGTTTTACCACACAAGGACCACGAAATATCACTCCCTCCCTCTGCTCTTCTCTGAGATATCAGCCTCTAAACCTCCCTAAAATGTTTTCCAAAACTTGTGTTTTCTAAGAAATTTCAAACAATTTTCAAGTACTTCAAAGCCTCAAATTTCTAGCCCATCCATTACTCCATCTTCCAACTATTTTCTAAACATTTTCAAGCATCCAAATCAGTCCAAGAAGCACAGACCAAGAAGCATAGTCCAAGCAACAAGAAAAAGGTATAATACAAGGCTTTTCAAGCCTTTCTGTTTTCTGAGGGGGATCAAGGGCTCATGCCAGTTCCTCATACTGGTTGTGAGCTCATTTGATCTTAGTTTAACTACAAGAGCAAAGGGGCATAAAAGTGTTTTCTGTGCTAAGCCTACTGGAAGCATTCCCGAGCGCTCGGGACTACTCTTGAGCGCTCGAGAATGCCTCCAGTCTCATTTTCCTTCTTTTGGGTATTTAAGTGGACATGCAAGGGGAGTGAAACGTGATTTCAAACAAATCAACTCTTTTGAGGTGTGCTGGTGCAGACGATCTTTTCTTTTTAGAGCAAAATAAAGAAGATTACCTTCATTTAAGGGCATGCAAAAGTGTTTTGTTCAAGATTTAAAAGGAGGAATTTTCAAACTTCAAAAATACAAGATTTGGTGTACCAAAACACTACAATGAGGGTATTGGCTGATTGAAATTAGTCCTGGGGTGTAGATCACTCCCAAGCGCTCGGGATCGCTTCCAAGCGCTCGGGAGTGTCTGCATGCAACCTCAGTCCTTCTTCCTTCCCGTTTGATCCTCCTCCTGCCTTTGGATGTCCATGCATGCGTCCCTTTTTTATCTCTTAGAACTGTAAATTTGCTTTTTAGAGAAGCAAGGATGCATGGCTTGGAAGATTGGAGTCTTATTCCAGTTCACCAAGCCCTCTGCTGAGCTCACAGCGTTTAATAACATCTTAGTTCATAGTTGCAGCACTGTATCTTGTTTGTACTAACACAATTTGCAGGTTGAGCATGTAATACTCCCAAGCGCTCGGGAGTGCTCCCAAACGCTCGAGAGTGAAGCTAGTGACAGGATTCCAGTTTTCTGTTATTTTGCATTTCTTCATCATTTCTATCATTTCCTGTACACATGCACATGCATGCACCCCTCTTTACTTGATACACTCCTGGATACCTACTACTGTTTTCATACAACAAAATCTTTTGAAAAATCCCACAAATGTTTAGTAGAGACCGATCTTGCATCGGGCGAGGGGGGTGCCGTAAAACCCTTCCCCCCTCGTAACGTGGCTTCCGAACCCTCAAAACAATCTCTGGTTTTCAATTCAAATCAATCATTTTCAATCAAAACGGTTTCTCGGGTGGCAAACCATAAATTCGGGTGGCGACTCTTCAAATTTTTCAATTCGATTCTAAAGCGTGGTGTTTCTCTTCGGGCCGCCCCGAAACCACCCGGGGCTGTGGTAGCCCACACTAACTTTTAGTCTTTTTTTTATACGATCATATAGCTTCTAAACTAGAGTAAGCGAGTAAAAGATTATCTACGTATACTTAGGGAAAATAGCTAGGGACATCTACCGTTTTTCTTGGCGGTAGTGCGGCTACGGAAAGAAAGTCGGCTATTTGACGGAGTAACGGCTTACGGTGAGCTTCCGGTAGCTTCGAAAGAGAAAGATATCTCTCGAAACTAGATCTTGACTCACACTACTAGAACTTTTGGATCGAGAGGGTGGTCGAGTGGCGGTTTAGTGGCAGCTTAAGATGAGTTTCTTGAAAAACTTGGAAAGAACTTCAAGAACAGGCAAAGAAAGAACAAGAACACTAGCTTTCTAGAGAGAGAAGTTGAAGTATGAAGTGAAGGTGTGAGTAGAATGCTTAAATGAGCTTGCTATTTATAGGCCAAGCTCTCCCTCTCTCTCTAGCCGAATTTTCTCTCTCTCTCTCCTATCTTTGATTTTTTTCTTCTTTCAAGCTTGATTGAAAGCTTGATGGATGGCTTGCTTGCACATCAACCACCTAGTTTTTAGGCTTGCATGGCTAGTTTTAGTCCTTTGGATGTGATTATGGAAGATATGGTGGATGAAAGGAGGATTTGGACTAGTTAAAAATAGGAAAATGCACAAATTGTACATTGAAAGTATAGATTTTGCTTGGTCAAGTATATTGTCCTAGATTGGATTCAAATCCATGGTACAATGAAAGCACAAGAAAATCAAGCCAAGGTACCATCTCTCTCTCTCTCTTTCCTCCTTTTCTCTCTCTCTCTCTCTCTCTCTCTCTCCCTCTTGTACTATATATATACACACATATGTACTATGGAAGTGTATATATATATATACTACTAGATATTAGTACAATGGAAAATCCAATAATCTTTTAAGTAAATAAGATTTTCTTATTAAAATAAGAAATCAAGCACATGGTACTTACACTATTATATATATATATATGTATGTACCTAATGATCTTACTAGATCTTTCAAATCAAGATTTCCTATTAAACTAATCTAATTAGCACATGTCTTCTTATTTAAATAACCAAGGTACTAAGTACTTATGTTATATAATCCAATGCACTCATGCCTATTTTAATCTTTTAATCACATGGAAAATCTTGAAATTGACTTATTTAATATATCCTAGTACTTTGTGGCAAAGCTTAACCTATTGTCCAATGGATAATAATTCTCCTAGCGGTCATTAACCAATGGGTAATGCTAGAAAGTATTATACTTGTATAAAGTATATATGTACTTTTGATCATGTGTATATATAGCCATATAATACTATATCTAAGTACTAATAAAATCTAGTAATGTATTTTGGTAGAATAAACTAAGTCTTCCTTTTGTCCAATGGGTAAAGATTACCCTAATATTTATCGTCCAATGGTTAGAAGGTAAAAGGTTCAAAAGGTTCATTTAGGGTTAAGGGGTTCAAAAGGTTCAAGGATCAAAAGGTTCAGGAAGTTCACCAAGGGTTAGGAAGAAGTAACTAGGCAAAAAGGTAATTAGGTTATTCTAACTAGTTGGTTAAAGAATAACGATACTAGTCTAGTAGGATTTCCAGCCAAGAATCGAATTTACAAGACTTTAATCTAACCATGGCGGGTAATACGCAATTAGAAGTTGATTATAAACCAATTAAAGATTTTTCGAATAATAACAATAAAATTTTTATTTAGTAAAAATCAGAGTTGTTACAAGTTGAAAGCGAGGAGGATGACGACAGCACAGATCCCGAGGATTGAGGGCTACCACTGAGCCTCAAACACTTTACTGCCTTTTGATACCTTGATACTTTGATACTTTGATTTTGGAGTGAGGCCTGCGTGCCTCTGATTTTCGGGCGGATGTGCCCAATACATTTTGGCTTTGCTTTTGCTTTAGCAGTTATGCCACTTCGTACATTTCCTCATTCTGATTTTAGGCATACTTTGCTTTGGATGGTATAAAATAACTGCGTTTTTCTGTTTATTAATTTCCTTTTGACACAATTGATGAAGGAAAAGAATATAACCTCCACTAATATTTAATATGCATTGACGAATGACCTGAATCAACAAAATAAAGCTTGTATGTGCACAAGACTGACCCAGCTCAAAAGGAAAAGGATAGAAAGTCCTAGGATATGACACGTATCCTGCTAGGACACGCGGAAAATAATGAAATTTTGGGCATTAATGAGCCAAAACTCGAAATTCTCCTCAAGAAGGGAAACCGACGCTTCTGTAAGACCACATAGACACAAAGTGATTTGCACAAACCAACAAAATCGAAAAAGACATCCCGAGACGAGAAACAAATCGACAAATGCTAAGAATGCCTCAAAAACAGACATAAGACGCCAAAGATGACTCGATATAGTCCCAGACTAAAACCGACACCCCCGTACAGTCATATTAGGCTTATATAACGTGTATGGTATGACAAAACTTGGCAAAAATCCCTGGAACGGGTTTTGGCCTTCCGTATCCTCCATTTTGACTTGACACAGGCCGTTGGAGGTCTGGAATCCTCATTAAGCGTGACGTTTGGAG
Source organism: Rhododendron molle (assembly GCA_025413875.1). Taxonomy (NCBI): domain Eukaryota; kingdom Viridiplantae; phylum Streptophyta; class Magnoliopsida; order Ericales; family Ericaceae; genus Rhododendron; species Rhododendron molle. The sequence continues at coordinate 24,532,696 of CM046393.1, forward strand.
TCCGATGCTTTGACGTAGTCCCAAACATCACTCATGACTTGCACAGACCATCAAACTTGCAGAACAAGCCCCAGAACTGAAAACAGACGTTCGACGGCAGTAGCTGCTGCAAACTACTACGGGTGCAAGTTTTACTGGCGTGCGCTAGTGGCTTAGCATGGTACGCCAGTAGTGATTGTAACATGTGCACGCCAGTATGTCAGCGGCGTACGCCAGAAAAGTGTGTTCCAGACCCACTTGCCTGACTGACTGTTCTTTTTTCCTGGCAACCCCTTGTCTCCACTCCTACACGGTTTTTGCATATTTCAGGGGGCAGAGTCCTTGACTGCAAGGATTACTTGGACTTTTATGGTTGCCTTTGAATCAGATGTAAGAAATAGGGCAATGTTTTGGCCTATAAATAGGAGTGCACGCATTGTTGAACTGCACAGCCCTATCCCATTTTGCAAACTCAGTCTTTCCCTTTTCAGTTCCAGATGGAAAATGCAATTCCCACACTGATCAGACCTTGGCTAGCTGAATTTCTGAGCATTGATTGGCTAAATTTCCAATATCACGGCCTTGCTTCGTTCTGCTACCTTCGACATGTACCACTTCGTCCGGCACTCTTGAGAGCTGCTCTCCGATTTTGGGACCCCGATGTCCACGTCTTTCGCTTTGGTGACGACGAAATATGTCCAACCTTCGAGGAGTTCCAAGCGTACCTTCAGACTTACGCGTCCCCCACAGTTGTTGTTCATCCCTATCAGATGAGCATGTCGGGCTTGCTGGCATCCGCACTCAATATTTCCCTGGGCTTGGCCAACACCATACTCGAGGGTGGCCAAGTTAATATCATGCGGCTAATAGAAAGGTACAGCCCAGAATGCGATTTGGAGGACACCGCCATGAAGGCCAGTGCCGTTTTGCTCTAGTAATCTGCCTGCTGGCTACCTATCTGCTCATCCCTGTTGACAGATGAGTTAGCCTTTTGCTGGAAAGTGTCACCACTCAATGGGCGCGCGAAAGAATGTGATCCCTTTGGTTTTGGCAAAGACACTCTGTGGTCTGGACTTGGTATATACTGGCCAAACAAACACTTTCAGTGGTAGTCCGCTTCTGCTCCAGGTAACCTCACTCAGCTCATCTTTTTCTGGTCTTTCACACATTCTCATTTTACCTCAACACTCGGCTTAGGTCATCTTCTAGCTTCTGACTTGTTTTTCCGCTCAGGTTTTATTTGGTTTCTTACTTGTCTTTTCACTCATGCAGTTGTGGCTGTCAGACAAATTGGGTTTGCTGCAACCGCCGGCGCCTGGCTGGAATCTCTTTCCGAAGAGGATTCACCAAAAGGGGATGAGATACCCTGAGATGGACCTGGAAGGGTGGTACGAATTCATGCAGCAAATGCTGATGAAATCGTCTGGAGATGCTCATGGCTGGATTTGACGGAGATGACCCTCCATTCCAACGGATTCGACAGGGTGGTGATTGCCGGGCTATTAAGCTGCACCATTCACATCTCTGGCCGCATTCTCCGCCAGCAGGGCGTTTCATAGGAAAACAACCGCATTACTGTTGCAAATTTCCGTGTCCCAAACCTTAATGCCTAAACACTTAGCGGCTATGAGAGGCATTGGGGCTTCAGGGTTCTCTAGGCAGAGATGCCGGATTTTACCACCAGGCTGAGGAACCACTACAGACAGTGGCTAAGAGCAGATGTATTTGCAAGGGAAAACATTGACTGACTCCGGACCACTTTGCTGTACTTAGAATAAGCTGTGAGCCGCTAGGCTTCTCAGGCATTTTGTTTTGTTTTTCATGCTTTAACTGTTTTAAGGCTTTTATGCTCAGCTTCTGTATTAGAAATGATAATTTGGTAATAAAGTTGAAAGATGAAGGGTTTCCCCCTTCTGATTCTTCAATGAAGCGTTGACTTGTCGCCCAACTTCCTTGGACCTTGATATAGACCCAAAACGCCAAACCAGGGATCAAGTTGATAGAATATGACTGAGTCTCAAGGTGAGACTGGCTACGTATCCCTTTTCAAAGAATCAGGTCAAAACGTAGTTCAGGCAAAGGTTCACTCATGTATTTTACCTCTCCTTTTTTACGCTCTAACTTTTGCTTAGAACCGCCTTTTCAGGTTTTCGGTCTAGCGAATTTTGACTTTTGCCTATTTATTTTTGCCTAGAACTGCCTTTTCAGGTTTTTGGTCTAGCAGGCTTGCTCTAACTTTTGCTTGGCACCGCCCACCCTTGTGGTTTTTGGTCCAACGAGCATCTTTCAGGGGTAGAAACGTTTGAGTTGATCCAGGTTGACTAAAGTGCTGAATTCGTTGCTGTCGAGATCAATGAGCTTGGCGGCACCCCTAGACAGAATGGTCATGATAATGTAGGGCCCTAATCGCTTGGGTCAAAATTTTCTGCAGGCATCAAACACTGGAGCCCGGATCTCCTTCGTAACCATATCTTCTTCGATTAACCCCCTGGACTTCACCTTCTTGTCAAATGCACAGGCGATTCGACGCTGATACCCTTGAACATGATACAGAGCATGGAGCCTTCTTTCATCAAACAACATTAGCTCTACAAACCTCCCGCTCAGCCATTCAGATTCCTTGAGACCACTTTCAGCCATGACCCTCAAAGACAGAACCTCCAGCTCGATAGGAAGTACTGCCTCCATTCCATAAACCAAAGAAAACGGGGTTGCACCTGTTGAAGTGCGGATCGATGTTCGGTACCCCTAAAGTGCCAGAGGTAGTTGTTCATGCCAATCCATTGTAGACTCAGCAGTCTTCTTGATGATCATCTAGCTGTTCTTATTTGCGGCCTCAACTGCCCCATTTGTTTGTGGCCGATAGGTTGTAGAATGATGGATCTCAATACCGAACTCCTCGAAAAGCTCCAAAACCCTTCCTTTGAAATGACTTCCGTTGTCTGACACGAATGCTTGAAGGACGCCATATCAATAAATGATGTTCTTTCGGATGAATTGAGCAACTTGAACCGTTGTCAAGGTCTTGTAAGACTCAGCTTCAACCCACTTAGTGAAGTAGTCTATCGCCACCAGTATGAACTTGTGACTGTTAGAAGCAGATGGCGTGATCGTGCTAATAACATCAATTCCCCATACAGAAAGCGGCCATGGTGAGGTCATGTCGTACAACTTAGACGTAGGAACGTGCTGCAGATTAGCATGGCTTTGACACTTGTAACAACGCCACACGTAGTCAATGCATTGAGTCTCCATAGTAGACCAGTAATAACCCTGCTTGAGGATCTTCCTGGCTAGCATAACACCACTCATGTGAGGACCGCAGACTCCTTCATGAATGTCCTCCATGATCCTTCTTTGCTTCGGCGCCGTTAACACACAGCTTGTGCATCCCACAGTGAGACCTTCAATATAGTTTCCCTCCACAAATGATGTATTGGGCGGCCAACCGTTGTAAAGCGACCCGATCCTTCCTAGTAGCCCCAGCGGGAAACTCCCCACGCTCCACAAAATTCCAAATGTCATGGTACTAGGGTAGGCCATCATCGACATCATCAATGGTGTTGACGTATTCGTAAGCGGGCAAATCCCTCTGTTCAATCAAAATCGGCCGGAGCCTAACTCATATCGGAAGTTCAACCATAGAGGCCAAGGTCGCCAAGGCATCGGCGAACTGATTCTTCAAACGTGGAATATGGGTGAAAGTCACTATATTGAAGTGAGGAATCAGTTCTTCCAACTCTTGGTGATACGGTTTTAGCTTTTCCTCACGAACCTTCCAATCTCCATTGGCCTAAGAGATCACCAGGTTTGAATCTCTGATTATCTCTGGCTTCTCGACTCCCAGAGCAATAGCAGCTTCCATTCAGACAATGCAGGCCTCGTACTTAGCTTGGTTGTTAGTGACATCAAAGTTTAACTTGAAGGCAAGCGGAATATGTGCACCGGCAGGCGTGATCAACAACACTCCGATCCCGAACCCTTTCTAATTAGCAGCCCCATCGAAATAAAGCGTCCAAACTTCTTCGACTACTGTCAGCACATCCTCATCCGGGAAAGTGAAATCCACGTCCTCCGGTCCATCAATCGGGTGATCAGCCAGGAATTCTGCCATAGCATAGCCCTTCACAGATTTCCTCGTGACATATTGGAGGTCAAACTCAGCCAGCAGAAGCAACCAACATGCTACCTTATGGGTGAGCGTCGGCTTCTCGAACAGATACTTGATAGGATCCATTCGAGAAATTAGCTTCACTGAATAGGCTAGCATGTAGTGTCTAAGCTTTTTGGTAGCCCAAATTAGCGCCCAACACGTTTTCTCCAAAGAAGTATAACGCTCTTCGCTTCCCACCATCTTCTTGCTCAGATAGTAAATAGCCTTCTCAATCCCATTATCTCCCTCTTGAGCCAACAGACATCCCATAGTTATTGGTGTGACTGATAAGTACAGAATTAGCGGTTGACCTGGCGTAGGCGGCATTAGCTCAGGTGGGTCTCATAGGTACCTCTGTATTGACTCAAAAGCAGCTTGACATTTGTCCGTCCACTCGAAACAAACATCCTTCTTGAGCAAGCAAAACAGCAGCTCACAAGTCAAAGTTAACTTAGCAATAAACCAACTGATAAACTAAACTTTTCCCAAGAAGCTTCACACTCCCTTTTCCGACCGCGGTGGCTCCATCTCGAGAATAGCCTTGATCTTGCTTGCTGTGACCTCAAATGTGCACTTCTACAGGTTGAGATGCACGTTGTACTTGCGAAGCCTTTCCAGGAACTGCCGAAGTGATGGAATGAAATCCTCTTTCCTTTTGGCTTTGACAATCATGTCATCCACATAAACCTCGACTATCTTACGAAATCATGCAACAGGGTTATCTGTCCGCGCTGAAAAGTGCAACCAGTGTTCTTCCGCCCAAACGGCATCATTACGAAGCAATATGTACCCCACTCAGTGACGAAAGTCATCTTCTCCTAATCCTCCGGTGCTGCAAAGATTTGGTTGTACCCTGAGAACCCGTCGACAAAAGAGAGCAAGGCATGCCCCGCCGTGTTGTCCACAAGCACATCAATGTGAGGCAAGGGGAAACTGTCTTTGGGACTTGCTTTGTTTAAATCCCTAAAGTCGACGCAGACTCGGATCCTTCCATCTTTCTTAGGAACTAGCACGATGTTAGCGACCTATTTCGGATGCTCAGCGACCCTCAGGAAACCTGCATCAATCTGTTTGGTGACTTCCTCTTTGATCTTTTCAACCCAGTCAACCCTCATCCTGCGGAGCTTTTGCTTGACCGGTATAGCCCCAGGTGCTAGCGGAATGCGGTGTTGTACAATCTCGGGATCAATGCCAGGCATATCCTTGTGATACCATGCAAAAACCTCAAAGAATTCCTTGAGCAGGTCAACCAGTGCAGCACGATCCTCAAGGGACAAAGTCAAACCAATTTCAATCATACGGGGATCTCCCTCATCTTTCAAATTTATAGAAATTTCTTCTTCTTTTAGAGGCTGAGCATGCCTTTTGTCTTCCCTTTCGATGAGGGAACTCAAGTCAGCTGGGATGTTCCCATCGAAGTCTGTTCCTTCATCGTCGGGGTCAACACAGTTTATGTAAAAGTTAGCAAAATAATCGAAAGCAGGATCATTCATTTTATAAAACCCAGTGGGGTTGCCAAGTACAGTTGACTCGAATTCAAAGTAAAAGCTATGACGTGGAGGGCCAAGAGGCACAAACTCCTACTCTGAGCTAGACTTAGACTCGATAGACTCGGTGTCAGACTCGAATGTATCATCAATGCATGTTAAACGCGGAGTGAAAATGCAGTTATTAATACTGCCCTTAACTTCGACGATGAGGGACATTGGATCCTCGAAGGTGTCTGGCGAATTGGGCCCAAGCATCAGCACCTCAGCCTCTTCTTCCTTGCCAACCAAACCTACATGGGAGAACAGCATCTCCAAGCTTTCCTAATCAAAGGACTCCACCCAATCCATCCTTTCCTTGATCTCGGCCAACCGCTTCTTGAATTCTTCCACAACAAGCTCTTCCTTAGAAATCTCTTCCTCACTATCAAACTAGGTGTCAGCATCGAAGATCTCAAAACCCGGTAGCCAAGTGCCAGTCTCCGAATCCCAGAACGGTTCAGCCTATCCCACATAATCGATGCTCCCTCCCTCACGGATGAAGTAACTCTATGGATTACCATAAAGGGTTCGAGGTTTTCCCGTACCTTTCCCTAGTTTGGCCTTTTTGGCAGGAGAAGTGTATCCCAGACCAAAACGACCTTCAGTAAAGAGAAAGATAGGGAACTCAGCGATCCCCCGCTGGTTGACCCCGAGCCCAAAACCAGGCATGAATGACATCCTCCTCATGATCTCAAAGGCAGCAGAACTGATAACGAAATCGTCAGCTACATCGATAGCAAGGACCGAGCCTGAGGTATCAAATGAAAACCCTCCAAAATCTGCGTCTTCCTCTCCATGCATTATCCCCAAAAGAGGCTCATCCTCCTTAAGTGGGCGGATCCCAGAGTCCCCACAGATTGTCAAAGTGCCAGTCGGGAGCCCCAACATAACCTTCTGATGCAGAGTCGAAGGTACTACCATAATGTCGGACCTGTGTAGCCATGGCATGCCCAGCAGCAAGTTGAAAGTAGCAGGGATGTCCACCACATGAAACTCTACATCCATCTCAAAGCCCTCAGCATCGAGCTTGAGTACTATAGTTCCTTCCACCACACGGCGGGTGCTATCATAGGCTTTTACTGCTAAATTAGGTGGCACAAAATCCTTTTTGGCGATTCCCAGGCGGTACGCAACCCTTAGCGGGCAAACATTAATGGCGGAGCCATTGTCAATAAGCACGGTTGGCACCCAAAGCTCCTTGCACTTGCCAGTAATGTGCAACGGGCGGTTATGAGTAGTTCCTTCAATGGGCAGATCCCTCTCGGTGAAGGTGCCAGAATGCTTGGAAAGCAGAGGCAGGATAAGGGCGATCATTGCCTCAAGCGTGATGTCACTTGGTACTTTGAGGCGGGCCAGTGCTGCAGACAGCTTCTCGCAATGCTCCTTTGACGACGAAATCAACCCCCAAATAGAAACGGCAGCTGGGATTCTCTCAAGTTGTTTCTGAATCACATCCTCCTCTGGTAATCCACTAGGAACTATAGGAACGTTCCTTGGTGTAGGCGGAGCCATGGGTTTCTGGACTGGAGGATTGGACGAGCTTCCAGCCTGTAGGTTGGAAGGCTGAAAGACTCAGCCGCCCCTCGTGACGTTAGCTATGTCCCACCAAGAAGTTGTGTCATCAAAATCCCAGAAATCGGTAGGTATATCCGCCATCTTGCGCTTTCCCTTGTCAACCGATGCCACTGTTGTTGACGAATCCTGGCCCGGTGTTGGATCCCATTCCAAGTCTTCCATTATTAACCCTTCCCAGAAAGTCAGATCCTATGCAGCAGCTTCTTCAAAAGGCACCCCCGAATTAGTGACAAACGGCGAATCCCAAAAGCCAGCGTCGACCAAAGCAGAGTTGACAGTCCATACCTCGTTACCCATTTGTATGTCGACCACCTTATCCACGTCCCAAAAGTCAGCAGGTAGTGGATTTGCATTGAGGTTTACGATTTCGTCCACTTCCCACAGATCATCTGGTACTGCGTCCAATGTCATGACGAGGCAATCATCCCCAGGAGCAACGTAAGGACGCGGTTGTTCTACAGGTACAATATTGTCAGTAGGATCACATTCATGGTGGAACTTACGAACTACCTCCGAAAGCTTGTCTACCAAAGGATGGAAGGACCCAAGCTGGCGACGCTCGTTAAAAATGACCTTCCCCTCGACGTAGAATTCCAGGTACTTTTCGTCCACATCATCATTGGCAGCTGTGCAACGGTGGGTTGTGGTTCCCAGGCATATTCCTCTTCCTCAGGACCGGCGGGTTCAGATTGGTAATATAGCATAAACAAAGAAAGGCCATCTAGAGGGTCTGTCTGCGCTGCCTCCCACTCTGCCTCCAATAAGTCAATCCAAGCCTGATCACCTTGCGGAGCCACAGGAAATCCCAAGTGATAGCGCTCGTTCCAGTCATTACCGAGCTCCATCCATTCTGCCATTTTATCTTCCATCTCCTAGCCTACTGACAGCATGTTGATATTGGGTTCCTCGGGGGCAGCCACAATGGGTTTGGGGTTGTTCTCTGAGGTCATATGGTCGGTGGGGTTAAATATGGTGGAGCTTGGAGAGATAATGGTGGAGCTAAGGGATATCTGGTTGACTTGCTGATTGTGTTGGGGTAGAGAGTTGAAAATGACATTGGGTTTGGCAGGTGGGGTTGGAAGGGTGCCATTTTCTACCAAATCTTGGATCGCGTGACAGAGGCGATAGCAAGAATCAGTATGGTGACCAGGCATTTGATGGTAAGCACAGAAGACATTGGGGTTGTGGCTGGGGGGTAGATTTTGAGGAAGTGGGGTTGGAGTTAAGGGTCGGAGATGACCAATTTTGACCAGCTTCTCCAATACCGAGGAAAGTGGGGCCTCATTATTGTCAAAGTTACGGGGCTGGCTGCGGTTTTGGGGTTTATGGGGGGTTTGAATTTGGTTAACATCAACAGTGTGGTTGGAAGTCTAAACTATGGCATTGTTGCTGGCAGTAGTTGCATTGGCATAGTTGTTGCCTCTAAACAGAGCGGTGTTATTCCCAATGTAAGCACGGGGTTTGGCTTTTGGAGCTACAGCAGAGGAAGAAGATTCATTCTTGGCAGGACAACAGTTTGAAGAGCCTTTTCAATGGCAAGACTAGAGTCAAAGAAAGTTTCAAAGTTCGCCCCCTGCACCAACACGAGATTCTTGGCAAAATCAGGCAACAGATTGCGAGAGATGATGCGGTTCTGATCCTTTTCGGTGGGACGGTCGGTCATAAGGGCTACCTTGCCCCTCCATCGTTTGATAAAGTCTGCAAAAGACTCCTTGGCGTGCATCTTGGTTGATTCCAGCTCTCGAGTGGTCATTTTGAGCTGAGCATTGTAACTATACTGGGCATTGAAGGCAGTGCCAATATCCTCCCACGTCCTTCTCTTGGAAATGTCGAGGGATAAAAACCATTGGAAGGCCGGGCCAACAAAAGTTTGCAGGAACAATTGAGCCATTGCGTCCTCTTCCACCCTGTGAAGTTTCATAGCACCATGGTAGGCTAACAAATGAGTCTTGGGATCACCAGTACCATCGAACTTTGCAAAGTCCGGCATCTTGAATCTTTCTGGCAATCTAGCATTAGGAAAAGGGCAGAGACGGTCCATGTCCAAACCACCAGCACCTATCTTCTCAGACTTGGAGACAGACTCCTCAAGCTTGGCCAATTTGGCAATGAGAGCAACCATTTCTGGGTTTGGAGGAGGGATTTCAATGCGGAGGTCTCTTTCAGCTTCAGGTTCCCGCTCGCGCTCCTCACCGCCTCCACCAGCTCCGCCTGGCAGAGAAAGACGTGTGGGCTCCCGCACCCTTTTTCGAAGAGTCGCCACCCGGATTTTTGAGATGGATGATCCGAGAAATCGAGAACTTGTTTGGAAAAGGCTTTTGGTCTAGTGAAAACATTGAGATTTTGGGTTCGGGAGCCACGTTACGAATGAGGAAGGTTTTTCGTTAGAAAGCACCCCAATCGCCTGGTGAAACCGGTCTTTACTTGATGTTTTCAAAAGGGGAAATGTCAAATGTCGTTTGAAGTATTAAGCTCCTTAATAAAAGCAAATAACGAGGAAGGGACATGGGAAATATATCACATTGACGTGCACGTGGTGCTGTCTGTATAGTAATGGTAAAATGATATAGACAGATAGAATAAAAAACACTCAGCAAATTGTCTGGATCTCAACCATGTTGTGCATAGCACACTACAATGCCGCGTGCGGCACCTCAATATGTCGTGCGTGACTTCCTTCCTGCTGTCAGGCTATTACAAGCATTCAAAACATTATTCAGCCTACTGTTTTCACCGTGCACCTATTAAAAGACTCATCAAAAGCAACATAATGATCAGATCATCCCAAAAATTCATTATTTTCTCAAAACATGACCCCAAAATGGTTTTTAACGCGTTTGATCATTCGAGATGATCTACAAAACCTTGTTTGAGAGCCAAAACATGGCTTGTAGATATGGTCTTACTTTGAAGAAAACATAAACAGTAAATAGCAGAAACAAACAGCCCCAACTAAGAGTATCTCCGATCCAGACAGCCTGCTTACAACAACATCAAGAGCCAACGTGCCGTGCGCCAAAGATGAATGTGCCACGCGCTTGGTCGGGCAGCCGCACGGTACGTTGACCTCAACACAATACTGGCTTCTTTTTCTGAAAATGGGGTTTAAGTCAAGATCTAACCGAAAGGGACTAGATCTGACGACAGAAAAGTCCCCTCAGGACCAGAACTGAGTCTAGCCCAAGGAAACTTGTTTTTACCTTTAGTGTTGAGCTTGATCAAAGGTGGTTGATGCCAAATGATGATGGATGATGGAAGATGTAGGTGGGAGGTTGAATGGGACAAAGGAAGTATGGGAGTGAGGGAGAGTTTGGTGTTTTGTGAGGTGAGGCCTTGAAGTTTGTAAGAGGCTAACTTCAATAATGAGGAGGAAGGTGGATGAAAGTACTCAAAAAATGTCTTTTGGGAATGACATTCTTTAAGACTTGGAAGTGGAAGATGGAAGTAAAAGCTAGAGAGAGAAAGCTTGTGGAGTAAGAATGCCAAGAAGCTTAAAAGGAGAGCCCAAAGGAAGAGCCAAATGGAGCCCTTTTCCCTTGAGTGGGGGGGGGGGGGGTTAATTTATAGGCAAAAGGTCAAGGATTTTGAATTTCAAATGGTGGAGGTATTTTCTGGGTGGGCAGAAGTGGATTTTCGGCTAAGCCACTCATCAGCTGTGGCTCAAATTGGCGTGGCCGACAGCTTTCTGAGCCAGTCAGAACTTTACCCAAAGTGCCGTGCGGTACAAGTAGGTTGCACACGGCGCATTGAATTTCAATTTGCCGCACGCTGCATAACCATTACGCGCGGTACCTCAAGTTCAGTCCAGGGGTTTTTGGGCTTTGTCTGGGCTTTTTGGGTTTTTTGGTTTGTTTAGTTTACATAAGCTTAGGAAAATCCTTCATTCAAGCTCACAAAGGTATCGTTTCCTTTATTTCATCATCGGGGCGGACAAGGACTCTCTAAGGTCTGGATTGGGGTGTCTACAGTAGCCCCTCTTTAACGTAACTCAGATACCATTGATTGGTACGAGTGACGCTTAAAGAATAGGCATCCCAATCCGCTGCTCTAGAGCCTTTGAACGGAAACCAAAATGCGCTAAAAATGAAAGTAAATGACAAAGGTGGTCACGCTCAGGGAGCTACCTACGTACCCCGTTGTAGGGATCAGACCAGCGTAGTTCAATTGGGACAGTGCAAGAAAACAAGTTCCGGGGGACAAAAATTGTGCAGAAAAACAACAGGGTGCTTGTGGTGCCATGTGCCATGCAACTATCGCAAAAAATTCGAGACGAGCCTTCAGGAGGCGGGAAAATCGAGAATCGAGACGAGCCTTCGGGAGGCCGGGAAAATCGAGACGAGCCTTCGGGAGGCGGGGAAAATCGAGGCAAGCCGTGATGGAGAATTACATCGAGTCCCGTGGGACGGATTTTGTGAATTACGGCGAATTCTTAGGGAACGCGAGATCCCACGAGTCTCGGGGAATAAGAATCAAATGGCGCCATAATCAGTGCACAACATTTGTAGGGAGGTTTTCCCAAACAGAGGAAACACAGCCTGAGCACGTGCATAACACATGTGCTCATTGGAGCACTAAGTGAGGGTGCACGGTACAGCCTAACAGGTGTGCTGGTAGGCGGCGTCATGTGAAGGTGCTAAGGAATAATGCCTAACAGGTGCACTGGTAGGTGGCACCATGCTGGTAGGCAGAGGGTGCTAGGTGATAATGCCTAACAAGTGCGCTGGTAGGCGGCCCCTTGTGAAGGTGGTTGGTAATAATGCTTAACAGGTGCGCCGGTAGGCAGAGGGTGCTAGGACATGGTGCCGAACAGGTGCGTAATACCAGAGGTTGCTAGGTAGTGACACTGAACAGTATCGACTGCACCATATAAAGGTGCTTGTTGGTATAGCCGAACACATGGTACATGGGACCATGGTATAAATATGATAGGGGCAGTCGCCATGCAGGACGATGGTCGGCAATATGGACCAATGACATGAGAAGTCACTGGTCCAAGAAGTTTGGTCCAAGCAGTTGATAAAGGACCAGTAACATGAGAGCTCATTGGTCCAAGCTATCCGAGCAGGGGCCTGATCCAATAAACACGAGGAGCTATTGGACCAGGAGTCTGGTAAGGGACAGTGACATGTGAAGTCACTGGTCCAGATGGTCTGTCCGGCAATGAGAGGGCCGAACAATAGCAGTATTCTGGGGGAAGCAGCCTCAGCTATAGGGAACACTCTGGAAGGTTCCAGAACGATGACATCCCGTAAGGAAATATGATCTTGATAAAATAGGATCTGGAGAAGATACCCAATGAGAATGGGATGTTCGTCCAGTTATGGAAAGAAGTCCTAAAAGGACTAAAGTAATAAATTAATAAAAATTGGATTTCCAAGAAGATTTTGGTGGCTGAGTGGATCAATTTCCGAGAAAAAACATTTAATCACCTGGAGTCAACATGTCGCGCGGGCCATAGGGGTGGCGCACGGCACTTCTTTTTCCCATGCACCTCTTCGATTTCCGAGAACAGTTGACAGGTTTAAGGGTGCCATTAATTCGGGCGTGCCTCTTCAACGACTGGAATTGCTTTATAAGCATGGTGGTGCCTCATTCCATGCAGCACCAACCAAATCCTTCAAGTCTCTCTACATTCCTCCTACTTTTCTCAAAAAAACAGGCTACTTTCGAGATCTCAGCATGGCAAACCACAACTTGGTGGCTCGAGTGGAGTCTTTGGAGGCCGAGATGGCCTTCTACATAAGGGAGATTGAGGAACTCAACACCCAAATCGCCCGACTCATCTCCACGATCCAGACTCTTCGTCGTGCGGTGTCCAATTTGCAAGACTTCTATTTCGACCAACTGGACGACAAGGACGACCCAGAGTCCGTACCAGGGCGTGACTCGGAGGAGACTGTAAAGACTCTGAGGGCAACCCAAATGGCTCGGATGACCACTCAGACGGGGTAAATGATGCCTCAGATGGGGGGAGCGACTGAGGTCGGGGAAGCGGAGAAGAAGAAGAAGAAGTAGGAGAAGGAGAAGGACGGCAATAGGCCCGTTTTCTTTTCTTTTTTTTTTTTGAAAAATGTAATGAACGATCCCCGAGGGAAACCCTGGGTTTTTATGAATGAAAAAGGCCCTTCTTCTTCTACTTGCTCGCATCCAACTCCTGATTTTACACGAATCGAATCATGATCTCTCGAACTGCTTTCAGAAATCAGGACTGTTGAAACAAATCAATGTGCCGTGCGTAGCTAATGAAAGACGCGCGGCACCTCAAACCAAGGATACTGCATGTTTGCTCATCGTGCCACGTGCTTACTCTAAGGTGCCATGCGGCGCTATGGACTATGAACCCGGTCCAGAGTTGATTTCTAGACGATATATATATATATATATATATATATATATATATATATATATATATATATATATATATATATATATATATATATATATATATATATACTCGCACCGTTCAAATTTCCCTCTCTCTCCTGTCTCTCTCGATCATCTCTCTCTCTCTCTCTCTCTCGACTCCTCTCTCTCTCCCTCACTGCTCTTTCTCTCTTACTCTCTCTCTCTCTCGACTGCTCTCTCTCTCTCTCTCCCACATTACGATCATGGAACGGAGCAACGCACTTGGTGATGATCGATCACCCCGGGTTCAGGTTACACCACCCCTGACCGCTCCAGTGGCCCTGACCGCTCCAGTGGGTGACTTGATGGTTGGGGACGCGCCAGAGACCATAGGGGCCTCGGTTCAGCCGGCATTGGTCGAGGAGGCTTCGGCCTCGGCCGCCGCGGTGGGCGGCAGTGATGGCTGCGATGGTGGTAGTGGGGTGTTGGCTGGGTACGGCCAAGGGACAGAGACTCCGGGTGCAATGGAGTCGTGGGGCGATGTCGAGGCTTCGAGCCAATCGGGGGCCGCAACTGGCTTGGAGGAGAGGTCCACGGAGGGTCCTGGTGGTGGTGGTTTAGACCGAGCAGCAGAGGAGACAGAGGCCTCTCCTGTGAGAGAGCCCAAGGCTGACTTGGGGAAGGCCCCCATCGTCGAGGATAAGCCGGTGGAGGAGCAGGGTACATCTGCCATGTTCGTGGGTAGTGGCGTAGGCGCGGGGTCGTCACGCCACATAGGCAAGGGCGACTACTTAGAGGCGGCGTCCATGGGAGGACTGGCTTGAGACCGTGCGGAGGGTACTCGGGTTGGCGGAGGCTTTGCTTGCGTCCCGCGAGTCAAAGCTGCAGGCTGAGCTTGGGACCGGGGGTGCTAGGGAGCCACAGGCGGAGGAGGAGTGAGTTGACGAGGAGGCTAGAGAGGAGGTGACCCCTCGCAGGAGTGTGGTTGACGAGGCGACGTCAGCCTTACAGAGGAGGACAACTTACGACAGGGCAACCTACGTGCCCTTTCAGCACGTGGTGGTGCCTTCGCTTCTAGACCCTTACACACCGGGGAGGCCTACGTACGTCAATGCTTTGGTTCTGAGGGATCCACAGCGACACCTTTCTTTGTGCCGAGACGAGGTATACTTTAAATATATATATTCCAAATTCCAATGCACTGTATTTCCATTTCCTTGCTCTGAGCATGTCATTTGTACTGCATGTTATGCCTGTGTATTAAATATTTGCTGATTTGCTGCAACAGGCGATCTCACTCTCATGCTATGGTGGTTCGGTGGATGTGCCGACGTTCTGGGAGAGGCTCCCTGAGGCGGTGCAGGAGATAGTGAGGCAGGCGGGTTTCGGGGAATTCGTTAGGGTGTTGACGAGGGGAGTGAGCAACGACCACCCGGTGGTGAGGGCCTTGGTTGAGAGGTAGTGGATACGACGAATACCCTCCACTTCTCCTTTGTTGAGCTGACCGTGACGCCATTGGACTTCGCAACGATCACCGGTCTCAGGGTCGGAGGTGACCCTATCCCCTTTGACACCGCTACAGGGAGACAGGCAGAGTTCCAGGGGGAGATGCTGGGGTACGAGCTGAGGGCGGAGACCGACGATGCCAAGTACGCCCAGCTTCTGGAGTTTTGGACAGAGGATGCTCCGGCGGATAGGGTACAGGAGGAGCAGATGGCGAGGTGCTTTCTGTTATACATGCTCGGTGCGTCCCTGTTTCCTAACAGGCGCAACCGTGTACACCTTTAGCTTCTTCCGACTTTGAGGGATGTCGGGGAGATTGCCCACTTCAACTAGGGAGGTGCAGCACTGGGGACGTGCTATGCCTTCATGGCGTCCCTCTCCCGCGGGGCAGGAGTGAGCCTCGGAGGTTACTGGAGGGTCTAGGAGGTATACCTTGGTCCTTTTCTTTTGAATAGTTAGTTTTCCACTTGTATCCATTCAATGCATATCTCGTGCTAACTTTCAATGTCTTGGCTTGCAGCTTTGGACGTATGAGGTGATAAAGATGTACCCTCCTGAGACTACGTGTCCTAACGACACGATACTCCCCCGGGCCCTGCACTGGTCGAAGGAGTATAAAGGAGTGAAGAGGGAGAGGGGCAACTTGAATGCCTTCCACCTCTTTCTGGACGAGCTGCGTCCTGACCAGTTACTAATGCACTTCCATGTTTATTCCATAACTTTCCTGCTTATTTCAATTCAAACAGCATGCTGATATAGCTCATTCTTGATGGCAGGTCTACTGGCGGATCTGGGACCACTTCGAGATCCCTTACATTGTCCGGAGTAAGGAGGTAGCTAGGGGGAGGGTGCTTCTCGAGTCCCCATACGGCTAGCAGTGGTACTTGGGTGACCGAGTGTCACGCCAGTCGTTAAGGCTGGACACTTTTTGAGTCCCTGGGCCGCTCCCTGTTCTGGTGCAGAGGACAGGCCAGTACACGCGGAGGGAGATCGAGCGGTTTACGCGGCCGGACCTCCAGTTGGAGCCGTTTTTCCAGGCGGGCGCTGGTCTTGCTGCTGACTAAGCAGAGTACCGTGCTCGGTACTTGATGCTGAGTTTTGGGATACGTGCCGCTTGCGGAGCGGCGTAGGCGGCGTGAGGCGGTGCCGAAGGAAGAGGGGGAAGGAGGCAAGGTAGAGGTGACGGAGGCAGATGAGGTGGAGGCCGCGGTGACGGAGGTCGCGGCGACCGCGCGAGCCCGAGTAGGACTGGCTTCCCTGCCCTCGCTTGGACAGTGGACATGACGACCGCTTAGGGAGCCCCCGGCCTGGTCGTGGTGTCACGCCCTTCAGCTGAGGCTCCAGAGTTCCTTGCTCAGGTATAACGTGCTTTCATTCTTTTATAAGTTCGCCATTTGCATTGTTTTGATCAACTTCTTCGTGGTAGGTGCCTCCAGAGTACGTGAAGGAGATGGCGGAGGCCATGATGGGCCAGGAGCAGTTGGTGCAGCAGTACGCCATGGGCCTCCCTTCAGAGGTGTTGCCTCGCACTGGTGGGACGATGGTAATCTCTCGAACCCTAGTTATTTGCTTTACTTCTACTGCTTATATCATGATCACAATGCAATTATTAAATGAATGTTATATCATTGCAGGCTGGAGGAAGGGCTTCACGGGGGTTACAGCGAAAGTCCGTCCGTTTTCCAGTGCCACAGGTCTCCTCTGATGGCTCTCGGGAAGAGCCGCCATCGAAGAGGGCACGGCATTCAGTGGGGATTGAGGATGAGCCTATTGACGTCTCTGAGGATGAGACTGACGAGCCTACAGACGTTGACCTGGAGGCCACCTCAGTGAGCACCGTGCCCAGGGCGATTGGCACCCAGGAGGTGAGCAGCTCCCAGGCAGCCGAAGAGGTTTCTGAGGAGGACGAGGAGGCGAGCGAGGATGAGGATGAGGATGATGATGAGAGCTGAGTTCCTTCTTTTGTGCCTTTGATGGAGCCTACGTGCATCCTTTTTGCAGGGCGCCTGTTTGCCCTCAGTAGATAGGATTTTGACCATCAGGCCATCATGCTTATTTTGTACTTCGACTCATGGATGCTTGCTGGATTTATATACAGAGTTTTGTTCTTTCGATATTTATGTCATTCAATCTTCTTTTTGTCGGTTATGAAGAAAACTAAATAACTAAAACACTAACTGGAGCATACTACTAGCCATCGATTCAGGAAATTGAGTTGAGTATGAGGTTTACGATGAGTGACGTGTTAACAAACAAGACATATTGACAATGGAACAGAAATCAAAGAAAGTAATTAGATAAACCTTTGAAAAATTGACTCTGTATACAAGAATTTACAGAGACACCTATGTAACCAACTTCGGACACAGCTATGAGACAAAACTGACCTCCAAACCCTAATATGAGACTCGAAAACTCAACTTTGCTTTTGGAATATACTTGAAAAGTAAGAAAACGTTGACTTTAACATGTGATATTCCCAAGTTTTGAATTTGAACGCGGACCGGGACTTGGACTAAGTCACTTTTGACTATTATGACCTGTGTGACTCGAAAAAACAGCTTGGAATGACTTAAAACGAACTTTAACACCTCAACATAGCTTAAGAAACGGATTTTTATCAACTTTTCATGTCACGATCACGAATCTCGAGAGTCGGTTCGGAACAAAACATCCCTGAAGTCCCAAATACCCGTTAGAGTGTGTTTTGGTGGTTGATGGTGCTTAGTAGTGCCTCAAATTCTCTTTCATACTCTACTGCCAGAAACTACAGAAATGCAGCCTTAACGTGCCACGCGCAACTCTGAACATGCCGCGCGGGGCTTAATCCAGTACACAGGATGTCAACCATTGTGCCGCGGGGTTTCTCTGGTTTCAACGTGCCGTGCGATACCATGATGTGCCGCGTGTGGTTCTTTTCCTGACAGATTCCAGTTTTGCTGTTTCCCAAGGCAGATTGCACGGTGACTGAGGTTTGACCCATGCAATGGTATTTCTGAACCAATGCATGTCTGTTTTAAGCCTTTTAGGGCATGACCAAGCTTTTTCCTATGTAGGACTTATGGAAAATATGCACTTTTGGAAGCCCAAGGCCTTTTTGAAAGTTGAAGTTGTCCTCTCCACCCTTCCTATAAATTCAAGCTCCCTCATACCACATTCTCCTCACTCCATTCAACTCTCATCTTCCTCTTTACTCCTTGCAATGGCTCTTTCTCTTACCGGTTCGCTTCGTCCGTGGTTGGCTTCCATGGAATGCGTTGATTGGCTCAACTTTCAAGCCCACAGTCTCCATTCTATGCGGTACCTTCGCAACATCCGTCTTCGCCCCGAGCTTTTGAGGGCAGCCGTGAGCTTCTGGGATTCAGAGGTCCATGTGTTTCGTTTTGGCGATCAAGAGCTTTGTCCTACTGTCGAGGAGTTCCGTGCGTACCTCGGGGGTTTCGGCTCAGGGGAGGTCATCATTCCTCATGTGTGTGAAAGCGCTTACAGAATTTTGGCCACGGCCCTTGGATTGGGTGACGGCGCTGCTCGCTACTTGGTTAGGGATGGCCCTCTCAACGTGATGCGCCTCATTGAGCTGTTTTCTCCTCCTGGCGACCTAGTGGACATGACTTATCAGACTCGGCGCATGACTCCTCTCTGCATGTGCTTACTTGCGGCCTACCTCTTGGTCCTTTCTACCTGTCACGCTAGCTCGGCATTGGTTAGCATCGCCATTCAGGTTGAGGCCCGAAAGGATGTGATCCCGATGGTTTTCACCGAGACACTGATAGGTTTGGATAAGGCTTGTTTTGGGGAGGCCGAGGTTTTTGGAGGTAGTCCTCTCCTCTTACAGGTTGGCTTTCTCACTCAGCTCTCCTTTTTTGGGTTTTTCTCACGTTCTCATTTTACCGCAACACTCGGCTTGGTTTCCTACGGTTTCTTACTTGTTTTCTCTCTTCTCACAGATTTGGCTTTGCGATAATGTGAATGTGCTAACCATTCCTCCTAGCAATCGATCATATGAGGCTAGGTTGCTTTGTAAACGATGCTTCGAGTTTGCTGACAGGAGCAGGGCTGAGTGGGTTGACTTCTTTAGGCGTCAGAGAGCTGAAACTATTTCTTGGAGATGCCGATGGCTAGACCTTCCGCCTTTGACAATGCACTACATGGGACCTCAGTGGGTCGTTCTTGCTGGCCTGGAGGCCTTCACCTTCTACATCCCTTATCGGATCCAGCGTCAACTGGGTTTGAGGCAGAAGGCTCCTGCAAAGGTTCTTGCGGACGTGGTTTTGCCTCTCTTCCGCCATTTTATCCTTTACCATTACCAGCGTTTCTGGAGGGCGCGCAAGGTGACCGATGTGCATCCCTACCCTTCCATGGCAGTACGCGGGAGTTATCGAAAGTGGCTCAGGAGGGACATTGCTGCAAGAGCTGGGGCCCAAGGAAACTGACTCAATCTTACCACCCTGACCGTTGAATAAATTGTGGACCCACTTTCATTACATCATACTTCTTTTTTTTTTGAAAGTCTTGCTCAACCTTATGTAGTAGAAGTAATCGTATTAATAAAAATGAGTTTTGGAGGGTTTCCCCCTCCTTCATTCCATTCTTCGAACCTTCTCAACCTAGATTTTTATTTTGAAAGATTGTGACCGGGCCTCTGTGTGAGACTACCTACGTATCCTCCTGGCGAAGAAATCAGGTCATAACGTAGTTCAAGGCAGGGTTCGCTCTTGTTTTGACACTCTCCTTTTGCGCTTTAACTTTTGCCTAGAACCGCCCTTTCAGGTTTTCGGGCTAGCGAGCTCATTTATTGTATGCCTTAACTTTTGCCTTGGATGCCTTGACGGGTTTTTTCATCCTAGCAGGCTTTTGCTCTAATTTTTGCCTGGGACTGCCTGCCCTTGCGGTTTTCAGCCCAGCGAGCTTCTCTCAGGGGTAGTAGTGCTTGAGTTGATCCAAGTTAACCAATGTTGAGAATTCGTTTCCGTCCAAGTCGATGAGTTGCGTGGCTCCTCCGGATAGGATAGTCTTTATGATGTATGGTCCAGACCACTTTGGTCGGAACTTTCTTCGTGGATCATAGACTGGTGCCCGAATCTCCTTCAAAACCATGTCACCTTCTGCCAAATCCCTGGGTTTCACTTTCTTGTTAAACGCACGTGCAATTCTCCGTTGATACCCTTGAATGTGGTAAAGAGCCCTTAACCAGCGTTCACCAAATAGCATAAGTTCCTCGAATCGATTACTCAACCATTCTGCCTCTTGAACTTCACATTCGATCATAGTTCGAAGGAATGGGACCTCCAACTCGATGGGGAGCACTACTTCCATTCCGTAAACCAAGGAGTAGGGGGTTGCCCCGGTTGGCGTTCTCATAGACGTACGATACCCCCACAAAGCTAGGGGCAGTTGTTCATGCCAGTCCCTCGCAGATTGAATAGTCTTCTCTAGAATGGCTTTAATCGTCTTGTTAGCTGCTTCCACAGCCCCATTGGTTTGCGGTCGATAAGTTGTTGACTTGTGCACTTGGATTTGGAACTCATGCAATACTTCCCGAGCTCGCCCTTTGAAGTGAACCCCATTATCAGGCACAAAAGCTTGAGGGACCCCATACCGATAAATGACATTTTGCTTAATAAAGTGCGCAACTTGAACCGCAGTCAAAGTGGTGTATGAAGCAGCTTCTACCCATTTCGTAAAGTAATCGACGGCTACTAAAATGAACTTGTGACTGTTAGAAGGTGTCGGCACTATCCTTTCGATGACATCAATACCCCATGTCGAGAAAGGTCATGGCAAGGTCATTTGTTGTAGCTCGTGTGGTGGAACATGCGTGAGGTTGGCATGAATTTGACATTTTCGACACCTTCGTACATATTCCACACATTCCGTTTCCATGGTGGACCAAAAGTATCCCTGCCTGAGGATTTTCTTGGCGAGCATTATGTCGTTCATGTGGGGCCACACACACCTTCGTGGACTTCTGCCATTACCCTTTTCGCGTCTTCTCCATGGATGCACAACTTGTGTGTGCCACGGTGTGATCTTCGGTATAGGTTTCCTCCGCAAATAATGTACAAAGCTGCCATCCTTTGAATAGCGATTCGATCCTTCTTGCTTGCTCCCATGGGGTATTCTCCTCTTTCCACATATCTTCAAATATCATAATACCATGGGTGACCGTCGTCGGGCTCGTCGACCAGCATGACATGTTGGTACACCGGCGTATCCATTAGTTCTATTACAATTGGCCTTAACTTTACGCCAACAGGGATTTCGATCATAGATGCCAGTGTTGCCAAAACGTCTGCAAATTGATTTTTAAGTCTAGGGACATGAGTGAACGCCACTTTGCTGAAGTGGGGAATAAGATCTTCGAGATCCTGATGATATGGCTTCAGTTTTTCTTCCTTGACCTTCCAATCACCGTTTGCCTGGGATACGACCAAGTTCGAGTCTCCCACAACTTCCAGTCTTTCTATGCCAATCTCGATGGCTGCCTCCATGCCTACGATGCAAGCTTCGTATTCTGCCTGATTGTTGGTGACTTCGAAATTAAGCTTGAACGCCAACGGGGTGTGCGACCCATCGGGCGAAATAAGCAATACACCGATTCCGAACCCTCTCTAGTTTACCGCTCCATCGAAGTACAATTGCCAAACATCCTCGGCCACTGTCATTATGTCTTCATTAGGGAAATTGAACTCTGCATCTTCCCCTCCCTCGACTGGGCAATCGGCCAGGAATTCTGCGACAGCTCTTCCTTTTACTGACTTTCGGGTTACATATTTTAACTCAAATTCGGCCAGCATCAGCAACCACCATGCCATCCTGCCCGTGAGGACCGGTTTCTCGAATAAATATTTTAGGGGATCCATTCGAGATATCAGCTTCACCGGGTAGGCCAACATATAATGCCTCAACTTCTTGGAAGCCCATACGAGTGCCCAACATGTCTTTTCTAAAGGAGTATAGCGTTCTTCGGGTCCAACCATCTTTTTACTGAGGTAGTAAACAGCCCTTTCAACCCCATCGTCTCCTTCCTGTGCTAACATACACCCCATCGAAGACGGAGTGACTGACAGGTATAGGATCAAAGGTTTTCCTGTTATGGGCGGTGTCAATACTGGCGGCTTGGGCAGGTAGGCCTTAATGGCTTCGAAAGCTTTCTGGCACCTATCATCCCAGGCGAACGGTACTCCCTTCTTGAGTAAGTGGAACAGGGGTTCGCAAGTTGAAGTCAGCTTCGCTATGAACCTATTGATAAATTGCACGTTGCCGAGAAAACTCCTTACATCCTTTTCGGACTGCGGCGTCTCCATTTCTAGGATAGCTTTGATCTTTGATGGGTTGACTTCGATGCCGCGGGTAGTGATCATGAATCCAAGCATTTTCCCTGCAGTGACTCCGAACGTACACTTGGCTAGATTGAGGCGCATCTTGTACCTTCTAATCCTCTCAAAGAATTTCCTAAGTGCTGGCAAATGCCCTTCTCATTCTTTGGCCTTAACGATCATATCATCAACGTAGACTTCCACCTCTTTGTGAATCATGTCGTGTAGCAACACCGTGGCGGCCCACTGATAAGTAGATCCTGCGTTCTTCAGTCCAAAGGGCATGACTCGATAACAATATGTTCCCCATTCAGTGACAAACGTAGTCTTTTCCCGATCTTCCGGAGCCATGAAAATTTGATTGTATCCCAAGAAACCATCCATGAAAGAAAGCAGGGCTTGGACGGCGGTATTATCAACCAGCACATCGATGTGTGGTAACAGGAAGTCATCTTTAGGGCTAGCTTTGTTAAGATCCCTGAAATCAGCACAGACCCTTATTTTGCCATCCTTCTTTGGCGCGGGGACAATGTTTGCGACCCACTGAGGGTACTCGGTTACCATTAAGAATCTAGCGTCGATCTGTTTGGTGACCTCCTCCTTTATCTTAAGCACCCAATCAGGCCTCATGCGTCTTAGTTTCCGTTTTACTGGTTTTGCATTAGGATAAAGGGGTATCCGGTGTTCCACGATTTCGAGATCGATTCCGGGCATATCTGCGTGCGACCTTGCGAACACATCTTCGAACTCCTTAAGTAAGTCTACAAGGGCTTCACGTTCTTTAATAGATAGCGCGGAACCAATCTAGGTCATCCGGGGATTCCTTTCATCTCTCAAATTTATTAAAACAATTTCTTCTTTTACAGGTTGAGCATGCCTTTCATCTTCCCTTTCGATTAGGGATCTGATTTCTTCAGGGATGTCCCCATCGAAATCAATCTCTTCATCATCAGGGTCGACGCAATTTATTTCAAAGTCAGGGAAGTAAGCAGAACCAGATTCATTTATTTTATCATTAACGGAGGCCTCGAGGGCACCATACACACAGGTGGACTCGAACTCGAAATACAGACTCTAAGAGTTTAGGCCAAGAGGCACCAACTCGGACTCACTAGACTCAGAAGACTCGGAAGACTCAGACTCGGACTCAGACTCAGAATCAGAACTAGATCCACGACGGCTTGCACTCGGTATGAAAGTCCAGTCCTTGTAATTCCAGCGGCATCCATGACGAGCAAAGTTGGATCTTCAGGAGTATCTTGTCCTATCATTAGCATTTCTGCTTCCATAGCTGTACCCATTGGTTCGTCATCCCTGAACAAAGTCGCTAAACTACCCGTAGCAAAGGTCTCAATCCAGTCGACTGGTTCCTTCTGTTCTTCCACTCCTCCAAACTCCTCCTCACTCTCTGGCCAGACATCGTTTGCGAATATTTCGAACCCCGGTAAGAGAGTATTGGTTTCCTTATCCCAAAATGGTTCTGGCTGGCCCTGGTAGACCTGTTTTTCTTCCTCCTTGACAAAGTACTCCTCCAACCTGTTTCCCTTTTTCACCTTGCTGCTACTCAAGGGTGAGTAACCAAGGCCAGTCGTACGCACCAGAGTGCCCTAGGCTTCAAACTTTGCAGACCCCTGGAGATTCTTTCCCAGTCCTAATCCTGGCATGTAAGACATCTTCTTCATTATCTTGATGGCAACATTACTGACGACAAAGTCGTCTTCAATTCTAACTGAATAGACAGATCTGGAGATATCCAGAGAGAAGCCTCCCATGGCAATATCTTCTTCTCCGTGTTGAATTTCCAGAAGTGGGACATTGTCTTCAACAGGGGCGTGAATTCCAGAGTCCCCGTGGATGGTAAGCATTCTCATTTCAAGTCCCAATCGGATTTTCTGATGGAGCGTAGAGGGCACAGCCATGATGTCCGATCGGTGCAGCTAGGGCCTTCCCAATAACAGGTTAAAAGAGGCGGGAATATTCACCACGTGAAATTCTAGCTCTGTTTGATACGACCCGAAAGTCGTAGGAAGCATAAGGGTCCCACCGACATCCCTCCGAGTGTTATCATATGCTCGGACCCTGACTTCTGATGGAGAGAAGTCCTTATTTTTGTACCCCAAGCAATAGGCAATGCGGAGTGGACAGACATTAATTGCTGAACCATTATCAACGAGGATCACTAGAACCCATTTGCCATGGCATTTCAGGGTGATATGCAACGGTCGATTGTGATCAGTTCCTTCGGCAGGTAAGTCTCGATCAGTAAAGGTAATGGCATGCTTGATAGGTATGGTCTTGATCAATGCCACAAGCACATCGGGGGTTATGGCGGAGGGAACTTTCAGTTGAGAGAGTGCTTGAATGAGTCCTTCACGATGGCGTGTGGAATGAACAAGCACATCCCAGACAGACATCTTAGCCTAGGTTTGCTCAAGTTGGCACTTGATCATTCCTTCGGGGTTTTCTCTGGTCGGGAAGGCTCTTTGGCTGGTGGATCAAAGGGTCGGAAGGTGTTTTTGACTGGGGTGGTAAAGGGATCAGAAGGCTCTGGGGCTGCAGGGTTGGAAGATTCTCTGATTTGGAGGTTCAGAGGTTGGTAAACGCGGCCACTTCTGGTCAAATGATCAATCTGGCGATACTTTGATTCTTCGCTCCATAAGTCAGCAAGGGCTTTACGCTTGCTTCCAATGGTCATATCCTGCAGATTGGTGGCCAAATCAGCAATGACTAAATCATCCCACAAGTCTTCGGGCTTCCATCTTTCAGCTTCCATTGCTGCCCTATTCACAGTCCATTCCTCATTCCCTACTGTTATATTGACAATCTCAGTGTTTGCCCACAGGTTCGTTCCAGCCCCTGGCTCGTTTTCCCACAGGTTCATCATGGCGACCTCAGCGTCTTTTGGAAAGGTAACGGAGGGTTCGGATTCAGCCTCATCGACAAGGTAGTCCATTGGATCATACCCATTACTGGCAACTTCTTCTTCGAATCCAGGAAGGTTCGGGTATGGGGTGAGGCCCACATTGCTATACAAGCTATCGATGACAAAATCATTGAAATGAGAGAAATTCGAGCAAAGTGGGGCGAGTTCGGCCAATTGTATGTCATTACCTCAGGTAGGTACCCTGACTGATATTCTTCAGTGAACAGTGCTGGAAAGGAGAAGGCGTCCAAAGGGTCATTCCAAGCTAGAAGCTGGTACTCGTTTGGGGCTGGGTCCCATCCCCAGTCAGGCATTTCTTGAAAAACTTGGTACTCTTCCCCTTGATTTTCAAATAGCGCATACAAAGAGAATCCATCGAGGGAATCAACGTGGATGTTCTGCCAGTCAACTTCCCATCCGGCCTCGAATAAGGGTTCGTCATTTCTTTGGAAGTTAGCAGCTTCAAATTCTTCCTAATCGACAATCAGTTCTCCCCATGTGTCTTCCCATTCCCACAGGAAACAAAGGGCAATTTCTTCGGGAATTTCGACAACAGGCTTTGATTCGATATCAGGGACATTGAACAGGGTAGGGTCAAACTCTGGGAGGTTTTGGTTTTTGGCTAGGGTGATTTGGTTAATGCGGAAGGGAGCGTTGTGTTGTGGTAGAAGGTTTGAAACAGTGTTTGGCTTATCTGGGGGTGGAGCGTCGACAACCTTGTTGTCAATGAGGTTTTGAATTTCATGACGGAGGCGAATGCAGTTGTCGGTGGTATGGCCATGCATTTGGTGGAAATCACAGTAGACATTTTGGTTTAGGTTTGGTGGGATGGTTTGTGGCGGCGGAAGAGGTTTCAATACTCCGATTTCTGTGAGCTTCTTGAGAATAGTGGACTTGGGAGTGCTGAATTGGGTAAAAGTTCGGCTTTGGGATTTTGGTTTTTCAGAGATCTGGTTGACTTCTACGGGTTTGGTGGATGAGGTTCCCGCCTGATTGGTATTCCTGAAGAGGACATTGTTATTTCCTGAGTATGCCCTTTTGGATTTTGACCCTGATTCTGATTCTTTCTTCTCTAGAGTTCCATCCCGTAAAGCCTCATCCACGGCTAGTCCGGAATCATAAAAGGTTTCGAAGTTTGGGGCAGCCTGGGAAAGAACCATGTATGGAGCGAAGGAGCTTGGTAGGTTCTTGGTTATGATCCGTATCTGTTCTTTCAAATTGGGCTTATTCTGCATCTGAGTAGTCTTAGCCCTCCAACGTTTCACAAAGTCGGCGAAGCTTTCCTTCTCGTGGTCATTTTCAGATCAACATTAAAGTCATACTGGGCTACAAAAGCTGTCCCGATGTCTTCCCAAATCCTTTTCTTGGATGGTTCAAGAGTGAGGAACCATTGTAGAGCCGGGCCAGACAAGGACTCATGGAATAATTGGGCCGTAGCTTCTTTCTCGATGCCGCGCATGGTGAGGGAACTAACATATCCTTAGAAATGGGCCCTCGGATCGCCGGTTCCGTGGAACTTTGCAAAGTCCACTCCTTTGAACTTTTCTGGCAATTTGGCATTTGGAAAGAGGCATAGTTTACTCATGTCAATCTCCCCCTTTCCAAGTCGCTTAGTTTCTTAGACAGATTCCTCCAGCTTGCCAATTTTAGCAATAAGAGCAGCCAGGTTGGGGTCAGCTGCTGGCGTTTCCTCTTTGAGTCATTCGGGTTGCGGCCTAGTCTGAAGCTTATCATTGATTTTCTGCATACTTTCCATTATCATGTTCATGTCGTTTTTCATAGACACAATAGTAGCCTTAAGTTGCGCGTCGACACCGGCGAGGGACTGTTTAAACTGAGCATCCATGTTAGCCATGTTTTGCCTGAGTTCTTCTATTCCGTTTCCTTGGTCAGCCACGGGTAAAGGATTTTCGGGCGGGATTAAAACTATAGGCTCTTCTACTACAAGTTCTTCTATCAACGGGTCTTCCAACAATGGTTGTTCTTTCTACTCAACTTGGACTTCGAACAGTGGGGTTCCTTCCAGGGTGTCTACGCGAACTAGTCTTTGGGATGGACAAAACCAATTGGGTACAGCTTCTTTTCTTCACAGGCGATCAATGTTTGCAGGACTGGCAACAAGTCAAAAGGGAGCAACTCATATCTGATCCGAATGCTCGCCCTACCTTCTACATACCTCCTAGAAACCAATCCTATGACCTACCGTGGCTTGAATCTCACTTAAGGTCTTTGCACAGAAGATTTTCAATAGTCCGGGTAGGTGCTGTCAGGCAGGTTGAATTCTGAGCGATTCGGAACCAGAGCCAATCTCCTTATCATGACCATCCGAGACAGAGCAATGTGACCATCGGAATCCAGACACGCACGCGCTTAAGGCTAGACTCAAACCAAGGGAGCCATTCGGGCACGGCAAACACCGGAGGTATTGCAAACTCCATGGATTTAAGGTCTCTTAGACCGACCGGAGGGCCCTAAAGAATTCTAAGAGAGTCTAATCCTCTAGACTGCAAGATGCAAAGATGCATGAATGATATGTATGTATAGGAGAAAAAAAAATGCACGTAAACAGGATATAACACATAAGTCCTAATCATGGGTTCCTGTCCTAGTTGGGAAGGTTCTACAGCTATGTACAAGTGCAAAGGCTGGTTTTGGTCTCAGAAGGGTTCCCCGGACTAGAGCCAAGATGTACTACCCCATGTCAAGTGTATTGCAAGATAATGGTCGAATAGCACGATGGCCCATCATAGTCGAGGGTTGCTAGGCATCCCGGGAGAGCTTGCCACCGGTAAACCGGGCAAGGTAGCCGAAACACGCTAGCGATGTAACGACCCTGATTTTTGGTAAATAAAAATTTCATTAAATATTTAAATTTTATATTTAATACTTGGACTGCTTTTAAAAATTCCTTTTAAATTCTAATAATCCGTCATAATTAGATTTGAAACTTGTAAAATTAAATCCTTTTTCTCTGGACAATCTAAGTCCTTCTCCCATGACTAGTATACTTGTAAACGTATTCATATATTTTTCCTAGTAAGTAAATAATATCTTTAAATTATATTTCTTGGCTGGAAATCCTACATGGCAAGTATAGTTAGTTCTAACCGATTAGTTAGCAAAACCTAACTACCGTTTGGCTTAGTTACATTTCCCTAACCTGGAGTGATGCATCGATGCCGAGGTGGTTAGTAGAAAATTTCTGGTCTTTGCCTTGACCGTTGACTTGACTGCTTTCGCTTTGGCTTAGCTAGGCTGCCTTGGCATCGGGTCGCGCCTTGCTTTTGCCTTGGTGTCGGGCCTGCCTCGCCTTGGCGTCCGGTCGCTGTCGCGCCTTGCTTTCGCCTTGGCGTCGAGCCTGCCTCGCCTTGGCATCGGGTCGCCGTCGGGCCTGCCTCGCCTAGGCGTCGGGGTCACCGTCGGGCCTGCCTTGCCTAGGCGTCGGGTCGCTGTCGGGTTGCTCTGCCTTGGCTGCCATCGGGTTCTGCCTTGGCGTAGGGTCGCGCCTTGCTTTTGCCTTGGCGTTGCTGGGCTGCCTTGCTCTGGCCTTGCCTTGGCTACGCCTTGGCCACTGCTTTGCTAGCGGGCCGCCTTGGCCACTGCTTTGCTAGCGGACCCCCTTGGCCACTGCTTTGCTAGCGGGTCGCCTTGGCCACTGCTTTGCTAGCGGGCTGCCTTGGCCACGCTCACGCCTTACCTTGGCGTTTGGCACCGTCAGGCTATAATATTCCGTTGTTAGGCGATTTCCTACTAAATACAACCAAAATACCACTCGAGCAATGAAAGCCTAGATTTGACTAAGACAAGTCCATGGAGCAAATCCATGGGGGAGAGAGAGAGAGATATTGGCCAGCCAAGTAGGGTGAGGGGAGAGCTTCATTTTGCCTATAAATAGCATCCATTCCATGCCTTTCAACTCACACCTCCAAGCATAGCTCTCACTTCTCTCTAAAATCTCTAAGAAACCAGTTTCTGGACAGCCTACTGTCCATCCACCAATCCTCAGTTTTCTCCTGCTTAAACTAGTTTCTAGGATAAACTTCCTTCTAGAAACTTGTAGAGAACTTCGAGATCTTCAACTTAGACCCAAGAACCACCATAATCCGTTAAAAAATGACCAAGATATCGACATCCGAAGTTCAGTCAAATTTCGGATTTCCAGATTCCAGACAGCTTACTGTCACCCCCTTTTCCACCATTTTTCTCCGGGCGAAAGTTGTTTTTAGGAACAACGACCTCCACGAAATTGTAGAGAACTTCGAGAGCTTCGTTTTCAACTCAAGAACGATCCTATTCGGCCAAATATTGACCGAGTTACTGCCATCCAAAGTTTGGTCCAGATTGTGAGCTTCACTGCCCGTAGAACTTCCAACTAGCTTATTCGGCCCCGACTAGTTTCGGATCAAGGTAGAGTGTCCTTACTCACTACCCCTAAGTATAGTTTGTGTGCATGTTGAGTTGTATATCTTCACCCCTACCCTACGTATATCGTATGTTAGGAGCATGATAGAAAAATATGTAGTGTACTTGGATAAGTTGATCGTATGCTTTTACGTAGTTTACTTTGATCTTGAGAATGATTGAATGCATGACTTATAGAATCTTTCCAACTTGATTAACTCGTCAATAAACATATGTTGTTTTGAATTTCCAAGAAAAAGGATATACGCTTTCGTTTAAAGATAAAGTGTTGTTTCAAAACGAGGTATTCGTATTTTGACCTTTTCAAGGATTGTGAACTTGATCGCATGATTGCTTACCTTACTTGTGGTTATGAACGAGCATGATTAAATAGAGTTGGATGATCTTGCTAGTTTAGTTTCAAGATTACTTTAAAGTGATTTGTCCTGCCGCGGAGTCTTTGCATGATTACGGGACACGAAAATCAAGAAAGAAGAAACATGTCACCTAGGGTGTGTTAAAGACAAGGTGTGTTTTGAAAACGCAATGCGGCCGGACTTGCCCATTGTGGGAATGTGGTTGATATGGATAAAAAGGATTTTTGAAACTACATAATGGCCGGACTTGGTAGCCTTATGTGAGTTGTGAAAACCCGCAAGGTGGCCGGACTTGGTAGCCCTTTGTGTGGACTTGCGAAAATCGCAATGAGGCCGGACTTGGTAGCCCATTGTGTAGATTGCTAACGGAGCCGGACGTGGTAGCTTCATTGGTAATTGGGCTTGGTTATCCGCGGAGAGGAGCCAATGCAAGATTTGATAACGTGGCCGGACTTGGTAGCCTGTTGGTAACAAAGATTGAGAAATGATTTTCAAAATGTTGATTTGGAAGTGAAAAGGATTTCGGAAACGTTGATGAACATGATGACACGGTCTACGACGAGTTGCGTAGGAGAAACTCAGATATCACCGACACCAACGATAGAATAGTGTATGTGGATGTGTCATTGTTAATGCCTTGTTAAATATGCATATGTTATTCTGCTGCTTGTGCCAGAGTTGGTATGCTGCACTTATACTCTGATATTGGTAAGTTATGGGTTAGTGGGTATAGGATTATTCTGCTGAGCTCTTGTAGCTCACGGTGTTACCTTTGGTGACCCTGACATATTATATCGGTGGCGACGCTGGTATAATGTGTCAGATTTTTGTAGATGATCAAGATGAACAGTACACCTTGGAGGCTTTTGGAACTGAGGAGCTGGCTAGGATGAAGCTGCAGGCGGAGTTGTAGTTAGGAACCCTAAAACCCCTTCATTTGTATAAATATTGAACCCTAGTGGGAGTTATGATGTAATAATGAGCCAGACTCCATTTGATTTTATCAATGAATTGTTTATTTAACGTACCCAAAAATTCGGGGCGTTACAAGCGAGGCTTGTGTGGTGCGAAGTGTACAGGATAAAAGAGCTTAATCTTCCAAAAGACACTTGAAAATTCCCTTTTGAAAACACTTTTCAAGTTTGGCCCCCTTGATCATTCAACACTTTTATACATTTTTTTTTTAAGTATTGAATAAAGTTTGCATTCCCAGCGGAGTCGCCACTGTGGGCTCCCACGCCCTTTTTCGAATAGTCGTCACTCGAATTTTTGAGATGAATGATCCGAGAAATCGAGAACTTGTTTGGAAAAAGGTTTTTGGTCTAGCGAAAACATTCAGATTTTGGGTTTAGGAGCCACGTTATGAATGGGGAAGGTTTTTCTTTAAAAAGCACCCCAATCGCCCGATGAAACCAGTCTTTACTTGATGTTTTCAAAAGGGGAAATCTCAAATGTCGTTTGAAGTACTAAGCTCTTTAATAAAAGCAAATAACGGGGAAGGGACATTGAAAATATATCACATTGACGTGCACGTGGTGCTGTCTGTACAGTAATGATAAAATGATTAGACAGATAGAATGACACTACAAGAAAATGCGGATTTGGCAATACGACGAAGTACATCGGCAAAAGTGTATATGGGTTGGCAAATGGTTTCGCCAACGAAAAAATTTGCGTCGGCAAGTTGTCGGCATTGATACGTCGGGAAAGGGTTTTGCCGATGTGAATTTTCATTCGTCGGCAAAAGTATACTTTTAGCGATGCGAGTTTGCATCGGCAATACCTGTCGGCAAATAGTGATGCGTCGGCAAATGGGTTTCTAAAATTTGAGAATGTAACACCTTTTGGCGATGAGATTTTTGGGTCGGCCAAAGTTAATTTTAAAAAATCCCAAAACTGCTATTGCAGGTGTTCCACGTATCCCCGCATATACCGTGTTCTGCATATCCCGTGTTTTGAACTTAGGAGCCCGGGTTCCCACACTACGCGTCTACCCACCAGACCAACTTACTCTTCATGAATAATTTGTCAAGAACTAGTATATAACCTATACCTGATCCCAAAAAAAATTATACATAAACAATATATAGAGTATATAATATTGCATTATACATTTTTACAATGTATGTACGTACATCCTACATATATATACTACATACATATAACACACACACACACAGAGTCCGATTCCTATCCACACCTCATACGGTCTGCACCTTTTATTTTGTGATCAAATTTTAATGATCCGAACCGTTCAATGTGTTTAAAATGTGATTTTAATGGTGCCTGCGAGAAATCAGCTCAAAATATCGAGAAGGGCTTTGATCCGTGCAGTTTTTCATAAAATAGTTTTTGTCAGCATTTTTGAAAAACTACTCAGATTGAGCCCTTTTCTGATCAATTTTTTGGTTGTTTTCTAGAGGGTACCCTTAAAATCACATTTTAAACTTATTGAACGGTTCGAATCATCAAATTTTGGTATAAAAAAAAATGAGAGGTGCGAACCGTAAGATGGTGTGGACTTGCACCGGACTATATATAATACAGTATAAATATATTGCAAATACCATTCCACAAAATTTTACCAATCTGCAAACCTAGAACTTAAAAGAATGCATTTTTTAAAAAAAAAACAAACTTTCTTTTTCGCAAATTACACTATGTATAGCAAATTACCTGTGCCTACAGACAAATTTTGTGGGACAGAAGAGTATACAACATATATTTTATATGTATGTACACTATATATACAGATATACTCTATGTAATACATACAAAAAATACACATAAAAACACTATCTCAACTATCGAAATGAGTGACTAATGGTGTATTTTCATGTGTCTATTGAAACTCCCATGTATACACATAATATAAAATGTACATATATGTAGGGAGGTAATCCCGAACAGGTGTAAAAGAGGCCCGAACACATGGTATGTGGGGCCCAGGTTAAACATAATCGGAGCATCCGTTGTGCAGCATGGTGAACGGCAGTGAGGACCAGGGACACGAGAGGTCCCAAGTCCAAGATACCCAAAGTAGGGGTATGGTCCAAAGAGCAAGAGAAGTTGTTGGACCAGTCGCATGGTAGAAGGACCAGTGATAAGAGAAATCATTGGTCTAGATAGTCTGTTCGGCAACGAGAGACCCGAACAGGAGCGGCGTTCTGGAAGAGATGCTAGAAGACGCTCCAGAGGGGTCCAGAAATGGTAATACCCAGTAAGGAAATGAGATCTGGAGAAAATACCCAACGAGAATGGGATGAACGGCCAGTTAAGGAAAGAGTTCCTAAATGGTCTATAAGGTAACATGCAATTAAGGGAATGAGAATCCCTGATATTCTGAGTTCCCTTTACGTGAAAGGAAACTTAGGGCAACAAGATGGCTTGGACAGCAAGCATACGGGGGTCTATAAATATGAGGCAAATCTAGAGGTAAAGGTACGCAATTCCTGGCTATTTGCTCATTACCTATTGAGAATTAGGGTTTTTACTAGTACGAGATACTAAGTTTGGCATTGGAGGGCCTTTGCCACGAGAAGGCAAAGGTGCGCTCACCCTTTGTCTGTTTTACAGGTTCAACTCCGGCAGTGTGCTAGGGCTCCGGCGAGGGGTTCAAGGTAGCCGTTACGATTTGGTGCGGTTCAAAGTCTCTTTCGTTTTCTTGCACTTACAATTGGCGCCGTCTGTGGGAAACGAAAGAGATCCCTTTGAAAAAGCGACCATGGTGGAGGAGGATCCAAAGACCCCAGTTGACCCGAATAATCAACTGGGTGGGGGAGGTGACAAGTCCCCGCCGGATCCTCCAAGAAAACCCGATGGCGGGCGTGCGGGGAGGACCACGAGCAAGGACCGCCCCCTGACAATCCGTGGCGATTCCAGAAACAAGGACGGAAGGACGGCCACAGGATCCACGAGAAGGAGTAAGTCCCGCCGTGGGAAGGAGTCAGTGGCACGTTCGAAAAGCGTGCACAGGAGGGAAGATATCCTGGACAAGAAGAGACAGGAAATAGAGGAACACGCTCGTCTGATTAAGAGGTGAGAATATGAGATTCAACAACTACAGCGGATACGAAAACATCCGGAGGATTCTGAACTTTCACGAAGAAAGTCCAGGAAGGAAAGGCTGGATATGGCGGAATACAAAAGAACTTCTTCACAAAAAAGAAGGAGCAGGAGTCTCACTCCGAAACGACAGAGAGCTTCTTCACGAAAGAGGAGAAGTAGAAGCAAGAGTTCCACCTCCGAGGAAGGGGGGAGCAGGAAGCACCACAGGGATAGGTACGAGAGACCTGATTCCGACTGGGACAGAAATAATGCCAGGGCTGCGAAGGTGTCAGAGGAGGGGACCGTGTCTGCACGAGAGGCGGCACGGAGAGCCCTTAGCAACATAGCAACTTCTCCTTTTGCAAAGAGATTGCAGGAGGCAAGGTTGCCGAGCAGGGTTAAGCACGAGACGTTTATCCTGTACGAGACCAATGCAGACCCGGTGGCACACATACAGCATTACCAGCAGGCGATGTTTATGCACGATGGTGATGACGCGATCATGTGCAAGATATTCCCATCTAGTTCGGGAAAAGTGGCCCTATCCTGGTTCCACAAGTTAGGGCCGAACACCATACGAGGGTGGAGGCAGCTGGCCGAGGAGTTCACTGCTCGGTTTCTAACGAGCAGGAAACCACCCAAGACTTTTGAGAGTCTCTCAGTTACGAAGCAAGGAGATAATGAGCCGATCAGGGACTACGCCAAGAAGTATTGGGAGACTTTCAATGAGATTGAAAGTTGCAGTGAGGAGTATGCAATAGCAATGTTCAAGACTGGGCTGCCTGTTCGGGGGGAGCTACGAAAGTCCCTAAACATGAGTCCAGTGAACACGCTGACAAAGCTGATGGAACGAATTGAGCAGCATGCCAGGAACGAAGATGACATATTATGAGAGGATGGCAAGTTGAGTGCCGAGCAAGTCAAGGGCCCCACGAAGAAGGCGGATAAACCCGAGCCCAAGACTTACAAAAAGGAAGGAGCACGTGCAGACTAGGAAAGAGTCGTACCGGGAGAAGCATGCCCCTGACCCGAAGTCATTCTTCTCAGTAACGACGGTTTGGAAAGAACCGATTTATCGGGTTCTTTATCGAATAAAGAACCATCCATACTTTAAGTGGCCTCCACGGCTGAAGGGTGATAAAGATGCAAGAAGGGCTACGAGTCAGCATTGCAGTTACCACAAGGACTGAGGTCACATGACGGAAGACTGCGAGATGTTCAAGCAGCACCTTGATGACCTGGTCTCACGTGGGTATTTGAAGGAATTCATCCAAGAGGAGCACAAGGGTGCCGAGAGAGCAATGCAGCTGGATTACGAGCAGAATCCGAGGGGCGTGATCCATATGATACATGGATTAGCCACACCTTATACGAAAAATGAGGTGAGGTTACTCCAAAGGCAGGTAAAACAAGAACCAGCACGTGATGCGGTTGGGAAAGAAATGAGGACGTGAAGCGGAAGGATGCAACGAGGGCATAGTCTTCACGAATGAGGACCTGGGAGGAGTCCAGGTGCCGCACAATGATGCACTTGTGATAACCCTACGAATTGGGGAATATGACATGGAGAGGATCCTGGTGGATTCAGGAAGCTGCACCGAGGTGCTTTATTACGACGCGTTCAAGAAGCTGGGATTGGCACAAGCAGACTTGCTACAGTCAGTAACTCCGTTGGTTGGGTTCAGTGCAAGGGCAGTCTAGCCATTGGGCAAGGTGACCCTTCCTGTTCGGGCAAGAACAGTGGTGCTGAGAACCGACTTTTTGGTGGTGGACGTGCCATCTTCCTATAACGCGATTGTAGGAAGGACTTGGTTGCATAAGATGAGGGCAGTTTCATCCACCTACCATCAGACGGTGAAGTTTCCAGGGTCCAAAGGGATCGAGAGAATAAGGGGGAACCAGAAGACAGCCCAACAGTGCTTAGTTTCCATAATCAAAAAAGCACCCAAGGCACAATTGGTGCAAACAGCTGAGGTTACCAACCAGCCGACCATCGAGGATGTCGGAGGGAATCCAGCCGAGAAAGTGGTGGAAGGATTGAAGAAAGTCCAGATCAACGAGAATGATCCTGAAAGGTATTTCCTGATTAGGGAAAACTTATGCAAAGAAGAGGAGGAAGAGTTGGTGGAGTTTCTCAAAGACCACATTGATGTGTTTGCTTGGGTGCCCGAGGAGATGCCTGGGGTGGATGCAAATGTGATTTGCACCACCTGAATGTGGATCCACAGCACAAACCTGTGATGCAGAAGAAAAGAAGATCTGTCGTACAGCATGTGGACGCTGTTATCGAGGAGGTCGACCGTTTGCTCGAGGCAAAGGCAATCCGAGAGGTATACTACCCCGAATGGTTATCCAACATAGTGGTGGTGAAAAAGAAGAATGGGGAATGGCGGGTATGCGTCGATTTCACATATCTAAACAATGCTTGTCCAAAGGACAGTTTTCCCCTGCCCAGGATAGATCAGTTGGTGGATGCAACAGCTGGGTATGGGCATATGAGTTTCCTCGACGCTTATCGAGGATATCACCAGAAAGCCATGTACGGCCCCGATCAAGAGAAGACGTCCTTTATCACACCACGAGGGTTGTACTGTTACAGTGTTATGCCCTTTGGTCTGAGGAATGCTGGAGCAACTTACCAAAGACTAGCAACGATTATGCTAAAGAAGTTGCTCGGCAGGACCATGGAGGTATACATAGACGACATGGTGGTCAAAAGCAAGGAGAAACGGGACCATATCGCTGATCTGAAAGAAACTTTCGAGATACTAAGGAGTACAAGCTGAAACTCAACGCCTCGAAGTGTGCGTTTGGAGTAAGTTTTGGGAAGTTCTTGGGTCACCTGGTGACCATTAGAGGGATAGAGGCAAATCCCGATCAAATAATAGCTTTGCAGAAACTACAAAGTCCAAGGACCACGAAGGAGGTCCAGCGGTTGACGGGGATAGCGGCAGCCCTTAACAGGTTCATTAGTCGTTCGAGCGGTAAATGTAGACCTTTCTTTCAGTTGTTGAAGAAAAGAGAAGGTTATGAGTGGGGAGCAGAGTGTGAGCAAGCGTTCCAAAACCTGAAGAAATACTTGGCGGCCACCCCGCTACTGTCCACTCCTGAGCCTTGTGAAATCTTGACTTTGTACTTAGCAGTATCTGAGCATGCTGTAAGTGCACTCTTACTGAGGAACAAGGGATCCGAACAAATCCCTGTCTATTATGTGAGCAAGACGCTACTAGACGCAGAGACGAGATATCTGCCCCTTGAGAAATTGGTCCTGGCACTGAGGACGGCGGCTAGGAAGTTACCCCATTACTTCCAAAGTCACAAAATTGTCGTCTACACAAAGTTCCGGTTGAAGACGTTGCTTCGAAAGGCCGATTTCTCGGGACGAATATCAACGTGGTCGGTGGAATTGAGCCAGTATGATATTGATTATCAGCCGCGCACGGTAGTCAAAGGGCAAGTCTTGGCAGACTTCGTGGTAGAGTTCTCTCCCACAGTGGCTCCACTGCCTCCTACGAGAAAGGAGCAGTTGGTTGAGCCAGCAGCACGAAACTATAACGGCTACTTTTCTCTCTACACCGGAACCCTAGCACACCGCCGGTATTGATCCTACAAAACAAACAGAAGGTGAGCGCACCTTTGCCGTCTCGTGGCAAAGGCCCTCCGATGCCAAAGTTAGTATCTCGTACTAGTAAAACCTTAATTCTCAGTAAGTAATAAGTCAATAGCCAGGAATTGCGTACCTTTACCTCTAGGTTTACCTCATATTTATAGACCCATGTCTACTTGCTGTCCAAGCCATCTTGCTGCCCTAAGTTTCCTTTCTCGTAAAGGGAATCTAGAATATCAGGGATTCTCATTCCCATAACTGCGTATTTCCTTTTAGACCATTTAGGAACTCTTCCCAAAGCTGGCCGTTCATCCCATTCTCGTTGGGTATCTCCTCCAGATCTCGTTTCCTTACTGGATATTTCCATTTCTGGACCACTCTGGAGCGCCTCCTGGCACCTTCTCCAGATTGCTGCTACTGTTCGGCCTTCTCGTTGCCGAATAGACCCTCTGGACCAAAGATTTCTCATACCACTGGACCCCTTACCACGAGACTGGTCCAACAACTACCCTTGCTCTTTGGACCATACCCCTGCTCGGGTATCTTGGACCTGGGACCTCTCGTGTCCCCGGTCCTTGTGCCGTTCACCTCACTGCACGGCGGATATTCCGACTGTATTTATTCCGGACCCCACGTACCACCTGTTCGGGCCTCTTTGGTACCTGTTCGGGATTACCTCCCTACAATGGCTCCCCAGCTTTACTCGTTATTTTCTTTTAATATGACGAGCAAAGCTTCTGAACACCGAGCAAGGTTCTCGTCCTTTGCTCCTGCACCCATGTTTCTCGTACTTGGTGCAGACTCATCATTAACTCAACCCAAACGTCTCGTCGTTTGTGCACAGGCTTTTCCAGCTAACACATTTACACGCGGCGTGCCTATACTGCCCACATTCAATGCGAGCAGGCGCTTTGGGAACGGAACGCCCAAACGGCGCCTGGGTGACGTTTCTCATACGCCACCCCTTTGCTAGGGTATAGTTGGATTTTCGACCCATTTTCAAACCCCACTTGCTCTCTAAGTTCCCTCTGCAGAAAGACGGTTCGAGCATTTCGCCATTGAAGCACTATTCACCATCTCGAGGTTCTCCCTTTCTGCATCTAGGGTCTTCGATCGTTGTTCTCGTAAGTCATCATTCCCCCTTTCTCTCCATCTCTTTTCTTAAGTTCTAGGGCTATCTTGATCGATTTAGGATCTTCACAGTCACTTCAGGGCTTTTTCGTACCCATCTCCTTCTTAAAACCCAAACCCACAGTTCTCGGTATGGGTCGATTTCGTAGACACTGCGACACTCCTCAAAGGATGGTTGAGTTTAGATCTCGTTACGAGATCCCTGACAATGTGGCCATCACATTGGCCTCTGAAAACGCCATCCGTGAGAGTTTCGACAACGATACTCTGCACATCCCTGTCGTCGCGTTGTTGAAGGTGGCATCAGGTTTCCCTTGGCACCACTACTCCACCAAGTTCTGTCCCACTACAGACTGTCTCCGATGCAGGTGTCTGCCAACTATTTTAAGGTTGTCATGGGCATCAATGCCCTGAACCAAATGCTTGGCACATCCTTAGGTTTACACGACATCCACCACCTCTATAGCATATCCAGGACCAAGGACGCCTTAACCTACTATCTTAAGAGTAGGGATTCCAGGAAAAGGTTGGTGCTCGAATTGCCTGATTCTGCCAGAGGGGACGACGACGACTTCCTCATCGTCACGGGGAACTTCGAGCCCAGAGACGAGGACGGTAGAGTCGTCGGCTTTCACGCACCCCACAGATTTGGCACTCCACGTTAGTTCTCTTTCTCGTAGAACTTTATACCGAGCAATATTTCGTACTGCATTACATGTTTTGCTAACTGCCAATTTTTCTCGTATTTGCAGCCACGAACGTCAACCAGGGGCACGCCATTATCACCCCCCAGGTTCACGTCACTGATATCAACCGTGCCCTTGCATTCAACGGGCAAGGCACGTGCTTGGCTGGCCGAGCAAGAGCAGCCCAGATTCTCCTGAGCTACAGGGCATCATACGGGGGTTTCATTGACCGGCGGATCCGAGCAGCGGACAATCCTATCCTCCCAGATCCTCCTGTTCAACCACCCGAGCAGCAGGAAGAGAGGCGTTCTCGGACACACCCATCTTCCCAACGAACCAGTCCAGCTTGCCGAAGAAGCTTCCACATCTTCGAGCGGATACTCCTCATCTCCCCCACCTCGAGAGATGGACCAGCCGATCAATCTCAGCAATTTGCTCACTATTGGCCGTGGAAGGGGTCGGCACCGCCAGTAGCGGTCGCACTCTCAGAGCCCGCACCATCTCATGGCCGCGTGGCTCACCCCAATTGAACGTTCCTCCAGGCTTCTCTCCCGAGGAGAGCCAGCCATAGGGACAAACGCCAACGGCTCGATACCTCCTGGCCGAGCAGCCTCCTCAACTCACAGCCTCCAACCCCCATTTGGGCTCCCCAGTTTACGCACGGCGGCGGCCACGTCTGTGATAGTGTTGACTCTGAGGGAACAGCCCTCGCACTATCCCAGGCTTTCTGTTGCTTGGGGATGTGCAGAAAGAAGTTGCTTGCTCCCGGACAATCTCCTTGGCTCATTCATGAGCCACAATGCCAAGGTAACCACACGGCGTTTTCCTTTGCAATAATGTCAGTCTTGTATACCTGCTTTGTGCCTAATGCTGCTTTTTGTGTTCAAAATCTCTAGGCAATGCAGAAGATGGTGGCCATAGCACGTAAGCTTGGCCGCCTGAGCCCCAACGCGCCAGACATTGGCGAGAATGCCAAGCTCGGAATACCATACCGAGGTCGAGAGAGAGAAACCAAGCCCACGGGCTTGCGGATGAGCTGAGAAACAAGCTGGAGGGTGCCGAGGACAGCCTGAATCAAACTTTGACGGAGCTGGAGGCGAGTAAAAATGAAGCCAAGGCCTCCTACCAGCAAGGCTACAATGAAGGGATTCGTGTGGCTACTGAGAGCTACACGGATCAAATGCCTGGGATTCAAGACCAGGACTTCGAGGCTGGCTGGTTGGCGTGCCTCAAAAAGTCTGGTGCACCAGATTCTTCTCCCCTTTGGACGGAGATTGATCTTCCGAGCACCCAGGCCGTTGAGGAGCAGGATGAGGTGGAGGAAGGAAACGTCATAGAGGGAACACAAGACACTCAAATCAACGAGCAGGCAGAGAACGAAGCTGCTGCTACTGTGGATGATGCTGCTGCTGGCCAGAAGGAAGCTGGTGGCGGCATCCCTGAATCGTCCACAGTAGTGGAGGACACAACCGCTCCATCCTCTTCTCAAAATGCTCCAACTTCCCCTGTCATCGAAGATTTGACAATTGAAGAGTAAGTTGGTTTCTCTCTTCTCCTGATGACGTCATTTGGAACCTATGGATTAGTTTCTGCTGGCCCTGCGTGGCCATTGGCATCGCCCTGCGTGGCACCTAATACATTTTCAAATACTTTAGTTTTGCTGGTTCTGGCCCTTCGTGGCCTTTTATGTTTTGGGATGGCCCTGTTTGGCCTAAACTTTAGTTTGCCTGGCCCTTCGTGGCATGAACATGTTTGGCTGGCCCTTCGTGGCCGTTCTTCAATACAGGTGGCCGTCTCACGGCCAGTAATTAGCTTCAAGCATTTCCACGCATGCTTCCCAGGTCTCATCGTGCCCGCTGATGATTTAGTTGCATTCTCATTCATACTGCTACAGGTTTTTCGTCCCTTAGAGTAAATGCTAGTTGCTCTCGCAGCTTGTCTACTAGTACATGTACTCATATGCATCCAAGGTCTGTTCATACCCGAGCATGCTGTTTGACCATACTTGTATAACATTGAATATGCTCGCGCTCAAAGCTTGTTCATACCTGAGCAATCTTCAAGTTTTCTCGAACTTAGATACTGCTGCGTGTTCACGTATGCAGCCCATACGTTTCGTGCTCGGAAACTTTCCCTAGTATATTCATACTTAGGTCACCCAAATGTACTCGTATTTGGCCACAGTAATCCTGAGTTTATTTGTACCCAGATTATGTTACAAGTTCATGTGGGCGTGCACCCGTACAAGTAAACAAATCTATTTATACTTGAAATTATTCCAAACATATTCGTGTTTGAGGACAGTGTGCATACTCTCGTATGCATTCTGGGCGTATTCGTGCCCGAGCAACCGCTCAAGTACATTTATACTTGGCTCAATTCTGGGTACGTTCGCACCCGAGCAACAGACAGGTATATCCATACTTAGCTCAATTCTGGGTGTATTCATAGCTGAGCAAACAGACAAGTATATTCGTACTTGGTTCAATTCTGGGTATATTCGTACCCGAGCAAACAGACAAGTATATTCGTACTTGGTTCAATTCTGGGTATATTCGTACCCGAGCAAACAGACAAGTATATTCATACTTGGTTCAATTCTGGGTGTATTCGTACCCGAGCAAACAGACAAGTAGATTCGTACTTGGTTCAATTCTGGGTTGTACCCGAGCAAACAGACAAGTATATTCGTACTTGGTTCAATTTTTAAATATTCGAAATTCCATTTAGTTACCCTTTACCTCTGCTCCCCAATACGAAGTGAGGACTAAGGACTAAGCTTGACTTCGTATTCCAAGCATAATAAAAGCAAAACTCGTAAAACTAGAATTTGTGTTACCGAAAATTCGCGAATTTTATTCATAATTCTAAAAACTCAAGGGAACGTTACGCGTACCCCTTGCAACTAGTAAAAGAGAACACAAGGGAATTTTATTCGTAATTCCCACACAATCACGATGTGCATCTAAAACAGAATAGAAACGAAGTCGAAGTTCTTTACACGTAGAACTTCCTCAAGTTGTGAACATTCCAGGGCCTTGGTACTGGGTTCCCGTCCAGGTCTGCCAATCGATATGCCCCAATGCCCACAACCTCTGTCACTCTATACGGGCCCTCCCAATTGGCCCCCAACTTGCCCTCGTTGGCCACCTTGGTGTTGCCGAGCACCTTTCGAAGCACAAGGTCTCCAACACCAAACTCTCGTGGGTGGACATGCTTGTTGTAACTTTTCATCAATTGCTCCTGGTACGAAGCTAGGTGCACCAGAGCTCGTTCTCTCCTCTCCTCGGCGAGGTCCAGCCCGATCTCCAGGGCTCTGTCATTGCCCCCACTTTCCACCAATGTGGTCTTGTTGGTCGGTAAACCAACCTCCAATGGAATCACAGCCTCTGTTCCATATGCATAGAGGGTCTCTCCCAGTAGACCTCCTAGGAGTTGTTCGGTGTGCCCACAGGACCAGTGGCAATTCGTCAGGCCACTTGCCTTTTGCTTTGTCCAACCTTTTCTTGATCCCGTCAAGTATAGTTTTGTTGGACGCCTCTGCCTGTCCATTGCTCTGAGGGTAGGCCGGTGTGGAATAGTAGTTCCTTATTCCATGTTGGGCGCAAAAAGCCTTGAACTTTTTCTGGAACTGCGACCCATTATCAGTGATCAAGGAATAAGGAACTCCAAATCGAGTGATGATGCTCTTCCACACAAACCTTTCTATCATGGGTTCTGTGATTTTTGCCAGTGGTTCTGCTTCAATCCACTTGGTAAAGTAGTCCGTTGCTACCAACAGAAACTTCCTGTTCCCAGTAGCCTTATGGAGCGGACTCACGATGTCCATACCCCACTGCGCAAACGGCCAAGGACTTGTCAGGGGCACCAGATCTTCAGCTGGTGTTCGGATCATAGGTGAGAATTTCTGACACTTCTCACAGATTTTCACATACACCTTTGCATCTTCTTGCATGTGCGCCACCAAGATCCCCGGGTAATTGCACAAAGTGAGCAATGGACTCCGCCTCAAAGATGACTCCCACACGTTCCTCGTATTTCATGGAGGAATTTTTGCACCATCTCGGGATGCACACAAAGCAAGTACGGTCCGGTGAAGGACTTTCTGCATAACTTCCCTTCTGGTGATAGCCAAAATCTTG
This sequence comes from Rhododendron molle, assembly GCA_025413875.1. NCBI lineage: Eukaryota > Viridiplantae > Streptophyta > Magnoliopsida > Ericales > Ericaceae > Rhododendron > Rhododendron molle. The sequence goes on from CM046393.1 coordinate 24,576,413, forward strand.
CAGATTTCGTCTTTATCTTGTGAGCTTTCTTTATCCGTGGGGAGTGTCCCATCTCGTAGGAACTCCACTATTGGATCCATCCAACTTGGTCCTTGGTTCACGTCCAGGACCAATTCCACACTTCTCCCAATGCTCGGTTCAGCAAGATAGTCCACTGCTACCTTCCTTTTGAACTCTGTTGCCACAGCCGCTGCCAACCAAGCCAGTGAGTCAGAGTGGGCGTTCTGTCCAGAGCTTTTCTGCTCGATGTCTACCTACTCAAAGGTATCAAGCAAATCCTTGGCTGCCTCCACGTAGGCCACCATCTTTTCACTCCGGGCCTCGTATTCCCCGGACAGCTGATTCACCACGAGTTGTGAATCACAGAATACTCGAATTCTTTTTACTTTCAAGGTTCTTGCGCTCCGTAACCCGGCCAGGAGTGCCTCGTACTCCGCCACGTTATTCGACGCACTGAAACCCAAGCGCGGGGATAATTCGATCATAACTCCTTCAGGAGGGAAAAGCACCACCCCAATTCCAGATCCGGTGTTGCATGCGGATCCATCTACAAAAAGCTTCCATTATAATGGGTCCTGCTCGGCGGGTGCCCCTCGCTTCTCGGCAAACGGCTCGTCCAACTGCTCCTTTCTCGTAGGAGGCTGTGGAGCTACTGTGGGAGAGAACTATGCCACGAAATCTGCCAAAACTTGCCCTTTGACTACCTTGGGCGGCTGATAATCAATATCATACTGGCTCAATTCCACCGACCAAGTTGATATTCGTCCTGAGAAATCGGCCTTTCGAAGCAATGACTTCAACAGGAACTCCGTGTAAACGACCACTTTGTGACTTTGGAAGTAGTGGGGCAACTTCCTAGCGGCCGTCCTCAGTGCCAGGACCAACTTCTCAAGAGGCAGATATCTCGTTTCTGCATCCAATAGCGTCTTGCTTACGTAATAGACAGGGATTTGCTTGGATCACTTGTCCCTCAGTAAGACCGCACTTACAGCATGTTCGGATACTGCTAAGTACAAGGTCAAGATCTCACCAGGCTCAGGGGTTGACAAGAGTGGGGCTGCCGCCAAGTACTTCTTTAGGTCTTGGAACGCTTGCTCACACTCTGCTCCCCATTCGTAACCTTCTCTTTTTAACAACTGAAAGAAAGGTCTACACCTATCACTCGAACGACTTATGAACTTGTTAAGGGCTGCCCCTGTCAACCGATGGACCTCCTTCGTGGTCCTCGGACTCTGCAGCGCTTCTGCAAAGTCGTTATTTGATCGGGATTCGCATCTATCCCTCTAATGGTCACTAAGTGACCCAGGAACTTCCCAAAACTTACCCCAAACGCACATTTCGAGGCGTTGAGCTTCAGCTTATACTCTCTCAGTATCTCAAAAGCTTCTTTCAGATCAGCGATGTGGTTTCGTTTCTCCTTGCTTTTCACCACCATATCGTCTATGTACACCGCCATGGTCTTGCCGAGCAGCTTCTTTAGCATAATCGTTGCTAGTCTCTAGTAAGTTGCTCCAGCATTCCTCAGACCAAAGGGCATAACATTGTAACAGTACAACTCCCGTGGTGTGATGAAGGACGCCTTCTCCTGATCGGGGCCGTACATAGCTATCTGGTGATATCCTCAATAAGCGTTGCGAAAACTCATACTCCCGTAACCAGCTGTTGCATCAACCAACTGATCTATCCTGGGCAGGGGAAAACTATCTTTCGGACAAGCCTTGTTTAGATCCGTGAAATCGATGCATACCCGCCATTTCCCACTCTTCTTTTTAACCACCACAGTGTTAGACAACCATTCGGGGTAGTATACCTCTCGAATCGCCTTTGCTTCGAGCAGACGGTCGACCTCCTCGATAACAGCGTCCACATGCTGCACAGACCTTCTTTTCTTCCTCAGATCACCGGTTTGTCTGGGTCCACATTCGGTGGTGGCAAATCACGCTTGCATCCACCCCAGGCATCTCCTCGGGCACCCAAGCAAACACATCAACGTGCGCTTTGAGAAATTTCACCAACTCTTCCTCCTCTTCTTTGCACAGGTTTTCCCCAATCAGGAAATATCTTTCAGGATCATTCTCGTTGATCTGGATTTTCTTCAATCCTTCCACCACTTTCTCGGCGGGATCCCCTCCGACATCCTCGATGGTCGGCTAGTTGGTAACCTCGACTGTTTGCACCAACTGTGCCTTGGGTGTCTTCTTGATTATGGAAACCAAGCACTGTTGGGCTGTCTTTTGGTTCCCTCTTATTTTCTCGATTCCAGTGGATCCTGGAAACTTCACCATCTGATGGTAGGTGGATGAAACTGCCCTCATCTTATGCAACCAAGTCCTTCCTATAATCGCGTTATAGGAAGATGGCACATCCACTACCAAAAAATCAGTTCTGAGTACCACTGTTCCTGCCCGAACAGGGAGGGTCACCTTACCCATCGGCCAAACTGCCCCTGCACTGAACCCAACCAACGGAGTTACTGACTGTACCAAGTCCGCTTGTGCCAATCCCAGCTTTTTGAATGCATCGTAATAAAGTACCTCAGTGCAACTTCCTGAATCCACCAGGATCCTTTCCATGTCATATTCCCCAATTCATAGGGTTATGACAAGAGCATCATTGTGCGGCACCTAGACTCCTCCCAGGTCCTCATCCGTGAAGACGATGCCCTCGTTGCACCCTTCTGCTTCACGTCCCCGTTTCTTTCCTAACCGCATCACGTGCTGGTCGTGTTTCACCTGCCTCTGGAGCAACCTCACCTCATTTCTCGTATAAGGTGTGGCCAATCCATGTATCATATGGATCACACCCCTTGGATTCTGCTCGTAATCCAGTTCCATCGCTTTTTCCGCACCCTTGTGCTCCTCTTGGATGAACTCTTTTAGATACCCACGTGAGACTAGGTCATCAAGGTGCTGCTTAAACATCTCGTAGTCTTCCGTCATGTGACCCCAGTCCTTGTGGTAACTGCAGTGCTGACTCGTAGCCCTTCTTGCGTCTTTATCTCCCTCCAGCCTTGGGGGCCACTTGAAGTACGGACGGTTCTTTATTCGATAAAGAACCCGATAAATTGGTTCTTTTCAAACCGTTGTCACTGAGAAGAAAGACTTTGGGTCAGGGGCATGCTTTTCCCGGTATGACTCTTTCTTAGCTTGCCCATGCTCCTTCCTCTCTCTATAAGTCTTAGGCTCGGGCTTATCTGCCTTCTTCGCAGGGCCCTTGACTTGCTCGGCACTGAGTTTGCCATCCTCCCGTAGTATGTCATCCTCATTCCTGGCATGCTGCTCAATTCGCTCCATTAGTTTTGCCAGTGTGCTCACTGGGCTCATGTTTAGGGACTTTCGTAGCTCCCCCCGAACAAGTAGCCCAATCTTGAACGTCGCTATTGCATACTCCTCACTGCAACTTTCAATCTCATTGAAAGTCTCCCAATACTGCTTGGCGTAGTCCCTGATCGGCTCACTCTCTCCTTGCTTCATAACTGAGAGACTCTCAAAAGTTTTGGGTGGTTTCCTGCTCGTCAGGAACCGAGCAGTGAATTCCTCGACCAACTGTCTCCACCCTCGTATGGTGTTCGGCCCCAACTTATGGAACCATGATAGGGCCACTTTTCCCAAACTAGATGGGAACATCTTGCACATGATTGCGTCATCACCGTCGTGCATAAACATTGCCTGCTGGTAGTGTTGTATGTGCGCCACCGGGTCTGCATTGGTCTCGTACAGGACAAACGTCCCGTGCTTAACCCTGCTCGGCAGCCTTGCCTCTTGCAATCTCTTTGCAAAAGGAGAAGTTGCTATGTTGCTAAGGGCTCTCCGTGCTGCTTCTCGTGCAGACATGTCCCCTCCTCCGATACCTTCGCAGCCCTGGCATTATTCCTTTCCCAGTCGAAATCAGGTCTCTCGTACCTGTCCCTGTAGTGCTTCCTGCTCCCTCCTTCCTCGGGGGAGGAGCTCCTGCTCCTGCTTTTCCTTTTTCGTGAAGAAGCCCTCGGTCGTTTCGGAGTGAGGCTCATGCTTCTTCTTTTTGTGAAGAAGCCCTCCTGCACTCCACCATATCCAACCTTTATTTTCCTGGACTTCCTTCGTGAAAGCCTAGGAATCCTCCTGATGTTCTCGTATCCGCTGCAGCTGTTGAATCTCATATTCTCGTCTTTTAATCAGACGAGCGTATTCCTCTATTTCCTGTCTCTTTTTGTCCAGGATGTCTTCCCTGCTGTGCACGCTTTTCGAACGCGCCACTGACTCCCTCCCACGGCGGGACTTACTCCTTTTCGTGGATCCTGTGGCCGTCCGTCCGTCCCTATTTCTGGAGTCGCCATGGGTTGCCAGGGGGCGGTCCTTACTCGTGGTTCTCCCCGCACGCCCACCGTCGGGCTTTCTCGGTGGATCTGGTGGGGATTTGTCAGCTCTCCCACCCAGCTGATTGTTTGCATCAAGTGGAGTCTTTGGATCTTTTTCCGCCATGGTCGTTTTTTCAAAGGGATCTCTTTCGCTTCCCACAGACGGCGCCAATTGTAGGTGCAGGAAAACGAAACAGGCCTTCGAACAGCACGAAACTGTAACGGCTACTTTTCTCTCTACACCGGAACCCTAGCACACCGCCGGTATTGATCCTACAAAACAAACAGAAGGTGAGAGCACCTTTACCGTCTCGTGGCAAAGGCCCTTCGATGCCAAAGTTAGTATCTCGTACTAGTAAAACCTTAATTCTCAGTAAGTAATAAGTCAATAGCCAGGAATTGCGTACCTTTACCTCTAGGTTTACCTCATATTTATAGACCCATGTCTACTTGCTGTCCAAGCCATCTTGCTGCCCTAAGTTTCCTTTCTCGTAAAGGGAACCTAGAATATCAGGGATTCTCATTCCCATAACTGCGTATTTCCTTTTAGACCATTTAGGAACTCTTCCCAAAGCTGGCCGTTCATCCCATTCTCGTTGGGTATCTCCTCCAGATCTCATTTCCTTACTGGATATTTATATTTCTGGACCACTCTGGAGCGCCTCCTGGCACCTTCTCCAGATTGCTGCTACTGTTCGGCCTTCTCGTTGCCGAACAGACCCTCTGGACCGATGATTTCTCATACCACTGGACCCCTTACCACGAGACTGGTCCAACAACTACCCTTGCTCTTTGGACCATACCCCTGCTCGGGTATCTTGGACCTGGGACCTCTCGTATCCCCAATCCTTGTGCCGTTCACCTCACTGCACGGCGGATATTCCGACTGTATTTATTCTGGACCCCACGTACCACCTGTTCGGGCCTCTTTGGTACCTGTTCGGGATTACCTCCCTACAGCTCCACTGCCTCCTACGAGAAAGGAACAGTTGGTTGAGCCACCAGCCGAGAAGCGAAGGGCACCCGCCGAGCAGGACCCTTTGGAATGGAAGCTTTTTGTTAATGGATCCGCATGCAACACCGGATCTGGAATTGGGGTAGTGTTTTTCCCTCCTGAAGGAGTTATGATCGAGTTGTCCCTGCGCCTGGGTTTCAACGCGTCAAACAACGTGGCGGAGTATGAGGCACTCTTGGCAGGATTACGAAGCGCAAAGACCCTGAAAGTTAAGAGAATTCGAGTATTCAGTGATTCACAACTCGTGGTGAATCAGCTGTCCGGGGAGTATGAGGCCCGGAATGAAAAAACGGCAGCCTACGCGGAGGCAGCTAAGGATTTGCTTGACACCTTCGAAAAGGTACACATTGAGCAGATAAGCTCTGGGCAGAATGCCCACGCTGACTCATTGGCTTGGTTAGCAGCGGCCGTCCCAACAGAGTTCAAGAGGAAGGTGGCAGTGGATTGTCTTCCTAAGTCGAGCATTGGGAAAAGTGTTGAATTGGTCCTGGACGTGAACCAAGGACCAAGTTGGATGGATCCAATAATGGAGTTCCTACGAGACGGGACACTCCCCACAGATAAAAAAGAAGCTCACAAGATAAAGACAAGATCTGCAAGGTTTTGGCTATCGCCAGAAGGGAAATTGTATAGGAAGTCCTTCACTGGACCATACCTGCTTTGCGTGCATCCCGAGATGGTGCAAAAATTCCTCCACGAGATACACGAGGGAACATGCGGAAGTCATACAGGTGGGAGATCCATTGCACACCGTGCAATCACCCAGGGTTACTGGTGGCCGCACATGCAAGAAGATGTAAAAGTGTATGTGAAAATCTGTGAGAAGTGTCAAAAATTCTCACCCATGATCCGGACACCAGCCGAAGATCTGGTGCCCTTGACAAATCCTTGGCCGTTTGCGCAGTGGGGAATGGACATCGTGGGTCCGCTCCACAAGGCTACTGGGAACAGGAAGTTTCTTTTGGTAGCAACGAACTACTTTACCACGTGGATTGAAGCAGAACCACTGGCAAAAATCACAGAACCTATGATAGAAAGGTTCGTGTGGAAGAACATCATCACTAGATTTGGGGTTCCTTACTCTTTGATCACTGATAATGGGTCGCAGTTCCAGAAAAAGTTTAAGGCCTTTTGTGCCCAGTATGGAATAAGGAACTACTATTCCACCCCAGCCTACCTTCAGAGCAATGGGCAGGCAGAGGTGTCCAACAAGACTATACTTAAAGGGATCAAGAAGAGGCTGGACAAAGGAAAAGGCAAGTGGCCCGACGAATTGCCACTGGTCCTGTGGGCACACCGAACAACTCCTAGGAGGTCTACGGGAGAGACCCCCTATTCGCTAGCATATGGAACAGAGGCTGTGATTCCACTGGAGGTTGGAATACCGACCAACAGGACCACATTGGTGGAAAGTGGGGGCAATGACAGAGCCCTGGAAATTGAGCTGGACCTTGCCGAGGAGAGGAGAGAATGAGCTCTGGTGCACCTGGCATCGTACCAGGAGCAGCTGATGAAAAGCTACAACAAGAACGTCCACCCACGAGAGTTCGGTGTTGGAGACCTTGTGCTACGAAAGGTGCTCGGCAACACCAAGGTGGCCAACGAGGGCAAGTTGGGGGCCAATTGGGAGGGCCCATATCGAGTCACAGAGGTTGTGGGCATTGGGGCATATCGATTGGCAGACCTGGACGGGAACCCGGTACCAAGGCCCTGGAATGTTCACAACTTGAGAAAGTTCTACGTGTAAAGAACTTCGATTTCGTTTTTACTTCTGTTTTAGATGCACATCGTGATTGTGTGGGAATTACGAATAAAATGCCCTTGTGTTTGCTTTTATTGGTTGCAAGGGGTACGCGTAATACCCCCTTGAGTTTTTGAATTATGAATAAAATTCACGGATTTTGATAACACGGTCACTGTTTTTCAATGCTTAAAATACGAAGTCAAACTATCTCCTTAGTCCTCACTTCGTATTGGGGAGCAGAGGTATAGGGTGATTAAATGAAATTTCGAATGTTTCAAATTCTGCCAAGTACGAGTATACTTGACTGCTTGCTCGGGTACGAATACACCCAAAAACTTTACCAAGTACGAATATACTTGATTGCTTGCTCGGGTACGAATACACCCAAAATTTTACCAAGTACGAATATACTTGACTATCTGCTCGGGTACGAATACACTTGACTGATTGCTCGGGTACGAATACGCCCAGAGTGCATACGAGATTATGCACACTATTCTCAAACACGAATATGTTTGGGATAATTTCAAGTACAAATAGATTTGTTTGCTTGTGCGGGTGCATGCCCACATGAACTTGTAACATAATCTGGGTATGAATAAACTCAAGATTACCTAATCCAAATACGAGCACATTTGGGCAACCTAAGTACGAATATACTGGGGAAAGTTTCCAAGCACAAAGCATATGGGCTGCATACGTAAACATACAGCAATATCTAAAGTACGAAAAAACTTGAGGGTTGCTCAGGTACGAACAAACCTTGAGCACCTACACATTAAACGAATGTGTTTAAAAGCCTGCTCGGGCACGAACAGACCCTGAGCACAAACAAGTGTACATGATAAGCAACGAATGCGACTAGCACTCTTCTAAGGTATGAGAAACCTGCAACAGTGTAAATGAGAATACAGCTAAATCTTTGACATGCACGATTAAAACCTGCGGAACACACGTGAACGTGCATAAAGCTAAGTACGAAAGGACCTAGCATGAAAAGTACTGGCCATGAGACGGCCACCTGTATTAAAGAAAGGCCACGAAGGGCCAGCCAAGCATAAGATGCCACGAAGGGCCAAAAAACCAGAGTTAAAGTATTTTGAAATGTATCAGGTGCCACGCAGGGCAATGCCGATGGCCACACAGGGCCAGCAGAAACTAATTCAGAGGTTCCAAATGTCGAGAGAAACCGACTTACTCTTCAACTGTCAGGTCTTCGATGATAGGGGAAGTTGGAGCAGTTTGAGAAGAGGATGGAGCGGTTATGTCCTCCACTACTGTGGATGATTCTGGGACGCCGCCACCAGCTTCCTTCTGGCCAGCAGCAGCGTCATCCACATTAGCTGTTGCTTCATTCTCTGCCTGCTCGTTAATTTGAGCGTCTTGTGTTCCCTCCACAACGTTTCCTTCCTCTACCTCATCCTGCTCCTCAACGACTTGGGTGCTCAGAAGATCAATCTCCATCCAGAAGGGAGAAGAATCTGCTGCACCAGATTTTTTGAGGCATGCCAACCAGCCGGCCTCGAAGACTTGATCTTGAATCCCGGGCATTTGGTCCACGTAGCTCTCAGTGGCCACGCGGATTCCCTCGTTGTAGCCCTGCTGGTAGGCAGCTTTGGCCTCATTCTTGCTCGCCTCCAGCTCTGTGAGAGTCTGGTTCAAGCTGTCCTTGGCCCTCTCCAGTTTGTTCCTCAACTCATGCGCAAGCCCACGGGCTTGATTTCTCTCTCTCCAGTCTGACAATTGTGTTCTGCAGCTTGGCATTCTCGCTTGCCAATCTGGCACGCTGGGGCTCAGACTGGCCAAGCTTTTGTGCCATGGCCACCATCCTCTGCATTGCCTGGAGATTTTGAACACGAAGCAACGTCAGGCAGATAACAGGAATAACGATCTGAAGCCATCAAGCAGACAAAAATGAACATGACAAGTTTACCTTAGCACTGTGGCTCATGAATGAGCCAAGGAGGTTGTCTGGGGAGCTGGTGATCACTTTCTGCATGTCCCCAGGAAGCATGAACGCCTAGGACAGTGCAAGTGCAGTGCCTTCAGACTCCACACTGTCGCGGACAGTGACTGGCCGTCCGCCATGGGTGAATTGAGGAGCCCAGAGGGGGGTAAGAGGTGCTGTGAGTTGGGAAGGAGGTTGTTCGGCTGAAGAGGCTTCCAACCGTTGGCGTTTGTCCCTGTGGCTGGCCTCAATGTCCTCGGGGGAGAAGCCTGGAGGGACGTCCAGTTGAGCTGGGCCACGGCGGCCATGAGAAGGCGTCGGGCTCTGGGAGCGCCCACGGCCACGAGATGTGCCTCGGCCCGTCCCACGGCCAGCCCCTGGGAGGTTGAGGAGGCTGATAAGGTTGATCGGTTGGTCCATTTCTTGAGGAGGGGGAGATGGAGAGTATCCACTCGAAGATGTGGAGGTTTCTTCTACAAGCTGAATGGGCTCGTTGGGAAGCGGAGGGGTCCGAAAACGCCTTCCCTCTTCTTGCTCGGGCTGCTGAACGGGAGGATCTGGGAGGATGGGATTGTCCGCCGCTCGAATCCGCCGGTCAATGAAACCCCCGTACGATGCCCTGTAGCTCAGGAGAATCTGCGCTGCTCTTGCTCGGCCAGCCAAGCAAGTGCCTTGCCCGTTGAAAGCAAATGCACGGTTAATATCAGTAACGTGAACCTGAGGGGTGATGATGGCGTGCCCCTGGTTGACGTTTGTGGCTGCAAATACGAGAAAAATTAGCAGTCAATAAAGCGAAAACATGTAATGCAATACGAAATATTGCTCGGTATGAAGTTCTATGAGAAAGAGAACTAACGTGGAGTGCTAAATCAGTGGGGTGCGTGAAAGCCGACGACTCTACCATCCTCGTCTCTGGGCTCGAAGTTCCCCATGACGATGAGGAAGTCGTCGCCGTCCCCTCTGGCAGAGTCAGGCAATTCAAGTACCAGCCTTTTCCTGGAATCCCTACTCTTGAGATAGTAGGTCCGAGCATCTTTGGTTCGAGAGATGCTGTACAGATGGTGAATATCGTGCAAACCTAGGGACGTACCTAGCATCTGGTTCAGGGCGTTAATGCCCATGACAACCCTAAAGAAGTTGGCTGAAACTTGCATAGGGGACAGTCTGTAATGGGACAGAACCTGGCGGAGCAATGGTGCCAGGGGAAACCTGACGCCGCCCTCAACTACAGCGACGACAGGGATGTGCAGGGTGTCGTTGTCAAAACACTCGCGGATGGCATTTTCAGGGGCCAATGTAGTGGCCACGTTGTCTGGGATCTCATAGCGAGATCTGAACTCGGCCATCCTTGGGGAGTGTCACAGTGCCTACGAAACCGACCCATGATGAAAATTGCAGGTATGGGTTTTCTAAAAAGAAGGTTGGGTACGAAGAAGCCCTAAAAGAGACTGTGGGAGTCCAAAATCAACGAGGAAAGCGGAATAGAAAAGGGGAATAAGAACTTACGAATGAGTAGAACCCTAGAATCAGACCCTGAGATGGAGAGCAGAGCTTCAATGGCGGGAGCGCTTGGGCGTGCTTTCTGCAGAGGGAACTAAGGTGAGAGAAAAGTGGGTTTGAAATTGGGACGAAAACCCAAGTATACCCCAGCAAAGGGGGTGACGTATGAGAAACGTCACCCCCGACGCCGTTTGGGCGTTCCGTTCCCCGAAACGTCTGCTCGCATTTAATATGGGCAGTACAGAGCGTGCCGCGTGTAAAAGTGATAGCTGGAAAAGCCTGCACAGACCAAACGATGAGACGTTTGGCCTGGACTAATGATGAAGTTTGCACCAAGTACGAGAAACAAGGTGCAGGAGCAAAGGACGAGAACCTTGCTCGGTGTTTCGAAGCTTTGCTCATCATATTAAGAGAAAATAACGAGTAAAGCTGGGGAGCCATTGTAGGGAGGTAATCCCGAACAGGTGTAAAAGAGGCCCGAACACGTGGTACGTGGGGCCCAGGTTAAACATAATCGGAGCATCCGCCGTGCAGCACGGTGAACGGCAGTGAGGACCGGGGACACGAGAGGTCCCAAGTCCAAGATACCCGAAGCAGGGGTATTGTCCAAAGAGCAAGAGAAGTTGTTGGACCAGTCGCATGGTAGAAGGACCAGTGATAAGAGAAATCATTGGTCCAGATAGTATGTTCGGCAATGAGAGGCCCGAACAGGAGTGGCGTTCTGGAAGAGATGCTAGAAGACGCTCCAGAGGGGCCCAGAAATGGTAATACCCAGTAAGGAAATGAGATCTGGAGAAAATACCCAACGAGAATGGGATGAACGGCCAGTTAAGGAAAGAGTTCCTAAATGGTCTATAAGGTAACATGCAATTAAGGGAATGAGAATCCCTGATATTCCCTTTACGTGAAAGAAAACTTAGGGCAACAAGATGGCTTGGACAGCAAGCATACGAAGGTCTATAAATATGAGGTAAACCTAGAGGTAAAGGTACGCGATTCCTGGCTATTTGCTCATTACCTACTGAGAATTAGGGTTTTTACTAGTACGAGATACTAACTTTGGCATCGGAGGGTATTTGCCACGAGAAGGCAAAAGTGCGCTCACCCTTTGTCTGTTTTACAGGTTCAACTCCGGCAGTGTGCTAGGGCTCCGGCGAGGGGTTCAAGGTAGCCGTTACGATTTGGTGCGGTTCAAAGTCTCTTTCGTTTTCTTGCACTTACAATATAATTGTACAGAACACCTATACCGTATACATACATATATGTTATATGTGAATACGAAGTATTGCCGATACAAAGATTTCTTCGCTGAAAGATTTGACTTTTGCTAATGCACATTGTGTCGCCAAAGGTTCCCCGCAAGACTATTGCCGATGCAAAAAAGTTGTCGCCGAAATATTCAACTTTTGCTGGTGCACAATTCATCGATAAAAAAAAAAGTTTCGTTGGCAAATATTTCCCGGGAAAATATTTCCCACCAATCTTACTTTTGCCGACGTATTTATTTTTGTCACCAAAAAGTTCACATTCACCGACACATACTACTTTTTCATCGGCAAAAGCGTACTTTTGCCAACAAAAAATAGATTGTGTCGGCAATTCGGTTGCGCTTGGTGAATTTTTTTATAGTGAGATTTTGGGTTTAGGAGCCACATTACGAATGGGGAAGGTTTTTCTTTAAAAAGCACCCCAATCGCCCGGTGAAACCGGTCTTTACTTGATGTTTTCAAAAGGGGAAATCTCAAATGTCGTTTGAAGTACTAGGCTCTTTAATAAAAGCAAATAATGGGGAAGGGACATGGGAAATATATCACATTGACGTGCACGTGATGCTGTCTGTAAAGTAATGATAAAATGATTAGACAGATAGAATGATAAACACTCAGCAAACTGTCTGGATCTCAACCATGTTGTGCACGACACACTGCGATGCCGCGTGCGGCACCTCAATATGCCGTGCGTGACTTCCTTCCTACTGTCAGACTGTTACAAGCGTTCAAAACATTATTCAGCCTATTGTTTTCACCGTGCACCTTTTAAAAGACTCATCAAAAGCCACATAATGATTAGATCATCCCAAAAATATCATTATTTTCTCAAAACATGACCCCAAAATGGTTTTTAACGCGTTTGATCATTCGAGATGATCTAGAAAACCTTGTTTGAGAGCCAAAACATGGCTTGTAGATATGGTCTTACTTTGAATAAACAAAAACAGTAAACAGCAGAAACAACAGCCCCAACTAAGAGTATCTCCGATCCAGACAACCTGCTTACAACAACATCAAGAACCAACGTGTCGTGCGCCAAAGATCAATGTGTCGCGCGCCTGGTCGGGCAGCCGCTCGGTACGTTGACCTCAGCACAGTACTGGCTTCTTTTTCTGAAAATGGGGTTTAAGTCAAGATCTAACCAAAAAGGACTAGATCTAACGACAGAAAAGTCCCTTCAGGACCAGAACTGAGTCTAGCCCAAGAAAACTTGTTTTTACCTTTAGTGTTGAGCTTGATCAAGGGTGGTTGATGCCAAATGATGATGGATGATGGATGATGGAAGATGTAGGTGGGAGGTTGAATGGGACAAAGGAAGTATGGGAGTGAGGGAGAGTTTGGTGTTTTGTGGGGTGAGGCCTTGAAGTTAATAAGAGGCTAACTTCAATAATGAGGAGGAAGGTGGATGAAAGTACTCAAAGAATGTCTTTTGGGAATGACATTCTTTAAGACTTAGAAGTGGAAGATGGAAGTAAAAGCTAGAGAGAGAAAGCTTATGGAGTAAGAATGCCAAGAAGCTTAAAAGGAGAGCCCAAAGGAAGAGCAAAAGGAGCCCCTTTCCCTTGAGTGGAGGGGTTAATTTATAGGCAAAAGGCCAAGGATTTTGAATTTCAAATGGTGGAGGTATTTTCTGGGCGGGCAGAAGTGGATTTTCGACTAAGCCACTCATCAGATGTGGCTCAAATTGGCGTGGCCGATAGCTTTCTGAGCCAGTCAGAACTTTACCCAAAGTGTCATGCGGTACAAGTAGGGTGCGCACGGCGCATTGAATTTCAATGTGCCACGCGCTTCATAACCATTACGCGGGTACCTCAAGTTCAGTCCAGGGGTTTTTGGGCTTTTTCTGGGCTTTTTAGATTTTTTGGTTTGTTTGGTTTACATGGGCTTTGGAAAATCCTTCATTCAAGCTCACAAAGGTATCGTTTCCTTTATTTCATCATCGGGGCGGACAAAAAACTCTCTGAGGTCCGGATTGGGGTGTCTACAAGACGTTCTTCGATCAAAGCACGGAGAGTAGCCATGGAGGTATCAACCTGGTCGGCCCTTTGCTGCATGATGGCCATGTTTCGTTGGATATCGGCTAGAACAGTAGCAAGATCCGGAGGTGGAGTACCGGCCATGATTAGAGTTTCGACTTTGATAGGCTTCGGGGATGATGAAGGAGAGGGTGACAACAGCGAGTCCTCCCTTGACAGAGGCAACCCGGAGAATCCATTGTAACTGACTAAGGAGCAAAACCACCCAAATCTTCTCACCGACAGACCCGGCGGACGTTTCCAAGTAGGTTTGGCTCTTGATCACGGAACTTTCCTCTGATGGTGCAATGGCTAAACAGTAAAGTATAAGAGCTCAGTGACAGCCTGCAGCAATTTATTTAAAGAAAAATGGATGGATGGAGAGATGCACACGTCATCAGTGTCCTCCTAGACTCTACTACTAGCAGACAAGTCCATCTCACAATGTTTAGGACGCTGCTGTGATCCTCGGATTTCTTTTTGACAGTGTATCAAAACCAAGAGATGTCAAAACATCCTAAATCTTTGGCTATTCCTTTCTCGAAGTTTCAACATTTGGAATGGAACAACTCGGTGTCCACATCATGATACGGGAACCAAGATGGCGTAAGCAGCACTGTGCCGAAGCCTTGAGTGGTGTAAGTGTTTAGCACTTTTAACCTGGCGGTGCAAGTATCATGGCGTGTTCTTTGTTATTCCTAGCTTGCTGTTTGAAACCTCGATTTGGCTTAGGCAAGGACTTAAGAAAGTGTCAATTTCTCGAAGCCTCATTGACTCAAGGAATTTGAAAGTTGATAACGTGCACCATCTAGATGCACGGCTCTTCATCGGGCTAAACAGCGTCCTAATAGGGATGAGATGGACTTGAAAGAGAGACAACCCTAAAAGCCGCCCTAGCATGCTCCTACGCAAAATGGTATGAATGTATGTACAGGCATGCGATAAGGAAAGCAGTAACACATCGACAGTTTATGGGGGTTAGATGCAAATAATCCTACCCTACGGGTTCCTATCTTAGGTTGAAAGGTTCTAGTGCTTTGTACACTTGTAGAAGCTGGTTTCGATTTAAAAGGGTTCCTCTGACTGAAGCCGCGGTATACCTCCTACTGCAATGCGTATAGCAGAGCAATGGTCGAGCGGTAATACGTCTCATCATCGTCCAAGGTTGTTGGGCATTCGAGGACCCCGGGCTCCAGTAAACCGTGCCGGTTACCCAAAACACCTCAACGGGGTTGACCAACATCGATGCAAAATGGAGAATGCCAAAAATGATTGAGCGAGAGAGAAACACAATGCTTTTGAAAATGCCTTTTTCAAGCTTGGCTCACTTTATTGATCAATACTTGGAGAAAACTACACAAGTGAACAATAGTAAAAGCCCCAGTTCGGATTGGTCAGATGTAGAATCCTGTTATGTTACCATTCCGTTCTTCAGCAACGCGGAGTAGACTGTTTTGACAGACTTTTGAAGAGTTGTTCACTTATGTAATAATCGCCAAATATTTAATCAATGCAATGAGTCCCCAGCAGAGTCGCCACTGTGGGCACACGCCCCAAAATTTTCAATTTTAGTTATTAAAAACAGGTGCGCCCTTCTTGGAAAGCGCGGCGAAACGCTACAATTCAGAGTCGCCACTCGGGTTTTGCGGAAAACACCCAAGGAACCGAACTTGAAACGTTTGCTATGTATGTTTGATTTGAAAAAGGCTTGTAGACTGGACTGTCGTCACCTTCGATATCTGAGGTTCGAGAACCAGGTTACGAGAGGGGAAGGGTTTTATGGCACCCCTCTCGCCCAATCCGGAAATCAGTCTCTACTCAGGCATTTTGTAAAACAATTGCATTTTTCTCTCATTGATCATTTTTTTAGCCAGTTAGGAAGGGGAACAATTAAAGGGAGTTAATACTGTAACAAATTGCAGTATGTGGCAAAATGATGATGGATGTTTGATCTAAATAAGTATAATAGATTGAGAACAAGCACTTGTGAGTGTTTAAACAAACTGGAGCACGCTTGATGTGAAATAGGGCACACAGGAACAAACCTATATGCACTGGACATACCACCGCATACAGAGATGACCTGTGTGCGCCATTATACTACTGGAGTGCGCCGGTAAATCTAAACCCACAGACCCTGTTCTCAACCCTCTAGGCTCTAGAAAGGACTAGTGCACACCGAGGATAAACCATGCAATTCATATCGCAGCAATATACAGTTACAGATAGCAGATATTGATCAAATGGAAATAAATGAACAGAAAACCCCATAAACAGTGTGGGGATCAAGCTGAGGCCAGTACTAAGCTACGATGCAAGGGCTAGCCATTGGATTCTTGGTATACATGGCGCACGCCAGTCCTAGGGGACCGTACGCCAGTTAAGCCACTCATCCAATGCTTGGCTTTGCATCATCTGGGTTCTGGAACAGGACCAGAAGGATCCCAGAGGCCTTTTTGAGCAGTTATAACATATAAACAACTACACAGTTCTAAAATATAGAAAGCAGTAAACTGGTTTACAAGGTGATCAGAATAGAGATAAAGAAGGGTGATCTGTGATCCCCACGCCAGTTTCATCACGCAGTCATAACTGGCGTACAGTACATGGATATTGGCGCTCGCCACATGCCACCTCACACAATCCTTGAATCTTTGCCAGCTTTAGGGCCAGGACTGGTATTGATTACCAGCCTTGACCCTGCCAGCGCCCCTCAAGGGTCAGAACAGATTACAGAAACAAAGGTGGTATATCTGTGCTTGTGAGTTTAAAGGATGGTTTGAGCATTGAACTTGAGATACATGGATGGATGATGGATGTAGAGGGTAATGTGCTGAGTGTGACTGATGTTCTTTGCTTGTTCTTTCAATGGATGAAAGAGGGAGCCAAGAAAACTTAGAGAAAGAGGGAAAAAGAGCTTAGGAGCTTTTATGGAAGTAACCCCTTGCACATAAATGCAAGGGGGGGTATTTATAGCCCAAGGAATGACTGAGAGGGAGTGTGATTAGTTGGTTTCAGTTGGGTTAAGGGCTAGTTTGGTTAGTGGAAGAGCCTCCCATGCATTAAATGCATTAAATGCATGGGACAAGGTGATGGATCTTGTAGGAGAGAGAGAGAAACAGCCCGGGACGATGTAATCATCAGGGAACTGTAGACTACGTCAGGGTGGACACAAAAGTCTCGGCCAAGTGGTTAAATAAAGTTGATTTGAATAAACGGGGTAGAGTCTGGCTCATTATTACATCACAAACCCCCAGAGGGTACTTATATTACACAAAAGGGAGGACATCTAAGGTTATCTACAGCTCCTTTTCTTCTTCCATCCTAACAAGCTCCTCAACTCCAAATGTCTCCAAGTTGTACAGCTCTCCTTGCTCATCTATAAGGTCTAACACATTATACCAGTGTTGCCACCAACATAATATGTCAGGGTCACGTAAAGCAACACCGTGAGCTTGAAAGCTCAATAGAGTAACCCAAAACCACTAACCCTTAACTTACAAGTCAAAGATAATAACGATTTTCCAAACTTAACATGCTTCATCAAGAACATATAACAATTACACATGCGCATTCACTAACTATCGTTGGTGTCATGTTTTCCGGGTTACTCCTACGCCACTCATCGTATAACGTGTCTCATTTTCATTTCCAAAACAACATTTTGAAAATCACATTTTAACACACCCAACCTCGGTTCCGCCGTTCCGGTCTCCCGAGTATCCTCACAATGGTTCCACCGTCCCAAGTTCCCATTGGCACACATTGCATTGGCTCCTCTCCGCGGATAACCAAGCCACACACCCAACCACGGTTCCGCCGTTCCGGTCTCCTGAGTATCCTCACAATGGTTTCACCGTCCCGGGTTCCCATTGACACACAACACACACACACACATAATGCACCCACAAATGGTCATTATGTAGTTTCAAAATTCCTTCTTATCCATATCAACCACACCCTAGGTGTCATGTTTCTACTTTCCAATTTCACGTGTCTCGTAACATGCATAGACTCCGCGGTAGGACTTTTCGCATGAATCATGCATTCACAACTAACAAGATCATCCAACTCTATCTTATCATGCTTGTTCATAACCACAAATAAGGCAAGCAACATACTAACAAACTCATGATCATCTAAAAGGTCAAAATACGAATACTTCCCTTTTGAAACAACACTTTATCTTTAAAGTAAAACCATACTTTCTCTCTTATAAGAAGTTCAATAAAATAATATATGTTTATCAAAGTAACTACATTTATCAAAACAAGCAACTAGTATCGAGATCATGCCTTCAAGTATTCTTAAGATCAAAGTAAACTACGCATTCTTAGAAAAGTAGATCGAGGATTCTACAAGATTATACAAAACATATACTCCCTCCGTCCCTAAATAAGTGTCTGGTGCGCAAATCTAGGCTTTCAAAAAAATGCATTTGTTTTGTTAAAAAAATTAAATTTTTTTCACAAATCAATAGATAGCAACGTGTTCTATTAGATTGTGAAAAAAAATTAAATTTCTTAATTAAAAATATGTATCTTTTGTAAGGCCTAGTTTTGCGCGCCGGACACTTATTTAGGCACAGAGGGAGTAGCTTTCTATACTTAGAGTAAGTAGGTTCGGAGAACTCTACATATACTTAGAGCTAGAAGGTATTGGAGAATCTACCTTGATCCGAAACTAGTCGGGGCCGAATAAGCTAGTTGGAAATTTCTACGGCAGTGAACCTCACGAATCTGGACCAAACTTTGGATGGCAGTAACTCGGTCAATATTTGGCCGAATAGGATCGTTCTTGGGTCGAGATCGAAACTCTCGAAGTTCTCTACAACTTTTGTGAAGGAAGTTGATCCTAGAAACTAGTTTAGGTAGGAGAAAAATGGTGATAAAGGGAGTGACAGTAAGCTGTCTGGAATCTGGAATCCGAGATTTTTACTGAATTTCGGATGTCAATATCTTGGTCATTTCTTGACCGATTGGGATGGTTCTTGGGTCTAACTTGAAGCTCTCAAAGTGCTCTACAACTTTCTCGAAGGGAGTTGGTTCTAAGGACTACTTTAAGCAGAAGAAAAATGGAGATTTTTGAAGGGCAGTAAGCTGACTGAAAAAACAGAAATGGTTTCTAGAGAGAAGTTGAAGCAAGGAGTGAAGGTGTGAGTTGGATGGCAAGTATGGGGTGCTATTTATAGCCAAGGGTTAAGCTCCCTCCCTCCCTCCCTCTCTTGGCCGGCCCCCCTTTCTCCCAATCTTTACCATGGATTGCTCCATTGAGTTGTCATTTCATGCTTTGAAAGCATGCCATGACTTGTCTTGTCCAATCTTTAGGCTTAAGGCAAATGAACTAGGTTATCATGAAGGGTTTTATGGCTTGTCTTGTCCTAGACTAAGCTTGCTTGTAAGAAAGTATAGAATCATTGGCTAGGTTGTGATAAGACTTGACTAGAAATGGGTTGGCATGTCATAAATAGGCTTAAGGCTAAAATGTACTTTGTTGGAGTGTACAACACACAAGCACACAAGCACATTCTACCTCCCTCAAAAATTCGGCCCCCCCTCTCTCTCTTCCTCTCATTGTGTTGTCTTTTCATACTTGAAAGCATGCCAAGCATGCCAAGGTCTTGTCTTTTCCAATCTAGGCCATGCCTTTGGCAATCATGAAGGGTTTTAAGGTCTAGTTTTGTCCTAGGAATGGTTAGTCTTGCAAGAAAGAATAAGATCTAAGTTTGAATGACTTAAAGTAGTCTAGTCATGTCAAGCATGCCATGCCTTGTCATCCAATTGTCACTTCAACTTCAAGCTAGGACTAGGTCATCATGAGGGATCATGGACTTGTCTTGTCTTAGGATGGGTTGGCTTGGAAGAGTAAAAGGCTAGGATTGTACTTAAAGGAGTCTAGGATGGGTTGTGATGAAGTAAATAGGCTTAGGGCTATAAGGTGGCTTGGAGTGCACATCACACAATCACACACCTCACTCTCCTTCTCTCCACAACCTGGCCCCCTCTCCCTCCTTGGCCGAATTTCTCTCTCTCTCTCCTTCTCCCATTGTTTTGTCACATCATACTTGAAAGCATGCCAAGACTTGTCAAATTCAAGTTTAGGCTTATGGCTATTTAGTCTAGGGTGGCATGCATGCAAGGCTAAGGTTACTTCCTTTGGAAGCAAGAATGATTGAAAGAATCTAATGAGTTGTCTTGTCAACTCTATATACTTATGGGCAATGTTCTACTTCCATTATCCAAGGGATAATAATCTCCCTAGCAAATATTATTCAATGGGCAAAGAGAGAAATGATGAGAAGGAATATATTCTTGGAAGGAATATTCTTTTGAAAGTGACCTTTCAATGGAAAGAAAGGACAAAGCACTTTCTAGGAAAGTGACTAGACTAAGGGCATAATGATTCTCTTGAAATGACAACACCATGGTTAAGACTTATTTCTTTTACCCAAAGGGCAACAATCACCCTAACAACTATGGTCCAAGGGGTAAAGATACATTTGGAAGATGTAATGATGAAGAATAAAGTCTTGACTTGACTAGTCAAGGAAGTGCAATGATTACTTCTTTGGTCCAAGATTCCTTTATGACTAGTCTTGTCAAATCTAGGCTCCCATTGTCAAGACTAACTTCTTTTGTCGAAGGGGTAAAACTTTCCCTAGCAATTATTGTCCAATGGGTAATGATTTCCTAGAAAGGGAATCTTGTCATAAAGGTAATGATTACCAAGCCAAAAGTAATTACTTTTGGAATCTCATGATTGTTTTCTATCGACCAATGGTCCTAGAATGTTAGGAGGATGTAACTGAGTTAGTAAGACTTAGGTTAGGCTAACTAACTAATTGGAAACTAGTTCTACTAACCGAGTAGGGTTTTCTAGCCAGAAACTAGAACATTAAGGTCTTGTATCGAATATTCTAGCGTTCTTTTAAAAACCCTAGTCCTTAGAGATCGTCTAAGTCTATTGGAAATTCAATTTACAAATATCGAATCTAATTAAGACGGATCATAGGAATTTTAAAAAGATTTAAATACGACATTTGATTAAACAACGAGATTTTTATTTACGGAAAATCGGAGTTGTTACAATGTCAGGGTGGACGCAAAAGTCTCGAGCAGGTGGTTGAATAAAGTTTATTTGATTGATTTGGACTGGCGTGCGCCACTTACAGACTGGCGTGCGCCAAAAGAACCTGGTCTATTGACCGATGACTGACACGTGGCACACTACCAGCGCACGCCAGCAAGGTACCAGCGTATGAAAATAGGGTTTTGATGAGGCCATTTGGTTCTGGCTCGAAGGGTTTGAAAAGGGCTTTGAAAGGGTTTGAACATGGCTCGCAACGCTCAAAGCTCAAACACACCAATAATCTCGGATGTTCTTGACCTGAATCATCATTAGGGAATCAAAAATTGTAAATACACTAATCTGGACAGTCCAGAATAGGGTGTCTACAGGTGTTTGGTGTGCCTATGGTACATGTAATACCGCGGATGTTCGCAGTCTTCCCGCGTTGGTTCATACTCTACTGGGGGGAGTTCCAGTTCTCCATCCGCAATCCACGCGGTTTCCAAGGCGCACACTTCATCCATGCTGCAGGGGTAATCCGGCGCGGGCCCAGGCTCACGCTCTCTTTGTTTTCTTCTACCAGCAGGCTGCTGAGTTCGCGGCGCCTCTGCGACAGCAACGATGGCGCCTGTGGTTTTACTCTTCTAGCTATCTTTCTGAGCTGGCTTGACTACATGGCGGATGTTGTACGCAGACTCTAATAAGGCGAAAAAAGTTCCCAACTTCAAGTTAATGAGCAGCATCTTAAATTCGTCCATCATTCCTCCGATACAAATCTCGACGAGTTGAACCTCCTTGACTGACTCTGTGCAGTCAACCGCACGGTCCTGAAATCATTTGATGTAGTCCACCATGTCCTCCCCGCTCGTCTGTATTTCCTTTGTCAAACTGATTACTGTCACTTTCTCGCAGACTTGGAATAATTTAGCGTAGAAGCTATTGACCATCTCTTCCCAAGTGGCGATTGAGTAAGGCTCCAAGTTGGCATACCACGTATACGTGCGGGAGGTAAGAGATTTTGAGAACTCGCGGAGATGCAAGTTGGAGTCCAATGCATGAGCTCCAAGTGATTCTATGAAGCGAACCAGTGCTCTTGTGCGCTACCTTCTTTCCCATCAAATTTCACAAATTTGGGCGGGGTGTACCCCTCCGGGTATGGCAATGATAAGATCGTCACCGGGTACGGCAGGCGAATATCCAAACTTGGGAGGGAAGGTAGGACTGTTTTCGCCTTTTCTTTGGTGAGGAGGGCCTGTACGTCGGCCAAAGTGATAAACTGCCCCGCGAATGGGGTACTTGTGTCAGCAACAATTGGCTCCTTTCGACTTGCTTCACTTGCCTTTTGTTGAGCCAACAAGGCCTGAACTTCCCCCATGGTGATGTATTGTCCCGTGGATGGTGTGTTGGTACCCTCTCCTGCTGCTTCTTTTCCACGGGCCCCAACGGGGTTTCCAGCAATTCCTCCCACAAGCACTGGGCACAAGTGGTGAGGAGCGGACAAGGGAATCTATGGTGGTGGTGTTTAACCATTATTGCCCCCGGCATGGGTCTGCTGAAGGTCGTCATTTCGACCGGTTATGGCCTTTGGGAGCGCCGCCGAGATGATCTCAGTGAGACCTGTGAAGGCCGTGAGGAGCTGCTGCTGCGTCTCTAAGAATTGCCGCTGCCCATCCTAGAGAGCTCGCAACGTTTGTGTAGCCACACCCGTACTGTTGGTTTCGTCGACTTCCTCGAGAACTGGTATGTTACCGTCTGGCACCGTCATTATCTTACGACGCGGTGGTTCAATGTATTCCTCGGAACGGGTGCTAACCATAAACCAAAAGACACCTCCCCAGTAGAGTCGCCTAAATGTGGGAGATAGGGTTCCGCAGAGGTGCTTACGTGTGAATACCCGTGAGCTGGAGAGACTCGATTGGTCGATGATTAGCGAAGGAAAAGGGGAAAAGAATCTTGTAGGGTGAGGAAGAGAGCAAGAGGTACAGAAGAGACAAAGGCAGCGTGTCCCTTTTGTTCTCCGCGGGGGTGTCTGGCCTTTTCCGGATTCGAATTGGTGAGGTCACCTTCTCTCTGGGGAAGAATGTTCTCCCTCCTCAGAATCAGTGCTCACACCCTCTATTTCCGTGAAAAGTCAGCTCTCTCAATCATTGAGAATGTCAGGGGTATTTATAGGGCACTTGGGCCTGAGACAAGCCCAGGACGGCGCTCCTATAAGATCCCAACATGTGTCCCCTATGTACCTCCAGGCCTTGGATAAACTCCCCCTTCCGCGGAAGCTCTCCTGCGGGGGGGTTTGAATTTCCGCGGCCCGCGGGAGGGTTTGAATTTCCATGGCGCTACCTCCATTCCAAGCCACCAAGCCACAAGAAGTCCCCAATTCCCGCAGGAGCAAGGTCGCGACCAGCGGCGATCTTGTATTCTCCGCGGAGTCCCTCCCGAGCCCTGCCTTTAGGCCCGGGCGGCACCCCGAAAACCTTTTTGCAGAGTGAGCTCGATATTCAACAGTCTGCGGGCTTTTTTCTCGGTCTCCTGTTGTCGGGATAATTTCAGCACCGGTGTCTGCAGTAGCTATCCCCTTCCGTGGGGCATGTCCGAGGGCGTAGCCTTCTGTTCGCAAATATTGACGCTCCTAAGACTCGTGGGGTCTTAGTGCAACCTTCCGTCATTAAGTATATTTCGATTTTGGACCCACGGGGTTCCGCGACAGCTCACTCTTCCGCAGGAGTGACCCCCGTGACTCTTTGCATGTGTCATCTCCCCATTGGATAGGCAACTGTTCTTCTTTAAATGAAGTTTTGACTAGGAGCTCCCTTCTGTGCGGGCCCCGTTGCCACGTGTCTGCAGGCGAGATGGGTGGTCAAACAGTCTTACTTTGTCAAAGACTAATGATTTTGACCGCACCTACATCATCATATTCCGCTTGCAATGGAACTAATTTATTATATTTTTGTATTAATGTAATAAATTCACATTTTTTGTCAAAATTGGATATTACATGGTAAAAATAGATATGAAATAGCAAGCATGCATGGTAAAATTGGATCTCAGATGATAGATCTTTTCTAATAAACATGTTAAGGATGATGAATGTGATCCATCACAATGATTATGGTTAAAATAATTATACTACAATAAACATGGTAAATCTAATAAGAACCTCGTCAATATGCTAGATATGATTCATCACCAAGGAATTATGTTTAAAAGTAAATACGAAATAATTGAATCTTATATAAGTTTTGATTTGTTGCACAAGTGAAATAAAATTGTTCACTAACAAATTTTTTCTATATCCACAATTTTGAATTTTTCCTGAATTTTCATTTGAAATAATCAATCAAATTATCCTTAATTAGGAAACTACATTTACATCGATCCTAATCAAATCTTCCTTAATTAAGAAATTATATTTACATATATTAATATGTATCGATAAAAAAAGGTACAAAAGGTATTTCACAAGTAAAAATCATAGAAATATAACTGTTCAAAATGACTAGAATGAAAAACTTAATCTTGTATTGTGTTGGTGGACCAATATTTAAGTACCTGATAATCTATATTATAAAACAGAGTGATTTCTATTAAAAATATCTAGGCATATAAACAGAGTTGCATTTACAGTCGTTCAATCGTACTTTTTGATAAGAATATAACTGTTTGACAAGAAAATTTTTCCTAGAATATAAACCTACAGTAATGTAAACGTTTTCAAAATCTTTCAAGTTATATGTTGACCTGTTTCAAATTAAATAAACTTTCCTCTGCAGTTTGTTTACCTTTAAACTTTCCACCCTTTTAAATTCTTTTAAATTGTTAACATTAAAGAGGAAGTTCCACCACATATTTTTCATTTACCCTTTAAAAAAATAAAAAGAAAAGAGAAATTTACATGTTTACCTCGTAGGGAAAAATATATTCCTTCCTTTTAAAGTTGATTTTAATTGTGTTCCCTTTTACATTCATTGCATTCAAATAGAGTTGACAACTCTATAAAAAGGACACCTCCCTCTCTACGTTAGAAACATGCAAATTGATTTACCTCCGGCAAGAGTGCACGGCTTTGGCGGCAAATTGATTCCCATTATTTACTTTCATTGAAGTGCACAGCTTTAACGGTGAGTTTCTTCTCCGTCTAAATTGTAGGTGAGGCTTGCGTCTGAATTCTCTCACTCACTCTTTTCGTTCACGTATCTTGGTAAACAAGAGGAAAAAGTAAAATGAAAGTGCAATTACACCAATTAATTTTTGTTAGATTAGCTATTACACCTGTAATGCCCCAAATTTTGGATACGTTAAAAACATTTTATTGATAAAACTAAGTAGAGTCTGGCTCATTATTACAACATAACTCCCATGAGAGTACTTTCATTACACGAAGGGAAGGGAAAACTAGGCTTAACTACTGCTCCGCCTGCTCCTCCATCTTAGCCAGCTCTTCAGCATCGAATGCTTCCAAGGTGTAGAGTTCACTCTGTTCATCTATAAAGTCTGACACATTATACCAGCGTCGCTACCAGCATAATATGTCAGAGTCACCAAAGGCAACACCGTGAGCTATAAAGCTCAATAGAGTAAACCATACCCACTAACCCTTAACTTACAAACAATAGATCATGAAGTTAACGATTTCCACAAAGTACGTGCATATTTAACAAAACAGTTAACAATGACACATCCACATTCTCTATTCAAACTAACGTTGGTGTCCATGATTTTCTGAGTTTCTCCTACGCGACTTGTCGTAGACTATGTCACCTTTTTCCACTTTTCATATACCAAGTCGTCATTTAAAAAATCGTTTTTACACATCCAACCTCGGTTCCGCTGTTCCGGTCTCCCGAGTATCCTCACAATGGTTCCGCCTCACCGGGTTCCCATTGGCACACAAAACTCTGCATTGGCTCCTCTCCGCGGATATCCAAGCCACACACCCAACCTCGGTTCCGCCATTCTGGTCTCCCGAGTATCCTCACAATGGTTCCGCCGCACCGGGTTCCCATTGGGGCACACACACACACACCACACAATGGGCAAGTCCGGCCATATTGTGGTTTCCAAAAACATTTCTCTTTTGCAAACACGTCTTTTCATTAACCACACCCTAGGTATCATGTTTCTAACTTTCTCGATTTTTGTGTCTCGTTTGCAAGCATAGACTCCGCGATAGGACTTCTCATGTACGAATCATAAATCATTCATTGTAATCTAAACTAGCAAGATCATCCAACTCTATATTTCCTATCATGCTCAAATAACCACTTAAAGCATAACGCCACATGTACGGATGCTTTTGGAGTGGATACCACTTATGCTTTATCACACATCAAGACAAATAAGGAAAGTTCAAAACAACATATGTTTATTGGAGAAAAAGTTGATTATTCATCATGTTCATACCGCCATTATCAAAATAATTTTATTAACTATCATGCATTTCAACGTACAAATATATATAAACTTCTAGTTAAACTTTAGAGAAGAGAGTAAGGTTATTCTACATATACTCAGGATTAGAAAGTAAGGACATTCTACACGTCACTAAACTTTATAATTAGAGGAAGTGGTTAGAAATATTCTACCGTTCTTCTTGGCGGTAGGTACGGCTTACGGAAAATAAGTACGTCGGACGGAGTAACTTCCTACGGTGAGCTTCCGGTAGATTCGAAAGAAAAAGGTTTCTCTCGAAACTAGTTCTTGACTAAAACTACTAAACTTTATGGATCGAAAGGGTGGTTTAGGATGAGTTTCTTGAAGAACTTTAGGAAGAACTCAAAAACAAGGAGAACAAAGAACAAATGCAAGGATTCTAGAGAGAGAAGTTGAAGGTTGATGGTGTGAGTTGAATGGCATGAGGGGGTGCTATTTATAGCAAAACTTTGGCTCTCCCTCTCCCCTCATTGGCCGACCCTCTCTCTCCCCTTTTCTCCCATGATTTTACTCTATAGTCTTGTCAAATCAAGCATGCCATGCCTTCCCTCACTTGTCATTTCCATTTTAGGCCATACCTTGGTTATCATGAAGGGTTTTTAGTCTAGTCTTGTCCTAGGAGGGCTTGCTTGCAAGAAAGAACAAAAGAAAGTCTAGAAATGGGTTGTCATGTTGTACTTTGGTTGAGTGTGAGGTTGGCAAAAAGGGGTAGCTTGTTGGAGTGTCAAGCACACACCACACACCCTCTCTCTCTCTCTCTCTCTCTCTCTCTCTCTCTCTCTCGCTCTCGCTCTCGCTCTCGCTCAACCTCCCCTCTCTCTCTCCCTCTTGGCTTCTTTCTCTCTCTCTCTCTCTCAAGTACTAAGTACATATAAAAGTACACTAAATTACTATGTATATATATATGTAAATATAAGTACATAGAAAATCTAGGAAAGTGACTTTGGTAGGCGATTTAGGTTCAAGCCTAATATTCTAGGTTTGCATGCATTGACTAGGCTAGGTTTGCTTCTTTTGGAAGCAAAATGATGGGATTTGGTTTTGACTAGTCTAGTCAAATCTATATGTACTTCTTGGATTTTAGCAAGACTTATTTCTATTACTCAAGGGATAAAAATTTCCCTAGGAGTTATTAACCAATGGATAGAAGGTAAAAAGGATAAGTATGTTCTTGATGTGACTAGTCATGAGGTATAATGATTACCTCCTAAGGTCCAAGGGTTCAATTAGGGTTTGAAAAGGTTCACAAGGTTCAAAGATGGCTAAGAAGGTTCAATTAGGGTTAAGAGAATGTAACTAGGTTGAATTGATACTTAGGTTTCTCTAACTAGTTGGTTGGAAGCTAATTTTTCTTGCCATGTAGGATTTCTAGCCAAGAAATGTAATTTTAAGACTTTATTTCACTCATTAAGAAACTATACAAGTGCTTCTACAAGCATACTTGTCTTTAGAAAATGACTAGATTGTCCGGTGCGAAAAGATGTAATTTTTCAAGTCTTAAATCTAATTGTGACGGATTATTAAAGTTAAAAGGAAAATTATAAAGAAAATACAGCAATTAAATAAAGAATATCAATTCTTTAAAAGAGATTTTTATTTATTAAAAATCAGAATCGTTACAACATTAATCAGCTTTTGTTTCTTGGGTAAGCAAGTACCCCAATTAGTTGTTACGGCTATGGCTATGATGCTCCCAAGTGGTTTGGGAGCATCATACTCCCAAGTCATTTTTTTCTTATTCTATGGTAAGTATTGCCAACAATGTGGTAAGTGTTGTCAATAAGTATAGTAAATGTTTCTTAAGAAAGTGTAGTCATGTAATATAGTAAGTGTCGCTTTAAGAAATGGTATATAAAACATGTTTCTATGGTAAGTAATACTACTTCTTCTTTTTTCAAAAAATCTTAAAACCATCTCGTTTTCAGTAAATTCACTTTATTTTTGTGAGTGTCTTTGATCTAAGGGTTGTAATTTACCTACTTTTTAATCTAAGAGCATCCGCAATGGGTGTGTTATATTTGTGTATCAAAATGTTTGTTAAGGTATGTGTTGGGATAAAAAAATAGGTCCCATAAGTATGTGTTAACTTAGGAGTGTGTTAGTATATGTATGAGTACCTCGATGGGTTAGTTAGGAATGTGTTAACTCTTTAAAATAATGTCAGAAGGAAACTGGTGGTATGGAACAAAGTTAAAAGATGAGTTTAATTCATATGGCTGGAACTCAAAGTGGTCGAAATTATTCAGGTGAGTGGGATCCATTGATGGGAGGGATGGTTTTTGGCCCTCTAGTGTTCAACACATATATAGAAAAACAATGAAAAAGGCAACGGTAAATCAAGCTAACAGCAAATTTTCGAAAAAGAAAGTAGCGTGGGCATTTATGTTTTATGGTTGAAGTTTGAATTTATGGAAATAGGACCCACTTATTATTTGTTAGCTTGGTTGCCAAACTTGATAACCATGCTAACACATTACTAGATTTAGCACACTCTAACACGCATGCATTGTGGCACAAAAAATACAATTTTGTTTGTTAAATCTTAACACACACAATTAACACACTAGTTAACAAACTCGTTGTGGATGCTCTAAGGGTCCATATTTAATGGGAGCATAACGCTCCCATACCACTAGCGAGCTTGTAGAAGTTTTTGCAAGTTCAAAGGTATTCATCATCAAAAGTGACAAATAAAAATAATGGGAAGAACGTGTTTGAAGTCGATGTGTTGTTTGTGAAGAAGATAGTCTCTCACGTACTCCATGTTTAGCCTTCAATGTGAAACTAATTTTCTTGTACATTCAATAAACAAAAATAAGTACTTATTTTTTAAGAAAACAATTTTAAACTCAAAAATAATATGTTTATGCAAATAATTTTTCTAGCAGTATGAATCTTATTTGATAGATTTCATTCAGATATTTTGAACGACGCAAAAAAAATTGAAAAATTATTTTTCATTTACATTATTTTTAAGTTTGAAAATGTGAAATAAGTATTTATTTTTTAAGAAGGTATTCTGGAACACACACACTCCTCTTCCGGTATTCATTTTATATATTTGTATTTCTATGAGAGATTTGCTCATGTTTGAGGGATTTTTATTACAACAAATGTCTAATTTTTATTCATTTTTTATAGGTGCTTTGAATTGATGTATGCCCTTATTATTTAATGTAAGTAGTTGATTAGATGAACTCTGTTTAAATATTATTTGAAAACATTACCTGTGGGACAAGTTGGTTTGGTTGGATATGTTATGATTCTGACTTTTAGTAAATAAAAATCTCGTTTAAAGAATTGATATTCTTTATTTAATTGCCGGATTTTCTTTATAATTTTCCTTTTTAACTTCAATAATCCGTCACAATTAGATTTAAGACTTGAAAAATTACATCTTTTCGTACCGGATAATCTAGTCATTTTTCTAAAGACAAGTATGCTTGTAGAAGCATTTGTATATTTTCTTAATGAGTGAAATAAAGTCTTAAAATTACATTTCTTGGCTAGAAATCCTACATGGCATGAAGAATTAGCTTCCAACCGACTAGTTAGAGAAACCTAAGTATCAATTCAACCTAGTTATATTCTCTTAACCCTAATTGAACTTTCTTAGCCATCTTTGAACCTTATGAACCTTTTCAAACCCTAAATGGACCCTTGGACCTTAGGAGGTAATCATTATACCTCATGACTAGTCACATCAAGACCATACTAATCCTTTTTACCTTCTACCCATTGGATAATAACTCCTAGGAAAATTTTTATCCCTTGAGTAATAGAAATAAGTCTTGCCAAAGTCCAAGAAGTACATATAGATTTGACTAGACTAGACTAGTCAAAACCAAATCCCATCATGTTGCTTCCAAAAGAAGCAAACCTAGCCTAGTCAATGCATGCAAACCCAGAATATTAGGCTTGAACCTAAATT
Source organism: Rhododendron molle (assembly GCA_025413875.1). Classification (NCBI taxonomy): domain Eukaryota; kingdom Viridiplantae; phylum Streptophyta; class Magnoliopsida; order Ericales; family Ericaceae; genus Rhododendron; species Rhododendron molle. The sequence continues at coordinate 24,606,671 of CM046393.1, forward strand.
GCCTACCAAAGTCACTTTCCTAGATTCCTTATGTACTTATATTTACATATATATACATAGTAATTTAGTGTACTTTTATATGTACTTAGTACTTGATAGAAAGAGAGAGAGATGCCGAGAGGGAGAGGGCGAGAGAGAGGGGAGGCCGAGAGAGAGAGAGAGGGTGTGAGAGTGTGTGCTTGACACTCCAACAAGCTACCCCTTTTTGCCAACCTCACACTCAACCAAAGTACAACATGACAACTCATTTCTAGACTTTCTTTTGTTCTTTCTTGCAAGCAAGCCCTCCTAGGACAAGACTAGACTAAAAACCCTTCATGATAACCAAGGTATGGCCTAAAATGGAAATGACAAGTGAGGGAAGGCATGGCATGCTTGATTTGACAAGACTATGGAGCAAAATCATGGGAGAAAAGGAGAGAGAGAGGGCCGGCCAAGGAGGGGCGAGGGAGAGCCAAAGTTTTGCTATAAATAGCACCCCCCTCATGCCATTCAACTCATAACATCAACCTTTCAACTTTCTCTCTCTAGAATCCTTGCACTTGTTCTTTGTTCTCCTTGTTCTTGAGTTTTTCCTAAAGTTCTTCAAGAAACTCATCCTAAACCACCCTTTCGATCCATAAAGTTTAGTAGTTTTAGTCGAGATAAACCATTCTCTTTCGAAGAAGTTTTCCATAGGAAGTTACTCCGTTCGACCTTTCGTAGCCGCCCTACCGCCAAGAAGAACGGCAGAATTTCCCTTACTCATTAATTCTAAGTATAGAAGTTGTATGATCATGTAGAATATCTCTACTTACTTACTTTAAGTATATGTAGATTTTTCTTACTCTCTTCTCTAGTATAATTAGAAGTTTGTATATTATTTGTACGTTTGGTTAATAAACTTATTTTGCTAATGGAAGTATGAACATGTTGAATAATCGACTTTTACTCCAACAAACATATGTTGTTTGAACTTCCCTTATTTGTTTCGATGTGTGATAAAGCATAAGTGGTATTCTTTAACGGAACTTATGTACCATTGCTTGGTGTAAGTGACGTTAAAGATTAGACATCCCAATTCATCGCTCCAAAGTCTTTAAGTTAAATGCAAGAATGCAATAAAGGTGGTCGCGCTCATGGAGCTGCCTACGTACCCCGTTGTAGGGATCAGACCAACGTAGTTCAATTGGGACAATGCAAGTAAAACAAGTCCCGGGGGTCGGAAATCATGCAGTAAACTTGAGAAGATTGAGTGCCAGTGGTGTCGTGTGTCATTCAAAAAAAAGCGCAATAAAACTCATAACGAGCCCTCGGGAGGTAAAAATTGAATCTTGAATTTTAAATTTTTGAGACAAGCCCTCGGGAGGCGGAAATTGAATTTGGAATTTTTGAGACGAGTTCTCAAGAGGTGAAAATTGAATTTTGAATTTTTGAGACGAGCCCTCGGGAGGCGAAAATTGAAAATTGAATTTTGAATTTTTGAGACGATCCCTCGGGAGGCGAAAATTGAATTTTGAATTCTTGAGACGAGCCCTCGGGAGGCGAAAATTGAATTTTGAATTTTGAATTTTGAAAGAGACTTTGAGTTTGAATAGCTTGAATTTTGAACGGGGCTTGAATTTGAAAAGCTCGAATTTTGAAAGAGACTTTGAGTTTGAATAGCTTGAATTTTGAAACAGACTTGAATTTTGACTTGCTTGAATTTTGAGGGAGACTTGAATTTTTGAATTTTCAAAGAGATTTTGAGTTTGAATAGCTTGAATTTTGAAAGAAACTTGAATTTTGAATTGCTTGAATTTGAATAGAGACTTGACTTTGAATGGATTGAATTTTGGAAGACTTGAATTTGAATAACTTGAATTTTGAAAGAAACTTGAATTTTCGAAGAGACCGGAAATTGAATTTTGAAGAGCTTGATTTTGTAAAAGTGGCTTGAACTTGAAGAGCTTGACGTTCGATTGAGACAATACATGAATAATGATGCAAGTTGATATGTCAATGAATGTCACGTAAGCATGCAAAATCAATGCAAGTATGACCAAAGTAAGTCCCGAAGGACAAAGTGCGAGACAAAGTGAAGTCCCAGAGGACAAAGTGCGCGACAAAGTGAAGACAAAGTGCGAGACAAAGTGAAGTCCCAGAGGACAAAGTGTGAGACAAAGTGAAGTCCAGAGGACAAAGTGTGAGACAAATTGCAGTCCCGGAGGACGAAGTGCAGATAGGGTGCGAGTCCCGGAGGACAAAGTGCTAAATATAGTGTAGTCCCCAGAGGACAAAGTGTTAGGCAATGTGAAGTCCCCAAAGGACAAAGTGTTAGACAATGTGAAGTCCCTGAGGATGAAGTGAAGTCACAGAGGACGAAGTGCAGTCCCAGAGGACGAAGTGCTAAACAGAGTGCAGTCCTAGAGGACAAACCGCTGCTCGAGAGACTAAAGGCCTTAGGTCGGTTAGACCATAGCTTGAGAGAAACTAAAGGCTTAAAGGACCGTGGATTGATCTTGGAATTGACTCTTGAACAATCATTCGAGATTCGCCTATGACACCTAACAACATTGATCGTGATATTCCTTAAAAAACAGGGGACGTGTCTAAGCACCCTATTTGCTTTACTGTCTTTGGCCAGTGGACCGGTATTCTCAGGAGCTTTGAATTTGGGTTGGATTTCGTGCCGGATTTGAACTGGTGTTTGCCTTTGGACGGGGTTTGAATCTTGGATTTGCTTTGTCCGTTAGACGACATTGAGCCGATGTACCCCAGTGAGTAACAACCTCCAGTCCTGACAGTTTTGACAAGCAGTTGTCCAAGCGCAATCTAGGCTATGGTTTCGCTCGGGTATTAACACTCTCCTTTTGCGCTCTAAATTTTGCCTAGTATCGCCCTTTCGGGTTTTCGGTCTAGCGAGCTCTTTTGATTAACTGCCTTAACTTTTGCCTAGGCCGCCCTTGCGGGTTTTCAACCTAGCAGGCTTTTGCTCTAATTTTTGCTTGGGTCTGCCCGCCCTTGCGGTTTTCAGCCCAACGAGCTGCTCTCAAGGGTGTATTCTTCCATGCGTTGAAATGACTTCCACGAGTCAAGAATTGACCAAACCGAGATGACTCTTTTGACTTTTTGGTAAAATGAGTGGATTTTGACAAGACTACGTTGACGCAAATGAGGGAGAGAAAGACGAAGCTACTTTCGAATGGTGCCCTTGATTGGACGAAGAGTTTGACTATTTGAAATGATAGACAAGCCCAGGTTCTTGGAATTCTCATTTTGGAATTTCAAAATTATTTTACTCTATCAATTGATTTTCATTCAAATCTTTCGATTTGTCGAAATACGAGAGTTTTTATCATGAACCGTGCCCCAGGTTGCTGACGATGACCCCAGTTTGAATTTTTGCTTTGAGCAGTGCTTTGACTTTTTCTCCATGTATTGATTTTCGATCATGCCTCTTAACGCATAGGGTTCTTGCTATCAAGTTGCGTTTTCCAATCTAAAAGGACTTTTTGGGTTGTAACGTGGGTCATGGTTTGGGCTTAACAAAGAGAGCATAATTGGCTCAAAAATTTCCCTTTCTTTTGGGTTTTCAAAGCTAGCAACTATCTTTGAACTTTTTATGCCCCTTTGCTTTGGTGGGCAATTTCTCTTGATTTCTCATGCCTTTAGTGCCTTTCAGTATGTTTGACACTTTCATCATGTTGATGCTTTGAATCTTGATGTGTTTGGCACTTTCACTCTTTTGATGCTTTGAATTTCAATATTTCTTCTGGCACTTTTATTTTTCATTTCACCCCGATGCGGGGGATAGCTGACTAGCTGGGATTCAAAGAATTTGATTGGGGCTCAAAAGGGGTATCAAAAGATATATCTTTATGCATAGGATGAAAGAAACGATGGACTTTCTTCATTTTGGTTTGCGCAACCTAACAACTGAATCTTAGATGCTCCATTGAGAGGCTTTTATTTGCATGCTCTAACTTTTGCCTCGGTCAGATTTTGAGTTTTGACCTAGCGAGCCTTTTCAGAGTCGCGATATTGCTTCTTGGAATGGATATGGCATTGGGAAGTGGTCCCTTGAAATCCTTCTTCTTTCCTGAGGCGAGGGTTCAATCAAAAATCATCTCATATTTTGAAGTGATTATCATGATTTTCAACTGATGGTGGAAAATAATTCCAAAAGCCTGAGTTTATTACAGAGATGCGACATTCAAAAGACAACGACCGAACTACTAGGGGTTGAATTCAAAAGACCGAACCTTGGGATTGACTCGAATGCTCGTGACCGAGCCTCATGATGAGGCTGCCTACGTATCCTACAGAGGAATCAGGTCACAACGTAGTTCAGGCCCACGAAACTGACACTCTATTTTTTTTTTTTTGGACTCTTACAGACACAGACACAGACACAACAGGGAAACCATGAAAGACTCGAGATACAAACTGACTCAAACACTAAGATGGTTATTTAGAGGATAAGGACTCAGAGCTTGAAAACTCCTAGACTCGTGGAAGGTCAGACCATTGCATGGCTCTTGATGATTTACCCTTCTTTGCTAAAAAAGGTGGCATTGATGCAAGGATTGCGCTTGGACATGATGTCTGGCTATGGTTGAGGAGGTGCCTCAATGACCTTGTTGTCGATGAGGTCTTGGATTTTGTGACGGAGACGGTGACACTTATCGGTAACATGGTCGGGCATTTGGTGAAAGGAGCAAAAGGCATTTGGATTGTGGTAGGCTGGAAGCTTTTGGGGTAGAGGAGTTGGAAGAAGCGGCTTGATGAGATCGGCTTTGAGGAGTTGTTCATAGATTGTGGATAGGGGTGTGCTGAATTGGGTGAAGGTGCGAGTTGGTTTATCAGCTATCTGGTTTATTTCGAGGGGTTTGGTATTTGAGGAGTTCTCGACGTGGAAGGTATTGTTGTTTCCGAAAAGGACTTCGCCATTGTCGAGATGGAGTCCCTTGTCTTTTAAAGTGGGTTCTTTCTTCTCGAGGGTACCATCCCTAAGGGCTTCTTCAACAGCCAATCCAGAATCGTAGAATGTCTCAAAATCAGGTGACGATTGCGACAAAACCATGTAGGGGGCAAAGGCACTGGGCAGGTTTTTAGTGATGATACGGATCTACTCTTTTAGGGCTGGCTTATTGTGCATTTGGGCAGCTTTGGCTCTCCACCTTTTTACATAGTCAGCAAAACTCTCATTTTCGCCCATTTTGGTATTCTCAAGTTCTCGGGTGGTCATTTTCAGCTCAACGTTGAAGTCGTATTGGGACACAAAAGCCATTCCAACGTCCTCCCATGTCTTTTTCTTCGAAGGTGCCAAGGAAATGAACCATTGCAGCGCCGGGCCAGTAAGTGACTCGTGGAACAGTTGAGCCATGGCTTCTTTTTCGACCCCTCGCATGGAAAGGGACCCAACATACCCTAGCAGGTGGGCCTTTGGATCAGTAGTCCCATCGAATTTGGCAAAGTCCATCCCTTTTGAACTTGTCAGGCAGCTTTGCATTGGAAAACAGACTTAAACGATTCATGTTTATTTCACCCCTCCCCATCCTTTCTATTTCGAGGATAGATTCCTCGAGTTTGTTGATTTTGGCAATCAATTCTGCCACTTGGGGATCAGCAATGGGCGTATCCTTGGCGAGCGATGATTCTGGATTCGGAGTAGATTTGGCTGGTAGGTGGTCACTGATTTCTTGTATTGATTCAAACATCATGATCATGTTCTTTTGGACATCGGCGACGACTGACTTGATCTGGCCATCTATGTTCGTAATTGACTGCCTGAGTTGATCTTCTAGGTCAACCATAGCCTGCTTGATTTCCCCTATTTCATTCCTTTGACCCACCATTTCGAATATCATAACCGGTAACTGAGCCTCTCTTTGGGGGCGGTTCCAATTGGGTGAAGTCCTTCTGACAGATGTTTCAGAACTGACAGTAAAGTAACAAGGTGGTTCAAATTCTACCCGAGAATCATGTCCATGCAATGTCGTCGGCGTCGTCTACATCCTAAGACCTACCTCAACTCCAAATCTCACTTAGGATATGATTGTACCAAGGGTTTCAGCAACCACGGGTAAGTCGTGTCAGGCAGGTTAAATTCTGAATGTTTCGGAACCAGAGCCAATCTCCTTATCTTGACCATCCGAGACAAAGCAATAAGGCTGCCAAAACCTAGATACAAGCACATCCTAAGGCTAGATCCAGACCAGAGGGGCCGTTCGGGCAGGGCGAACATCGAAGGTATCTCAAACTCCATAGATTTTAAGTCTCCTAGACTCACAGAGAACGGCTTCAAAAAGTTGTTTCGATCCTCAGAGTTTCTTTTGACAATGTATCATTTATAAACAACGAAACTTAAGAGATGTCAAAACAAACTAAGTCTTCTTTTCTTTTTTTTTAAAGGTTTAATTTCTGTTTTTGAAATGACGTGTTAAAAATGACATGGTATTATGACCAGGTGGCGTGAGCGACGTGGCGCTATTAGCCTAAATGGTGTAAATATCACATCATTAATACTTTAGTTATTTTTTTTTTTTTTTGGTATTTGAACATTTGATTGAAAAATGCATCGAAGACTTAGTAAGAATTGATTTCCCTCAAACGCGTCGTTTTAAGAACTAATTAGTATTAAGCAACATGTGTCCCATGGGGCACGACTCTTCATCGGGTGTTAGCAACCTCCTAAAAACTGTGGAACCTAGAATTATTCTAAAAGGCGGATTAGCCTACCGGTTTGTGTAGGGCTTGTCCTTTAGCCTGCATGAGTGCGATAATGTATGAATGATATGCATGTACAGAAAAAAAATGCACATAAACAAGATATATCACATAAGTCCTAACCATGGGTTCGTATCCTAGTTGGGAAGGTTCTATGGTTATGTACAAGTGCAAAAGGCTGATTTTGGTCTCAAAAGGGTTCCCCGGACTAGAGCCAAGATGTACTACCCCATGTTAAGTGTATTGCAAGACAATGGTCGAACAGCACGATGGCTCATCACGGTCGAGGGTTGCTAGGCACTCCGGGAGAGCTTGTCACCGGTAAACCGGGCAAGATAGCCGAAATACACTAGCGAGGCTTGTGCGGTGCATAGTGTAAAAAAAAGTTAAGATTTTCAAATGATTTTAAATCCCCCAAGAAAAATATACTTTTCAAACTTGGCCCTCTTGATTATTCAATATTTTTTGTTCTTTTTTTTTTGAAAAAAAAAAACATTTTCTTTTTTTTTAAAAAAAAAAGCACAAGTAAAGTATTGAATAAAAGTCCCCAGCAGAGTCGCCACTGTGGGCTCCCGCGCCCGAAAGCATTAACTCGAAGAGTCGCCACCCGGATTTTTGAGATGGATGATTCGAAAAACCGAGAGTTTGTTTGAAAAAGGCTTTTGGTCTAGCGAAAACGTTGAGATTTTGGATCCGGGAGCCACGTTACGAACGGGGAAGGTTTTGTTGAAAAAGCACCCCGCTCGCCCGGTAAAACCGGTCTCTACTAGGCATTTTAAATGGGGGATTTAATATCATTTGGAAAGCTTAACTTTAAAACATGTACGGGAAAGGGACACGAGATTAAATTTAACACATCAGCGTGCTTGGGTGCACAGTGTACAGTATAAAATGAATGAACAATGTACAAGAATGAAACTAAATAAAAACAGGAGACTGCTACTGTGAACAAAGTGCCGTGCAATGTTTTAATATGCCGCACCGCATTTCGGAAATACCGCGCCGCATACCAAACGCACCGTGCGGCGTACTAAACAGAAACAGGAGATCGCGACTATGAACAGAATGCCATACAGTATTTTAATATGCCGCGCTGCGTACTAAAAGTACCGTGCGGCGTACCTACCTACACATTCCGGAATCAGTTTGCTTTTACATGACAGAACAAACCATAGGTTCGCAAAATAGTTTGTTATATTTTCCGAATCTTTGAAAAATGATTTATGAGACCCATTTGTTCATTTTATCATATAAAATAATGTTAAAAGCTTTTTGGAATGTTGAAAGATCTCATGAAGTAAAAAAAATGATTTTTAACATGAAACTTGAATCTAGAATGTACCCGCACGATCTTTAAGCAATATTAGTCGAAATATGAAAAGAAAAAGCAAAAAAAGAAAAGAAAAAGAAAAGAAAAGAAAGATTTTGAATGTAAAGCTCGTTTGAAACCCAAGCTCGCTATAGAAAGACCGAGAAGGGTCTCGATCGGCTCCCCTCAAGGCTAAATGTAGTTTAGCCCAAGGAAATGGATTTATACCTTTTGATCGAATCTTGGATGTGCTTGAAGGTGGAGGAATAAAAGTTGATTTGGATTGAACTTGAGAAACTTGAGAGCAAATGGGTGTAGAGAGAGAAAGAGATGTGTATAGTAGTGGTGGGTGTAAGAAGTGGTAGAGAGAGAATCAAAAGGGGGTATTTTTAGAGAGAGAGAGTGAGAGCCAAAAAAATGGCAGAGTAACTTTACTTGGAGTTTAAGGGGTGCTTCTCAACTAGAGAAGTGGTGTATTTATAGGCAAAAAGTATGCTTGGAGTGCACCCAAAGGAGAAAAACGTGCAAAATGTGCTTTGGCCGAGCCATTTTTCAATTATTTGGATTTGCAGGCGTGGCCGACAACTTTCTGCTGCTGTCAGAACTTTTCCCCAAAGTGTCGCGCGCAATATTGAAGTCCCGTGTGGCAGAGTGATTTTTCTGACATGCCGCGCTGCATTTTGAGGTGCCGCGCTGCACTTTGAAGGTTTCGCGCGGTACTGTAGACAGCTCAGCATACCAAACTTCGCGAGGGCGCCCCGGACACTCCCGAACTCAAATTTGGACGCGGTTTGAAGCGTTGGAAAGCTTGTCGAGTCCTCTTTCTAACCCAATTGGTTTCACTCAAAGCCATTTTATACATTGAAATGTGTGCCCATTTTACCATCAATGTGTCATGGAAAAAGTTATTTTTGACAAGGTAAACACATTTTTCTCTTTTGCAATTGAACCGGGGCCCACCCTACATGGTTGAAAAGGGGTTTTCTTGAGGTTAGAGAAGGAGTAGCAAAGGAGAAGCACAGGAGCAACAATCCAAGCCTCGAAGGTATATTTTTTCTTATTTTGTCATCGGGGAAACTTAAAGATTATTCGGAAGTCCAGATTGGGGTGTCTACAGGTATCCACTTCATAGGCGTTCGTACATGCGGCGTTATGCTTTAAGTTGTGATTTAGCATGATAAGTAATATAAAGTTGGATGATCTTGCTAGTTTAGTTTCAAGATTACAATGAATGATTTATGATTGTTACATGAGAAATCCTACCGCGGAGTCTATGCATGAAAATGAGACACAAAAATTGAGAAAGTTAGAAACATGACACTTAGGGTGTGATTAATGAAAAGACGTGTTTGTAAAGGAGAAATGTTTTTGGAAACCGCAATGCGGCCGGACGTGTTAGCCCATTGTGTGGTGTGTGTATGTGTGTGCCAATGGGAACCCGGTGCGGCAGAACCATTGTGAGGATACTCGGGAGACCAGAATGGCGGGACCGAGGTTGGGTGTGTGGCTTGGTTGTCTGCGGAGAGGAGCCAATGCAAAGTTTGTGTGCCAATGGGAACTCGATGCGGCGGAACCATTGTGAGGATACTCGAGAGACTAGAACGGCGAAACCGAGGTTGGGTGTGCAAAAACGATTTTGGAAATAATGACTTGGTATATGAAAAGTGGAAAAAGGTGACACAGTCTACGATAAGTAGCGTAGGAGAAACTCAGAAAATCATGGACACCAACGTTAGTTTGAATAGAAAATGTGGATGTGTCATTGTTAACTGTTTTGTTAAATATGCACGTGCTATGTGGAATCATTAATTTTATGAGCTTCTATTTGTAAGTTAGGGTTTAGTGGGTATGGATTATTCTATTGAGCCCCTGAAGCTCATGGTGTTACCTTTGGTGATCCTGACATATTATACTGAGGGCGACGCTGGTATAATGTGTCAGACTTTGTAGATGATCAAAGGTGAGCTATACACCTTGGAGGCTTTCGGAGCTGAGGAGCTGGCTATGGGCTACAAGCACGAAAAATAGGTTTTGATTTGAAAAATGGAAAGAGTCGCCACCCGAATTTGTGGTCTGCCACCCGAGAAACCGCTTTGATTGAAAATGATTGACTGAATTTGAAAACCAGAGATCCGTTAAGGGTTCGGAAGCCATGTTACGAGAAGGGAAGGATTTTACAGCACCCCTTTCGCCCGACGCAGTGTCGGATTCTACTCAATGATTGTGAGATTTTTATTAAAAATATTTAATTTCATGAAAACAGTTAGCAATTATTTACAGGCAAAACATGTGGAGCATATACATGTGTTTGTGAACAGAATATAGAGATGCCGTGATATGAAATGAATGAATACAAAAATTGAGACAATACTACTAGAAACACTCCCGAGCGTTTAGGAGTGGTCTCAGGACCTCTTAATTCCTGCAAGACAAAGACTTGGCACTACTAGAAATAAACAGAATATACAAACAGTGAAAGATAAATTAGAACAGTATTTAAACAGGTTTGCTCAACATTAAACTTAAACAAACAAGAACAGGTCTTGAATATCCAAGTGTTGCTTCCTTGCAAACAGAAAAATAAACCTAACTGGGCTCTCAAAAGACCAGTGCACACTCAGTATCTACTGAAATACGGAAAATGCAATATTTTGTAATAAAACAGGATTTCAGTGGTAGCAGCACTCCTGAGCGCTCGCGAGTGAACACAGTGCCCAGAAAAGATTTTGTTTCTTTGTGCTCCTCTTGCTCTTGTAGCTTAAACCAAGATCAAATGGGCTCACAACCAGTATAAAGAATTGGTATGGGCCCTTGATCCCCCTCAGACAAGGAAAAATAGTAGATTTTTAAGTATAAAAATGAGATTTTATACCATTGCTTGACTTGAATTTGGCTTCTTGGACTGAATTAGATGCTTGAAAATGGGTAGACAATAGTAGGAAAATGGACTAGAGATTTGAGGCTTTTGAAGTACTTGAAGATTGTTTGAAACTTTTCTTAGAAAACACAAGTTTTGGAAAATATTTGAGGGAGGTTTGGAGGCTTGAAAATTTCAAAAAATATCAGAGGGAGAAAGTGATTTTTTGTGGTGCCTTGAGTGTTGAATGGAGGGGTATTTACAGGAGAGCACAAAATTAACTTGAATTTTGAAAATAAAATAGAAAATAGGTAGAAAATGGTTTTGGGAGGGGAAAAAAGGCATGCTGATATTCCTGTTAGCTCAGGCAGACAACTTGCACATGCAGTTTTGAATTGCAATTTTAAAATCTGAACAAAAACGTTGTTAAAGATTAAGCTCAACATCCAATGCCCTGTCAGTACTTTCGAGCACTCAAGAGTGAAGTCCCGAGCGCTCAAGAGTGCCTGCCCAACTTCAGAGGGGCCCTACGGGCACTCCCAAACTCGGATTTGGGTTTTTTTTCGAAGCGTTGGAAAGCTCGTTCAGTCCTCTTTCTAACCTAGTTGGTTTCATTCAAAGAAATTTTATAAACTGAAATATGTAACGATTTTACTCTCAGAGTGTCGGGAAAAGGAATGGTTTTGGTTTGCAAAAGTCCAAAAAGTATCGCCCAAGCTTTAGCCGAGTCCCATTTTGATTCCTTTTCATCATCGGGGAGCCTCAAGGGCACAAATTAAGGATAGTTAATAGGTCCAAATTGGGGTGTCTACACTAGCAAGAATGGAAGAATAGGCAGAACTGTAGCTATGAACCTTAGTTTTCCTTCCCTTGTGTAATAAAAGTACTCTATTGGGAGTTATGTTGTAATAATGAGCCAAACTCTTTTTAGATATTCAATAAAATTGTCCATTTAACGTTCTCAAAATTAGAAAGATTACAGGACGGAGGCAACACAATCTATTCTAATATATAAAAGGGAGCACGTGTGGACTACTTTTGAAGCTAGCTTACATTTTGGTCCTCCGAAAAAGATTCCCCTAAAAAACCGACTCTACATTGGCAATAATAACTGATTGGACAAAAAAGTAAAACAACAGGGGTACAATCCCCCCCTCCCCCCCGACAGAGATGTTGCAGTTATTGCTCACAATAGTTACCTCTCTCAACTCTGTAAAGTGAATTCCGAAACCTGGCTGCACTTTGTAAGCAGCACTTCTACAAAGCCAAGAAATCACAGTTTCTGATAAGGTACTTTTTTTTTTTTTTTGGGGGAATGGATGCAAAGGTACTTTTTTTTTTTTTGGGTAAATTCTGATGAGGTACTTTATGTCTTCTGCCAACGTTTTTTATTCATGTTCTCTACAAACAAATTTTATTCATGTTGTCGGTCTCATATACCATTTATCATTTCTTTTTATTTTCTGTGTTTCTACAGACCCTCACTTTTAAGTTTTACCCACCGACTTTCAAAGCAACTTTTTGGTAAAAAAAAGGTAACACTCTCTCTCCATGTAGGCATAGGGTCAATTGCTTTCATTAATTTGTCTGAATGTTTTTTCCGTCTGCGAAAAAAGAGAGGAGAATGTTGCGTAGCACTACACTTTGAGGGTTCAGTTTCTGTAGCCACACATGTCAACCTTTTTCCCCAGCAATAGATTTAGAGTACATTTAAATTAGTATTTGAAAAATCTCCTCACCCTCGGATACCACCCCAAAAATCTCCTCGCCCTGGGACACTACCGCAAGCCTCTCTTCATTCGTGTACACATTTTTGTGAGGCCCTATAACAATGTCTTTGTGAATTTTGTACTAGCTTGGAAAAAAAATGTGCCAACTTTAATTACAGTACTTTTAATGTTAGTTACAAATTTTCACTTACAGTAGTGTAGACACCCCAATCCGGACTTCGGAGAGTCATTGCCCGGCCCGATGATGAAATAAAGGAAATGATACCTTTCTGAGCTTGAAAAAGGATTTCCTCTAAGCTCATGAATGCCAAACCAACCAAAAAACCCAAAAGCCTAGATAAGCCCAAAGAGCCCAGATAAAACCCAAAAAGCCCCTGGACCGAAACAGGAGGCACCGTGCGGAATGGCACTGAAGCGCACTGCAGGTTGAAATTCAAGGGGCCGTGCGCGACCAACCTATACCGCACGACACCTTGAAAAAAGTTCTGACTGGCTCAAAAAGCTGTCGGTCACACCAGTTTGAGCCACAGCTGATGAATGGCTTAGCCGAAAGTGCACTTCTGGCCCGCCCAGAAAATACCTCCACTATTTGAAATTCAAAATCCTTGGTCTTTTACCTATAAATTAACCCCTCCACTCAAGGGAAATGGGCTCTCCTTTTGGCTCTTCTCTTGGCTTTTGGGCATTCTTACTCCATAAGCTTTCTCTCTCTAGTTTTTACACCCACTTTCCCATTTCCATTTCCAAGTCTTAAAGAATGTCATTCCCAAAAGACATTCTTTAAGCACTTTCATTCACTCCCTTCTCATCATTGAAGTTGATTTCTCATTAACTTCAAAGCCCCATCCCCCAAAATACCTAACCTTTTCTCACACCCATACTTTCTTTGTCTCATTCAACCTCCCCCATCCATATCCGTCGCGATCCATCCTCATTTTTGCATCAACCATCCTTGATCAAGCTCAACACCGAAGGTAAAAACTAGTTTCCTTAGACTAGACTCGGTTCTGGTCCTGAGGGAACTTTCTTGCTGTTGGGTCTAATCCCTTTTGGTTAGATTCTGACTTAAAACTCATTTTTCTAAAATAAAATCAGCACTGTGCTGAGATTGGGGAACCGCGCGGCTGGTTGATCAGGCGCGTGGCACCTTGACTCTCAGCGCAGGGCATACTCTACGTTGATGTTATCGTAGGTAGGCTGTCTGGATATAAGTTGTTATCTATTGTGGCTGTCTGCATCTGTTGTTTACTGTTTTTCCTTCTTTGAAAATGAGATCATATCCACAAGCCATGTCTTGCCTCTTAGTAAAGGTTTTCTAGATCATCCCGAATGATAAAATGAGTTAAAAACCGTTTTAAAGCAATGTTTTGAGAAAATAACGACATCCTTGGGATGATCTGACTGTCATATGGTCTCTGATGAGTTTTCCAAAAGATGTGTGGAGGAAGTAACGAGCTGGATGATGTTTTAAGATCCTGTAAATGGTCTGACAGCAGAGCAGGTATCCCGCATGGCAGGTTGAGGTGCCCCGCGCGGCATCCCAATGTGCCATGAATAGTATGACTAAGGTCCAGACAGTTTGCTGAACGTCTTTCATTCTATCTGCTCACATCATTTTATCATTACTGTACAAACAGCACCACATGCACGATAATGTGATATATTTCCCATGTCCCTTCCCCGCTATTTGCCTTTTATTGAAAAGCTTGATATTCCAAATGATATTCGAGATTCCCCCTTTTGAAAATATTAAGTAGAGACCGGTTTTTACCGGGCAAGTGGGGTGCTTTTTAAAAAAAAAACCTTCCTAATTTGTAATGTGGCTCCCGAACCCAAAGTCTCGACGTTTTCGCTAGACCAAAAGCCTTTCGCAAACGAGTTTTCGGTTTCTCGGATCATCCATCTCAAAAATCCGGGTGGCGACTCTTCTAAAAACGGGCACGGGAGCCCACAAGTAGTTTCTATAATTTTAATTACAGTAGTTTTAAATTACGATAGTCTTTCACACATTTAATAAAGATAAGCACTTACTGCAAAATGGATGTTCTCCATGATAGTTAATACGATTGATTTACGAAATCTAAATAAAAGAGAAATTAGTTATTAGATCGTGGGAAAAATGTAGGCAATGACCGCGTTCGCATGATAATGTATAAATATAATACTTATTTATTTATTACGATAGGTTAATAAAAAAGGCTGGGACACACGCGATGCGTGTGCAAATTTAGATTTTTGTCAAAATTTGCACAAATACTTTCCACATATTATTTGATCGAATTTTCACAAATTATGACAAAATCCAACTTGCTTATGCCCGGCTTCTATTTGAAAAAATAGCAGTCCTTCATTTTGAGTTAGTTAAAGCGCATTGCTTCGTCCCTAAACAGAAGTTTCGAAAAGACAACGAAAAATACAAAAAATAGAGTGATTTGTCGATTTATACGTTTCCAAATAACTATTTACCAAAATATACGTTTTCTCAAACTATTTTTAAAAATAGTTCAAAACGCACATTCTATGTGCGTCATGCATATGGGATGCGCATTATCTGCGCTGTCATATGCAAGCTGGGCCAGCTGGATGTCCAATGTGTATCACGCATACCAAATATGCATGATGCATATTAGATGTGCAGACACATATTGAATGTGCGTGATGTGTTATGTATGACCATATCAACAGTCATTTAAGTAACGAAATGGATCGACGATTTCGTTCAGGAAAAAAACAAGAAAATGGACCAACATTGTAATACCCCAAAACCGAGTACCATATAATCTCAAGAAAATTAAGGTGTTACCATACTCTCATCAAACTAGAATTAATAGCCCAATACTCCACCACTCCCACTCTCACGGAGCACCCCTATCCTCAATCACATGATCATACATATATACATACCTACGGAGAGAGAGAGAGAGGGAAGAGAGAATTACGAACGGCGATGGAGATCGGAGAGAACGGCGAACGGCGGTGAACGTAGAGTACGGCGATCGTAGATCGCTAGAATGGAAAGGGAGAGTGTCATACATCGTATGCGAGACGCATACATTTTTGCAATTTGATTTTAAACCCTAACGCCTATGTAATATGCATCACGCCTATTGGGTGTAGACACCTCCCAAATGGGGCATCACCATACAGTTCGATCATCACTGTGTTTGCTTAATTGGTTGCTCGCTTCATAAACCAAGATCGTGGATACTTCCATGGCTAGAGGTATCGCCACACGATAACGGTTATCATCAAAATAGAGTCGCCCCCAATTTATTAAAAGTAGGAAAATAGATAGAGATTCTGGTTACGGAAGCCCAAAGTACAGTGAGGGGAAGGTGTTAGGCACCCCTCCCTGCCTAGTCGTGAGGCTAGCCCATAATCATTCAACACAAGACATATAGATGCTTTATTTAATTCAAACACGTAATCTATTTTTATGCCTTAAACAGTTAATAAGGTGAGCCGAGACCGTAAATAAATCATGCGTCAGAAAGCAGAACAAAACAAAGCTGTGCCAGCAGATCGATCACTCGGCCGGCGAATGGAGGGATCACGCTGATTCAATGTACTGGCCGAGGCATTGAAGCCCCGGCCGGTGTTCTTCCTCACACCAGACAGGAAGTTAACAGATGAGCAGAAAGCTATGATTAATGAAATAAACGGGAATTAAACCAAACCAGAGGCCGTTGGACCTCACCACCTTGATCCCTCAGTTGCTTGATTGCTTCGGATCGATCGGGATTGACTGATTGATTGCTTCTTGAACAAAACCCTAGGGCTAGGGTTTGAACTCTGGGGTTTGATCGTCGGATTTGGGGCTGCCTTCGGGAGGTTGGGGCTTTTGTAGAGAGGGATTTTAGGAGTATATAGCCAGAGTTTCGTGGCTTGAGAGTGTATAGATCTGAGGAATTTCGTATATCTTTGTTGTATCCGAGGGTCTCTTTATATAGGCAAGGGGGTGACTCACTCGGTCCAATCAAATCACGGGGTTGCAATTGCAATTGCATTGCAACACAAACTCTTCGTTGCAATCTCTGAACGTGGCCCGAACGCATCGGAAAGGCGGCGTAATTGGATCAAACAACCGACAGAAGGTTCGAGAGTCTAGAAAAGGGCCGATCTAGCGGCCGAGTAAAGGATGTCGCGGCCTGGAAATGGTTGTGGCGGCCGAGCCATTGATCTGGCGGCCGAGGCTTTGATCTCTCAGGGAGATTTTGCTAGCAACAAGTTGCTCTTGTGAGGAATGGATGTTAAGGCCGTGAGATCGATATTGCGGCCGACCGATGGATTTTCCTAACACTCTATGTTTCTGTCTAAAAGGCTATTTGGCTCTGGATTGGGTCCTCTAAGTGGCTCAAATTCCGTACCATAAGTCCAGGGGTTTCACAAGAAGGCAATCAGCAATCATCGAATCCGTATCATCATCGGGATGGTCCCAAGGTGGGAGTTGAAATAATCGTTAGGCCAAATTGGGGTGTCTACAGATGCCCCTCTTTGACTGAGCTCAGACGGATCGCGAGACATGTTTGAGTGATAGTCAAAGCTGTAAAAGCAACTCAATTTGGTCCAACCACTATTCCAAGGGTTTTTGAAAAAAGTTTTTGTTATGGTCGGGCCAGGAGGCTGCCTACGTATTCCTCAAGGGAAATTCAGACCAATCGTAGTTCGGAGGGCAATAAAAAAGAAAAAGTTTGGAGGGTTAGAGACAGAAGACGTACCTTCGGGCTTTAAAAGCCGTAGTGCAACGTACCTGGGTAAGGCCAGGGTTTTGGCGGAAAGTAGTTGAAGGAGCGCGGGGCTGCCGGGGAAGTTCTTGCAGAGAGTTACTTTAGTATTTTGGGGTTCTTGATCATTCTTACTTTGACTGAGGGGAGCTCGGTAGAGCAGTCTATCCTTGCGAATGAGCTAGAAGGAATTGATGTAATTTGGGGTGGAATCCAAGCCATCTGCTGGGATGAATTGGACGCCAGTTTTGAGAGAGGGGTGGAACCCAAGTCATCTTCTGGAGACGAGTCAGATGCCGTTTGAGATATAGGGGGCGCAAGGCCAGTGACTGAAGCACGGAGCGTTGTGATGAGGGAACCGAGGCGTGGAGCCGATTAGAAGACTCAAAGCTCAGAGCTTTTGATGAAACCGAAGCGCGGAGCTGGTGTTGATAAAGTTCTTGCCTTCTGGAGGTGAGAACTTGAAATATCAGAGCTTTGAGCTTTGACAAGATTGAACCGAGGCGTAGAGTCGGTTGTATTCTGATGGTCTGTGCACGGAGCTTTCTCATCATAAAATTTGGCATAGAGCCAAAGGATCAAGGTTCTGGACCGATCAATAAAACCGAGGCGTAGAGCCGGTTGATTGCAAGATAGACCTGCGAGTGAGTGAGAGATGCAAAACATAGCATGTATGTATGGTGATTTGTTTGTTAGATGTGAACAGATATGATTATGCAGACTCGATGTGATAATGGTGATGCAAATGTGCACAGGCCCGTGCGTGTGTGTTTGATATAAGCTTAGAGCTTCTTTTAAGTTCCGGACTTGAGCCCTCAGAGTGTAGAGCTCGAGCATTCGGACGGCAGAATCCGAGCGTTCAAAGTACAGGCTTTGAGCATCCAGTACATAGTGCTTGGGCATTCAAGCGTAGAGCTTGCGCATTCAAGTGTAGAACTTGAGCATCCAGTACACAGTGGTTGGGCTTGATAATTGTTGCTGATTGGGACGGCATAGAGCCTGCTGAGAGTTGTTACGGCTTCGAGCCAGTTGAGATAGCTGTTACGGCATTGAGCAGTTGAATTGGTTATGGCATAGAGCCAGTTGGTTACGGCTTTAAGCCAGTTGAATTGGTTATGGCATAGAGCCAGTTGGTTACGGCTTTGAGCCAGTTGAGATAGTGGGCTTCGAGCCGCTGAGTCAATAATAGGCATAGAGCCGTTGACATGATTGGCTTAGAGCTGTTGAGGTGATGGGCTTAGAGCCGCTGGACACGGGCGTTGAGCCGCTGAGATAATGGGCAAGGGGCCTGCTGAGGTAATGATAAGAGGCGAGGTGCCGAGATGATAGCTTGATGGTGGTGAACGCTGCAAGGCTTGTTGAGATGTGAATACGGGCATAGAGCTGCAGAGGTAGCGAGCAAAGAGCTACTGAGTGACGGTGAGCTTGGAGCTACTGAGGACGGTGCTACTGGGCGTAAAGCTACTGAGATGATAGGCGTGGGGCCTGCTGAGTTGATATATACAAGCTTGGAGCCATGGAGGTGATAGCAGCTGTTGCGAGCTTAGAGCTATTGAGATGATAGGCTTGAAGCAGCGGGTAGTTTGTTGGCGTTGAGTAGCACAGGTGTAGAGCCACTGAGTTTGTTGGCGTCGAGCCTATTAAATAGCTTGATAAGCTTCGGTCAGCAGTTTGTGGAGAGAGAGAGCCTCATTGTGCTTGGGTGTGCCCCCAAGGCTGATTTTGTCATTGCTTCTGTTGGTCATGGACCCAGAATTCCATAATGGCTTGGGTTAGTGCACTGAGCAAGATCTGATGCTGCTGAGGAGAATGGATTAGGAGGCCAGTGGATCGATCTCTCGGCCAAGCAATGGATGTAACGGCCGAGGCATAGATTAGTCGGCCGTTTAATCGCTTCGATTCCAAACTATTATAAAAGCCGAGCCTTCAGCGTTTTGTTTTCATTTTCCTCTTCCTTTTTTCTTTGCTTTCTCTTCCCCGAGAGTTCCACCGAGGAGTCTCCTCCCTTTTGCTCTGATTCGTTCCTGTTGGGCCCCGGGGATGGGTGAAGTGCGGCCAGTGATTGCGGAGGGAGTCCGCGTTGCTTTTGGTTCTGTCTTGCCGCTTGATTAGAGACCCTTACATGGGTGGCTTGCTTCCGTGACGCGGAACTCCTGGGGTGCGTGTGTATGCGGTATGGTGATTTTTCTGGGCTGTGTGATGTTTCTTCTGCACCGCAGTGCTACTTTGGTATACGTTGCCCTGGGGGGTTCCTTTTTCTTTTTTGCAGCTGGTCTCTGACGTTTGGACGTCAGAGAGTTCAGCATCCTCTTCTCCTTCTTTTGTTTTCCTGCATAGGTTAGTTTGACAGGAAATCGATGTATAGCTTTGCTTAGGAAATATGGGATGATTCACCCTGTGATGTAAAAAGCTTTTATTATATGAAACCAAATCTTTTGCTCTGTCATATGATTGCGTATGTTGAAATTGATGTTTTTGTTAAAAATTCAGTGATACGGACAGAACCGTGGAAGGGCTGTAGAAATAGTCGTTTTGGCGGCCGAGCCATTGATGTGGCGGCCGAGGGATCGTTTCATCTGCCAGATTTTGACTTGAGGTCATCCTTGATTTTTACGGGCCGGTGGATCGATCCTGTGGCCGTCTAGTCGAAATGCCGGCCGAGATACCGACTAGATTACCGACGAGTTTAGAATCCGATTCCGATTCGAACTAAGATTCATCCTAGCCTATAAGTATACGTTCTACGAACTCGATGATGCTTGTCAGCAACGATTTCATGGCACAGCCAGTCCTTGATCAGTGGTTGAATTCTTTTAACGGCCTCAACCGTTTGCACTTTAGGTCCTTTGGTATGGACTTCATCTTCTCCCTTCGCCAAATTCCCGTGAATTTTGCTTTCCTTCGGGCAGCCACTAGCTTGTGGGACCCTGCTTTCCATGTCTTTCGATTTAGAAGAGAGGAATTGTGTCCTACTATTGAGGAGTTTGCAGCTATCATGGGTCATTCGGATAGAGAAGGTCTCATTGTCCCTAACCCTTTGTTTAATCGGGGCAATCTCTTAAGGGATTTGCTCCAAATTCAAAAACATGAAGTTAGGTTTTTCATGGTAAATGGAAGGTTGGAAACCTTACAGCTTGTTCAGCGCTTTGGTACCACTGAAGCTCATCGTCAAATTCCTCAACAGAAGGCGTGCTTCCATGCGTTGTGCATTTGTCTCCTTCATTACTACTTGCTTGGACCTTCCTCTGGCCATGCTGATTCTATGCTGCTTGACTTTGCCCAACAGATGGGAAACCGTGTAGGTTTTGCTGGTTTAGTGTTGACAGAGACCTTGATAGGCCTTGACATGGTAAAGGGTGATCCTACAGCCCAGTTTCAGGCAGCCCTTTGTTGCTACAGGTTCGCTCTTTTCCTGTTTTCTTTTGCCAAATTTATCTTTTCGCTCGTCTCTCTTTTGTTTGGACTCACATGTTCTCACAACTCGCAATTTTCCCTTGTTTTCCATAGGTATGGCTTTATGAGAAGTTAAGGGTGTGGGATGTGCCGGAGCGGCTGCCCTATGGTTTAGATCACTGCGTGGAGCGTCGTGTGATCAAACAATTTCCCACTAAAACTGCTTGGAAAGCATGGATGGAGACTCGAAAAGGGAATCGGATCCAGTGGGTTTGCCCCTGGTATGGTGTAAAGAGCATGACTGTAAGCACTATGAACCATTTTGGTGTAGAAGTGATTGGCATCTCTCAAGTTACCTTCTATTTTCCTGCTCGTTTCCAAAGGCAGTTTGGGGCTGAATAGGTTCAAGTTTCGGGTGACCCAGAGTATGCTGTTTCTAAGGTTCATGATGCCAACCTTCGTCGCAACGTGCTTTGTTTTTGGCCAAATCGAGTAATGCAAGAGGTTGCTGAAAACTTTGCTGACAAGCTATCGGGCTCGTATAAGCGTTGGTTAGAGAAAAACCTTTTGAAGGACAAGAGTGCAAAGAGAAGGAAAACCTAGAGATTGACACTTTGCTTATGCTTTTTGAAAGATTTGTTTTATTCTAGTTTCCATAGATTGAGAATTGTTTGAGCTTGCTTTCCTTTTTCCTTGGAAATAATAAAACATTTGGTCGTTTTATTTGAGAATGTTGTTGTCATGGTTTAATAATGAGCATGCCTCAGGATAGACCTGGAAATTTTGGAAGTGTTGGTAATAGTAGTGGCCGAATCTCAATATAGAGATTGCCTACGTATCCCGTGAAGGGAATCAGGCCATAAACGTAGTTCCTAGACAATTTGTTTTGTTTTTGGTTGGGGTTCACTCGAGTATTTTTCCTCTCCTTTTATGCTCTTGATTTTGCCTAAACCGCCCTTGCGGGTTTTCAGTCTAGCGAGTGCTTTTATTTATGCCTTAGTTTTTGCCTAAGCCGCCCTTGCGAGTTTTCGACCTAGCAGGCTGCTCTAATTTTTGCTTGGGTTCGCCCACCCTTGTGGTTTTCGACCCAACGAGCATCTCTCAGGGGTAGTACTTCCTCAGCTTGTCAATGTTGACTGGCATTGCGAATTCCATTCCATCCAGATCTGCAATGTACGCTGCTCCTCCAGAAAGTATGCGTTTGATAAGGTAGGGGCCTCCCCAATTTGGTCTAAACTTGCCCTTTGGGTCTGAAACATGGCGACGGCCGGCCTTGAGTACCATATCTCCCACTTTGATGTCTCTTGGTTTTACTTTCTTGTTGAATGCTCGTGCGATGCGACTTTGATATCCTTGCACGTGGTATAGTGCTCTCAGCCTTCTTTCATCTAGCAGTGCTAACTCATCATAGTGGTTTTGAATCCAATCCTCTTTGATCATTCCAGTTTCGGCTAGTACCCT
Organism: Rhododendron molle; assembly: GCA_025413875.1. Classification (NCBI taxonomy): domain Eukaryota; kingdom Viridiplantae; phylum Streptophyta; class Magnoliopsida; order Ericales; family Ericaceae; genus Rhododendron; species Rhododendron molle. Next base: position 24,628,835 of record CM046393.1, read on the forward strand.
TAGTGAGGGCAATTCTAATTCGATTGGTAAGACAGCCTCCATTCCATAGACCAGGGAGTAAGGGGTAGCCCCAGTTGAAGTCCTTTCAGTTGTGCGGTAGCCCCATAATGCCAGAGGTAACATTTCTGGCCAGTCCGTGTAAGTGTCAGTAGTCTTTCGTAAGATCCTCTTGATGTTCTTGTTTGCAGCCTCAACTGTTCCATTGGTTTGAGGTCGGTAAGTAGATGACCGATGATTCTGTATCCCGAATTCCGCAAAGAGTTTCTTTGTCGCCCCTTTAAAGTGTGATCCGTTGTCGCAGATGAACTCGTGGGGCACACCATACCGATAGATGATATTGGTGCGGATAAACTTGGCCACATGAGCGGCTTTGAGGGTTGCATAGGAAGCCGCTTCTACCCATTTGGTGAATTAGTCGATGGCCACTAGAATAAACTGATGTTTGTATTTCCCCTTCGGATTTATGCTTCCAATAACGTCTATCCCCCAGGTGGAGAATGGCCAAGGAGATGTCATGCTATATAGTTCCGTAGGGGGTATACGCAGGCGATCAGCATGAGTTTGGCACTTGAAACATCGGCGGACATGGTCAGCACAGTCATCTTCCATGGTAGTCCAGTAATATCCTTGACGCAGGATCTTCTTTGCCATTGTTGCCCCATTCATGTGTGGCCCACAAATTCCTTCATGTATTTCCTCCATAATCTTGTGGCTTTCCTCTGTGGTAACACAAAGTTGGTTGGGACCCAAATGTGCCCTTCGATACAGTGTTCCTCCGCAGACTATAAATCAGGCGGCAAATTTTCGCAAAGCCATTTTGTCCTTTGTGGTGGCTTCAGAAAGATACTCCCCTTCTTCTAAGAATTTCTTCACATCTTCATACCGTGGTTGTCCTTCTGCTCGATCATGAGAGGTTGCATTGTGAACCCCAGGGGTATCTCAACCATAAAGGCTAACGTTGCTAGTGCATCTGCGAATCTATTACTTATTCGCGGGGTGTGTGTAAAAATAATAGAGTCAAAAGGTGGAATTAGAGACTAGCACAGAATGGTATAGTTTTAGTGTTTCTTCCTTGACCTTCCAGTCTCCTCTTGCCTGGGATACTACTAGGTTTGAATCCCCAATGACTTCTATCCTCTTTGCCCTAGTTCCAAGGCTGCCTCCATTCCAGTAATGCAGGCCTCGTACTCAGCCTGGTTGTTGGTGACTTCAAACCTCAGTTTATATGACAAAGGGATATGAGAGTCGTTCGGGGAAACTAGCAGTACCCCTATGCCATATCCACATTGGTTTGATGCTCCATCGAAATAGAGCTGCCAGGTGTCGTTTAGGAGACACAAGATGTCTTCGTCAGGGAACATGAAATCCTCTGCCTTGGCCTTTGTCACAGGGTGATCTGCCAGGAATTCTGCCACCACTACAAGAAAATGCGCTATTGGCGACTAAAGTTGCCAACGCAAGGCAATTAACGTTGGTAAATGTAGGTTATTGGCGACAAAAAAGTGGAAGCGTTGGTAAATCCTTGAAATAACCAATTATTTTGCCGACGAAGATTATGTTTGTCGGCAAAACTAGGGGGAGAAAATGGCGCCAACATTTCTGTTCTTTGCCAACACCATTTATTTATTTTTTTAACACACATGCCGTCGGTAATGGTGAAATCCTAGCAACGAGGTCCCTCTCTTGGGGAAAAGGTTGGAACATATCTACATGTTGTGGACATTTTATTTTTGTTTTCTAAGAAATTAAACAATACTCTGAATTTCTTATTTTCCTACAAAACTTTCATCCTTTTCAAAAGGATCCGAATAAAAAATTCATTTTCTTTTTTTCTTTTACTTCAATTTTTTTATTTTCACTTTTCATTATAATTTTCTCGCTAATCAAACAGATCCTAAGTAATAACTAACTTCTAATATCACTTTTTAGAAGAAAAAAACTCCAAACCTTCATATAACAAAAAAATCCAAACCCTCAGATTAAAAAAAAAATAACTTGTTGATTTCCAAGGGAATAAACATATTCCTTATTCTGTTTAACGCTGTTTTCTTTTTTTCACAATTTTTAACGCTGTAGTACTCCCAGATAAGAAAGAAAGAAGAAAAACTCCTCACACGTTCCAAAAAAATAGCGCCTTTCTCATTCCCATTATCAGCCAAAAGAAGAACCCTAGCCTACGGAGAACGATCGATGGCTCCGACCACTAGATGCACCACCGCGCAACAGTTCCGATGAACTCCTCCTCATGAAGTTACTAGTAGCAGCCGCCAGGCCCACAACCAGGTATGTTGATCTATCTCTCTCGTCGCTTGTGCGAGCGTGCGTGCGCGCGCGCGTATCCAATTTGGTAAACCCCCAATTGGTTCGTCCATAATACCCAACTTATGTGCCTTAATTTTCTCCCACTATTCCTAAACCGTGATTGCTTAGTTCGGTCATATTACGTACATTCTATACAGATCTTATCATTTGATATTACAGGTTTTTGGATCTCTCCTCTTCGTAATGGCCCTGACCAAAACAAGTAACAAAGGGAAATGGAGAACCCAAAAGGAGATCAATTTTGTGGAATGTAAGTATTCCTGAGTCTTTGGCTCTAGATGATGAAATAATGATTGGCTTTAGTGAGGGTTTTTAACTTGATGGACATCATTATTATTCCTATTTCATGTTTTGTTCATATTTTCCTACGTGACTTCAATTAAAAATGGTGGTTTAGATTCTATTCCTCGGCACCGCCCTAGCAACCATTTTGCTGATGTCCTCTGTTTATCAAGGTAATAATATCACCTGTATACAAAGAAATAGGGTCTCTTTTGTCTTGTTTCTCTATATTGCATACATTAGCACAAATAATACGGCACCAAAAGCCTCTCTATGTACTGATTATTGATGCTCTCTATATTAAGTGTTTGGGATAACGTGTTAGTTTTGTTGTAGGCTATCATATTTGAATGTTGAGTTCTGTAGAACAGTTTATTTTTTTGAACAACACAGAGCGTTTGGTATCATTGTTTTTCGTATAGTTGTTGAAGTTCTGTAGCCCTACTTGTCTTGTTGTCTTTAATGTAACACTATAAGGTTTGTTCATTTCCATGCATGTTATTTTAATACCTGACTCGAAGGATGCCGCATTGAACTTGACCACTCACAGTAAAACTTGCAGGGTCTCTATTTGTTGATTGAGATGACTGAATTTGCTTTTATTTCTCAAGTATTTGGTTGCTAAACTTGAGGAAATACTATCGCTGGGTGAACGGGCTGTAGTTTCTTAGATATTTTTTTTGTTATCTAGTTACAAATTCAGGCTACCTTATATCAATGGTCGGTCATTGATAGCCTTTGCCAGATGAAAGGAACTCTGACCTAGTGCAATGTCAAAGCCTTATCCTTCACTTTGACTCGCTTGTTTCTAGTGTTGTTGTAGCTCATTCCTTAGCGGCTTCTAGAAGCATTTCAAACCATCTAAATGCATGTTTAGTTGACATCGGCTTGGTGGTCCATCTGATTGTCTTCAGTGATGGTTTGAACTAGGACAATTTTATTATTCCTATCTCCTATGCTTTATTCTATCTCTTAAAGGAACATATACTCTACTAGATTCTGTGGATGTATAGTATAACCTTGATTGTATAATGACAGGGACTCTCATTTGGTGTGTTTTCCTCCTTTCTTAGTTTTTCAAGTTCATTGATGTGTTCTTCTAGCATATGTAGTATAACGAGAACTGAAATGATTCATGAACAGTTATCTTTAAAAACATCAAGTTGGCATATGTGCAAACTTGTAATGTTCTATTACTTGTTGGATAAAAATTAGTGAATATGTTTCTCACTATAATGTTCTATTACTTGTTGGATAAAAATTAGTGAATATGTTTCTCACTATTTTGGTCTTTTCTGATAGGTTGATAATGGATGACAACGGGCGGGCTCCACAATGGATAAATTGGATTGTGGAGCTGATTACTTTGTTGGTGTAACCCTCAGCCGCCATCAGAATATTTTTGGGAGGCTACAAATGCTGATTGTATAACTACGAGTAACGTAATAGACTTCTATTATTGTTTGTGAAACCAACAGAGGATTAAGTAAATGGAGTAACCATATGTTACTTTGTATCTTTTTTACTTCCATTCTTTGAATGATTACTGTAGTTTGCAATTTTAAAAGAGTGTCATTGATTTCCCCCCTTGTCTGCCTCTATTCTTGTAAAGTTACCTGTCATTCTTGACTTCTACAATATATGAATGATATCTACTAATACTTATTTAAAATTGCAGTCTTACAAGCACTGAGCTCGGTGTTATACAAGAAGCATGGACTTGGCCAATCCAGGAATAGTGTACGGACAAGGTCTGGAAACAACTTGGTTCCCATGCCTTGGATATTAGCACCGTGTCTATGTAACTAGAGGGGAAACATGTCACTGCAGCGGCGTCGGCTATTGAGAGAACAAATTACTCTTTGTCTTGTGATATTAGGGTGTTGGAATATTGTTAGATTTTGGATATGTAGATAAATTTTGTACAAACACACTTTATAAGTGTTTGGAATTGTAATTTGTTGTTGAATGTATTTCGATACAAATGAGATTGATTTCGCTGGAATTAGTTAATTTATGGATATATTCTGATTTTGTACGAGTTGGGAATGTGATACCGCAAGGTTTGTAATTAGAATTATAAATTTGCAAAACCAGAATATTTTTTAATTAAATAGAAAACCAGAATATTGTTGCCCACGCAATTAACTGTAGGCAAAAGTATCTAAAAGTATCTAAAAAAAGCTTGGCTAGAATCCTTTTGCCAACGCTTTGGTTGTCGCTAAACCTCATTCATTTACCAACGCCTTGCCTTTTGCGTGGGTAAAAGCTTTTCTCGACACACTTTTAGCGACGCCTTAGCGACGCACCAATTTTCGTTGGCAAACTTTTGCCGACGAAATTGTACTTTTAGCAACAATGTTGCGTATGTTGGCAAAACTGTTTTTTCTTGTAGTGCACAGCCCTTCCTTTCACTGATTTCCTTGTCATGTACTTGAGATCGAATTCTGCGAGCAGCAGCAACCACCTAGCCAGCCTTCTAATAAGTGCTGGCTTCTCGAAAAGGTATTTGATTGGGTCTAAGCGAGAAACCAGCACTACCGGATGTGCCAATAGGTAATGCCTTAGTTTCTTTGTGGCCCATACTAGCCCCCAGCAGGTTTTCTCGAGGGGAGTGTACCTTGCCTCATAATCCATCATCTTTTTACTGAGGTAGTATATGGCGCACTCTACCTTGGCGTCGTTTTCTTATGCTAACATGCATCCCATGGACGTGTCTGTCACTGAGAGATACAGAATCAATGGCTTTCCAGGAATGGGTGGTGACAACACATGTGGGTTTTGAAGATACTCTTTGATTGCCTCGAAAGCTTGCTGACAGTCTTGATTCCACTCGAAATCATTACCCTTCTTTAGAAGTTTGAAAAGAGGCTCACAGGTGGTTGTGAGTTTAGAAATAAACCTGCTGATGAATTGCACCTTTCCCAGGAAACTCCTCACTTCCTTTTCTGTCTTTGGTGGTGATATCTCCATGATAGCTTGTATCTCGGAAGGGTCTACTTCGATTCCCTTTGAGTGATGAGAAATCCCAACATTTTGCCCGTTGTTACCCAAAAGTACATTTTTGAGGATTAAGACGTAGCTTGTATTGCCTAATCCTCTCAAAGAACTTTTGAAGTGCTTTATGATGTCCTTCTCTTCCCTTGATTTGACTATCATGTCGTCAACATATACCTCGACCTCTTTGTGCATCATGTCGTGCAGCAGGGTTGTGGCCATCCTCTGGTAGGTAGCTCCAGCATTCTTCAGTCCGAATGGCATTACTCGATAGCAGTAGGTTCCCCATGGTGTAGTGAAGGTGGTCTTCTCTCTATCCTTAGGAGACATCAGAATCTGATTATACCCAGAAAACCCATCCATGAAAGACAGCAATGCGTGCCCTGTAATGTTGTCCACTAATTCGTCTATGTGTGGTAATGGAAAATCATCCTTTGAACTGGCCTTGTTGAGATCTCGGAAATCTACACAGACCCTGATACCCCCAATTTTCTTTGGTACTGGAACGATATTGGCTACCCATTGTGGATATTCGGTGACTATGAGGAAACCGACGTTGATTTGTTTGGTGACTTCTTCTTTTATCTTTAAGACCCAATCAGGGCGCATGCGTCTTAACTTTTGTTTAACAGGTTTTGCATCAAGATGAAGAGGAATTTTGTGCTGAATAATTTCGGGGTCTATACAAGGCATGTCCTCGTAAGACCAAGCAAAAACATCTTTGTATTCTTTTAGTAAAAGGATTAGTTTTTCACTTTCTTGAGAAGATAGTGTTGCGCCAATTTTAACCAGCTTGGGCTCATTTTCAGAGCCTACATTTGCCATGATTATTTCTTCAGAAAAAGGTTTAGCGTGCCTTTCTTCTTCTCTCTCGATGAATTCTAGAATTTTTTTTGGAATTTCTTCCTCAACAATTGGATTATTAGAATCCACGCAGTTAATCATAGGTACAGTGAAATACTCTAAATCTTCTTTCTTATTGCTAAAACTGTCAAAAGATATTTCAGAGTCAAATTCAAAATAGATGTTGTTCTTTGGCATTGCGACCAGATTTTTCTCACTAGACTCAGTAGTTTGGGAAGATGAAAAACTAGACTCGGATCGAGTTGACCTAGAGTCAGAATCGGCATCAGAGCCAAGATCGGAATTAGCGTTTTTTGTTTTGTATTTTAAAGTATGTTCCACGGTCCAGTTAAGGTAAACCCCTTTTTCAACATCTACAATCAGTTCAGAGCAGTCTTTTTCATCACCAAGGTTGATCATCAGTACTTCACAGTCACTTTGATTCGCACTTTCATCACTGTCACCCTGCAAGTCTTGGAGGGCCATTTGATTTGCTATTGCTGTTATCTCCTCTAGTTGAGCTTCAATTTCTGCTTCGTCGCTGTTGTCGATTCTTCGTGTACCAACAAATCCCCACCAATTACCAAACCTATCTGTGATGGGGTGAATCACCCTTATTTCGTTGTTGGTGACCCTCTCATCGAAGAGTGGGTTTAGTGAGATTTCATCCAGTGGATCATTGTCAGTAGACTCTTCTTCTTCTGCTTCTTTAGCTTCAGAGTGGTTGATCTCATCGATTGGCCAATAGTCATCGGTGGGTGCATAAGTGTCGTAGAAATAGATTGGGACCCTACCAAACCCTTCTTCCTCAATTATGTCTTCCACTTCCTCTTCATAGACTGTCCTTGCGAACATGACATGGTTGTTTTCAATGATGGTTACCACAGGCCTTGGTTGGTCCATCGGAGTGATGTATTCGGAAGGGTTGAAATCCTTGACGGCAAAGCGGGGCAGACCAGACAGCTTGGTGACAGTTTGAAAGTGCGAATTGAACATGAACAGTGATGTGGCCATTTTTTCCTGAAAAGATTTTTGTTTAAGTTAGATTAGTTTAGCTTACCCACTTTCATTTGATAAAAGACTCCTAAGGGTTAACTTGCAAAAGAAAACTTTACAATATGCATATATACAACGGGTGTGAGGAAGAACTTTCACAAATAAATGCAAGTAGGTTCCTAGCCTGTAGGTTCCTGTCTTAGTTTGATAAATTCTATGGCTTTCTAACACATGTAAGGTTTTAGGTAGTCTCAGAGTGCTCCGTTGTCAAAGGGCACCAGTCCTCTCACCAGCCCATCATAGGCGGTAATTGGGTGATTCCCTTTTTGATATACCAGAAGGTACAAGTGACTATGGAGTTTGCTGGAACCCCTAACATAGCCCGTGTCATGTCGGGATATTAGGTGAACTCAACGAGGCTTGCCTGGTCGATGCACATGATAAATGAATTAAATAAGGCATGTATTAGTTTTATGTTGAACTTTCTAGTTATGGCTCTCATGTCCCCAGCAGAGTCGCCAGAAAACTGTAGACACCTCCCAAACGGGGCATCACCATACAGTTCGATCATCACTGTGTTTGCTCAATTGGTTGCTCGCTTCATAAACCAAGATTGTGGATACTTCCATGGCTAGAGGTATCGCCACACGATAACGGTTATCATCAAAACAGAGTCGCCACCCAGTTTATTAAAACTAGGAAAATAGATAGAGATTCTGGGTACGGAAGCCAAAAGTACAGTGAGGGAAAGGTGTTAGGCACCCCTCCCTGTCTAGCCGTGAGGCTAGCCCATAATCATTCAACACAAAATATATAGATGCTTTATTTAATTCAAACACGTAATCTGTTTTTATGCCTTAAACAGTTAATAAAGTGAGCCGAGACCGTAAATAAATCATGCGTCAGAAAGCAGAACAAAACAAAGCTGTGCCAGCAGATCGATCACTCGGCCGGCGAATGGATGTCTCCGCCGAGGGATCATGCTGATTCATTGTAACGGCTGAGGCATCAAAGCCCCGGCCGGTGTTCTTCCTCACACCAGACAGGAAGTTAACAGATGAGCAGAAAGTTATGATTAATGAAATAAACGGGAATTAAACCAAACTAGAGGCCGTTGGACCTCACCACCTTGATCCCTCAGTTGCTTGATTGCTTCGGATCGATCGGGATTGACTGATTGATTGCTTCTTGAACGAAACCCAAAGGCTAGGGTTTGAACTTCGGGGTTTGATCGTCAGATTTAGGGCTGCCTTCGGGAGGTTGGGGTTTTTGTAGAGAGGGATTTTAGGAGTATATAGCCAGAGTTTCGTGGCTTGAGAGTGTATAGATTTGAGGAATTTCGTATATCTTTGCTGTATTTGAGGGTCTCTTTATATAGGCAAGGGGGTAACTCACTCGGTCCAATCAAATCACGGGGTTGTAATTGCAATTGCATTGCAACACAAACTCTTCGTTGCAATCTCTGAACGTGGCCCGAACGCATCAGAGAGGCGGCGTAATTGGATCAAACAACCGACGGAAGGTTCGAGATCTGGAAAAGGGCCAATCTGGCGGCCGAGTAAAGGATGTCGCGGCCTAGAAATGGTTGTGGCGGCCAAGCCATTGATTTGGCGGCCGAGGCTTTGATCTCTCAGAGAGATTTTGCTAGCAACAGGTTGCTCGGGTGAGGAATGGATGTTAAGGCCGTGAGATCGATGTTGCGGCCGACCGATGGATTTTCCTAACACTCTATGTTTTTGTCTGAAAGGCTATTTGGCTCTGAATTGGATCCTCTAAGTGGCTTAAAGTTCGTACCATAAGTCCAGAGGTTTCACAAGAAGGCAATCAGCAATCATCGAATCCGTATCATCATCGGGATGGTCCCAAGGTGGGAGTTGAAATAATCATTAGGCCAAATTGGGTTGTCTACATTGGGTATGTGTAATACACGCTGGATATCTAGCTGGCCCGCTCCCATATGCCAGCGCGGATAATGCACATGCGATATACGTAATGCACATAAAATGTGCGTTTTGAACTATTTTTAAAAATAATTTGAAAAAACGTGTACTTTCGCAAATAGTTATTTCTAAACGTATAAATCGACAAACCTCTCCAAAAAATACGTACATAAATTGTGAAGTCGCCCTATTATCATTTTATTGCCCTTTTCGTTTGGCCTGTCTTTTACGCAGTACAAACTTCAACTCTACGACTACAAGCACTGAAGCCAATCGCTCCGCTATAAACCCTAGGACTCTCCCTCTCTTTCTTCTGCGGTTCTCAATCCTTCACCTGGAGAAGTGGATAAACGCTTGAGGAGAAGAAGAAGATGAAGAAGAAGACGACGACGACAAGTTGATTTCTCGACACTAAGGTCTCAGAATTTGGGCTTTTCTTTTGAAATTTGAGATTCTGTTTCTGTTTGTGATTTCTGCAGATTCTGTTTTTTTTTTCCAGGTGAATAACTTGTGAATCTGTTCTTTTTTAGATGATACTGGTGAAGAACGATTTGGTTTTCTGATTTTTAACCTTATTTCTAATTATCGGAGTGAGCCTAAGAGCAACGAAACCGAAATAACCGAACTGGTTTGGTCTGAGGCCACATATTAGCCTGATTATAGTTTATTTCAGTATCTGATCATAACAGATATTGAAATGGCAACTGATTTTCAGGTTCCTATTTTGCAGATTTTCAGCAGTGTATATGATGCTGGACAGCGTGTTTTAGCGTTATGTCTGACTGGCAGTACACCCCTTGCTCAAAGAAGTGAGAGTTTTCAATGGTACTTTCTGATTTTTAAGCAAAGACGTAAACTTCAGAACTTCTCATTACGTCAACTATATATTTTGTGGAGTGGAATAAATCATTTGTTAAAGCCAACCCTGCTGCCTCTACCTTGAACGACTGACATCCTGTCACGTGCATATTAACTGCATCATTTACAACTATGATTCAGATTCATCCTATGTAGTGACAAACTTTTTAGTGGTTCATGCGCCAAAGTTTATACGTGGTAATTACAGTGTGTAATACTATGTCATGCGCTAAAGGTTATATGCAGGAGTTTTTGGGGGTTCCTCGTGTGTTGTCTTTCCTTTGTTTGTTAATTCTTTTACAAGTCATCATAGATATTGCTCAATCTATTATCCTAGATTGTTTGTTTATGGAATGTTGATCATTGACTGATTAATAATATAGGAAAGCGAGTGAACCAATGTATTTGTTGGTTTGGTTTCCTTTCCCTTTTTGTTTGGAAGGGGCCTCTATACGACTCTATTTATCTTATGTACTCAATAGTCTATTTTGCTTTTACGAATAAAGGATATATGCCGCGAACAATAAGACCATTTTTCTTTGGCTATGAAGAATACTAGAGATAGATGGTACAAATTCAGTGGCGGATGCAAGATTTGTATTCAGCAAGGGCCCGAATCATATGTATTTCTACATTAGTACAAAAAAAAAAAAATCCAAATATATTTGCTACTATCTAGTTCTGAGAATGAGACGAATTCATGTGAACCCCCATTCAATATGACCAGAAAAATGGTTGATGGCTTCAAATTTTAGGAGGCTTTTTAACACATGTATGAGAACTTTATGAACTTTTTTTTTCCCTCGAGACACTTGTAGGGGTGATCCTATAGAAAATTTCCACATTAACCTAAAAAACTCGTATAATTAATGGGAGTATTTGAAGTTGTGCAGGGCCTGGGCACCCCCTAGCCCCTCCTTGTGTCTGCCCCTGGATACAATATATGGCTGTAGTGATAGGGAGACTTAGCCAAAAATCTCTCATATTTGCATTTTTTGAGCTCAAGAACAAGCACTTTTTGCAATCAAACATAAGGGAAAATGTGCCTATGAAAGTGCCTAAAACCCTAGGGTATTCTATGAAAGTGCCTAAACCACTAAAACCCTATAATAGTATAATAGGAAGTGCACCCTAAAACCATATGAAAGTGCATAAACATGTTTTGGCCTTATGGCTAAAAAAGTAAAAAACTCAAAAAGTTGAAGGACCTCTGCTGAAAACTATTTTGCTGGCGTCTTTCCCCTAAATGAAAATTATTTTACCATCCTTATGGCTAATTTCCCCTAATCAATCAATATAGTTGTTTTTGGATTCATGGTTGGCTGCTTGAACTTTTTTTCTTCTCTCACCGCTTAATCGTCATGATTGATGCTGTTGCTATTATTGTTGGAAGGGTTGTATTGGTTGTGTCTCGGAATATGGGGGACCTTGTAATTTTGGGTTATTGACATGTAGGTTTGGGACTGTGGAGTCTGGAATCACTTGGGATTGAACATGGAAGATTTTTGTAACAGTATGGGGACTAGGATTTGGTTTGTCTGTCATAGGGAACCCAGGGAAGTGTAGGAACTATGCAGAGAGTAGAACATGCTTGTAGAGACGTAGGTGAGACATAGCACCTTCGCGACGATCGAGTGGAGAAAAGGGCATAGTTTCAGGGCTCGCTGTTTGGTGTCAGGATTTTGGTGTGATGATTGAGTCGAGAAAAGGCATCCGGTGTAATTTCAGGGCTTGTGGTTTGGTGTCTGGATTTTGGTATTTTAGTCTCTGTTTGTTCACTCTGTGGTGTATATTACTACTAGCTGATCCCTGTGCCTAAAGGCGCGTCGGAATGTATTCACCTTGTTTGGTTGAACATTGTGAGAGTAACTTTTACTCTCGACACAGTTTTCAATAAATTTCTCTCTCTATCTCTCTCCACTCATTACTACTCAACTCTCAAAAATAACTTTCTAAAAGCTCAACCAATCGGGGTGATTATCTCAACTTAAATAATTTGCCCATATTATTATCCGCTTTTCAGGATAGTTGTAATCTCCACAAAGCATCGGTTACCTAAAGCACCATTATTTTACATAGAGGATACATTGCCTACAAAGCGAGGATAGAGAGAGAGATTTATTAGGAGAATATTCTCTGTATCTTTTAAAAAAGAAATGATCCGATGCTTTGAATTTAACATGAAGTGATCTAACAGTTGTAGAGGCTGCTCTCATTTGTATGCCAAGACATTTTTAACAAAAACCGCTCTGTTTATAATATAGATATTAGATTCCCTCTCGCCCATGGATGTAGCCCTTGTTATTAGGTGAACTCCATAAAATCTCTTGCATGAGTTTTTCCTTTGGTCTGCGTGGACATGCATGTGTTTCTGTTCACTTTTGTGAGATTTCGGAAACTTGCTATCAGATCTTACCATTGGCTGTCCGAACTCATGGTGGGACATTGCAGAACTATAGGATATTTTGTCTCCCTGCCAATCAGAAATCTACTTGCATAGTGAAAGAGATGAGAGGTTACGATGGTTGATTGCAGTGGAAGAGAAAAAGGAAGAAAGTGTTTTTTGCTATTATCTATTGCAACAATGGCATTCGATGAAGGCATTGGCTTTTTTCCGTTGAAAACATATCAGGGACATCATAATTGTTTGGCTGCTCATTTGGACTTTGACTTGGTCAAAGAGGACTCCAATGTCACTGGCACTTGAATCATGGAAAGAAAGTTGTTGATATAGACACTCCGTTTGGTTTGACTTTTAGAAAGTTATTTTTGAGAGTTAGAGTGATAATGAGTGGAGAGAGATAGAGAGAAAGATTTATTGAAAATTGTGCCGAGAGTTAAAAGTTACTTTCAAAGTGTTAAACCAAACATAGTGTCAGTTTTTCTTTTAAAGCGGTCTAGTTATATCACATTTTTCAAGACGAAACTTAGGTCCTGTGGATTCATCAGTGCAGTCAACATTTATCGGATGTCTGAATGGATTAGCGGAACTTATCAGATTCACCGTTGATCGTGATTGATCAAAAGTGATCAGGTTAGATTGCCGGGTGATCAAATTCAATGGTGGTCTGGAGCATCTGGTTCAATTAACGGAAAAGACCAAATATCAACATATGCAACTTGTAGATCAGTTGCTGGCAGAGTCCCAATCAGACAACCATTTTCTAATCACATCACACAGCGATTTCCTGATTTGACAGGTGATTGGTAATCAATATTGGTTTTTTGAAGAATGACGTGATTTGTGGAGCTACTACCAACTATCAGACAAGTAGTATGGGTGGACCACATCCACAGGCGAAGCATATGGGTGAACTAGGAGAGCGACAGTTGCTACAATGCTCACAGAATATGCACTGGAGTACGCAGAAGCAACGTTTGCCGTGAGAGCGTAGATTAGTCTTGTAAGGTACTCTGGCAAAATGAGTCATTAACAATTGTTGTGTGTTCACAACAAAGCTCTGGGCAGAGAGAGCTAGATCTTTCACCTCCAGGTTCAGTTAGTGCCGCTGATCTTTCCGATTGTGCATGCAAAATGAAGAGAGGTGAAGTCGCAACTGGCATCCAAGTGAGTTCGCTCCTTGTGAACACACAACAATTCTTTATGACTCATTTTGTGTAGAGGTCCAGTTGACACGTCTATTAGGTGTAAAAAAAGAAGCTTGTGAACATCTAGACATTACTTCTCCGGACAATTTGACTGCTCATGATATGCGGATCTTTGTGAGTTCAAAGATGTAAAACCCTCTTTAGTATGTATGGCTCCCCCCCTAGGGCACAAAATCTTGTTGGTATTCGACTTGAAAATTAGCTTATTGTGCATCCTAGTGAGTTCGCTCCTAGGGTTATGTGCATTCAGGAAAACAAAGAATATATGAAAAGTGGAAGGATCTAAAAGACATTGAGGCGTGAGCCTTTTGATTTTTGATTTTTTAAATAATTAAATTAATAAAATAACTTAAAAATACAAAACATTTGCGTTTCATAAAAGATAGATTAATACAAAAAGATAGCATAAAGTAGATTAACAGTTAATGACTTATTATTGCCTTATTAGTTAATAACTAATTGAGAAACCCTATAACATCACTTTATTAGTTATTAACAGTGCGCATCAGTTTGTCACTTAGTAAAGGAAAACAAAGCTCAACCGTTTAAAAAAAACAAAGCACGACTGACTGTAGATGATCAACTTTAACAAGGCAAAGAGAGAATAACGAAATTACCAAAATTAGATTAGGAAAATTTCTCTCCTAAGGCTCACGCCTCACTTATCGGGGCGTAAAAAGGCGATTGAGGCGTACACCTCGGTGTGCCTAAGGAAATTAGGTGACTGCCTTTGTGGTTCACCGCCTAAATTTTCACGCCTTGATGCGTTTTGGCATTGCCTCACCGCCCCAATGCCCCGAGGCGAGCCCAGAAAACGCCTTTGAAAACATTGATCTTGGTTAGTTGGTTTGATAATTATCTTGTTTCAATTTGCATTTCGCCTTTGCCATAGTAGGAATATGTGATCCCATTTGTGACATTGATTATTTTCTTTTTTCCTTGAGTACTGTGTAGTGTGTACTCCCAGTTGTAATGAAATGGAATTTAGGAATTCGTAATTGTCTCATGATTTTCTTTCCCTCAATGTTCAATTTGTTTATTTATTGGAGGAATAATAGAGGAAAAAATTGATTGATTTGATATTTTGTAAATATCTGTGTTGAGCAGTCAGCCCAAAATGGGTTGGTCAGATGACCCACCTATAGTGACAATTTCACGCCATGATTGTGTGGTCAGCGTGCCGGCCTGGCTCAATCCAGTTGACATGTCTATTTTGTGTAGAAAAAGAAGCCTTGTGAAAAAATAGACATTACTTTCTTTGGACAATTTAAGTGCTCATGATCTGTGGAATCTTTATATTCAAGGAAATAATAACCCTCTTTTAGTATGTACACGGCCCCCCTAAGGCACAAACTCTGCATTGGTATCCAACTTAAAAGTTAGATCTTATGATGCATCCAAGTGAGTTCCGGTCATAGGGTTACTTGCATTAGGAAAAACAAAGAGAACATTGCAAAATGGAAGGATCGAAATGACCTTTTTCTCTTGCAACAAAGATAGTAAAAGAAAATCAAAAGCAAACTACTTACCGAGGAAATGTTGTAGTAAAGACCAAATTTAAATCAGTCCTTTGGCTTGAGGCTCCTCAAAGCCATGTTCAGATAGGTGTCCTCCCATGTAATAATGCCATGTTTAGGTATGTATCCCCCTATTCATAATGCCCTTTTGATTATCTATTGGAAGAGCAATAGAGGAAAAAAGGATTGATTTGATCTTTTACATCCATCTGTGTTTTGCATGCCATGCCCATGCCGTCGGCCCAAAAAGGGCAGCTTAGACGACCACCTATGGCGACAGTGTCGCACTGTGCTGGTAGATGTAACTCCACGGCTACTTCTAAACGTGCCATGCCTGTGACATAAGTGTGCCAGCCTAGTCTGGCCCAATCCAGTTGACACGTCTATTTTGGGTCAAACTAAGAAGCCTTGTGAATATCAAGAAATTACTTTCTTCCGACGATTTGACTGCTTGTGATTTGCGGATTCTTTAAGAATTCAAAGATACAATAACTCTCTTTAGTTTGTGTAAGGCCCCCCCTAAAGTTGAAAAAGATTTTGGCAGATTACGAAATGTCAAATTATCCGAAGAAAGTAAGTCTTCAATTGGTATAACCCCATAAACGATTAATATCTTCGTTGGTACTCAGCTTAAATACAAAATGGTATTGTGCATCCAAGCGGTTTAGTTCCAGTGTTACATGCACTTGGGACAGCAAAGAATGCATGGAAAAATTGAAGGACCTAAATGGCCTTCTGTGTACAGATCAACAAAGAAAGCAGAAAAAGTAAAAAGAGAAAAACCAAAATCAAACTCATGGCCAAAAGGCTAAACAAAAAGCCATGTTGAGGTATGTGTTCACCATTGTAATGCATCAAACTTTCTTCAGGTATGTGTTCACCATTGTAATGCATCAAGTTGAAAAAGATTACGCAGATTATGAGCTGTCAAATGTCTGTACAAAGTAAGTCTTCAATGGGTATAAACCCCATATAAGCCTAAATCTTCGTTCGGATTCAGCTTAAATACTAAATCTTATTTCGCATCCAAGCTATTTAGTTTCTAGGGTTGCATGCATTTGGGAAAGCAAAGAATGCATGGAAAAATTGAGGCATCTAAGTGCCCTTCTGCTAATCGATCGACAAAGAAAGAAGTAGAAGTAAAAAGCAAAGAGTTTAACAAGCAAATGTTTATTGGCAAACCTTCATCTAGCGAAAGACGAAATCGAAATCAATCGAATGGCCGAAAGGCCTATCGAAGCCATGTTCGGGTATGTGTCCATTGTCTGTAATGCGTACCTATCAATCTCATCCTAAAATGCAGATATATCTCATGTCGAGGAATATGTGCTTTCAATTTGCATTGAACAGGTATTAATGATCAATATATATTGTGACTGTAGGATTGTGTTGAACAGGTATTCATGGTCAATGTATTGACTGTAGGACTGTGTATTTGTAAGAGTAATTTCTTATTTTTTTCCCCGTGACGACTGTATAATTCACTGTTACTGGTGTCACAGTGGTAATGAAACAGAACAGAGTAATGTAGGAATTTCTACTCTATGATGATTTTCTTTCCTTCAATGTTCAAGTTGTTTATTGGTTGGAGAACTTTATTTTGGAGCAATAAAGAAATAAAAGATTGTTTTGATCCATGATTGAAAAGGGAGTTTATAGTGTTGGTGTTGTTTTGTTAACATACTTGTATTTCAAAACTTACTTGACCATGCAACAATGTACCCTATCAAGACATGAAAAGATTATGCAGCAATGTGAAGGATGAAACTGAACTAGCACAACGAAGATGAGCTTCCAGATTCACGCACACAATGAAAATGAATTTCCAGTGTGAAAAATAGCAAGAAGTGAATCTTTTCCCTTTGTGTATGCTATTTAAAGGTGGGATAATCTGATGTAATAATCTTATATCTGTTTTTTTGTTCTACCCATCTGACTTGGAGATGCCTATGTGGCTCATTACTTTCTTTCCTGGATCGCTCCTTGAGTGAACTACTGATGCCATCCTTGTATAACAACGTATGCCATTATCATGCATCAGAATTGAATAGTAGATAGTCACATTTGATATGGCAGCGTAGAGGTATTTTGCATGTATGTTTTTATTGATTTAAGATTGCGAACTAGTTCTAATTGCTCACGGCACTTAAAGAGAGATTAAGAGCAACTTTACTTCTATCTTTAAACTAAAAAGAGGCCAAAACTAAATGAAACTAAGACAACCATTTGAGATCATAAGAAAATAGAAGTGAGAGATGCAGAGCACAATACATGAGATGCACATATCTCTAAGAAAATCCTACAGCAAGGTGACTACTGGCTAACCTTGGATGAAGATTTTCACGACGTCTTTAAGAAGTGTCAAAGATGTCAAACTCATGCTGACCATATTTTTTGTAATAGTAGTAGATAAAAAACTTCTTAAGAAAGGGAATCAATCCACTATCAATGTTAACAAGGTTATTGCTTCCATTATTTTTTCATATTCTGATAGTTATTATGAAAGTTTCTATCTTTCAGAAGAGTGTATGGCTTTAAATCATACCATGCCTTCAATAACGCGCTGGAGAAAATGCTATGTTTCTTGTCACGGAGAGTGGCATTATTGTTCTATGAATTAGTATTGCTAGGACTTATTAGAGCAGATGAGTAAGAGTAACAAGACTACATGTTTTTTCAAGGTTCAACTACCTGAAGGAGTGCCACCATTCGTATATATCAATCAGAATGATTTCTTGGGCCGAAAGTAAGTGTTTTCTTTTCCTCCTGTTGACGTTTTTGTTTTGTTTCATTGCAGAATACAGTTTTGGTACTTTTGTTTTGAGAAACGATTGCTTGTTAGAGACATGTCCTCCATTCGTCAATACTTATTGTTAGACACTAGACTCTTGCAATGTAACATTTTTGAATGGCTTTTAACGTATGGCACTGATCTATAATGCCGATCTTTATTGGAATAGACACGTACTCCTAAGTCTTTCCTATTTACACATTCTTTTCTGTTTCAATATCATAGTTATTAACGGCGAGAGGTGCACTAAGGCGCAAAGGTATGTTGGGTCTAGGCGCGAGGCGCACTTAAAGAGGGAAAAAATTGCAAAAACTTAATATAATAAGACAATGAAGTTTAGAAAGTTAATGTAAAAAACTGATAAAATCACTTACCAAATGCTAAATAGTCAACCATTCTTGTGTAGAGAACTAGAACGTCAAATTTAATGACTTCTCTTCTCCTTGGAATCTGGTATGCAAACTCAAGAAAGCTATTTATGTTACGGCCTCCGACCGGGAGAGATCATTTAGTTTGAGTCGTTCACTGGGAAATCGACATGGTGTACTGATGTGTGAGGATCGTTTAGCCTTTATGTTAAGAGGAGTTACACTTTTTCCCTTTATATTTAAATTAGGTGCGAATTGAAAGGGGCTAACCAGGCACACGCCTTGCGCTTGGTTGCCTAAGCCTCACCTTTGTCATGTTGGCTCTCCTGGACCCCCTCTAGGTGCCAAGAGTGAGCCTTGATTGTGGGCATGTGCCTTTTATAACAGTTCAAGAATTTGAGTCAACCATTTAAAGCTTTTAAAAAGTTTTTGATTTGAAGGTGGAGAAATAGTTGTGCATTTGTGCTCTTTTTTTGTGTGTTAATTGGCATATCCTGGTTATTGAGATGGTTTGATTGCAATAAGGTAGCTGTTTGCTTATGCTATTATACATAGAAAGTTGGCAGTTTGGTTTATGATGAGCTTTTGTTTTTTGGGGGGAGGGGGAGGGGGAGGGGGTTGAGGTTTATGATAGGCTGGAGTTTGATACTGCCATCATCCAAATGGATGATTTATTATTATTGTTGTACTTGCGGTACTGTACTGACTATGCCCAATGGTAATTTGTATGTTTTAGACACAAAAAGTTGAAAGAAGAGGACATTGCCATTTGTGAGTGCAAGTATGATGCCAATGATCCTGACAGTGCATGTGGGGAGAGGTGCTTGAATGTTCTGACCAGCACTGAATGCACGCCTGGCTACTGCCCTTGCGGTGACTATTGCAAAAATCAGGTGAAGATGAGGTCATCTCGTGTGTGTTTGTGAATGTGAATGAGCTAGTATCTGTACTACATGCTTATTTTGTTGTATTCTGTATGATATTAAATATCATTATCAGATACTTATTATTGCAGAATAAAGAAGATTTAAAAAAGGATCACAGGTTCCCCATCTTGATTTTACGTAGAAGTCCCGCTAGATTAGTATCTTTTGATTTGAGAATGGCTATACTAAATACTTATTTCTCTGAAAATTCCCTTGTTGATCCCAAGGTCAAAAACTTGGCTTTGTTAGAGAGTCTCTGACTTTGTGCATTTGTGGAATATGTCTTCATTTGACCTACATTTATGTATTGGAAATAGTTGTTTAGTATTATAATGGATGATATTTTATGGATACACCCTTGCTAGGCATTGTGACTTGCTATGCTCAGGAATAGGTGTTGGGTATGGCCATTTTTTTTTTTGATCGGCAAAAAATGATTTTATTAATCATTGAAACAAGTTACAATGATTAAAGGGATCTGAAGATAATGGCATCATGGAATTTTGGTAAGTCAATTCTATCAAATCCTTCCTGCCTCCCTTTGGTCTGGGCTTAAGAGCATTTCACCTCACTTTTGTATGAAGTTATGCTGCTCACCCTCGTGTGGTGTCAGATTAAAGTGCTGCCAGTAAGTTAATGAAACTGTAACATAGACGCTGAAACTGAGAATGGGCCTCAGAAAAGTTTAAGTCGAGGTAATTTGATGACAATAGACTAACACTGTGTCAGTCCCTCATTTGATATTGGAGCTTCCTATACTATTGTTGATTTATTTGTATAATGGTCTACGATAATAAATTCTGTAAAGGGGGCATCTTTGGGCCGTTATTATTATTTTTGTTTAATTCTGTTTCCGTAGTTGCATTAGGGCAGATTGAGAGAAGTACATCTAAGAAATTGTTGGTTTTGTTGGAAACTTGGAATATTGGCAACACGTTGCCTAAATCTTTTTGATGATCCCTAGATCTCCAAACAATGTCCACTGATACATTTCACACACATTGATTTAATGTCTATGGTGTTATGTGGAACATTTGTCATGGGAATGTCCTTGATTCAACGTGGGAGTCCTACTACAGTAGTTATCTTTAGAGTTAGCTATCTTTTGAATTAAGAATAAATATACTAAAGTATTTCAGTGGGAGTCCTACTACAGTAGTTGTCTTTAGAGTTAGCTATCTTTTGAATTAAGAATAAATATACTAAAGTATTTGTTTCTCTGAAAATTCCCTTGTTGATCCCGAGGTCAAAAAGCTGAAGTTCATCAGAGAGTCTCAGCCTTGTTTGTGTTTGTAAAAAAGTGTTTTTGATCTAAAAAGAATGACTGACCAAAAGGATGATTGGCCATCAAAAGGGCCTTTTTTGCAAATCACAATTTTCCAGTAACAAAAAACGCGAGTAACAGCAAAAGTACGTGCCTGGTAGTGTTGGCCAAACAACTTAAACCCTGTTCCTTTCATAGCATAAGGGGAGGAAAAGAAACAGAACAAATAAATTTCAGTAGGATAAACTAGTCTTTAAACCTCGCCAAAAAATAAATGAAGAAATGTTTAAACCTCTCCACAGATAATTGAAGAACAAGAAGATTTGTAAGAAAACCTACAAAAATGAGAAAATTCGTCCAAAAAATCATGCCAAAGTTTGGGGCATTCTCCAAGTCGATGTCACCTCCTCTGATTACTACAAAAGCCAAAAAATAATTCACAGCTAATGGGGAGAAAAAGGAAGAACATGCTAAAGAACAAATCTAAAACAAAAACTTTATTTCGAAAATTGAACAATAGTGTACCTTTATTTTTGATAAACCCATGAGTTAATAACCTGCAGGAAAGAGAAATTGAATTAGTAATAATCCATACGTAAACAACAATTTCTATATTTTACCTCTGACCTTTGCTTCATCAATGGAGTCATGGACAACCACGAACCAAAAAATGCTTAATTACTAAAGGTGCTTTCCACACACCTTTGAAACTCACTTCCTAAATTGCCTACACAACCACTGACCACCATTGCTAATGGTTGCATTGCAAAGAAGAGCAGTAATGAAGGCAGAATATTGGGCTAGGATTTGATTAGTAGGATTTCACGGCAAGGAAGACGGGCCCGATGGTTGTGGAGTTACAACAATTCACTAAAGTCATCATTGGAGGAGGGGTAGGGATGCCAAACGTGTATCTGGAAGAGAGGGGGTGATCAGATTCGGCCCTTAATTTTGAAAGTAAAGCAGTCAAACGGTCAGAATTTAGACAGCACAATCGAATAAGGCGTATTTCACACTCCAGATCTAATCCCCTGTTAGAGCAGTAGGTTGAGCACCCATAACATTTCTTGACTGTTGGATTCGCACTCAAACTCATCTCAGCTGTTAAAACCTTCCAAAATTCAAAAAACTTGAATTGTTTATTACAGAGATGCATGGATTTTTTTTTTTCCTTGCATAGATCCTTGCCAGGTACTACAACTTGGTATGCCAGGAATAGGTGTTGGTTATGGCTTGTCCTTTTCAAAGTTTCGATGGTATGCTATTGCCTTTGTAACCTTTTACCTCAGGCCATGGTATTTTGGTAGATGGTCATTCTATCGATTTCACAAAATTTAAAGGATAAAATCAAATCCTTGTTACCTTCCTTTTCAGTTGGTGGTTTATAGAGGTGCGATGTGGCAGATTATCTCAAAATGGACGGGGACATGCTGATGTGGGATATTTTTCTTTGTAGGGAGGTGCAGGATTGGTACTTGGACGAGCTATTGACCCTTTTGGGTAATTTATATGGTATGCGGGGCTCGGGGATGGGGATGGGGCAGGATTCTTTGAGGTGGATTCCAACGGCAAATGGGGCTTTCCATGTGAAATCATTTTACCGAGTCTTGGTTGGAGGTACTAACATATGCTTTTCCTAGAAGGCCATATGGTGAACTCGTGCTCCAAACAAGACTGCTTTCTTTGCATGGTGGACGGCTAAGGAAAAGATTCTTAGCGTAGATAACCTTATTCGGCGTTGAAAGCTTATTGTTAATTAGTGTCCCATGTGCTTGAGTGATGGAGAATCAGAGGTTCACTTGTTTATTCATTGTATTTGTCTGGTTGCGAGGGAACTTTGGGCTACGATACTTGTATGGTGGAGTGTGCCTCGGGCTTTTCCATGTTTCCATGTTCGGTAGTAGAGCTAATTCAAGAAAGGTTTGGGGCTGGAGTGGGTTGACGAGGATGGAAGCTCTGGATTTTGATCCACTTTGCTTGATGTGGCTTATTTGGAGAGAACGGAATAATAGATATGTTGATGGGATTGGGAGGCCTATATTTAGGGTTAAGAGTCTTTTCCTTTTTGGTTTGGGTAGTTGGGAGGGTATGCCATCTTGTCCTTGACCTATTTCTTGATATGATAGATACTTTGGGAGTATAGAGTGGAGTGTAGTGCTATACACGCTGAATTGAGAGTGGGCCTCAGAAAAGTTCAAGTCAAAGTCAAATTGATGAAAATAGACAAGCATATCCTTGTCATCTTTGACTACACTTCACTAAATTCCTAGCCAATCTGAAATTCTTATTATTTTGAAGAAGAAACAACTCCCTCGCCCACACAATTTGCATATCCGACGAAATTGCAGCTTCTCTACTCAAATTGGCCTCCTACTATTGCTTTGATACCAATACTTAGGGCTATGTAAGACCATGAAACTGTGAACTTGTTGGATATGTTCATAACTTTATGTACTTAAAGGGTCTGTTTGTTTGACCGGATACGCGCATCGGATTTGGACTATATGTCCAAGGTGACCAATGGTGTGTCGTGTTAAATATTTAAAATCCGGATTAAACATGCCTCGGATGTGTTTAAACATGCCTCGGATGTGTTTAAACATACAATATGGGTTAGGGAAGATTTTGTTTGTATTGCTCTCATGTTGGGCCATTGCGGATATCCATTTCTCGGAAAGAGTCTAAAGACAGGAGTTGCAATACTTGTCTTACTCTAGTTTCCCTCTCCTGATGTGGGATATAGTATGTTAGACCAACACCTGAGCCCCGCCTCCCCTGCCCATGGTTTTCCCGTGGCTAGCACTTGGGTGAGTTCCCAATTCCCATGCTTTTTATTACTTTAACAATGTGCATTCAGGCTGTATGGCAAGATTTTCGGCTATTACACTTACCAATCATTATATTTTTAACTTTGCCTTGATATGCTTGTTATATTGGCTCTTTTTGCCTGTTATTTATGTATTTATTTTTGGTGTAAATTTAAGACTGTAAAAGTTTTAGAAGTATGATGGTTTCTGTGGAGCCTCTGGTTCCAATTCCTCATGTTTCATCATTATTTGTGTACAGAGGTTCCAGAAATCTGAGTATGCCAAAACAAAATTTTTAAAGACTGAAGGACGTGGGTGGGGCCTTATAGCTGATGAAAGTATCAAGGTAATTACCCTCTAGCTGCATATGACATAATCTAGAAGAGATCAGTTGTCTCCTGGTTTAAGGTTAATCGTAATAATTTCGCTGGTAAGTGTCTTTGTAATCAAACACAACAAATTATCTCTGGTATGTGTGCTGAATACTGATGTTTATCAAGTTTACCACTTAAACATTTTATTTCAAAACTGATAAGAGAGTGGGTTCTGCTATCATCTCATTTGCTGACTTTATAAGGCTTGAAATCATTTTGTACATTTCTAACTGGGCAGGGCTCAATCTTCAATTAATTAATAGCTGCTTGTGTGTGTTATTCAAAATGATTAGGCTGGACAATTTGTTATTGAATATTGCGGCGAAGTAATATCATCAGAAGAGGCACAGCAAAGGTCCCAAGCTTATGAAGCTCAGGGTAGGTCATACAATTATGAGAGAGAGAGAAGGTTGTACTATGATAACAGGAAACTGATTCTACAATTTTTTGTGGTCTGAAGCAGGTCTCAAGGATGCATATATAATTTCTCTCAATGCCAATTCATATATTGATGCAACTAGAAAAGGCAGCCTTGCTAGATTTATAAACCACTCATGGTAAGTCACCGAAATGATATTACGAATATCAAGGAATAGTCACTGGAATAGCGATCTTAGCTGGGATTGACATATAGCTTTGGTGTTGCAGCGAACCAAATTGCGAGACAAGAAAGTGGACAATTTTGGGGGAATTAAGGGTGGGTATATTTGCGAAGCAAGATATTTATGTTGGAACTGAGTTGGCATATGATTATAATTTTGAGTGGTATGGTGGTGCTAATGTTCGCTGTCTGTGTGGAGCACCAAAGTGTTCGAAGTTTCTAGGTGCAAAGTCTCCCGCTTTCCTGGTGAGTTCAAAGTGAGAAGTTTTAATAAATCTTATTTGACATGCAATGAGTCATGAAAGACAACTGAAAATGAATTTTATGCAAACTGCTAATGCTGTATTTTTGGGTTCTTGTCTAATTGAGTCATGAAAGACAACTGAAAATGAATCTTATGCAAACTGCTCATGCTGTATTTTTGGGTTCTTTTCTAAGAGGCTTGGTGCTTTCCTACAATGTTGATTTTGTTCTCTATATTTCTTCATTATCTTCCTCTTTATTTATTGGTAATTTATTTTGGTTTAATCAGTAGTCATCGCGTTCTCTTTTTTTTATATTTTGGTTTAATGTTGTTCTACTTTAACAGGAGCACAATCATGTGTGGGAAGAGGGGGATGACAGGTAAGTGGGTGCGCATTTATAGATTACAAGCAGCTTGAGTCTTTTCGCTTGCACTTTGTACTGGTGTTATTGAAAGTCTTTCCACAAAATTTCTGGTAATTTTAGTTCCATATGAATGGCAGTCAGCCAGTCACTCTATATGAGTTCTTTAAGAGCAAAAAGTTGAAGACAGTCCACTAGACTGGCGAAGGACAACAAGGATTCAATACGCAATACTTACCAATTAATCATATGCTGTTGCCTCCACAATTTTTCACGGGCTTTAGTTAATGTACTAATCTATCTACGTCATGACTACCATGATAGATGAGTGAGCAATGAAAAGCACTCCAACTCAAAACCAATTGGGATGAGTGAAGAGGCTGCTGTTCGCACGTGCACAGATAAACAATGGACCCATAACATAGTGATCACAACGAACAACGATACAAGGTGTGCTTAAGGAACAAACAACAGGGTAATTAATCAAGAGAGTCTTGTCCAAAAGCCTAGCTCTGATGCCATGTTAAAACATCCAACTCAAAACCAATTGGCAATGAGAGGAGAGGTTGCCCAGGCTCATTTGTTAGTTTTCGAGGTGATAATTAGCCTAGCTATGATATCATGTTAAAGCATCCAACTCCAAACCAATTTTGAATGAGTGGGAGGCCGCCGAGGCTCATATACTAGTTTGGAGGTTATAATTAAACAATGTGGGACAAGCTCTAACTTGCACCAAGATGGTTATAAATCAGCCGTGAGGCCAAGTGCCACAAGCTCCATTCGATAACATCAATCACTGATTGTCATCCTATCATCATTTACTTTTATTATCCTACTTTTTGGAGTGCATGAATCTGGATATGAATCATCACTCGACTGGAGCCTTCAGACTTATGCAGATAGGTGACTTTTGCTTTTGGGTCACTCAGTTGTTTCAATGGTATTACTTCTTCAAAAACATCAAACTGGACAAAATTACTACAATATTGTTCAAGTGGTGTGCTCTTTCAAAAGGATGTGTGTTGGCATGGATAGATTTTGGCTGTGGGACGGTAATATAATGGAAAACATGAGCTTTTAAATATCAACAAAATATGTGGCATGGATTTTTGATTCCAAACTTCCTCTCATGCCTATTGGGGGAGTATCTACTTAACACGAAACAGAAATTCCAATATTCATGGATGCAGTCCTTGAGGTGGACTGAAGTTTTTCCTTGTCATTAAAATGTCTAGAATAAATTTCAGCTGTTTTTTTTGCGTACCTTGGTTTTCAAAAGACTACTTCAATGAGGTACTTGTGCATTCTTACTAAGAAGAATTATATATTGAAATCTTGATTAACGAATTTACAAGAGAGGGGTATATATACCCAAGTGAATGAAACATAAAAGGAAAGAAAATAAAATCAAAGTACTAATATTATGGGATTGCATACCAATCAAATCCCTAAGAATCCGGGTCAACTATCAAGCCGGATATCCAACACTCCTCCTCAACCTGGAGCAAAGATATCGATCATTCCCAGCTTGCGAAGAGTGGTCTTGAGAAGAGATGGCCCTATTGGTTTGGTAAGAGCATCAACAGCCTGTTTAGTGGATGGAACAAACTTATGTTGTGTTTGGATTGCTTTTTGAATATTTTTTTGAAAAATAGTAGGGGTAATAAGTGGAGAGAGATAAACCAAACCAAACCAAACCGAGCCTTATGTCCCAATCACTTAGGGTCAGCTACATGAATCCGTTTTCGCCATTGAGCTCTGTCAAGGGTCATTTGTTCACACAGACCTAATATACTCATATCTTTGCGCACCACGGCATCTAATGTCAATTTCGGTCTACCTCTCTCCGTAGCATTGCTATCCAAAGCTATTCTATTTGCTCTCTTAACTACCTCATCTTCTGGTCTACGGTAGACATGTCCAAACCACCTTAGCCTATTTTCCCTCAATTTATCTTCTATAGGTGCTACACCTACCATCTCACGAACCGTTTCATTTCTAATCCTGTCTCGTCTAGTCTTACCACACATCCACCTCAACATTCTCATTTCTGCTACACTCATCTTGTTCATTTGTTGTTTCTTAATAGGCTAACATTCGGTCCCGTAAAGCATCGATGGTTTGATGGCAATTCCATAAAATTTTTTCTTCAATTTTGAGGGTACCCTTTTGTCACACAGTACACCCTTAGCGCTCCTCCACTTCAGCCACCCTACTTGGATCATATGGGTCACATCATCGGCAATCTCCCCATCACTACTAATAATTGAACCTAAGTACTTAAAATAATCACTCTTAGGTATCTCCTGGTCTTGGATCATCACTCTTTCTTCATGCGCACTACAGGTACCACCAAACTTGCACACCATATACTCAGTTTTACTCTTACTTATTCGAAAACCCTTTTGACTCTAATGCTTCCCTCCAAATTTCTAGTTTCGTACTAACACCTCTAGCAGTTTTTATCCACGAGGACAATGTCATCTGCAAACATCATACACCATGGGATATAGAGAGAGAAATGTTGGAAGTAGGGGGAATCTAGGGGGAAATTTTTGAAAAATTCTTTTTGAGAAGTAAAGCAAACACAACATTAGTAACAATAATTCCCGATCTCACTTTTTCTCTAATGAAATGAATATCAACTTCAAGATGCTTTGTTCTTTCATGGAGGACTGAATCAGAGGCTAGCATAATAGCTGACTTGTTATCACAGTATAGTGTAGAGGGCATACATGCTGGAAACCCCAATTCTGCAAGAATGGAGTGAAGCCACAAGATTTCACAGGATACCCGGGCCATTGCCTTGTATTCTGTCTCAATAGAAGATTGAGAAACCACAGATTGTTTTTTACTCTTCCAAGAGAGAAGATGGTTCCCATAGAATGAACAAAAACCGAATGTGGACCTCCTATCTGTCATGGACCTAGCATAGTCAGCATCGGTGAAACATGAGATTTCAGGAGAATTTTTTGAATCATAGAACAGACCAAGACTAGGACATGACTTCAAGTACCGTAGGATATGATACACTACATCTAGATGAGAAGTGCAGGGGGAATGCATAAACTGGTTAACCAAACTCACTGCAAAAGCCAGATCTGGTCTAGTGTTAGTTAGGTAGATGAGTCTCCCAACTAGCCGCTGATACATTGTCGTATTCGGTAAAAGATCACCAGATTCAGCGGATAATTTTACGTTTGGGTCCATAGGAGTGGATGCAGGTCTACAGCCTGTCATCCCAGTATCTCTCAGGAGATCGAGAGAATATTTCCGTTGTGAAAAGGAAATCCCATGCCTAGAGAGAGCAACTTCTATGCCCAGAAAGTATTTCAAGTCTCCCAAATCCTTAACATCAAAAACTGAGCTAAGATTCTTCTTTACTTGTACAATGACCTGTCATCTCCTGTCAAAATAATATCATCCACATGTACAGACAGAATTGCACACTGTCCTTGAGAATTCCTTTGGATGAAGCAAGTGTGGTCAGAATGACACCTTGAAAAATTCTGTGCAAGTACTACATCACTGAACCGAGCAAACCAGGTCCGAGGAGATTGCTTCAACCCATACAGAGATTTTTCGTAAACGACACACTTTGCCAGCATACTCTCCTTCAGCCCAAAAACCTGGAGGGGGGTCCATATAAATGACCTCATCCAAATCCCCATTCAGAAAAGCATTCTGAACATCCATTTGGTGTAAAGGCCACGAATAAGAAGCGGCAAGGGAGATAAGCAAGCGAACTGTTGCGAGTTTTGCCACTGGAGCCAAGGTGGCAGTGAAGTCCTTCCCTAGAACTTGAGTAAAGCCCTTGGCAACTGTCCGAGCTTTATACCTATCAACAGAACCATCAGCTTCCTGTTTCACAACAAACACCCATTTGCACCCCACTGTTTTCTCCCCTTTAGGAAGAGCCACTAAATCCCAAGTATAATTTTTTTGTAAGGCAACCATTTCATTCTGCATAGCGGCCACCCAATGGGGACTCAACATCGCCTCCCTGATAGACCGAGGAATGGAAATAGAATCAAGCTTCCCAATGAAAGCCTGAAAAGGGACGGACAATGCACTATACGAAATATGATGCTCAATTGGGTGATTAGTAGATGAAGAAAATGAAAAACGGTCAGGGGGTCGACGGTCCCTAGTGGGGTACCGCTGGGTAGGGGAGGAGAGAATAAGAGAATAGGAGGAGGAGGAGGCACGATACCTTCATTCAAAGGGGATTCTTGCTCAGGGATATGTGGGCAACGACTATACACAAGCTCTGGTGTACCTGGAACAAGAGTATCCACAGTATCGAGAATAGGAACAGGACTCATAGTATCCAGAATAGGAATAGGAATAGGACTGGGCACATCCTTAGTATGAACCTTAGGGGAGGAAAATTTAACAGAAGTATGATTGACAAAGAAAGGAGTATCCTCGCAAAAAGTCACATCGAGAGAATTTAAAATTCTACGAGAAGGATCATAACACCGATATCCTTTAGACATAGAAAAATAACCCACGAATGCACACCTAATGGAATTGTTATCCAACTTTGTTCGAGGACTCCTATTCTGAACAAAGCAAACACAACCAAACACCTTAGGAGGGATAGAGAATAGAGGTTTTTCGGACTGAAGAACAAAAATAGGAGATTTTCCACCCAAAATCCGACTAGGAGCATGATTAATCAAGTAAGTAGCAGTAAGAACTGCCATATGCCAGAAGGGTTTGGGAACATACATGCCTTGGAGAAGGCATCTCGTGACACCAATGAGATGACGGTTTTTTCGTACAGCAACACCATTTTGTTCCGGGTTATAGGGACAGGTGAGTTGCTGAAGAATACCACGTTTGTTCAAGTGAGAAACAAGGTCCCTTGTCATATATTCATATATTCCTCCCCCCCCCCATTATTTGACCTTAAGACTCCGAACCACAATATTGAACTGAGTTTTAATCATGGAGAGGAATTGGCAAAAAATTTCAAACACTTCGGATTTTTTCTTTGGAAGATAAACCCAAGTGCACCTAGAAAAGTCATCAATAAATGTAACATAATACCGATGACCAGAGAGAGCAGTAACAAGAGAAGACCCCCACACATCAGAATGATTTAAATAAAAAACAACTAGAGCATGATGCATCCGAGGAATATAAGGCTTACGACAATGTTTGGTAAGCTTGCATACTTCACATTTAAACTTAAATTGTTGCAAAGCCGAGGAAAAAATTGGAAACGTTAAACATAAATACTGAAAATTAACATGCCCCAATCGAGCATGTCACAAAGATAAGTCTTTAGAAAAAACAGAAATAGGAAAATCAAACACGGCAGAGGTGGTAGCTTGTAACACAGGATCAGGGGGGTCACCAAAGTAGTATAGTCCATCATGCTCATGTCCCTTGCCAAAAATCCTCTTCAAACTCCAGTCTTGCAAAAGACAACAATCGGATAAGAAGATGACAGCACAATTAAAGAATTTTGGTAGACGACTGACCGACAGAAGATTGAAGGCTAATTAAGGAACAGAAAGGACTGACAATAGAGTAATATCAGAGGAGATTCTAACGTCCCCCTTACTATTTATGGTATTAACTGCCAAACACACAGAAGTATGAGGGGAAGCCAAAGGAGTAGAAAACAAGGATAACTCACCCTTCATATGGTCATTAGCACCAAAGTCTAGAACCCATGAGGGAGTTCCAGAGAGAACATGAAATGCAGTGGGAGTACCTGAGGCCAAAGTGGCAGTAGTATTTGCGGAAGGCATTGGAGCCCGAATAGATGTGGGCCTCTGAGACATTAACATTGCTACCTGAGCCTGAAGTTCGGCAACAACTGAAGGATGAGAATTAGAGGCCTCAACAGTGGTTGCAACTCTGGCTGGGGTCCAAATTTTTTTCTTGAACTAAGCTTTTAACTATGGGTGAAGTTTCCAGCAGGTGTCTTTAATATGTCTTGGATCTCCGCAATGATGGCAAGTTTTCTTACCCCTAGTAGGATGAAAACTCGAAGAAGTGGCAAATGCCATCTGATGAGATACAACCCCAACAGCTGGTGATAGGGTATGAGTAGAAATAAGACGCCTACACTCATCACCATCCACAATAGCAAAAGTATCCAGAAGAGATGGCAGTGGCGAAGTATTGAGAATCTAACCACGATGGTTTTCAAAATCTGTCTTGAGACCCATAAGAAAGAAATAAGTGTGAAGACGATCCATTCTTTTCATGGAGACATCCGCCGTTGCCCCAAAATCACTAACTGGATCATACTGGGCTAACTCATCCCACCGCACCTGCAAGTATCCAAAGAATTCTGACACAGACAAACCCAAACTCTCCTGAGATGCACGGGAGATCTCCTGATGTAACTCAAATATACGAGCTTCGTTATGAGAATGAGCATTCGTTTTTATCAAAGCTTTCCAAAGGCTGTCTGCCATCTCATGATACATAAACATGTTGAAAATAGACGGTTCCATATAGCTAAAGAACCACCCAAGAATAGTCCAATTATCAATATCCCATTGTTCTACTTTGGGATCACCATCAGCGGGACGAGGCATTTTACCCAAGAGCCAAGGCATCTTGCCCACACCCCACACCCCCCCCCCAAGAGACGAAAAGATCGAGACCAAGCAGCAAAATTTCTGCCATTCAATAACACACTTGTTACCTTTCCAGCAGGCACAGGTGGAGACAACTCAGGCTTGATTACAGATGCACCAACTGATGACTCCATAAGAACAGTGTTTTTACTTCCATCGTCATAGTGAAGGTAGCGCGAACAGACAGATAATAAACCTGGTGGTGATAAAGAAAGCGGGCTACACACTAATATGTTAGCCCAAGAAAAGTAGAATAGAAAGGGCACACAAGGCCTTTCTACAACCTATGTAGCACCGACACTCTAAAGGGGCGCCGTGTCTACGTATTGGACACGGGGGCACGGCAGGGACAAGTATGGGACACGCCATGCGGCGTGTCCTATAATTTTTATTATTTTTTGATAGGGGACACGGCTAGGGGTCAAAATGTAATACGGCTAGGGGTCAAAATGTAATATTTTTTAAATTTTTGGGGGTTAATATGAAATTATTCAAAACATTTGGGTTAAACTATAATTTTCCCTTTGAAAAAAATTTATACAATTAGTGAAATTATTCACATACAATGGTTCATAATTATATATATATATGTACATATATATATTTTTTTAAATTTTTTTATAAACATGGCGTGTCTCCCGCCTTGTCCATATCCCCATTTCTTTAGAATTCCCGTGTCCGTATAAGTGTACGTATCCGTGTCCGTGTCTGTGTCCGTGCTACATAGTCTACAACACCAACAAGTCACACACGTGACCAACTGTGACCTAAACAGGTCACAACAATCAAATAGAGAAGAAACCCTAGGTTGCTGTCAGAAGAGCAACTGGTGGAGAAACTAGGGCAGCAGCGTGGAGAGAAAGAGAGAGAGAGAGAAAGGAGTGATCAGAGGGTGGTGGCTAGGGCTAGCGGTTGGAGAGATAGAGAAAGAGAGAGGTCGGCTCTGATACCAACTAGAAAAAGAGAAGAATTATATATTGAAATTTAGATTAACGTATTTACAAGAGAGGGGTATATATACCCAAGAGAATGAAACATAAAATGGAAAGAAAATAAAATTAAAGTACTAATATTATGGGATTGCATATAAATCAAATCCCTAAGAATCCGGGTCAACTATCAAGCCAGATATGATGTGATTCCATTCTTCTCGATTGTATTCGGTTTTGGTTTTGCACTACCTCTTTGATCTCATCCTACCTGTTTTGATGCAGATATACTGTTGAGGA
The DNA here is from genome assembly GCA_025413875.1 of Rhododendron molle. Taxonomy (NCBI): domain Eukaryota; kingdom Viridiplantae; phylum Streptophyta; class Magnoliopsida; order Ericales; family Ericaceae; genus Rhododendron; species Rhododendron molle. The sequence continues at coordinate 24,661,770 of CM046393.1, forward strand.
AATACCACTTTATGATTCTGCAGAGGATGAGCCTTCACTAATGGTCCCGAAAGATAAAAGTTCTTTTAGACATGAGTTCCTAGCCAGAGGCAAGAATGATTCCCCTGTGGTAATTGGTGGTAGTGCGGGATCTGAACCTCGATTGGGGTCCCATGTTGCAGTTGTTGAGCCACTTCATTCATTTTCCGCAGGTGTGGCAAATAACATTGTCAAAACTGAAGTGAGTGAAGAGAACAAATTATATTTCCAAGATACTCGACAAACCTTTCCTCCAAGAAATGTGTTGATATCTCGAATTCAAAGTAGTAGTGCTTGTCGGAATTATCAAATTGGGTCAGGTGCTGTTCCAAAGAAAAGGTCACACTTCGCCAACAGAGAGTCCAAACATAACAGTGGAAAGCAACTCGATGGAAAACATGTTGCGCAATTATTTACATCAAAGAAAGCACAAGAGGAAATCATGAAATGTGAGGTACAAGCTTTACTTACTCTTCAAGTGATGGGCATGTATGTAAACTGTGCTTTCTTGGCTTTTAGGTTCATTAGCTTTTGTTAGTGCAATGTCTCAGGAATCAGGATCACTTGTTGGGTTCATTCAATTCTGCTAATGTGTTCAAGTTGTGATGTACTTGTACTTCCTCGTTATGATTTTGTTAAGGGTGCTTGTTAAATATAGGATTGTCAAGTAGAGGTTGCATAACTTCCGCACCCGAAATAATACACGCGGACTGTCTGTTGAGTGGTAACTTGTAAGGCTATGGTTGCCCATTTTAGATTTATAGGAAGTTGGGCATTATTTTAGCTTTTGACTTTTCTACATTCCTTTGGCTTTTATCTTTAAAACTAAAGATTTGTTTGAGTGAGCTGTAGCCTTTATTGCTAGGGTAGGGAAGAAATTCTTGCACTAGCATTGCTAATCTCATTGGGGCAAAACTATTTTGTTTCAGATGCCTCTTTTGATCATTGCGCAGAATGCTTTATTGGAATCTTGGTCGGTCTACTTACCCTATGAAATAACTTATATAAACATATCAGTTCAAATATTCAGTTAAGAGTCTTTGGATTTCCCTATCGCATAATGATGCCTTGTCATACAAGGCTTTCAATTTTGTATGCTTCAGATAGAATTTAGAAGGGAGAAAAAAAGAACGAACAGAAAATTGCATAGCATCCTGTATGGTTTCTTCCATTCCCTCTGAGCACAGAACTTCTGGGTCATGTTTATTCGACTGGACTTAGAGGAGGATATCAGTCCTGTAAGGTAATACTACATTTCACATGGATTGTGTGTCCCAAGTTTTGCGATGCATCTGTAATTGTGACGGGAAAAATTCCAAGGAGACACAGGATATGTGGTCCTCTTGCATTCGTAGTCCAATCCAATGTTCAATCTGGACTAACAGATGGGGCACTGGTGTATGACTGTCCACATTGTGTTCTCTATTAGGATCTAATATGCGGTTGCCGAACCGTGGAACGAATAATGGATCTGGTGAAATGATACGTATTTCGAGGTCAGCGGGGATTACCAGCAGTTGAAACACATGGGAACTAACTTTGGATTTATGGGATGTTATTAACTGATTAATCTTGCCGTATGCGTCATCTTAATTTTGTGCATTAGTTGAATTAATATATTCTAGTCAGTATTATGACCACCAGTGAGACTCCGTTTTGGGCTGTATTTTCTACATGCTTGCAACCAAATAAATTTATATATTATCGGCATCTTCAATTGTTCTGTATTAGGAAATAAAATTCCTGGCTGCATCCGAGCTCAACTCCTCATATGATGACATTCGACCTGCTATTGAAGAACATGAGAGGGATAGCCAAGACAACGTGGATATTAGTGCAGCTATGACATGGATAGGAGCCAGCTGCTCTAAGCTGAAAGCAGACTTTGACTTCCATTTTTCCATTGTCAAGAATGTTGTCTGCCCACCACCTGCTCAAGCCCCATCCAGCGCAGCAAAGCATTCTGAAGAGGCAGACAATGAAACTGGGATGAAGTATCTAACACACTAATTTCTAATCATCTTTTTCTTTTTCTCGGTGAAAGTCAGCATTGTTAGTTACTAAAAAACAATTTCCAATCATGAATTTTGACATGTTACCTGGAGTACATTTTCTTTTATTCTCCTCCTCCACCACTTTGAAGGGATTTTGGACATGGTGGTTGACGCAATTTGACAATCTATACATCTGAGTTTTATAATAGATTCAACCACCAAACTTGGTTTATGATTTTATTTTCTAATCTAAATACTGGTTCTTTTCACATTACCTGTTTGTAAGAAGCATGCATTTGACGCAACTAGTGCATGCTACGAACCTAAGTTTTCTAAGCACCCAGATAATTTGGACTTGAGCATTCTTGTCTGAAACATTTTTGTCAGTGAAATTTCGACTTGCTGCCTTCAGTTTGTTTGAAGGGGGCTTTGCCACCATATTATTGAGGACCCAGAAACTTGTTTCCGGGTTTTTGCTTTCTGAATTCAAAATCTACTGTGAAAAAGCAGAGTGGGAACCGTTAAAATTTCTTACTTTGTCCAGTGGCGTTTCTATTTGGGCAAGAGAACTCAATCCGGGTCAATCCCTTGTTTGTTCTGCCCTGGATTGGACCAGTTTAAATTGGGTGTACAAACCAATTTCATGGCTCTTCAAAAAGACAAAAAAGAAGAAAAGCGCTAATATCATGGAGCTACTACTACTATCTTGGTAGTTGGAAGTAGAAAGAACAATCTATTCAAGCACGGTAGATGATTTTATATACCTCCCCATTGATTTCTAAATTGTCATGCTTTCTCTTCCACAAGGCCATGACCAAAGCTCAGCTTGTGCAAGCAAATACTGGATCGAACTAACTTGGAGTCGATCTCTATTCATCCAAACATGGGATTGCTTCCTTTGGGATGACCTGAAGTCACCGTGCAGGGTAGGCCAAGCCTCGTCTACCCTCCCGGATTCTGATCATGCTGCATATATTTTACACATGATTTTCAATTGTATTCCATAAAGCTATATTTATGTTGATATTATTGTCACAATATTATACTTTTGCCTTGTCTGGTTGTCTTAATTTGTATCCTTTAATACGAGCGCAACAATACCATACGGTGGTTGACAGTTCTACTCCATGAATTACTTTTGTAACTTTTGTTAGGTGAATCACAATCATGCATGTGCAAGTCAATCAACTTGATTTATGATCTTCAAAATGAAAAAAAAACAAAAAAACAAACTTGATTGTATGACTTGTTTATTTTATTTGAGATGTTTTACGGGCCTTTTAATTTTAACTTTTTGTGGTCTTATTTTTTGTGCGAGTCTTGTTTCTTGGCATCAAGAGAGCATCAATTTACTTGATAATAAGAGTTAGTCACTATTCGAAAAGATTAACTAAGCAAAAATTAACTTAAAAAAAAACATAGCTAAGCTAATACCTTCACAACTAAGGCCCCCATTTCCACTAAATTTTTTGAACTACAACTTATTGATTTTTGTGAAGTTGTTAATACTAAACTAAATTTTTTTGGGGTCAAAAGTTAAGTTTCCACTAAGCTGAAACATTCAACACATTTTCTTCCGAACACCCAATACATTTTCTACAACTTTTAATTTAGTGGAAATATTTTGACTACAGATAGCAACTAGAAACCAGAAGTTTTCATCTTCTAGCTTACCAAAAACGCCCCCTAATCCCCCTACGGAAAAACATGCTTCCAGGGGTTGTAGCCTAATGGCAAGTGGCTTACTGGCTTACTCGCAAGTGGTTTGTGTGGTCAGACTTTGAGTCGTGCGGTGGATACACTCCTGTGATCCACTAGCTCTTGTCAGGGCGGTTCAAACCTATGGCGATTGGTTGCGGGTCTTGCTCGACCTGCTTTCACAAGTATGACTGATGGGTCCGGCTCCAACATCTGATTTCACACAATTTTTTTTTTATTGTTGTTGTAGTATAGAAGAAAAGCAAAGCATGGTGGGTCACTTTATTGGGATTCTCCTCTTTTAGCCCCACCCACATTTAGTGGGTCCCTACCACCCTTTGAACGCAATCCTTTCGGTAAAATAATTTGGTGGTATTCGGGCACCGCAAAATTGTGCGCAACATTCTTATCCATCACATATTTACGTGGCATTTAAATACTAAAAAAATGGATCTCATGGTTTTAAAAAAAAAAAGGATCTCGATCAAATGGGTGATAAATAAAAGTATTGGGGCACTATAACGTGGTACTCTAAGACCACTGAATAACTACACGTCCATGTGGGCCATTTGTGATGGCATATTCCACAGCTGGGTCCAACTGACTATCACCATGGTTTAGTGGTTTTCAGCTCGACCTAGAAAAAAGATTTTTCCTCCAGCATAAGTTATGGCCAATGGGCTTCACCTAAATTCAAAAGTTGCACCCACACCATACAAATTGATTGATGCTCTATATTAATTATAACATTATAGCAGTATCCACTGTATCCTTTTACCTTCTACTAATATAGGAGAAATTTTGTGCACCTAGGTCTACCATTGAAATGTTTTGCGGATTTTTGGTGAATGTTATGCGCAATTTTGATGTATGTTACGGATTTTTTTGGCTAGTTAAGCGGAAGTATATTGTAATGAAAATATATGCATGCAGCATGGTACGTACTCACAGTTTTAGAGGATGACACACATATTTTTTGTGCATGGTACTCATACTTTTAGACTATGGTACACATATTTTTTAGCCCATCAGTTATTCAATTTTATGGTCTCAGTTACGTATAGGGGTGTACAATATATATGTTACTAAAACTAAGTCTTGAACTTACAGGGATCTAACCTATGCTAGCAGAGTGCAGTTGATAAAGAATGTCCTTTTCTCCATCCAAACTTATTGGTCTTCTTTATTTATCATTCCTAAAAAAGTGATTAAAGAAGTTGAGTCCATCCTTAGGGCATTCCTTTGGATTGGCCCTAACCTTAAGAAAACTGGTGCTAAGGTTTTTTGGGAGCACCTGTGCTCCCCCAAACAGGAAGGGGTCTTGGTTTCAAATCCATGCAGGTTTGGAATATGGCAGCCACTGCCAAGCACATTTGGTTCCTTATTTCTGGTGGGGAATAGTCCATGTTGTGTCAATGGGTTAAATCATACTTAATAAAAGGGAAGAACTTTTGGAATCTGAGAATTCTTGGGGATCGCACATGGGTTTGGAGGAAAATGTTGAACCTCAGACCTTTGGTGCAACCCTTTATTTTGAGCGTGCTAGGTGATGGCCATTCTACTTCCTTGTGGTATGACAATTGGCATCCACTTGGCCCCTTGATAACCAATTTTGGTCCCATAATTGCATTTGATTTTGGTATTCCTAAGGATGCTAATGTGTCTCACATTATCCAAAACTCAAACTGGGCATTTCCCATCACACAAACTTTAGAGCTCAATGAGATAAGAAGAACTCTGCCACCTCTTACCCCTTTCAGATTGAATGGGGCTGATCACACTAGATGGACTCACACCTCTAATGGTAAGTTCTCTATTGCCTCCCTTTGGGAAAAAATGAGAACTCCCTTCCCAGAGTTGTGTGGCATAAATTAGTGTGGTTCTCAGGCCACATTCCCAAATGTAGCTTTTTCACTTGGTTGACTATTCAGAATAGGCTATCCACTGTGGATAGACTAATGCTATTTGGCCTCACCCACTCCCCTCAGTGTAGTTTTTCTAGGGGAGTGAAAGCCATGGCCACCTTTTCTTTAATTGTCCCTTCTCCTAGCAGGTATGGAACTCCATTCTTTCCAAAATTAATGTTTCTTGGCTCTCCAAAACATGGGCTGAATGGGTCACTTTTTTATCCAATGTAAAAGGCAAATCTTTTCAGGTTGTCATTACTAAACTAGTCTTTACAGTTACTGTCTATCAAGTGTGGATTGAGAGAAATGTGAGGAAATTTCAAGGTAAATCTTGTACTTCGGAGGTAGTTGCTCATAAAATCTATTCTATGGTGAGGGCAAGACTTTTATCATTCAACACATTGTCACCTTCTTAAGCATACTGGGTTGCACATGAATGGAATGTTAATGGATCTTAATTCTCATATTGGTCGTTGCTATGGACTTTCATGGTTGCTGGCACTTGTTTTCTAGATCGTAACAAACTATAACAGGCCAACTGACTGCAGGATGGACCTATGATATTGTGCAGATGGCACAAGTGTGTGGGCACACGACCCTGAAAATTTTATGTTTGGTTATAAAATTGGGTGCGCCCTTTTGGAAAGCACGGCGAAACGCTACAATTTAGAGTCGCCACTCGGGTTTTGCGGTATGCACCCAAGGAACCGAATTTGAAACGTTTGCTACGTTTTGATTTGAAAAAGGCTTGTAGACTGGTCTATTGTTACCTCCGACGTATTTTTCTCTCATTAATCATTTTTTAGCCAATTAGGGCGGGGGAATAGTTAAAGGGGATTAAAACTGCAACAAGTTTGCATTATGCAACAAAATGTGATGCTTGATTTGTTGAAACAATGAATGCAGATTGAGAACAGGCATCGATGAGCATTTTAGATAAACTGAAACACACTAATCCACAATGGCGTACACATGAAGAAACCTGTATGCGCTGGCCATGCCACTGCATACAGAGATGACCTGTGTACTCCACACAAGGACTGGCGTGCGGTGGTAGAACTAAACTCACAGCTTCTGTTCTCAACCCTCTGGGCTTTAGAAAGGACCAGTGCACACCCAGGACAAACCACGCAGTTTATAGAGCAGATATTAAGCAGTTATAGACAGTAGAAATGGCTTTAAGCCATAAAAATAAACAGGACACCCCATAAACAGTGTGGGGAAATAAACAAGGGCTAAGGCCTAGTTGCCATACAAGGGCCAGCCATAGGATGAGATCTAACTGCTGTAGGCCAGTCAGAGGAGTCCATATGCCAGTTACACCTTTTGTCCAGTGCTTGGCTTTGAATCTTCTGGGCTCTAGAACATGACCAGAAAGACCCCATAGGCATTCCAAAGCAGAAGAAGTAAATAGACAACTAAATAGTTCTAAAGTACAGAAAGTTGGAAACTGGTTATTAGCATGCAATAAGGTGTCAAAACAAAAGTAAACGCATAAAATGGATGATCAATGATCCCCACGCCAGTTTTGCAAGTACTACCATAACTGGCGTACGGCTTACGCATACTGGCGTGCGCCACTGACGATCACACACGATCTTTGAAACCCTGCTAGCTTTAGGGCCAGGACTGGTATTGATTACCAACCTTGACCCTACTAGCCCCCCCTCAGGGGTCAGAACAGAAGATTACAAAAGTTGGTATACCTTTGGTTTTGAGGTTGATGGTGTGTTTTGAGTTTGAACTTGGGGTTTGAGGGATGGATGATGAATGAAAAGGGTGTTGTGGTATGTTAGAAAGAGGTCCTTGCTTACTCTTTTAATGGATGAAAGAAGAAGAAGTAAAGAACTAAGAAAGAGACAGTGAGAGCTTGGGCTCTTAAATGAGTGTAACCCCTTGCATATAAATGCAAGGGGGGGGGGGGGGGGGTATATATAGGCCAATGAGTGGCTGAAGAGAAGTGTAACCAGCTGGGTTAATGGCTTGTTGGGTTAAGGAGAGGAGTCTCCATGCATTAAATGCATGAGACTTATTGACGGAAGGTGTAGGAGAGAGAGGAGAGCAACACTGCACGTTTGCAATCATCAGGGAACTGTAGATTGTACTGGGAGGCCGCAAAAGTCTTGTGCACATGGTTGAATAAAGGTGATTTGACTGGTTTTGACCGGCGTACGCCATTACTATACCTGCGTGCGCCAGTGGAAGCTGGGTCAAAGGCCGATGACTGACACGTGCCAACTTACATGCGCACGCCAATACATTACTGGCGTATGCAAGTCGGGTTTTGCTGAGGCCATTTGGCTCTGGTTTGAAAGGTTTGAAAAGAGGTTCGAAAGGGTTTTACTGAGGTTCAGAACGCTTAAAGCTCAAACACACTAACAATCTCGGAATGTTCTTGACCTTATTCATCATTAGGGAATCAAAGACCGTAAGTAAACTAATCTGGGCAGTCCAGAATAGGGTGTCTACAGTAGTCCCCCCTTGACAGCACTTGGAGCACCATTGACTTGATACAAATAATGTCAAAGGTTTTCTAGACACCCTTCCAGGTTGCCCAAAACAGAACATACGAGTCAAAGTAGACACAAAACTTAAAGAACCTGATTGATTGAGTTGGACAGGTGGGACGCCGCTCGTTGAATTGAATGGCCGGATAGATCGTCGCTGCTGGGGATAATATGAGTAGGTAGATCGTTGCTTGATTGAATTGAGAGAATAGAATGAGTTGGGAGGTGGCCTCTCCTGGGGAATAATGAGCAAATCGCAGTTGCTTATTTGCTTGATTTGAAAGGGCAGTGCAGGTTGTCGTTGATATGAAACATGGACGGGCGAACCGTTGTTGATTTGAAATTGGCTGGGCGAACCATCATTGATTTGGAAATGATGAAATCTGCTTGGGAAATAGTTGACCACGAGTGACACCGTGGGCCGGAGTAACACGGGTCACCGTTGAGAATGGGCCTTGATATTGAAAGATGATTTGGGCCTTAGGCGCAGATGTCACTGGCGTACGACGCCCCAATACTGGCATACGCCAGAAAACTTTATAGGTCCGAACCCAGATCCGAGTAGACACCTCCCTGGAGCGGGCATTGCCATACAGATTGATCGTTGTTTGCTCGTTTGGTTGCTTGCTTCATAAACCAAGATCGTGGATATTCCCATGGCTAGGAACATCGCCACACGATAGCGGTCATCATCAAAATAGAGTTGCCACCTAGTTTATTGAAACTAGGAAAATAGATAGAGATTCTGGGTACGGGAGCCAAAAGTACAGTAAGGGGAAGGTGTTAGGCACCCTTCTTTGCCCAGCCGTGAGATTGGCCCAGAGTTGTTCAACATAAGACATATACATGCTTTATTTAATTCCAACACGTAGTCTGTTTGTAGCCTTTAAGCAGTTAAGGGTGAGCCAAGACTGTAATTGAAGCATGCATCAGAAAGCAGAAAGCAAAGCATACTGTCCCAGGGAAATGGATCCCGCGGCCGGTGAATTGATGTCACGGCCGAGGGATCCTCCTGGCTTGATGTACCGGCCAAGGGATTGAAGCCCCGGTCGGTGTTCTTCCTCACACCAGACTGAAAAGTTAGTAGATAATCAAAGGCTACGATTAAACATGAAAATAGTAAATAAATTGAACAGGAGGCCCCTGGGCCTCACCACCTTGATCCCTCAGTAGCTTGATTGCTTCGGATTGAACGAGATTGACTGTTGCTTCTTGGGAACTATAGGGTTAGGGTTTGAACTTTGGGGTTTGATCGTCGGATTGATAGCTGCCTTCGGAAGGTCAGGGCTTTTGAAGAGGGGGGTTGAGAGTGTATATTGACAGAGTTTCGTGGTTTGAGGGAGTGATTTCGTAGGTGAATCTGGTCTCTTATTTTCGGAACCCAAAGGCCCTTTATATAGGCAATTGGATGACAAACCTTAACCAATCGAAATGCATGACGGGAATTGGAGTTATAATGCATCTCAAACTCCTCATGGCTATCCCCGGGCGTAGCCCGAACGCATTGGGAGGTTTCGTGTTTGGATCAAACGTTTGACAGATCGTTCGAGAATCTAGAAAATAGCCAATATGGCGGCCGAATAATGGATCTGGCGGCCGAGGAAATGAAGTTGCGGCCGTAGGATAGATCTAGTGGCCGAGTAATCAATCTCTCAGGGAGATTTTCAGGCAACAGGTTGCTCGGGTGAAGGAATGATGTTAAGGCCGTGAGTTCAATGTCACGGCCGACAGATGGATTCTCCTAGAATTCTGTATTATCTGTCTGAAAAGCTATATGGCTCTGGATTGGGTCCTCTAAGTGGCTCAAAGTTCTTACTGAAAGTCCTAAGGTTCACAAGAAGTCAACCAGCAATCACTGTATCCATTTCATCATCGGGATGGTCCTCAAGGTGGGACTTGAGATAATCGTTAGGCCAAATTGGGGTGTCTATAGATGCCCCTCTTTGACTGAGCTCAGACGGATTGCGAGACATGTTTGAGTATGAGTCAAAGCTGTAAAAGCAACTCAATTTGGTCCAACCACTATTCCAAGGGGTTTTTTTGAAAAAAAGGTTTTGTTGTGGTCGGGCCAGGAGGCTGCCTACGTATTCCCAGGGGGAAATTCAGACCAACTGTAGTTCGGGGGGCAATAAACAAAGTAAAAAGTTTGGAGGGTTAGAGATAGAAGACATACCTTCAGGTTTTAAAAGCCGTAGTGCAACGTACCTGGGTATTGCCAGGATTTTGGCGGAGAGTAGTTGAAAGAGTGCGGGGCTGCCGAGGAAATTTTTGTGGAGAGCTTCCTTAGTATTTTGGGGTAAATCAGTACACGGCAGGCGCATTTTCTTTTCTTGATCATCCTTACTTTGCCTGAGGGGGGGCTCGGTAGAATAGCCTATCCTTGCAAATCAGCTTGATGGAATTGATGTAATTTGGGTGGAATCCAAACCATCTGCTAGGGATGATTCGGACGCCGGTTTTAAGATATGGGGTGGAACCCAAGCCATCTTCTGGGGATGAGTTGGATGCCAATTTTGAGATATAAGGGGCTCGGGGTCGATAACTGTAGCATGGAGCGTTGGAATGAGGGAACCGAGGCGCGGAGCCGGTTGCAGTCATGAGGTGAGAGCTTGAGGTGTTGGAGCTTAGAGCTTGACATGATTTGAACCGAGGTGTAGAACCGGGTTGCATTCTGATGGTTTGTAAACGGAGCTTTCTCATCATAAATTTTGGCTTAGAGCCAAAGGATCGAGGCGCCGGGCCAATCAGTAAAACCGAGGCATGGAGCCGGTTGATTTACAGGATTGACCTGTTTCATGAATAAGAGAAAAATGCAAAGTGTGTATATGATGATAGTGGTTAGATATGAGTAGATATGATGATGCAGACTTGATGATGACAATGGTGATGCAATTGATGCTCATGTGCATAGGCCCGTGCGAGTGTGTTTGATTTAAGCATAAAGCTTCTTTCTAGTTCTGGACTTGAGCATTCAGAGCATAGAGCTCGAGCATTCGGAGGGCAAAGTCCGAGCATTCAAAGTACAGGCTTTGAGCATCCAGTACACAGTGGTTGGGCATCCAAACGTAGAGCTTGAGCATTCAAGGTATAAACCTTAAGCATTCGAACATAGAGTTCGAGCATCTAGTACACAGTGGTTGGGCATTCACACGTAGAGCTTGAGCATTCAAGTGTAGAACTTGAGCATCTAGTACATAGTGGTTGGGCATTCGAAGGGCTTCGAGCATTCAAAGTGTAGAACTTTGAGCATTCAAACATGGAGCTTGAGAATAGATGATATCTTGTTGTATGGAGTTGTTGAGTAGTGAGTTTTTAGAATTGCTGAGCTATTGAGTATTTCATCTTCCATCTTCCATTGGGTTTGATTTGTTCCTCATGCTTGGGATGCTTCCAAGGCTAGTTTCCATATGCTCGAGGTGTTTCCAAGGCTAGTTTTGAGTATGCTCGGGATTGCCCCCACAGCTAGTTCTGAGTATAATCGGGGTTGCCCCCAAGGCTAGTTTTGAGTATGCTCGGGATTGTCCCCAAGCCTAGTTCTGAGTATGCTCGGGATTGTCCCCAAGGCTAGTTTCCACATGCTCGGGGTGTTTCCAAGGCTAGTTTTGAGTATGCTCGGGATTGCCCCCAAGGCTAGTTTTGAGTATGCTCGGGATTGTCCTCAAGGCTAGTTCTGAGCATGCTCGCGATTGTCCCCAAGGCTAGTTCTGAGTATGCTCGGGATTGCCCCCAAGACTAGTTTTGAGTATGCTCGGGATTGTCCCCAAGGCTAGTTCTGAGTATGCTCGAGATTGCCCCCAAGGCTAGCTTTGAGTATGCTCAGGATTGTCCCCAAGGCTAGTTCTTGGACACATTCCACTTTGACTCTGTTGACTTGTTGACCCAAAGTGCCATAAGGTTTGTTAAATGCTTCGGCTATTAATGTCTTCGGAGATTTCCATTGCCTCGATTGATGGGGTCATTCACCTTGTTTGGGAGATTTCCATCGCCTCCATTAACGGGGTGCCTTCTGGAGGCTGAACACTTTTTGGAAGCTGGCCATACAAATGCTTTCTAAAAGCTAGCAACGCCTTCTAAAAGGCTTTAGCGACACGGATGCCTTTTTTTTGGAGGATTTTAGCCACATAAATGCCTTCTGAAGGGCTGAAGTGTGCACTAGGGTATTGCAAGCTTTATACATGTGCTTTTTCTTGTTGGCTGTTCACTCAACGTATTAAGTGGAAGTCGCAGGATTGTTTTGTTGGCCTGGACGTGGCGAGGCTGCTTATCTTCAAGATGTGAGCTTGGGGCAGCTAAAGTAAGCACTGCACTGTTGAGATGAGACCTGCTGAGCGCGAGGCTGTGCATATGGCAAGGCCTGAGTGTAGAGTTGCTCAGAGTTCTTGAAGCTGTTGGATATGGAGATGTTGGGATAATGATGATGGAGCTTGCTGAGTGACTTGGGCATGGAGTTTTTGAGCATGGGGATGAGCGTAGAACTATTGAACGGCTTGAAAAGTGAGCACATGGTGCTGCTGAGTGACCTAATGGTGCAAGAGGTATGATGCTTGTAGAGATGGTGTTTTCATGGGCGTTTGAGCCACTGAGTTGAGTACTAGAGAGTTACTGAGTTATGATGTTGTCTGAAATGGCGAGCAAGGAGCACATGGTGTTGCTAGGTGGCTACTTGGAGCTACTAAATGAGCCTGACTGTTGGAGTGATGAGCTTGAGGCTGCTAGGTGAGTGAGGCCGTTAAATGATTGTGGACATAGAATAGCTGAGTTGGTTAGCGTAGAGCTGCTGGATTTGCTTGATGATAGCACGAAGCACGAAGCTATGGAGATGTGAAGTGCGAAGCTGCTTTAATGCTTGTTGACATGGTGCCAATTGTAGAGTTTGCTCAGGACTACTTACGAGGCTATCTTTCAGCCTCTTTGACTTGGCTTTGTCGGTTATAGATACCAAGCTAGGTATGGTCGGTTCAAGGACCGAAATCCAGGAGAATCTTGCAATCCACATTTGAATAGTTTAGAAAACAGCAATGGATAGGAAAACAACATGCAACAGGCACGGGTCAAAGTCCTTTTATGCTGACTGCTAGGGGCAGGACCACCACACTTAAAGAACCTTAGTTCAAGAGCTTGAACGATTTTGGGTGACATGGTTTGCAACATGACATATATGCGTATTGAACTGAACATTCATGAAGAAATAGAAGCCCCCTGTTTAGGCAATGGATGCTTGACCCTAGCTTAACTGTGCATGATGACGATGATCTAATTACCCCTAGCATAGAAACATGCGATGTAAATAACAATGAGTGTGAGTGCAATGTTTCTGTTCGGCAGAGATCTTGGCATGCCCTTGACAGTGTTGTGTGACAGCATTCCACAAAAGAGTTGAGGTGTTCCCCTAGGATATGACACTTCTCAGGCTGAGCTTTCTTCAAGTGTGTTAGCAGGGAGGTAGACTTTACAGTGCATCATTTTGTTGCCCTTTATTCCTTGTATAGAGATGATTGCCATGATGCCTTGATGAACCTGCCTTGCTTGAGCATAAGAACACCTCATATTTGGGGTTAGCTTGTGCAACCAAGACAACTACTTTTGCTAAGCAAACATAAGGATGTACACATGGAATACTAGGGTCAAAAGATCAATGTAAAAGATAGGGTGATAATGATATGCCCGTAATGCATTCTGGACATCTCAATTTTCGTTTATTTGATCTAATGCTTCCCCTTGCCCTAGGGAGATTGATAATGACTTATTTCTTATACTAGCCAGGTGTTTCGAAAGACCGCAATGCCTTAGCGGCACCACTGAAAACATTGTTTGGTTAAGGGACCATATTGGTGCACTCTTCATGAAATGAGAGACCCATGTTATTTCCTTAGAAATTTGCAAAAAGTGACTGCAGTTGTATTTGCTGTGTTAAGAATGCTTAGGATAAAACCATCTTTGAAAGTTTTTCCTCCAGGATTTCAAGGTCATATCATTCCATCCATGTTCCACACTCACGTCATTCAATCATCAAAGGACACAGAACTATTTTGCAAACCTATGCCCCTAGTCAATTAGGTGAGTTTGTTGCTTCGAGCTTGATTTGGTTGACTTGAGTTGGATTGATAAGCACCTACTGAGACCCACATAAGAGGTTGGATACTAAAGGGGAACATAGCCATGCCCCTTGTCTCACGTAACTCTCCATGTTGTGTGATTTGCCAAGATGATGCAAATTTTAGTATTCTTGCCCTTCGTGTTAAGTTCCACATTGGTGATGCCCCTAGTGTTTAGGACCTTGCCACTAAGTCGTGTTCCCCAATTTGAGATGACTTTGTTATGGACCATAATGTAGGCTTGGGGGTTTTTGGCTTGAGAAAGAAGCGGATGTAAAGGCTCAAACCTAATTTCTACTCACTCTTGGGTTTTAACAGCTAGCAGCCATCTTCAACATTTTTATCAACTCTTGTTGTCTCTTGCCTCACTTTGTGTGAAAGAGTTGGTTTCTTCAAAAATGTCCTTTGTATGTATTGGGAAAAATGTTTCCTTCAAAATGCCCCTTGTATGATGGGGTGCTCATTCTTTCATTGATTTTTCTTTCATCTCTTCTTGTGTTTTTCTGTATGCCCCAGTGTAGGGGATGGCTGCCTAGCAGGCTTTTCAAAAGAATTATCCAGAGGCTTAATGTGGCTAGCAAATGATAAGTGTTTGGAATAGAGAAATGAATGCCTTTCTTCATCTTGAAACACACGACAACGTGTCAAGGATCCTTACCAAGAAATTAAGGGTTTCGATGTTTAACCAAGTGAATTTTCTAAGATTGAGGACAATCCTTTGAGACACAAGTAGATGCATGGAGACATGGCTACTTTGTTCGTGCTCTAACTTTTGGCTAGACCGCCCTTTTGGGTTTTAATCTAGCGAGCTCATCATCATCATTTTTTTCTTTTCTTCATTTTTCCTCTCTTCATCTTCAACAACATGTTTTGCTTACAAGTGATCTCTGTGAAGGTGCAGAGATGTGTCAACTCCTTCTTAGCTCAACAGAAATGACGCGGGTCATAGCTTTGAAAAACTTGTTTTGCGCTTTTGACAATTCAAGTGATTATGATGTGTTCCAAAAGATGCCATAAGATTACTTTGAAATTCTTGCAGATTGTTTTCAACGTTTGATGTTATCATGAGCATTCTATGGTAGCAAACTAGCACAGAAGGGAATATTTTCAAAATTGTGGCTGACCAAAAGGTGCCTACGTATCCCAACAGAGAATCAGGCCATTCGTAGTTCATATCAAAGGAGACTAGAATCCACATTTCATGTTGAGTGCGACAACTGGCCGGAAACCATGATGAGCAAATTGATATCAATTTTTCAATAGAAGCAAAATATGGGCCAAAATGGCGGCGAAAGTTAGCTAGGTACGAAAAGATTGTTTTAAAATCTAAGCCAAGACGTGATGGACATGGCTGCCATTACTCACTTCAATTTTTTCGTCAGCCATTACCATCACATCTGAGATCAAACTTCAAATCTAAGAGAAGGAGAAACTTAATCATGCTCAAGTTGAGATGTCCAAAACTAATTGTCCATGCGGCGCAGTTTCTAATATGCAAACTGCCCTTAGTGGTGGTGCAACCAAATGACATGCGATGAACAAAGAAAGAAAATGAGGGGGATGGACTCCTCTTTTGGTTTGGCCCCTGCATAGTTAGAAAGAGGCAAGCAAAACGATATGTATACATATAGCACCACAACTATTTACACAGATTATGGATGAGTCATGCATTGCAATTCGTTTGTATGCATGAGTTTATCAGATACTATAGATAGCTAGCCATTTTTGATATGGATGATTCTTAAGACTCGTTGCTGCCACTTAAGATCCCATTTCCAAGTCAATCCATATTATGAGACAAACTGAAAAGGTTGAGCATATGACTATAATAGAAACTAGACTCGGAGTCCATCGCTATGCTAGCGGATATTTGAATGTTTCAGAAAAACTCGTCATTTGAGGATTAGACAAGGCATTGCAAAAAGTTTTGAAAGTTCTTTCAATTCTTGGTTAGGGAAGATTCTTTCTCAAAACGTGATTGAGGTAATTGAAATCCACTTGATTATTCGCTAGCACATTGACAAACTCCTAAATCTTCTCGGCTCGTTGTGGTAAGCATGCTCAAAATTTTGAATTTTGAAAGATGGGTTGTTAGGCCGATTTGGAAATAGGAACCAAAGTCCTACACTTGTCATGCTGAATCATCCATGGAGAAATAAGTATTGCAAGTTCTATCCATAGTATCCTTGACTTTGCATACAATCATCCATAATCTGCTCTACTACTTTACACTACCTCTTTCCTTTAGCCTCGCAAGGCAAAGATTGCTAAAGCAATCCCTAGTTCAATTGCCGACGAGGCGGCCAGTGTTTGATTTCGTTCTAGAAATCCATGCTTTGCGGTGCTTTAATTAAAGCGGGAGTGTTTAAGTAAGCAATGATGCTTTCAACTTGCCAAAAACATACCTTGTAGGCAATGGCATGCCTCAGTGCTTAGTTATAAAGACTTAGAGTTAGGGCTCTTAGTTCATGCCCCAACCCTTCTGCACAGAAAACGATATTAAAACAACATCTACAAGGTGTGAGGAAGAACTTCTAAAAAAAATGCAAGTAGATTCCTAACCTGCAGGATCCTGTCTTATTTTGATAAGTTCTATGGCTTTTTAACACATGAAAGGCTTGGGTAGTCTCAAGGGTGCTCCGTTGTCAAAGGGCACCAGTCCTTTTGCCAGCCCATCATAGGCGGCAATCGGGTGATGTCCTTTTTGATATACCACTAGGTACAAGTGACTGTGGAGTTTGCTGGAACCCCTAACATAGCCCGTGACATGCCGGGATATCAGGTGAACTCAACGAGGTTTGCCCGCTCAATGCATATGATAAATGAATTAAATAAGGCATGTATTAGTCTTATGTTGAACTTTCTTGTTATAACTCTCATGTCCCCAGCAGAGTCGCCAGAAAACTGTAGACACCTCCCTGGGAGTGGGGCATCGCCATACAGATTGATTATCATTTGCTCAGTTGGTTGCTTGCTTCATAAACCAAGATCGTGGATATTCCCATGGCTAGGAACATCGCCACACAATAGCGGTCATCATCAAAACAGAGTCGCCGCCTAGTTTATTGAAACTAGGAAAATAGATAGAGATTCTGGGTAGGAGCCAAAAGTACAGTAATGGGAAGGTGTTAGGCACCCCTCTCTGTCCAGCCGTGAGACTGGCCCATAGTTGTTCAACATAAGACATATACATGCTTTATTTAATTCTAACACGTAGTTCAGTTAAGGGTGAGTCAAGACTGTAATTGAAGCATGCATCAGAAAGCAGAAAGCAGAAAGCAAAGCAAACTATCCCAGGGAAATGGATCCTGCGGCCGGTGAATTGATATCACGGCCGAGGTATCCTCTTGGCTTGATGTACCGGCCGAGGGATTGAAGCCCCGGTTGGAGTTTTTCGTCACACCAGACTGAAAAGTTAGTAGATAATCAAACGCTACTATTAAACATGAAAACAATAAATAAATTGAACCGAAGGCCCCTGGGCCTCACCACGTTGATCCCTTAGTAGCTTGATTGCTTCGGATTGAACGAGATTGACTGATTGCTTCTTGGGAACCCTAGGGTTAGGGTTTGAACTTTGGGGTTTGATCGTCGAATTGATGGCTGCCTTCGGAAGGTTAGGGCTTTTGAAGAGGGGGGTTGAGAGTGTATATTGACAGAGTTTCGTGGTTTGAGGGAGTGATTCAGTAGGTGAATCTGGTCTCTTATTTTCAGAACCCAAAGGCCCTTTATATAGGCAATTGGATGACACACCTCAACCAATCAAAATGCACGACGGGAATTGGAGTTATAATGCATCTCAAACTCCTCATGGATATCCCCGGGCGTAGCCTAAACGCATCGGGAGGTTTCGTGTTTGGATCAAATGTTTGACAGAACGTTCGAGAATCTGGAAAATAGACAATATGGCGGCCGAGGAAATGAAGTTGCGGCCGTAGGATAGATCTAGCGGCCGAGTGATCGATCTCTCAGGAAGATATTCAGGCAACAGGTTGCTCGGGTGAAGGAATGATGTTAAGGCCGTGAGATCAATGTCACGGCCGACGGATGGATTCTCCTAGAATTTTGTATTTTTTGTCTGAAAGGCTATATGGCTCTGGATTGGGTCCTTTAAGTGGCTCAAAGTTCTTACTGAAAGTCCTAAGGTTCACAAGAAGTCAACCAACAATCACTGTATCCATTTCATCATCGGGATGGTCCCCAAGGTGGGACTTGAAATAATCGTTAGGTCAAATTGGGGTGTCTACAATCCGGCCCAGACCCGGCCCAGCATCTTCCCACGTCTTATAAACTTCTGCAGGAGAACAGAACCGCCATTCCTTCAGTTTCAAACTCCTAAAAGCTCTCAAACTCTCACAAATCCCTCAATCTCACTTTCATTCTTCCATTCTACTCCCAAAATTGACTTACCCACACCCATCCATGGCTGAAACCGGTGGTGGTAGCAGCGGTGAAGGCAATGGTGATGGCAATCACGAGAAGAATCGGCAAAGGGTTGGAGGCAAACCTTTGGGGCCTCAAATTGACGATCAACCGATGGAGGAGCCCTAGACAGGTACTCGTGTAGCTATTTCAGGCGGTGAGGGCGGCGATGGTAGCCATGCAGCAGAGGTCGGTGGCGATGGCAATCGGCTTACGCTTGTGGACCAGGGGCGTAGGCCGATGGGTTTTATAATAGGGGGCCCACAGGTTCACCGATTGGATCCTCAGAGTGGTGTGGAGGGTTTGGTGGTGACCAGCGGCGGCTTGGGCGAGGCCGGTGGCAGTAGCAGCAGTGGTGGTGTCGGCGGTGATCGTTCGGGGCTACCGCCGAGAGATTCGACAAGTGGTAAGGATTCCATGGTGGAGGAGGAGATACCGAGAGTGGCCCATGTGGAGCGGGTTGAGTTTATGCCACCCGTAGGGACATCCAGTCACGAGCCCATCATGAGTAGCGACTTGGCAGATATTGTTGGCGAGGCCGCGCTCGCTAGGCTTATGAGGGAGAACCTCGCGGTGGTCGAGGCGGTTTTGGCAACCCGTGAGGAAAGCCTGCAGCAGATAGCCAGGGCCAATGAGGAGGAAAGACTTATGCGAGAGGAGGAGGCGTTGGCCACGGAGACCGTGACGGCCGAGAAGGCACGGGAAGAAGGGGCTTGGGCGCAGGAGGCCACGGTGACACTGGCTGAATCCATACGACAGGCACCTCGTGCTAAGTTTGTGGCGGAGACGTATACCCCACCAGAGCCACACTTGTTCATACCTTTCAGGGTTGAGGGCTACCTGCCCTGACGAGATACTTACGACGCAGAGCTGGTGCTGAGGGACCCAGAGAGGCACTTGTCCGTGAATTGGGCATAGGTATACCATTAAACTCGCCTCAGTTTCCATTTTGTAATGTTGTCTCTGCATGCGTTTTGATATTGAACTGTGTAATTTGCAATGCATATGACTTGAGCTTGAAACTGGCCTACCAACTAGAATGTAATTAGCATGCTTCGACCGATAACATAGCTTGAGACCGAACTAGACTGTATAACTTGATTCGACTGATAAAATGCTCGGTATAACTTGATTCGACTGTAGAATGCCTGGAATTCAATAGACACTACAAGAAAATACACATTCGCCGACTAAAAGTTTAGTCGCCAAATGTCAGATTTTAGTCGCCGAAACATTTCAGCGACGAAACTTTTGGTCGCCAAGTTTGTCGTTGACACTTGGTCTGGGAAAGTTTTTGCCGACTAAATATTTTGTCGGCGAAAGTAATCAACCTATGCCGACTAAGTATTTTGTCGGCGAAAGTAAAAACGTATGCCGACTATGTATTTTGTCGGCGAAAGTAAATAACCTATGCCGACTAAGTACTTTGTCGGCAAAACTAAATAACTATGCCGATTAAATATTTTGTCGGCGAAAATTAAAAATTTATGCGCGAAAACAAACTTAGCCCGACCAACTATTTAGTCGGCGAAATCAAAGTTTATGTGCAGACCCCGAATTTAGAACCATATTTTCAGAAATTTCGAAAGATTTAATGATTTTTTAACCCAAAAATCTTTGTGCAATATTTGAAATCACTCTATTTATTCCAACCAAAAACAATAACAAATGAAATATAATATTCAAACCTAGTCCATCCAAAAGCACAATTTAATATATAACCACCAAGCATAAATCAATTCCAACTCCAAATTTTCATAGATTACATATTCATATCCATCGTAACCAAAAACCATCCATCTAAGTCCTCCATCACTACAAAAAATCATCTGCCAATGCTCCATATACAAAAACCATCCATCTAAGTCCTCCATCACTACAAAAAATCATCTGCCAATGCTCCATATACAAAACCCATCCATCTAAGTCCTCCATCACTACAAAAAATCATCTGCCAATGCTCCATATACAAAAACCATCCATCTAAGTCCTCCATCACTACAAAAAATCATCTGCCAATACTCCATATACAAAAACCATCCATCTAAGTCCTCCATCACTACAAAAAATCATCTGCCAATGCTCCATATACAAAATCTGTCCATCAAAGAGTCTTTCCATCATGACAAAAAATCATCTGCCTAATTGCTCCATTACTAAATCTATCCATCAAAGTCATCACGACAAAAAGTCATCAGCCAAATTACTCCATATACAAAATCTGTCCATCAAAAGCAAAAATCATCTTTCAAATTGCTTCATTTACAAAAAAGCATCCCTTGACTGATCTCGTATCTGTAGACGAAGAAGTGGCAAACAACAAATTATTTGTCAATTACCTTGCACCAATATACAAACAATTATAACCTACCTATGTCTACTACTTTCTCTACCAGTAACTCAAAAAAGAAGGCGAAGATAGCAGAACATCCCTAAAATGGACCATGGCTGTCTACCAAAAAGCCGAAGGTATACTAAAGCTTATAATTTCCCACTTTTTATCATACAAAAGAAGAATATCAGTCAATGAATTTTGTCGCAAAGCAGCCTATCAAGGTAGCCTATTTGACCCCAAAAATTTCTTAGCTGTTAGACTCTGTTCCTCTAATAATATTACGCTACCTCATAACATACTTCAGGGGCCCAACAGTTTAAAACGCACAAGTCGTTCTCAGGTGAAGTCTAGTTGAGCCCACAAAGGCCCATTTCTATTCCAATTTTGGCCCACAATATTGTTCAGAAGAAACTGACCTTCCGTTTCCTTCTGTGCAAATGCACTTGATGGGGCAATGGCATCTTTATATTGAAAAGAAACTGAATATTATTCTCCTCAATTCAATCAGTACATCATACATGGAGTTCTGGCTCACATTAAATTAATTCAAGCAAATGCCTAATACATTCAAGCGTAAAAGGGAAGCTTCCACTAACTAGACTAACTGACTCTAACAGACTTGTAACTAACTGATTATGTTATGAAATTAGTAATTAGCTACTCTGTGAGAAGGAGCACCACACTCCTTAGCATATATCTAAAATCTAGAGTCCTCTACAATAGCTCTATGAGGGAAGTTGCTTGGAACTCCAGCTTGAATCTGTTGGCAATTTAGTAAATGAAGTTGGGCATTCCAAAGGACTCCCGAGGCAACCGGACAGACCCTCTCTGGTTCACCATATCTGGATGTAACACCTCAAAGGTCTACCGGTTTGGGATTGGTAATACCTCCTGATGTAAGAATAATGGCAGAATTCATATCGTAATTCAATTATGCAGTTTTTCCCTCTAAGTGCCTCTAAAAAAGTAGTTAAGAATTAAGACAAAAAATTAAGAAGCAAAGTTCTTATCAAATGCTGACTGAATTTGAAACTAAATATGCAGTTCCTTATGCTAGTTTCTAGTGTAGTGTTCCATGAAGTATTAGGACCTTTGTGCAAGGTTGATTGCATGGTGATGGAGTGGTCGTTAGTATGTGGTCATACGACAAGAGGCAGTAGCGTGTTGTACTTATTTTAAGAAAGATCAGAATATACTTCATTTTCTCTTTTGGCAATCCCCATGTTACCAGTTGCGAGTTGGCTATCTATTACTAGTCTCCAAAAAAATGAGTGTACAAGGAGTTCACTTACCAAGGAGTTCCATGAGTGTCCAGGAATATTGTGACAAGGCTTTCAAGCCTAGCAAAGCGATCTCGCTCCTCTTGGCGCTCTCTTTCTCGCTCCTCTCGCTCACGTTGATACTCCTCACGCTCTCGCTGTTGTTCCTGACGAAGTAACTCCATTTCAGATCTGATACTCAGTAGCTCTGAATGTGCTCGTGACTCAAGATGTGATTTGAAAGATAAGGAAGTGGGCGTTGGGCCAACCCTAAGTCCTCTAAGGTATTTAGGATTCTTTCCTTTTCCCAACACCTTTGTTGAAAGCTCCTCATGTGTCAACGAGACTCCAGACTCCAATGCCTCGTCTCGCGCTTTTTCCATCGCCGCCTATCAGTGCCAAAGAAAAAATTATACAGACGAGATAATAAAAACAAAAACCCACTAGAAATAAAGTGAACAACCTGCAGAAATAGAGTGACTCCACCCCAAACAACAAGAACAATGATTGGTAGGCTAATGGTGTATGATCATGTTTTGATCAGAAGTTATAACCACCAAGGAAAACCCAAAGTACATAAAGAACTTACAACCATGTTCTGATCAGAACAGAGAGAAAGCTATGCTAACTAAGCTTATCATCTAATTCCTATCAGAGTATCAGATAGCAGAACTAAAAGCAAAAAACATGGTTGCGTTAGAACAATCCCAAAGATACACCATTTAAAATTGCTGTCCAGCTTCTGTATGAGAGTATGCATGTTATCTGACGAGATAAAGAACAGACAACCCACAACCACAACAATAATAGCATGGCGTGAATGCTCATGTGGGTAAGGATATGTGTGAGTGAAAATTGTCCTGACCCTCTCCATTTTGAGGGTATCTAATAAACCAGCAGACTGCCAATCAGAGCCCATCAGGTTATCTTTCGTTCTCTTTACTTCCCTTGATTCAAAGTCTTTCCAAGAAACTCCGATTCGCAATCACAAAATCCACCATAAAAGCCACGGCTTGGATCCTGAGTAAAAAGGGCAGAACAGCCTAATATAAACATTCACATTGTTCAATATTGCTTCACTCAATTACTTCTACGTTGTTTGCAAATAGAAACAATTATGTAGTAAAATTACATGAGCATGACAGCTAGGGAGGCCAAGAGGTTAAACTGGGCTTTGTTCTAAGGGCCAGCGACCATGCTATTTAGCAGCGACAGTTGGGCTTTGTTCTAACGCAACCATGTTTTTTGCACTATGCTAACTTAAACTGGAAAAATGAGATCATTTCACTGCTAAAGACTTGAACAAAGTATAGATTGCGTTAGAACAATCCTTTTCCATGCAACATTAACATCAGACATTATTAGTCTTCTAATTCAGCAAAGGAGAAATATCAGCAAGCATCAGCATTATCAAGTCGAGCAGCAGTTCCATGAAAATGCAAAAAGAGCAGCATATCAGCAGTTCCAAAAGGTCAGGGCTAGTACGAAAATAAATGCAATTCAGCAACACAACCAGAATTTGCAGTTAAAAGCTCAGTAGTTCAGCATTAGTCTTCTAATTCAGCATCAAAGGGAACATCCGGACACACAACATATAGCAGAGCATGAGAGTTAATGCAGTCCAACAACATCAAACTATGATTTGGCAGTTAAAAGTTCAGTAGTTAAGCATCAAGAGGTAATCATATTGCAAGGAGCAGCCGGAAACAAACAGGGTCAGACTAAACAGAACGAACCCTAGACTCAACAACCAAAGCCCACAACAACCCCACTCCCAACAAACAGAACCCCCCAAAAAAAATCAAAAGACAACAAGATCTTGATGGTATGACTGTTTAATTGGATCTATTAAAAATCTTTCACGTCACAGATTGTAGTCACTCAAGAATCTATATCTTTCTACAAAACATGACTCATTTCTCAACCTTCAGCTGCCCTAAAAAAGAATAAATACTTGAGCCGCTACTGTCCAAACAGAGCCTAACAGTTACACTATAATACGGTAGCACAGCAATCCAAATCCGGATCGAAATTAAAAATTACGAATTTCACCGCCACTGATAACTGAAGAAATTCTAACTGACCAGTGAGCGAAGAATTCAACAATGGCGTAGGTGGCCGGGGTGTCCCTGAGGACGGCATCGAAATTAAGGGCCTAGAATAACACAGTTGGAAGACATACATGTAGCACTGCACAAGTAGGTTTTATCCACTCCTTTGTCTTCTTCAGCGTATGTGATTTTTTGAAGAATTTACAGAAGTCAGGAAGTTCATTATCATTTCCTTCAGCCTGTCAAATTCAAGTCGATAAAGTTTGACCAATTAATATTATCAAAAATAACAATAATTTCCTACTATTACATTTGCTTTTGTAAACCTCTCACCTCAATGGACATCGCAGCAGGAAAAGATTTGGATCCCATAGTGTGGTTATACGAGAGTTTTTTCCTGTTTTTTTTTCCAGCAACGCAGCGCTTCTGCAAATATATTTCTGCAGTTATGTATGAATGTCACATAAGAGTTTAAAACTAATAGGTAGTAACTTACCCGAATTTTTGGATCTTTGAATACTTTGTCGATTAAGTACTTCCAATCATCCATATGCATCCCTGGATATGGACTACTATATGGGTCCACTTTGGCTTTCCTAAGTTTTCTATAATGCCGCCTCATGTTACATTTCCAATCTTTATACAAAAGGGAGGCCTTCTTGTCAGTTACAGCATCAGCCAGTGAATTTCCCTCTGTTCCATCTACGATGTCAAACTTGTCCTGCAACCATAATACACTAATTGATACACTTCATTCTTACAAGAACACTAACTAAATTCTGGAATAGAGAATCGTTACTCGATTAGATTGCAGGATGGCTTTTTTAGCCATTGGGTCCACATCCTTCCATGAATGGGCAAAGCCTTGAATAGGGCAAAACCTCCTAATCTGTACCCCCAGATCAGTTGCTGCCATGGGGCATTCACCCCACAGAATGCCTTCATCTCCTCTGGGACAGTAACTACGAGCTTTTTTCCTTCGTGGTGTGCTATGAATTTATCTAAACTTTTGCCAACAGTAGGTCCCCACACACGCTTTGAGGATGATGGACCTGTTGAACAAACAATAGATTCGAAATAGGGTACGATGATGAAAGCAAAGCATTCATGAAACATAAGCTAAAATTATCTTACCTGTGCCACTCACTTGTGAAGATTGTGCAACGATAGGGGGTGCGGATGAGGTTAACTCTTGGGGTTGAGATGGCGTACCACTTTGATGGGGAGATGGTGTATGTGGAGATGGGGTTAACCCTTGGGTTGGAGATGGTGTAACATTTTGAGGGGGAGATGGTGTATGTGGAGATGAGGTTAACTCTTGGGCTGGAGGTGGTGTAACATTTTGGAGGGGGGATGGTGTATGGGGAGATGAGGTTAACCCTTGGGTTGGAGATGGTGTAACACTTTGAGGAGGAGATGGTATATCTCTATGGCCTCTAACATTTCGATGACCTGGTGGCATCTCTATGGCCTATAACAACATAACATAGAATGCCCAAGCATAAATTTATAATGTACAGAATTCATAACACAAGACGATAGTAGAAAGAAAAGAAAGATAGAAAAAGATGCATTATTTTTGCTGATCATTAACGTATACTTATATATTGTACCTCATGCTCAAAAGAAATAGACTCATTGTCATCATCATCCATAAAAGGAGTTGCATTACTCTTCACCCCATGAGATTTACGTATCTCATTGTTCCTCTTTACCCACTCATTTTTTTTCCTCTCACAATCTTTTTTGACATGAGTTGCTAGAAAACCAGGTTGGAGCAACAATTTTCCTCGTTCGGACATTTTGCATAACTACGAACTATGAAATAAACACAAACAAGTTGTTAGAGGCAAGATGCTTATAGACATATGAGTAAGCCCATAAGTAAGTTGATCTTTTTTCTGTGTCCTTACTCGTTGGACTAGTTAGGACAATTTCTTTTTAGCAGTTTGATCAAAAAGTATATCTATGTGCCATATTTGGTTAATGAGAATATAGATGCCGTAAAAAAGTTAAGGAATAGAGACAAAGCGATAAATTACCAAATAGACTGAGATGTCTTATTGCTGTCTTTAAAGGAAGAGACCTGATGAGAACACAAATAAATTCGTAAAGTAAGTAATGAGTACAAACCCAGTAATAAAGTAGTTGAGTATCCTAAATAACAAAAAAATTGGTCAAAAGACTTAGATCTTAAGTAATGCTCAAACATAACAACTCAATAATGTTCAAACATAACAACTCAAAAATGCTCCAAAGACTTAGATCCTAAATTACAAAATAGTTGGTCCACTATTATGCAAGTCTCATCAACAAAATACATTAAGGTTACATATTAAGATCGGTATCCAAAAGCCATAGAGATACATATACATGGACAACACGCCATCTCTCTGTGTATTAGCCCTCCACGTATTCCTCTCTTTCCATTCTTGTTTCTCTCTCTTTCAGTAGATTACTTCACACATTCACACTTGCACTCAAATGTCTTCCACGTCCACAGTCCACACACATACAACTTATGGAATTACTGTAATTCATAACGAAACCCTTCAAAGAGATTACATTGAGGGCCCACATAAAAATAAAACTCACTTTTCCATATTTTTTTCCCCACTTATTCTCTTTCTGTAAGAACTGGGGCTCACAATTTTTTTTTCCAAGAATTGTGATACTTCAAAGATACATTCACATACTTGCAATGGTCACTACTTTCAGAAATTAAATCTACTATATCACATATTTTTTACTTTTCAATTACATTACTGCTATTTTATTTGCTCATAAAAATGCTATAAGGGCTCAATCTTGAAGTTCATTTTGAGCCCCCAAAAATACCAAGACCGACAGATTGGAAGAAGGAAAAAAGATGGAAATAAGATAATCAGAAAAAAGAAAGCAAAGGCTGAAAACAAAGGCTGAAAACAGCAGGCCGGAATATACGATGGAAAGAAGATATCCTAAATCAGAAAAGAAAAAACAAAAACAAAACAAAACAAAACAAATCATCATAGCTGGAGCACCCTTTGAGCAGCAAAGCAGAGATTTTAGGCTTTTTAGCAACAATCCAAAGCATCACCAGACACATTAAGGCAATTGGAGCACAGATTCGCCGATCAAAAAAACTAAAAAAAATTGGAGCATAGATTCAAACGAACATTGACCACCATGAGTACTTGCTTCCACTTCAGTAAGCAAGGAAATAAGGCCTTCTCAGCACTTATATTCTAGAATTGCATACCCCCACAGTACTTGGACCTCACATTATTGGAAAAACCAGCAGCACCAAACAGTTTGAAGTTATAATTGAAACATCCTATACTCTACGAGAGACCCACCAGACCTCATAGCCCTCACCAAGCTAGTCCACCTTGAGCTTTTATTTCCACTTTTAGTTGGCAAAGAGAAATAGGACCTTCTCAGCACTAACCTACTAGGATAGTATTCCCCGGTAACTCTTAGCAATTAAGAAAAACCCATAAAAGGATACCACCCCTTTTGAGGTCAAAACATACTAACTTTTTGGGATTAACCAAAACGCTACCCACTTTTTGGGATTAACCAAAACCCAAGCCCCTTTCTTCCACCTTTTAGTTAAAATAATATGAAAAATCAAAACTCTGCCTCTTTTTTCTACCTTTTAGTAGACAAATACGGAAAACCCACAACCCTACCCCTTTCTTCCACCTTTTTTGTTAAATTAATATGGAAAAACCAAAACCCTGCCCCTTTCTTCCACCTTTTAGCAGAAAAAAATACAGAAAAACAAAAACCCTATCACTTTTGAGGTCAAAACATACTAACTTTTTGGGATTAACCAAAACCCTACCCACTTTTTGGGATTAAACAAAACCCTACCCCTTTCTTCCACCTTTTAGTTAAAATAATATGAAAAAATCAAAACTCTGCCTCTTTTTTCTACCTATTAGTAAACAAATATGGAAAACTCACAACCCTACCCCTTTCTTCCACCTTTTTTGTTAAAATTAGTATGGACAAACCAAAACCCCACGCCTTTCTTCTACCTTTTAGCAGAAAAAATACAGAAAAACATAAACCCTACCCCTCTCTTCCATCTTTTAGTAAAAATTTGACAAAAATTAACAACCAAACAAGTTATACATTCTATGCCAGCAGATTGAGCCCAATTGCTGGTTGTAATGTTTCCAAACACATTAAGCAGCCCAAATTTCACAAATTCGTCCACATGCACAGGAATTGCAACGAGAGAGAGAGAGAGAGAGAGAGAGAGAGAGAGAGAGAGAGAGAGAGAGAGAGAGACATACGCTATGCTACAGGCCTACAGTCATGGTCACTTCTCCAAAATCGCACATCACGTTGAGCCCAGATTTCACACCAATAGCCCACCTGCACAGAAATTCCAAGAAGTCGGAGAGAGTCAGAGTTGGAGGGAGGAAGGGAGAGGGAGGGAGAGAGAGAGAGAGAGAGAGAGGGGGGGGGGATACCGTTTCGCCTTTCTTCGCCAGAGCAATTTCGATAGAAGCAGTAAAGTGAAGCAGCGGATCAAAAAAAAGTAAACTGAAGCAGAGGGTTATCGAGATTAGAGGTAGGAGTATACATACCCTAACCCAGAGACTTACAACCAAAACTACGTTGTTTTGGGTAAATACTTCCCAATTTCAATTTTCTTTTTCATGGATGAATTATTTTAAAGCCCCCGCCAAATATTTTCACGGGTTTTTTTGGCGGAATAATCAAAATTATTGCCGACTAAAATTAATTAGTTGGCGAAACTTAAGCTTCAACGACAAAATTTTTGGTTGCCAAATGTATTCCCGCCTTTTGGCGCTCGGGAAAAGTATTCGCGCAAACACTCCCCGACTAAACAATATTTTAGTCGGTATAACATATGCCAACGGCGACAAAACATATTTTTGTTGGCGAAAGTTAACCATTCCCCGACAAAACTATTTTGGTCGGCAATTTATGACCTTAAGGCG
Source organism: Rhododendron molle (assembly GCA_025413875.1). Lineage (NCBI taxonomy): Eukaryota > Viridiplantae > Streptophyta > Magnoliopsida > Ericales > Ericaceae > Rhododendron > Rhododendron molle. The sequence goes on from CM046393.1 coordinate 24,691,017, forward strand.
ACTAAACTTACTTTGGTCGGCGAATTTGGTCGCCGAATGTGTATTTTCTTGTAGTGAGAAATTGATAATAGTGAACTTGAATCGATCGCAGACTACCTCGACTGATAGTGTCACCTTAGAACTCAAACTCGACTAGTGGAATGCCATGATTCGGTTGATAACATGCCTTGAAATGATAATCGACTGAAGAGAATGCCTCGATAGCTCGAACCAACTGGTAGTTTCTTTGTAAATAACTGATCAACGGACAGAATGCCCTTGACACTTGAATCGACCGATAAAACACCTTGTAGCTTGAATTTGACTGATAGGATGCACGATAGCTTGAACCGACAGAAGAACGCCTTTGAATAGCTGTTTGACAAGTAGGATGACTTCGAAAAGACAATTGATTGTAGGATTATTTTGAAATTACCCTACTTCGACTTCCTGTTGGATTTGAACTGCATATATTGATAAACTCTTTCTGTTTTGGCTGTTGGGGCATGCAGAGAGGAGCGGCTAGCACATGGGGACATGGCGGTCCAACGAGCTCACTTGAGCTGTACAGGGATCGCCATTTTTATAATGTGACCGATGACTTTGTGGCTGATTTTTTTAATATAAAGTTAACAGTAATCAAATTACAGATATATGACTTATTAAGAACGAGAAAAACGAAACGCATCTCAAACTTTTTTCACTACTTTCTAATTTTACCTGTTGAATTATTTAAAAAAAAAATTGACATCTCAAATTTCTTTATCTCAACTTTCTAATGTCACATTTTGAATTATCATTGACAAAAAAATTCGACGTCAAAATTGTTGACCGCAAAAAATTAAAAAAAAACAATATTTCTGCTACCTGGACTCAAATCTAAATTTTTTTCAACAAATCAAGTTTATATGTGCTACACCGGATTTTGTAATAACTTTTTGTAAACTGATTGTTTTATATCTCTAATCTAAATACGAATTAGAAAAACATTTCAATAACCTGTAGTTTTAAAAAATAGAAAATCCCAATACGAAAATTCAATTATCTAAAAATTTGTGTTCGGCTTTAATTTTTTTATGGTTCTGCAAGAAATTCAAATTATCAAGGCTATAACCGAAATATCAAGTTTTTCCATTAACAACATTCTTTCAGTTTTTAAAAATAAAATTTTTATTATCGTGATTCCAGTTCGAAGAAAAAAAATAGCAAACCTTATTTTGTACATATTTCGACCAAGTATGAAGGGATCGATGTGTTTATAATGTGACCTGTGATTTTGTGGCCGATTCTTAATTTTTTTAGTGTAAAATTAATAGTAATCAAACTGCAGATATACGACTTACCGAAAACGAGAAAAACGAAATGCATCTCATATTTCTTTATCTCTACATTCTAATTTTTACTTTTTGAATTAGTATTGACAAAAAAAATTCGATGTCAAATTTTTTGACCGTAAAAAGTTAAAAAAAAAAACACATAATTTCCGCTAACAGGAGTCGAAACCAGAAAATTTTTAACAAATCCAGCTTATATGTGCTACAATGGATTTTATGTTAACCTGAGAAAAAGTTTTTGTTTTATATCTCTAATCTAAATATGAATTCGTAAAACTCTTCAATAACCTATAGTTTAAAAAATTAGAAAATCCCGATACGAAAATTGAAATACAACAAAATTTGTGTTCTGCTTTAATTTTTTCAATGTTCTTCGAAAAATTCATATTATCAACGATGTAACCGAAATATCAATTCTCCGCATTAACAACATCTTTTAAGTTTCGAAAAATTAAATTTTTGTTGTCATGATTTGAAATTGAAAAGAAAAAATAGCAAACCTTATTTTTTACATGTTTCGACCAAATATGAAGGGATCGCCGTTTTTATAATGTGGCCAGTGATTTTGAGGCCGATACTTTATTTTTTTTTTGTTTAAAATTCCAGTAATAAAATTACAAATATACGACTTACCAAGAACAAGGAAAACGAAATGCATCTCATACTTTTTTTTATCTCTACCTTCTAATTTTTACTTTTTGAATTATCATTGGCAAAAAAAATTCGACGTCAAATTGTTAATAGCAAAAGGTTAAAAAAGAAAATATAATTTGCGCTACCAAGAGTCGAACCTGAAAATTTTTCAACAAATCCAGTTTATATGGGCTACAACGGATTTTGTGTTAACCTGAGAAAAAGTTATTATTTCATATCTCTAATCTAAATACGAATTTATAAAACTCTTCAATAACATATAGTTTAAAAAATTAAAAAATTCTGATATGAAAATCAAAATGCAAGAAAATTTGTGTTCAGCTTTAATTTTTTCAATGTTCTACGAAAAATTCTTATTACCAACACTGTAACCGAAATATCAATCCTCCGCATTAACAATATCCTTTTCGTTTCGAAAAATAAATTTTTTATTGTCGTGAGTCAAATTCGAAGATAAAAAATATAGCAAACCTGATTTTGTACATGTTTCGACCAAATATGAAGGGATCGCCGTTTTTATAATGTGATCGGTGACTTTTGGGCTGATTTTTTTAATATAAAATTAATAGTAATCAAATCACAGATATACGATAGGCATCTCAAACTTTTTTATCACTTCTTTCTAATTTTACCTATTGAATTATTTTGGACAAAAAAAAAATTCGACATCTCAAATTTCTTTATCTCAACTTTCTAATTTTACCTTTTGAATTATCATTGACAAAAAATTCGACGTTGAAACTGTTGACCGTAAAAAGTTAAAAAAAAATTATTTTTTCTACCAGGAGTCGAACGTTGAAAATTTTCAACAAATTAAGTTTATATGTGCTACAATGGATTTTGTGTTAACATTTTGCAAACTGATTGTTTTACATCTCTAATCTAAATACGAATTCGAAAAACATTTCAACAACTTGTAGTTTTAAAAAATAGAAAATGCCGATACGAAAATTCAATTATCAAAAAAATTTGTGTTCAGCATTATTTTTTTCATGGTTTTATGAGAAATTCAAATTATCAAGGCTATAACCGAAATATCAAGTCTTTCCATTAACAATATTCTTTCAGTTTCTAAAATAAAATTTTTATTATCGTGATTCCAATTCGAAGAAAAAAAAATAGCAAACCTTATTTTGTACATGTTTCGACCATATATGAAGGGATGGATGTGTTTATAATGTCACCTGTGATTTTGTGGCTGTTTCTTAATTCTTTTTGCGTAAAATAACCGGTAATCAAACTACAGATATACGACTCACCAAGAATGAGAAAAATGAAATGCATCTCATACTTATTTATCTCTACTTTCTAATTTTTACAGATTTAATTATTATTGACAAAAAAAATTAGACATCAAATTTGTTGACCGCAAAAAGTTTAAAAAAAAAAACAAATTTTATGCTACCAGGAGTTGAAACCAAAATGTTTTCGACCAATCCAGTTTATAAGTGCTACAACGGATTTTGTGTTAACCTGAGGAAAAGTTATTGTTTTATATCTCTAATCTAAATATGAATTCGTAAAACTCTTCAATAACCTACAGTTTAAAAAATTAAAAATCTCCATACGAAAATTGAAATACAAGAAAATTTGTGTTCTGCTTTAATTTTTTCAATATTCTACGAAAAATTCTTATTATCAACGCTGTATCCATATCAATTCTTCGCATTAACAACATTTTTTCAGTTTCGAAAAATAAAATTTTTCATGTCATGATTCTAATTCGAAGAAAAAACATAGTAAACCTGAATTTATATATGTTTCGACCAAATATGAAGGGATCGACGTTTTTATAATGCGACCAGTGATTTTGTGGCCGATTCTTTTTTTTTTTTTTTACGGTAAAATTTTCAGTAATCAAATTACAGATATACGACTTACCAAGAGCGAGGAAACCGAAATGCATCTCATACTTTTTTATCTCTACCTTCTAATTTTTACTTTTTTAATCATTCTTGGCAAAAAAAATTCGACTTCAGTATTGTTGACAACAAAAAGTTAAGAACGAAAATATAATTTTCGCTGTCAGGAGTCGAACCTGAAATTTTTTAAACAAATCCAGTTTATATGTGTTACAACGGATTTTTTGTTAACCATAGGTAAACTTATTATTTTATATTTCTAATCTAAATACGAATTCGTAAACCTTTTCAACAACCTATATTTTAAAAAATTAGAAAATACCGACACGAAAATTTAAATACAAGAAAATTTGTTTTCTGTGTTAATTTTTTCATTGATCTACGGGAAATTTATTATTATTAACGCAGTAACCGAAATATCAATTCTCCGCATTAACAATATCCTTTTAGTTTCGAAAAATAAAATTTTTGTTGTTATGATGCAAATTCGAAGAAAAATAGTAAACCTGATTTTGTACATATTTTCACAAATTATGAAGGGATCGACGTTTTTATAATTTGACCGGTGACTTTGTGGCCGATTTTTTTAATATAAAATTAATAGTAATCAAATTACAGATATACGACTTATTAAGAACGAGAAAAATGAAATGCATCTCTAATCTAAATACGAATTCGAAAAACATTTCAATAACTTGTAGTTTTAAAAAATAAAAATTTCGATACGAAAATTCAACTATCAAAACATTTTTGTTCGACATTAATTTTTTCATGGTTCTACGAGAAATTCAAATTATCAAGGCTATAACCGAAATATCAAGTCTTTCCATTAACAATGTTCTTTCAGTTTTTAAATATAAAATTTTTATTATTGTGATTCCAGTTCGAAGGAAAAAAATAGCAAACTTTATTTTGTACACGTTTCAACCAAGTATGAAGGGATCGATGTGTTTATAATGTCACCGGTGATTTTGTGGCAGATTCTTAATTTTTTTGTGTAAAATTTTCATTTCGTTGCTTTGAGTATAACATTTGTACTGCATGTTATGCCTGTGTATTAAACATTGCTGAATTGCTACAACAGGCGATCTCGCTCTCGTTCTACGGTGGTTCGGCGGATGTGCCGACGTTCTGGGAGAGGCTCCCCGAGGCGGTGCAGGAGATAGTGAGGCAGGCGAGTTTCGGGGAGTTCGTTAAGGTGTTGACGAGGGGAGTGAGCAATGATCGCCCAGTGGTGATAGCCCTTGCCGAGAGGTGGTGGGATACTACGAATACACTCCACTTCTCCTTTGGTGAGTTGATTGTGACGCCGTTGGACTTTGCGGCGATCACCGGTCTCAGGATCGGAGGTGACCCTATCCCCTTTGACACCGCTACAGGGAGACAGGCGGAGTTCCAGCGGGAGATGTTGGGATATGAGCTGAGGGCGGAGACTGACGATACCAAGTACGCCCAGCTTCTGGAGTTTTGGACAGAGGATGCTCTGGCAACCAGGGTACAGGAGGAGCAGATGGCGAGTTACTTCTTGTTATACATGCTCGGTGCGTCCCTGTTTCCTAACAGGCGCAACCGGGTACACCTTTCGCTTCTTTCGGCTTTGAGGGACGCCGGGGAGATCGCCCGCTTCGACTGGGAAGGTGCAGCACTGGGGACGTGCTACGCCTTCATGGGGTCCCTCTCCCGCGGGGCAGGAGTGAGCCTTGGCGGTTACTGGAGGGTCTGGGAGGTATACCTTGATTCCTTTCTTTTGAATAGTTAGCTTTCCACTTGTATTTATTCAATGCATATCCCATGTTAACTTTCAAGGCCTTGGCTTGTAGCTTTGGACGTACGAGGTGATAGGGATGTACCCTCCCGAGACTACGTGCCCTGACGACACGATACTTCCTCGGGCCTTGCGCTGGTCGAAGGAGTATAAAGGAGTGAAGAGGGAAAGAGGCAATTTGAATGCCTTCCGCCTCTTTCTGGACGAGCTGCGTCCCAACCTGGTATTGATGCACTTCTACATCCATTCCATAACTTTCTTGCATATTTCAATTCAAACAGCATGCTGATATTGTTCATTCTTGATGGTAGGTCCGCTGGCGGATCTGGGACCGCTTTGAGATCCCTTATGTCGCACAGAGTAGGGAGGTTGCTAGAAGGAGGGTGCTTCTCGAGTCTCCTTATGGTTGGCAGTGGTACTGGGGTGACCGAGTGTCATGCCAGTCGCTGAGGCTGGACACTTTTCGAGTCCCTGGGCCGCTCCCTGTTTAGATCATGCGGAGGGAGATCGAGCGGTTTACGCGGCCAGACCCCGAGTTGGAGCCGTTCTTCTAGGCGGGCGCTGGTCTTGCTGGTGACTACGCAGAGTACCATGCTCGGTACTTGATGCTGAGTCTCGGGATACGCGTGGCTTGGGGAGTGGCGCAGGCGGCGCGAGGCGGTGCTGGAGGAAGAAGGGGAAAGAGGCGAGGTAGGAGTGACAGAGGTAGAGGAGATGGAGGCCGCGGCGATAGCGCTGGTCCGAGTGGGACTAGCTTCCCTGCCCTCTCTTGGACAGTGGACGTGACGACCGCTCAGGGAGCCCTTGACCTGGTTGTGGTGCCACGCCTTTCAGCTAAGGCTCCAGAGTTCCATGCTCAAGTATAAAGCGCTTTCATTCTTTCATAAGTTCGCCCTTTGCATGTTCTGATCAACTTCTTTATTGCAGGCACCTCCAGAGTACGTGAAGGAGATGGCAGAGGCCATGATGGGCCTGGAGCAGCTGGTACGACAGTACGCCATGGGCCACCCTCCAGAGGTGTTGCCTCGCACTGGCGGGATGATGGTAATCTCTCGAACCCTACATATTTGCTTTACTTCTATTGCTTATATCATGATCATAATGCAATTATTAAATGGATGCTATACCATTCCAGGCTAGAGGAGGGGCTTCACGAGGGTTACGGTGAAAGTCCGTCCGTTTTCCAATGCCACAGGTCTTCTCTGCTGGCTCTCGGGAAGAGCCGCCATCGAAGAGGGCATGGCACTCAGTGGGGACTGAGGAGGAGCCTATTGACGTCTCCGAGGATGAGACCGACGAGCCTACAGACGTTGACCTGGAGGCCACCTCAGGGAGCACCTTGCCCAGGGCGACTGGCACTCAGGAGGTGAGCAGCTCCCAGGCAGCTGAGGAGGTTTCTGAGGAGGACGAGGAGGCGGGCGAGGACAGGGATGACGATGAGAGCTGAGCTCCTTCTTTTGTTTTTTTGTTTTTTTTTGATGGAGCCTGGGTGCTTCTTTTTGTAGGGCGCCTGTTTGCCCTTGGTAGATAGGATCTTGATTATTGAGCCATCATGCTTCTTTTGTACTTCGACTCATGGATGCTTTTTGAATTTATATACAGAGATCTGTTCTTTTGATGTTCGTGCCATTCAATCTTCTATTTATCTGTATAAAGAGAACTGAATAACTAAAACATTGACCGGAACATACAACTAGCCATCGATTCAAGAAATTGAGTTGAATGCGAGGTTTGCAATGAGTGACGCGTTAACAAACAAAGCATATTGACAATGGAATAGAAATTGAAGAAAGTTATTTGGTATACCTTTGAAAGATTGACTCTGTATACAAGGATTTACACAAACACCTTTGTAACCAACTTCGGACACAGCCATGTGACAATACTGACCTTCAAATTCTGATACAAGACTTGGAAACTCAACTTTGCATTTGAAACATACTCAAAAAGTCAGAAAATGTTGACTTTAACACGTGATATTCCTAAGTTTTGACTTTGAACACAAACCGGAACTTAGACTGAGTCACTTTTGACTATTGTGACCTGTGTGACTAAAAATAACTTGGAATGACTCAAAACAGACTTTGACACTTCAGCATAGCTTAAGAAACGGATTTTTATCAACTTTTCATGTCACAATCATGAATCTCAAGAGTCGGCTTGGAACAAAACATCCCTGAAGTCCCAAATACCCATTGGAGTGTGTTTTGGTGGTTGATGGTGCTTCATAATGCCTCAAACTCATTTTGATACGCTGCTGTCAAAAACTACAGAAATGCAAATTCAACATGCCACGCGCAACTCCCAACATGCCGCGTGGGGATTGATCCAGTCCACGGGTTATCAACCATTATGCCTGGGGGTTTCTCCAGTTTCAACATGCCGCGCGATTCCATGATGTGCCGCACCGTGCTCTTTTCCTGACAGATTCCAATTTTGCTTTTCCCAAGGTAGATTGCACGGTGACTGAGGTTTGAGCCATGCAATGGTATTTCTGAACCAGTGCATGTTTGTTTTGAGCCTTTTAGGGTATGACCAAGCTTTTTCCCATGTAGGACTCATGGAAAACATGCACTTTTGGATGCCCGAGGCTTTTTGAAAGTTGAATTTGTCCTCTCTACCCTTCCTATAAATTTAAGCTCCTTCATACCACATTCTCATCACCTCATTCAACTCCTATTTTCCTCCTTACTCCTTGCAATGGCTCTCTCTCACTGGTTCACTCCATCTGTAGTTGGCTTCCATGGAAGGCGTTGATTGGCTCAACTTTCGAGCCTACGGTCTCTATTCTATGCGGTATCTCTGCAACATCCGTCTCCGTCCCGATCTTTTGAGGGCAGCCACGAGCTTCTGGGATCTAGAGGTCAATGTGTTCCGTTTTTGCGATCAGGAGCTTTGTCTTACTGTCGAGGAGTTCCGTGCATACCTCCGGGGTTTCGGCTCGGTAGAGGTCATCATTCCTCCTTTGCGTGAGAGCATCTACAGGGTTCTGGCTGCGGCCCTTGGATTGGGTGACGGTGTTGCTCGCTACTTGGTTTGGGATGGCCGTCTCAACGTGATGTGCCTCATTGAGCTGTTTTCTCCTCCTGGCGACCTTGCGAACGTGACTTATCAGACTCGACGCATGACTGGTCTCTGCATGTGCCTACTTGCGGCCTACCTCTTGGTCCCTTCTGCCGGTCACGCTAGCCCGGCATTGGTTAGCGTTGCCGTTCAGGTTGAGGCCCGAAATGATGTGATCCCGATGGTTCTGGCCGAGATGCTGATAGGTTTGGACAAGGTTCATTTTGGGGAGGCTGAGGCTTTTGGAGGTAGTCCTCTCCTCTTACAGGTTGGCTTCGTACTCAGCTCTTCTTTTTCAGGTTTTTCTCACGTTCTCATTTTACCTCGACACTCGGCTTGGTTTCCTATGACTTTGCGATAAGGTGAATGTGCTGACCATTCCTCATAGCAATCGGTCATATGAGGCTAGGTTGCTTTCTCAGTGATGCTTCGAGTTTGCTGACAGGAGCATGGCCGAGTGGGTTGACTTCTTCAGGCGTCAGGGAGCTGAGACTATTTCTTAGAGGTGCCGATGGCTGGACCTCCCACCTATGACAGTGCACTACATGGGCCCTCAATGGGTCATCCTTGCCGGTCTGGGGGCCTTCACCTTCTACATCCCTTACCGGATCCAGCGTCAGCTAGGTCTGAGACAGGAGGCTCCTGTAGAGGTTCTTGTGGATGTGGTTTTGCCTCTCTTTTGCCATTCTGTACTTTGCCATTACCAGCGCTTCTGGAGGACGCGCGAGGTGACCGACGTGCATCCCTACCCTTCTGTGGCGATACGCGGGAGTTATCGAAAGTGGCTCAGGAGGGATATTGCTGCAGGAGCTGGGGCTCAAGGAAACTGACTCAATCCTACCACCCTGACCGTTGAATAAATTGTGGACCCACTTTCATTATGTCGTACTTCTATTTTATTTTTGAAAACCCTGCTTAACCTTATGTAGTAGAAGCAATCGTATTAATAAAAATGAGTTTTGGAGGGTTTACCCCTCCTTGATTCCATTCTTCGAATCTTCTCAACCTGGATTTTTATTTTGATAGATTGTGACCAGGCCTCGGTGTGAGATTGCCTACGTATCCTCCTGGCGAAGGAATCAGGTCATAACGTAGTTCAAGGTATGGTTCGCTCTGGTTTTGACACTCTCCTTTTGCGCTCTAACTTTTGCCTAGAACCGCCTTTCGGGTTTTTGGCCTAGCGAGCTTATTTTATTGTATGCCTTAACTTTTGCCTAGGATGTCCTGACGGGTTTTCATCCTAACAGGCTTTTGCTCTAATTTTTGCCTGGGCTGCCCGCCTTTGCTGTTTTCAACCCAGCGAGCTTCTCTCAGGGGTAGTAGCGCTTGAGTTGATTCAGGTTGACCAAAGTTGAGAACTCATTTCCGTCCAAATCGATGAGTTGCGTAGCTCCCCCGGATAGGATAGTCTTTATGATGTGCGGTCTAGACCACTTCGGTCGAACTTTCCTCGTGGATCATAGACTGGCGCCCAGATCTCCTTCAAAACCATGTCACCTTCTGCCAAATCCCTGGGTTTCACTTTCTTGTTAAACGCACGTGCAATCCTCCGTTGATACCCTTGAATATGGTAAAGAGCCCTTAATCGGCGTTCATCAAACAACATAAGTTCCTCGAATCGATTACCCAACCATTCTGCGTCTTGGACTTCACACTCAATCAAAGTCCGAAGAGATGGGACCTCCAACTCGATGGAGAGAACCGCTTCCATTCCGTAAATCAGAGAGTAGGGGGTTGCCCCTGTTGGTGTTCGCACAGACGTGCGATACCCCCACAAAGCTAGGGGCAGTTGTTCATGCCAGTCCCTTGCAGATTGAATAGTCTTCTCTAGAATGGCTTTGATCGTCTTGTTAGCTGCTTCCACAACCACATTGGTTTGCAGTCAGTAAGTTGTTGACTTGTGCACTTGGATTTGGAACTCATCCAATACTTTTCGAGCTCGCCCTTTGAAGTGAACCCCATTATCGGATACAAAAGCCTGAGGAACCCCGTACCGATAAATGACATTTTGCTTGATAAAGTGCGCAACTTGAACTGCGGTCAAAGTGGTGTAAGAAGTAGCTTCTACCCATTTCGTGAAGTAATCGATGGCTACTAAAATGAACTTATGACCATTAGAAGCTACCGGCACTATTCTTCCGATGACATCAATGCCCCATGTCGAGAAAGGCCATGGCGAGGTCATTTGTTGTAGCTCGTGTGGCGGAACATGCGTGAGGTTGGCATGAATTTGACATTTTCAACACCTTCGTACATATTCCACACATTTCATTTCCATGGTGGACCAGGAGTATCCCTGCCTGAGGATTTTCTTGGCGAGCATTATGCCATTCATGTGGGGGCCACATACACCTTCGTGAACTTCTTCCATTACCCTTTTCGCATCTTCACCATGGATGCACAACTTGTGTGTGCCACAGTGTGATCTTTAGTATAGGTTTCCTCCGCAGATAATGTACTGAGTCGCCATCCTTTGAAGAGCGGTTCGGTCCTTCTTGCTTGCTCCCATGGGGTACTCTCCTCCTTCCACATATCTCCAATGTCATAGTACCATGGGTGGCCATCGTCGGGCTCGTCGACCACCATAACATGTTGGTACACCGATGTATCCCTTTGTTCTATTACAATTGGCCTTAATTTTACGCCAACAGGGATCTCGACCATAGAGGCCAGTGTCCCCAAAGCGTTTGCAAATTGATTTTTGAGCCTCGGGACATGAGTGAATGTCACCTTGCTAAAGTGGGGAATAAGGTCTTTGAGATACTGATGATATGGCTTTAGTTTTTCTTCTTTGACCTTCCAATCACCGTTTGCCTGGGATACAACCAAGTTCGAGTCTCCCACAACTTCCAGCCTTTCTATGCCAATCTCGATGGCTGCCTCCATGCCCGCAATATAAGCTTCGTATTCTACCTGATTATTGGTAACTTCGAAATTAAGTTTGAATGCCAATGGGATATGTGATCCATCGGGCGAAATGAGTAATACACCGATTCCAAACCCTTTCTGGTTGGCTACTCCATCAAAGTACAGTTGCCAAACATGCTCGGCCACTGTCATTACATCTTCGTCAGGGAATTCGAATTCGGCATCTTCCCCTCCCTCGACTGGGCAATCGGCTAGGAATTCAGCGATAGCTCTTCCTTTTACTGCCTTCCAGGTGACATACTTTAGCTCAAATTCAACCAACATCAGCAACCACCGCGCCATCCTGCCCGTGAGAGCCGGTTTCTCAAATAAATATTTTAGGCGATCCATTCGAGATATTAGCCTCACGGGTAGGCCAGCATGTAATGTCTCAACTTTTTAGAAGCCCATACGAGCGCCCAGCATGTCTTTTCTAAAGGAGTATAACGTTCTTCAGGTCGAACCATCTTTTTACCGAGGTAGTAAACAACCCTTTCAACCCGATCGTCTCCTTCCTGCGCTAACATACACCCCATCGAAGACGGAGTGACAGACAGGTATAGGATCAAAGGTTTTCCTGTTATGGGCAGTGTCAATACTAGCGGCTTGTGCAGATAGGCCTTAATGGCTTTGAAAGCTTTCTGGCACCTATCGTCCCAGGCGAACGGTACTCCCTTCTTGAGTAAGCGAAACATGGGTTCACAAGTTGAAGTCAGCTTGGCTATGAACCTACTGATGAACTGCACTTTGCCAAGAAAACTCCTCACATCCTTTTCGGACCGCGGCGGCTCCATTTCTAGGATAGCTTTGATTTTTGATGGGTCAACTTCGATGCCGCGGGTAGTGATCATGAAGCCAAGCATTTTCCCCGTAGTGACCCCGAACGTACACTTGGCCAGATTGAGGCGCATCTTGTACCTTCTGATCCTCTCGAAGAATTTCCTGTGTGCTGGCAGATGCCCTTCTCGCTCTTTGGCCTTAACGATCATGTTATCAACATAAACTTCCACCTCCTTGTGAATCATATCATGCAACAATGCCGTAGCGGCCTGCTGAAAAGTAGACCCCGCATTCTTTAGTCCAAAGGGCATGACTCGATAACAATACGTTCCCCATTCAGTGACAAACGTAGTCTTTCCCCGATCTTCTGGAGCCATGAGGATTTGATTGTACCCTAAAAAACCATCCATGAAAGAAAGCAGGGCATGGCCGGCGGTATTATCAGCCATCACGTCGATATGTGGTAGCGGGAAGTCATCTTTAGGGCTAGCTTTGTTAAGATCCCTAAAATCAACACAGACCCTTATTTTGCCATCCTTCTTTGGCACGAGGACGATGTTTGCGACCCACTGAGGGTAATCGGTTACCATTAAGAATCCAGCATCGATTTGTCTGGTGACCTCCTCATTTATCTTAAGCACCCAATCAGGCCTCATGCGTCTTAGTTTCTGTTTTACTGGTTTTGCATTAGGATAAAAGGGGATCTGGTGTTCCACGATTTCAGGATCGATTCCGGGCATATCCGCGTGTGACCATGCAAATGCATTTTCGAACTCCTTGAGTAAGTTTATAAGGGCTTTGCGTTTAGCAGATAGCGCGGAACCGATCTGAGTCATCTGGGGATTCCCTTCATCTCTCAAATTTATTAAAACAATTTCCTCTTTTACAGGTTGAGCATGCCTTTCATCTTCCCTTTCGATTAGGGATCTGATTTCTTTGGGGATGTCCCCATCGAAATCAATCTCTTCATCATCAGGGTCGACACAATTTATTTCAAAGTCAGGGAAGTAAGCAGAACCAGATTCATTTATTTCATCATTAACGGAGGCCTTAGAGGCACCGTACACAAGGGTAGACTCAAATTCAAAGTACAGACTCTGAGGGGTTGGGCCAAGAGGCACCAACTCGGACTCAACAGACTCAGGAGACTCAGAAGACTCGGAGGACTCAGACTTGGACTCAAAATCGGAATCAGATCCACGGCAGGTTGCATTCGGTACGAAAGTCCAGTTCTTGTAATCCCCAGCGGCATCCATGATGAGCAAAGTTGGATCTTCAGGAGTATCCTGTCCCATCATCAGCACTTCTGCCTCCATAGCCGTACCCATTGGTTCATCCTCCCTGAACAAAGTCGCGAGACTACCCATAGCAAAGACCTCAATCCAGTCGGCTGGTTCCTTCTGTTCTCCCACAACTTCGAACTCTTCCTCACTTTTTGGCCAAACATCGTTTGCGAATAGTTCAAATCCCGGTCAAAAAGTATTGGTTTCCTTATCCCAAAATGGTTCCTGCTGGTCCTGATAAATCTGCTTTGCTTCTTCTTTGACAAAGTATTCCTCTAGCCTGTTTCCCTTTTTCACCTTGTTGCTACTTGAGGGTGAGTAACCAAGGCCAGTCGTATGCACCAAAGTGCCTTGGGCCTCGAACTTCGTAGGTCCCTCGAGATTCTTTCTGAGTCCTAATCCCGGCATGTAAGACATCTTCTTTATTCTCTTGATGGCAACATTACTGACGACAAAGTCGTCATCAATTCTGACTGAATAGACAGATCTGGAGGTATCCAGAGAGAAGCCTCCAAAGGCGATATCTTCTTCCCCATGTTGAATCTCCAGAAGTGGGGCATTGTCTTCGACAGGGGCATGAATTCCAGAGTCCCCGTGGATGGTGAGCATTCCCGTCTCAAGTCCCAGTCGGATTTTCTGATGCAGTGTAGAAGGCATAGCCATGATGTTTGGTCGGTGCAGCCAGGGTCTTCCTAATAGCATGTTGAAAGAGGTAGGAATATTTACCACATGAAATTCCACCTCTATTTGATATGGCCCAAAAGTCATGGGAAGCATGAGAGTCCCAAGCACATCTCTCCGGGTGTTGTCATATGCTCGGACCTTGACTTCTGATGGAGAGAAGTCCTTATTTTTGTACCCCAAGCAATAGGCAATGCGGAGTGGGCAGACATTAATTGCTAAACCATTATCAACCAGGATCACTGGAACCCATTTGCCTTGGCATTTCAGGGTGATATGTAATGGCCGATTATGATCAGTCCCTTCGGCAGGTAAGTCTCGACCAGTAAAGGTGATGGCATGCTTGATAGGTATGGTCTTGATCAATGCCACAAGCTCGTCAGGGGTTATGGCGGAGGGAACTTTCAGTTGAGAGAGTGCTTGAATGAGTCCTTCACGATGGCGTGTGGAATGAACAAGCACATCCCAAATAGACATCTTAGCTTGGGTTTGCTCAAGTTGACGCTTGATCATTCATTCAGGGTTTTTCTTTGGCCGGGAAGGCTCTTTGGCTGGTGGAGCAAAGGGTTGGAAGGTGTTTTTGACTGGGGTAGTAAAGGGATCAGAAGGTTCTGGGGCTGCAGGGTTGGAAGATTCTCCGATTTGGAGGTTCGGAGGTTGGTAAACGCGGCCACTTCTAGTCATATGATCAATCTGGCGATACTTTGATTCCTAGCTCCGTAAGTCGGCAAGGGCTTTACGCTTGCTTCCAATGGTCGTATCCCGAAGATTGGCAGCCAAATCAGTAATGACCAAATCATCCCACAGGTCTTTGGGCTTCCATCTTTCAGCCTCCATTGCTGCCTTATTCACAGTCCATTCCTCATTCCCCACTTTTATATTGACAACCTCAGTGTTTGCCCATAGGTTCGTTCCAGCCCCCGGTTCGTTTTACCATAGGTTCATCATGGCGACATCAGCGTCTTTTGGAAAGGTAACTGATGATTCGGATTCAGCCTCACCAACAAGGTAGTCCATTGGATCACACCCATTACTGGCAACTTCTTCTTCGGGTTCAGGAAAGTTTGGGTACGGGGTGAGGCCCACATTGCTATACAAATTATCGATGACAAAATCATTGAAGTGGGAGAAATCCGGGCGAAGCGGGGCGAGCTTTGGCCAATTGTGCGTCATCATCTCAGGTTGATATTCAGGCTGATATTCTTCAGCGAACAGTGCTGCTAGGGAGAAGGCGTCCAAGGGGTCATTCCAAGCTAGAAGCTAGTACTCGTCCGGGGTTGGGTCCCATCCCCACTCAGACATCTCTTGAAAAACTTGGTAATCTTCCTCTTGATTTTCAAATAGCGCATACAAAGAGAATCTGTAGGGAGGTAATCCCGAACAGGTACAGAAGGTGTCATGAACACGTGGTACGTGGGGCCCAGGGTAAATATAATCGGAGCATCCGCCGTGCAGTATGGTGAACGACAATAAGGACCAGAGACACGAGAGGTCCTAGGTCCAGGATACCCGAGAAGGGGTATAGTCCAAAGAGCAAGGGAAGTTGTTGGACTAGTCGCATGGTAAAAGGACCAATGATATGAGAGGTCATTGGTCCAGATAGTCTGTTCGGCAACGAGAGGCCCGAATAGGAGCAACGTTCTAGAAGAATTGCCAGAAGACGCTCCAGAGGGGACCAGCAGAGGCAGATACCCAGTAAGGAAACAATATCTGGAGAAGATACCCAACGGGAATGGGGTGAACGGCCAGTTATGGGAAGAATTCCTAAATAGTCTATAAGGTAACATGTAGTTAAGGGAACGAGAATCTCTGATATTTTGGGTTCCTTATACGAGAAAGGAAACCTAGGGCAACGAGATGGCTTGGACAGCAAGCATAAGTGGATCTATAAATATGAGGTAAACCGAGAGATAAAAGTAGGCTGTTCTTGGCTATACGTTCCAATACCTACTGAGAATTAGGGTTTTCACTAGTATGAGATACTAACTTTGGCATCGGAGGGCCTTTGCCACGAGAAGGCAAAGGTGCGTTCACCCTTTATCTGTTTTACAGGTTCGACTCCGGCGGTGTACTAGGGTTCCGGTGTGGGGTTCAAAGTAGCTGTTACGACTTGGAGTGATTCAAAGGCTCTTTTGTTTTCCTGCACTTACAATTGGTGTCGTCTGTGGGAAACGAAAGAGATCCCTTTGAAAAAGCGACCATGGCGGAAGAAGATCCAAGAATCCCGCTCGATCCAAACAATCAGCTGGGTGGAGGAGGTGACAAATCCCCACCTGACCCTCCGAGAAAGCCCGACAGTGGGCATGCAAGGAGGACCATGAGCAAGGACCATCCCTTGACTGTCCATGGCGATTCCAGAAACAAAGATGGGCGGACGGCCACGGAGTCCACGAAAAGGAGTAAGTCCCGCCATGGGAGAGAATCAGTGGCACGTTTGAAAAGCGTGCACAGCAGGGAAGATATCCTGGATAAGAAGAGATAGGAAATAGAGGAGTATGCTCGTTTGATTAAGAAACAAGAGTACGAGATTCGACAACTGCAACGGATACGAGAATGTCCGGAGAATTCTGGACTTTCATGAAGAAAGTCCGGGGGACAAAAGCTGGCTGTGGTGGAGTACAAGAGAGCTTCTTCGCGAAAAAGGACGAGCAGAAGTCTCACCCCGAAGCGACTGAGGGCTTCTTCATGAAAAAGGAGAAGCAGGAGCAAGAGTTCCTCCCCCAAGGAAGGAGGGAGCAGGAAGCACCACAGGGATAGGTATGAGAGACCTGATTCCGATTGGGAAAGGAATGACGCCCGAGCTGCAAAGGGGCCAGAAGAGGGAACCATGTCTGCACGAGAAGTAGCACGGAAGGCCCTCAGCAACATAGCAACTTCTCCTTTTGTAAAGAGACTACAGGAGGCAAGGTTGCCAAGTAGGGTGAAACACGGGATGTTTATTCTGTACGAGACCAATGCAGACCCGGTGGCACACATACAACATTACCAGCAGACGATGTTTATGCACGATGGTGATGACGCGATCATATGCAAGATGTTCCCATCTAGTTTCAGAAAGGTGGCCCTATCCTGGTTCCATAAGTTGAGGCCGAACACCATACGAGGATGGAGGCAGTTGGCCGATGAATTCATTGCTTGGTTCCTGACGAGCAGGAAATCACCCAAAACCTTTGAGAGTCTCTCAGTTATGAAGCAAGGAGATAATGAGCCGATCAATGACTACGCCAAGAAGTATTGGGAGACTTTCAACGAGATTGAGAGTTGCAGTGAGGAGTATGCAATAGCAACGTTCAAGACTGGGCTGCCTGTTCGGGGGGCGCTACGAAAGTCCCTAAACATTAGTCCAGTGAGCACGCTGGCAAAGCTGATGGAACGAATTTAGCAGCACGCCAGGAATGAGGATGACATACTACGGGAAGATGGCAAGCTGAGTGCCGAGCAGGTCAAGGGCCCCGCGAAGAAGGTGGATAAGCCCGAGCCCAAGACTTACAAAGAGAGGAAGGAGCATGGGTAGACTAAGAGAGAGTCGTATCGGGAGAAGCATGCCCCTGACCCAAAGTCTTTCTTCTCGATAATAATGGTTTGGAAGGAACCGATCTATCGGATTCTTTATCAAATAAAGAATCGTCCGTACTTCAAGTGGCCTCCAAGGCTGGAGGGTGATAAAGACGCAAGAAGAGCTACGAGTCAGCACTGTAGCTACCACAAGGACTGGGGTCACATGATGGAGGACTGCGAGATGTTCAAGCAGCACCTTGATGACCTGGTCTCACGTGGGTATTTGAAGGAGTTCATCCAAGAGGAGCACAAGGGTGCCGAGAAAGCAATGGTGCTGGATTACGAGCAGAATCCATGGGGCGTGATCCATATGATACATGGATTGGCCACACCTTATACGAGAAATGAGGTGAGATTCCTCCAGAGGCAAGTAAAGCACGACCAGCACGTGATGCGGTTGGGGAAGAAACGAGGACGTGAAGCGGAGGGATGCAACGAGGGCATAGTCTTCACAGATGAGGACCTGGGAGGAGTCCAGGTGGCGCACAATGATGCCCTTGTCATAACCCTACGAATTGGGGAATATGACATGGAAAGGATCCTGGTGGATTCAGGAAGCTGCACCGAAGTGCTTTACTACGACGCATTCAAGAAACCGGGGTTGGCACAAGCAGACTTGGTACAGTCGGTAACTCCATTGGTCGGGTTTAGTGCAGGGGCAGTCTGGCCACTGAGCAAAGTAACCCTCCCTGTTCGGGCAGGAACAGTGGTGCTGAGAACCGACTTTCTAGTGGTGGACGTGCCATCTTCCTATAACGCGATTATAGGAAGAACTTGGTTACATAAAATGAGGGCAGTTTCCTCCACCTACCATCAGATGGTAAAGTTTCCAGGGTCCAATGGTATCAAGAGAATAAGGGGGAACCAAAAGACAGCCCAACAGTGCTTGGTTTCCATAATCAAGTAGGCACCCAAGGCACAGTTGGTGCAAACAGTCGAGGTTACCAACCAGCTGACCATCGAGGACGTTGGGGGGAACCCAGCTGAGAAGGTGGTGGAAGGATTGAAGAAAATCCAGATCAACGAGAATGATCCTGAAAGGTATTTCTTGATTGGGGAAAACCTGTGGAAAAAAAAAGAGGAGGAGTTGGTGAAGTTCCTCAAAGAGCACGTTGATGTGTTTGCTTGGGTACCCGAGGAGATGCTTGGGGTGGATGCAAATGTGATTTGCCACCACCTGAACGTGGACCCACAACACAAACCTGTGATGCAGAAGAAAAGAAGATCTGTCGTACAGCACGTGGATGCTGTCATCGAGGAAGTCGACCATTTGCTCGAAGCAAAGGCGATACGAGAAGTGTACTACCCGGAGTGGTTGTCCAACACAGTGGTGGTAAAAAAGAAGAATGGGAAATGGTGAGTTTGCGTCGACTTCACAGACCTAAACAAGGCCTGTCCAAAAGACAGTTTTCTCCCGCCTAGGATAGATCAGTTGGTAGATGCAACAGCTGGGTATGGGCGTATGAGTTTTCTCGACGCTTATCGAGGATATCACCAGATAGCCATGTATGGCCCCAATCAGGAGAAGACGTCCTTTATCACACCACGAGGGCTGTATTGTTACAGCGTTATGCCTTTTGATCTAAGGAATGCTGGAGAATCACGAAGGAGGTCCAGCGATTGACAGGGATGGCGGCTGTAGGGAGGTAATCCCGAACAGGTGTAAAAGAGGCCCGAACACGTGGTACGTGGGACCCAGGTTAAACATAATTGGAGCATCCGCCGTGTAGCATGGTGAACGGCAGAGAGGACCGGGGACACGAGAGGTCCCAGGTCCGAGATACCAGAGCAGGGGTATGGTCCAAAAAGCAAGGGAAGTTGTTGGACCAGTCACATGGTAAATGGACCAGTGATATGAGAAATCATTGGTCCAGGTAGTCTGTTCGGCAACGAGAGGGCCGAACAAGAGCAGCATTTTAAAGGAGATGCTCCAGAAGAGTCTAGGAATGGCAAGTACCTAGTAAGAAAGCGAGATCTAGAAAAGATACCCAACGGGAATGTGGTGAACGGCCAATTAAGGAAAGAGTTCCTAAATGGTCTAAAAGGAAATATGCAGTTATGGGAACGGGAATCCCTGATGTTCCGGGTTCCATTTACGAGAAAGGAAACTTAGGGCAACGAAATGGCTTGGACAGCAAGCGTACAAGGATCTATAAATATGAGGTAAATCTAGAGGTAAAGGTACGCAATTGAGGGTTATTTGCTTATTACCTACTGAGAATTAGGGTTTTCACTAGTACGAGATACTAACTTTGGCATCGGAGGGCCTTTGCCACGAGAAGGCAAAGGTGCGCTCACCTGTGTCTATTTTACAGGTTTGAACTCCGGTAGTGAGCTAGGGTTCCGGCGAGGATTAAGAAGTAGCCGTTGGATCTTGGTGCTGTTCGAAGGCCTTTTCGTTTTCTTGCACTTACAATTGGCGCCGTCTGTGGGAAATGAAAGAGATCCCTTTGAAAAAGCGACCATGGCGGAAGAAGATCCAAAGACTCCACTTGATGCAAACAATCAGCTGGGTGGGGGAGGTGACAAATCCCCACTAGACCCTCCGAGGAAGCCCGACGGCGGGCGTGTGGGGAGGACCACGAGCAAGGACCGCCCCCTGGCAATCCATGACGACTCCAGAAACAAGGACGGACGGACGGCCACAGGATCCACGAGAAGGAGTAAGTCCCGCCATGGGAGGGAGTTAGTGGCGCGTTCAAAAAGCATGCACAGCAGGGAAGACATCCTGGACAAATAGAGACAGGAAATAGAGGAGTACGCTCGTCTGATTAAGAGGCGAGAATATGAGGTTTAACAACTGCAGCGGATACGAGAACATTCGAAGGATTCTGGACTTTCACGAAGAAAGTCCAGAAAAGAAAGGCCGGATATGGCGGAATACAAGAGAGTTTCTTCACGAAAAAGAAGGAGCAGGAGTCTCACTCCAAAACGACAGAGAGCTTCTTCACGAAAAAGGAGAAGTAGGAGCAAGAGTTCCACCCCCGACGAGGGAGGGAGCAGAAAGCACCACAGGGATAGGTACGAGAGACCTGATTCCGACTGGGAAAGAAATAATGCCAGGGGTGCAAAGGGATCAGAAGAGGGGACCATGTCTGCATGAGAAGCAGCACGAAGAGCCCTAAGCAACATAGCAACTTCTCCTTTTGCAAAGAGACTGCAGGAGGCAAGGTTGCCGAGCAGGGTTAAACACGAGATGCTTATCCTGTACGAAACCAATGCAGACCCGGTGGCACACATACAGCATTACCAGCAGGCGATGTTTATGCACGATGGTGATGACGCGATCATGTGCAAGATGTTCCCATCTAGTTTGGGAAAGGTGGCCCTGTCATGGTTCCATAAGTTGGGGCCGAACACCATACGAGGATGGAGACAGTTGGCCGAGGAATTCATTGCTCGGTTCCTAACGAGCAGGAAACCAACCAAAACTTTTGAGAGTCTCTCAGTTATGAAGCAAGGAGAGAATGAGCCGATCAGAGACTACGCCAAGAAGTATTGGGAGACTTTCAAACGAGATTGAAAGTTGCAGTGAGGAGTATGCAATAGCAACGTTCAAGACTGGGCTGTCTGTTCGGGGGGAGCTACGAAAGTCCCTAAACATGAGTCCAGTGAGCACGCTGGCAAAGCTGATGGAACGTATTGAGCAGCATGCCAGGAATGGGGATGACATACTACGGGAAGACGACAAGTTGATTGCCGAACAAGTCAACGGTCCCGCAAAGAAGGCGGATAAATCCGAGCCCAGAACTTACAAATAGGGGAAGGAGCATGGGCAGGCTAAGAAAGAGTCGTACCGGGAGAAGCATGCCCCTGACCCAAAGTCGTTCTTCTCAGTAACGACGGTTTGGAAAGAACCGATTTATCGGGTTCTTTATCGTATAAAGAACCGACCGTACTTTAAGTGGCCTCCAAGGCTGGAGGGTGACAAAGACGCAAGAAGGGCTACGAGTCAGCACTGCAGTTACCACAAGGACTGGGGTCACATGACGGAAGATTACGAGATGTTTAAGCAGCACCTTGATGACCTGGTCTCACGTGGGTATCTGAAAGAGTTCATCCAAGAGGAGCACAAGGGTGCCAAGAAAGCGATGGAACTGGATTACGATCAGAATCCAAGGGGCGTGATCCATATGATACATGGATTGGCCACACCTTATACGAGAAATGAGGTGAGGTTGCTCCAAAGGTAGGTGAAACACGACCAGCACGTGACGCGGTTGGGAAAGAAACGGGGACGTGAAACGGAAGGGTGCAACAAGGGCATAGTCTTCACGGATGAGGACCTGGGAGGAGTCCAGGTGTCGGACAACGATGGTCTTGTCATAGCCCTACGAATTGGGGAATATGACATGGAAAGGATCCTGGTGGATTCAGGAAGTTGCACCGAGGTGCTTTATTACGATGCGTTCAAGAAGCTGGGATTGGCACAAGCGGACTTGGTACAGTCACTAACTCCGTTGGTTGGTTTCAGTGCAGGGGCAGTTTGGCCATTGGGTAAGGTGACCCTCCCTGTCCGGGCAGGAACAGTGGTACTGAGAACCGATTTTTTGGTAGTGGATGTGCCATCTTCCTATAACGCGATTATAGGAAGGACTTGGTTGCATAAGATGAGGGCAGTTTCATTCACTTACCATCAGATGGTGAAGTTTCCAGGGTCCACTGGAATCGAGAAAATAAGGGGGAACCAAAAGACAGCCCAACAGTGCTTGGTTTCCATAATTAAGAAGGCACCCAAGGCACAGTTGGTCCAGACAGTCGAGATTACCAACCAGCCGACCATCGAGGATGTCGGAGGAAATCCAGCCGAGAAAGTGGTGGAAGGATTGAAGAAAGTCTAGATCAACGAGAATGATCCTGAAAGGTATTTCCTGATTGGGGAAACCCTGTGCAAAGAAGAAGAGGAAGAGTTGGTGAAGTTTCTCAAAGAGCACGTTGATGTGTTTGCTTGGGTGCCTGAGGAGATGCCTGGGGTGGATGCAAACGTGATTTGCCACCACCTAAATGTGGACCCACAACACAAACCTGTGATGCAGAAGAAAAGAAGATCCAGCCGTACAGCATGTGGACGCTGTCATCGAAGAGGTGGACCGCTTGCTCGAGGCAAAGGCGATACGCGAAGTGTACTACCCAGAGTGGTTGTCTAACACAGTGGTGGTGAAAAAGAAGAATGGGAAGTGGCGAGTCTGCGTCGACTTCACAGATCTAAACAAGGCTTGTCCAAAAGACAGTTTTCCCCTGCCCAGGATAGATCAGTTGGTAGATGCAACAGCTGGGTATGGGCGTATGAGTTTTCTCGACGCTTATCGAGGATATCACCAGATAGCCATGTACGGTCCCGATCAGGAGAAGACATCTTTTATCACACCACGAGGGCTGTACTGTTACAGCGTCATGCCCTTTGGTCTGAGGAATGCTGGAGCAACTTACCAGAGACTAGCAACGATTATGCTGAAGAAGTTGCTCGGCAGGACCATGGAGGTATACATAGACGATATGGTGGTCAAGAGTAAGGAGAAACGGGACCACATCGCTGATCTGAAGGAAGCTTTCGAGATACTAAGGGAGTACAAGCTGAAACTCAACGCCTTAAAATATGCGTTTGGAGTGAGTTCTGGGAAAAACCTGGGTCACCTGGTGACTATAAGAGGGATAGAGGCAAATCCTGATCAAATAATAGCTTTGCAGAAGCTCCAGAGTCCAAGGACCACGAAGGAGGTCCAGCGATTGACGGGGATGGCAGTAGCCCTTAACAGGTTCATTAGTCGATCGAGCTACAAGTGTAGACCCTTCTTTCAGCTGTTGAAGAAAAGAGAAGGTTACGAATGGGGAGCAGAGTGTGAGCAAGCGTTCTAAGACCTGAAGAAGTACTTGGCGGCAGCCCCACTCCTGTCGACCCCAGAGCCTGATGAGATCTTGACTTTGTACTTGGCAGTATCCGAGCATGCTGTAAGTGCAGTCTTATTGAGAAACAAGGGATCCGAACAAATCCCTATCTATTATGTGAGCAAGACGCTACTAGACGCAAAGACGAGATATCTGCCCCTTGAGAAGTTGTACCTGGCACTGAGGACGATGGCTAGAAAGTTGCCCCATTATTTCCAAAGTCACAAAGTGGTGGTTTACACAGAGTTTCCGTTGAAGTCGTTGCTTCGAAAGGCCAATTTCTCGGGATGAATATCAACGTGGTCGGTGGAGTTGAGCCAGTATGATATTGATTATCAGCCGCGCACGGCAGTTAAAGGGCAAGTTTTGGCAGATTTCGTGGCAGAATTGTCCCCCACGGTGGCTCCACTGCCTCCTACGAGAAAGGAGCAGTTGGTCGAACCATCAGCCGAGAAGCAAAGGGTATCCGTCGAGCAGGACCCTTTGGAGTGGAAACTTTTTGTCGATGGATCCGCATGCAATACCGGATCTGGAATTAAGGTGGTGCTATTCCCTCCTGAAGGAGTAATGATCGAGCTGTCCCTGCGCCTGGGATTCAGTGCGACAAACAACGTGGCGGAGTACGAGGCACTCCTGGCAGGGTTACGAGCAAGACCCTGAAAGTTAAGAGAATTCGAGTATTCTGTGATTCACAACTCGTGGTGAATCAGCTGTCCGGGGAATACGAGGCCCGGAATGAGAAAATGGTAGCCTACGTGGAGGCAGCCAAGGATTTGCTTGACACCTTCGAGAAGGTACACATCGAGCAGATATGCTCTGGGCAGAACGCCCACGCTGACTCACTGGCTTGGTTGGCAGCGACTGTGCCAACAGAGTTCAAGAGGAAGGTGGCAGTGACCTATCTTGCTGAGCCGAGCATTGGGAGAAGTGTGGAATTGGTCATGGAAGTGAACCAAGGACCAAGTTGGATGGATCCAATAGTGGAGTTCCTACGAGATGGGACACTCCCCACAGATAAAAAGGAGGCTCACAAGATAAAGACGAAATCTGCAAGGTTTTGGCTATCACCAGAGGGGAAATTGTACAGGAAGTCCTTCACTGGGCCGTATTTGCTTTGTGTGCATCCCGAGATGGTGCAGAAATTCCTCCACGAGATACACGAGGGAACATGTGGAAGTCATGCAGGTGGGAGATCCATTGCTCACCGTGCAATCACCCTGGGTTACTGGTGGCCGCACATGCAAGAAGATGCAAAGGTATATGTGAAAATCTGTGAGAAGTGTCAGAAGTTCTCACCTATGATCCGAACAGCAGCCGAAGATCTGGTGCCTTTGACAAGTCCTTGGCCGTTTGCGCAGTGGGGAATGGACATCATGGGTCCACTCCACAAGGCTACATCGGGAACAGAAGTTTCCGTTGGTGGCAACGGACTACTTTACCAAGTGGATTGAAGCGGAACCATTAGCAAAGATCACGTAACCTATGATAGAAAGGTTCATGGGGAAGAATATCATCACTTTCGATTTGGAGTTCCTTATTCTTTGATCACTAATAATGGGTCGCAGCTCTAAAAAGTTCAAGGCTTTTTGTGCCCAGATGGAATAAGGAACTATTATTCAACCCCACCTACCCTCGAGCAATGGGCAGGCAAGCGTCCAACAAGACGATACTTGACGGGATCAAGAAAAGGTTGGACAATGCAAAAGGCAAGTGGGCCCGACGAATTGCCACCGGTCCTGTGGCACACCGAACAACTCCTAGGATGTCTACGGGAGAGACCCCTATTCATTGGCATATGGAACGGAAGCTGTGATTCCACTCGAGGTTGGATTGCCGACCAACAGACCACATTGGTGGAAAGTGGGGCAATGACAGAGCCTTGGAAATTGAGCCGACCTCGCCGAGGAGAGGAGAGAACGAAGGCTTCGTACCAAGATCGTACCAGGAGCAGTTGATGAAATGTTACAACAAGCATGTCCACCCGTGAGATTTTGGTGTTGGAGACCTTGTGCTAAGAAAGGTGCTCGGCAACACCAAGGTGACCAACGAGGGCAAGTTGGGTGCCAATTGGGAGGGCCCATATCGAGTTACGGAGGTTGTGGGCATTGGGGCGTATCGATTGGTAGATCTGGACGGGAACCCGGTACCAAGGCCCTGGAATGTTCACAACTTGAGGAAGTTCTACGTGTAAAGAACTTCGATTTCGTTTTCTATTTTAGATGCACATCGTGATTGTGTGGGAATTACGAATAAAATTCCATTGTGTCTGCTTTTATTAGTTGCAAGGGGTGCGCGTAACGCCCCCTTGAGTTTTTCAAATTATGAATAAAATTCCCGGATTTTGGTAACACAAACGTTGGTTTTTACGAGTTTTTCTTTTATTATGCTTTAAATACGAAGTCAAGCTATGTCCTTAGTCCTCGCTTCGTATTGGGGAGCAGAGGTATAGGGTAACTAATTGGAATTTCGAATATTTCAGAATTTTGCCAAGTACGAATATACTTGTCTGTTTGCTCGGGTACGAATACACCCAGAATTGAGCCAAGTACGAATATACTTGTCTGTTTGCTCGGGTACGAATACACCCAGAATTGAGCCAAGTACGAATATACTTGTCTGTTTGCTCGGGTACGAATCATACCCATAATTGAGCCAAGTACGAATATACTTGTCTGCTTGCTCGGTACGAATACACCAAGAATTGAGCCAAGTACTAATATACTTGTTTGTTTGCTCGGCACGAATACACCTGCACTGAGCCAAGTACGAATATACTTGTCTGTTTGCTCGGATACGAATACACCTAGAATTGAGCTAAGTACGAATATACTTGTCTGTTTGCTCAGGTACGAATACACCCAGAGTGCATACGAGATTATGCACACTGTTCTCGAACACAAATATGTTTGGGATAATTCCAAGTACGAATAGACTTGTTTACTTGTACGGGTGCATGCCCACATGAATTTACAACATAACCTGGGTATGAATAAACTCAAGATTACCTAGTCCAAATACGAGCACATTTGGGTAACCTAAGTACGAATATACTAGGGAAACTTTCCAAGCACGAAACATATGGGCTGCATACGAGAATATGCAGCAATATCCAAGTTCGGAAAAACTTGAAGGTTGCTCGGGTACGAACAGACCTTGAGCACGTATGAAAAAAATACAAACACTGTACGAATAAGGTTAGCAGCTTGCTCGGGTACGAGCATATCCTGAATATGTACGAGTACATGTATTGGTAGGAAAGCTACGAGTGCAGTTACCACTGTTCTAAGGTACGAGAAACCTGCAAAAGTGTAAATGTGAATACAACTGGATCATCGGCAGGCACGATGAGACCTAGGGAGCATATGTGACTATGCATAAGGCTAAGTACGAAGACACTAAGCACATAAAATACTGGCCATGGGACGGCCACCTGTGTTAAGGAAAGGCCACGAGGGGCTAGGCAAAACAAAAGTTTAGGCCGAACAGGGCCACCAAAAACATAAAAGGCCACGAAGGGCCAGAAGCAGCAGAGTTCAAGTATACAGAAATGTATCAAGTGCCACGCAGGGCAATACCAAAGGCCACACAGGGCCAGTCAAAACTGATTCAAAGTTTCAATTGTTATTACTACGAAGAGTCCAACTTACTCTTCGATTGTCAGGTCCTCAATGACAGGGGGGAGGCTGGAGTAGTTGCAAAGGCTGGAGCGGTTGTAGAGGTAGGGGCAGTTGCATCATCCACAGTAGTGCTAGGTTCAGACGGACTGCCACCGGCTTCCTTCTGGCCAGGGTTGGTCACTTCACCAGTCTGATCAGCATCAGCACTTTGCTATTCGGGGACGTTGGCGTTAGGCTCCAGGTTGTCTTCTTCTACAACCTCTTCCTGCTCCTCAACAACTTGGATGCTCGGGAAGTCAATCTCTGTCCAAAGGGGGGAAGACTCTGCTGTACCAGACTTTTTTAGGCAGGCCAACCAGCCGGCCTCAAAAACTTGGTCTTGGATTCCTGGCATTTGATCCGTGTAGCTCTCAGTGGCCACACGGATTCCCTTGTTGTAGCCCTGTTGATAGGCGGCCTTGGCCTCGTTCTTGCTCACCTCCAGCTCCGTGAGAGTCTGGCTCAAACTGTCTTCGGCTCCCTCCAGCTTGCCCCTTAGCTCATCAGCAATCCCACGAGCCTGGTTCCTTTCCCTCTCCAGCCTGACGATAGAATTTTGTAGCTTGGCGTTCTCACTTGCCAATCTGGCATGCTAGGGCTCAGATTAGCCAAGCTTTTGTGCCATGGCCACCATCCTCTACATTGCCTGGAGATTTTGAACATGAAGCAACGTCAGGCAGATAACAGGAATAACGATCTGAAGCCATCAAGCAGACAAAAATAAACATGACAAGTTTACCTTAGCACTGTGGCTCATGAATGAGCCAAGGAGGTTGTCTGGGGAGCTGGTGATCACTTTCTACATGTCCCCAGGAAGCATGAACACCTGGGACAGTGCAAGTGCAGTGCCTTCAGACTCCACATTGTCGCGGATAGTGACTGGCCGTCCGCCATGGGTGAATTGAGGAGCGCAGAGGGGGGTTGGAGGTGCTGTGAGTTGGGGAGGAGGTTGTTCAATTGAAGAGGCTTCCAGCCGTTGGTGTTTGTCGCTGTGGCTGGCCTCAATCTCCTCGGGGGAGAAGCCTGGAGGAGCGTCTGTTGAAGCTGGTCCTCGGCGGCCATGAGACGGCGCTGAGCTCTGTGAGCGTCCGCGGCCACGAGCAGTGCCGCGGCCTCTTCCACGGCCGATGGTGAGCAGATTGCTGAGATTGATTGGTTGATCCATTTCTCGAGGTGGGGGAGATGGAGAGTATCCACTCGAAGATGTGGAGGCTTCGTCGGCGAGCTGGACGGGTTCGTCGGGAAACGGAGGGGTCTGAGAACGCCTCTCGTCTTGTTGCTCGGGTAGTTAAGCAGGAGGATTTGGGATAACAGGATTGTCAGCTGCTCGGATCCTCCAATCAATGAATCCACCGTACGAAGCCCGGTAGCTCAAAAGGATTTGAGCTGCTCTTGCTCGGCCAGCCAAGCACGTGCCTTGCCCATTGAAAGCAAGTGCACGGTTGATATCAGTAATGTGAACCTGAGGGGTGATGATGGCGTGCCCCTGGTTGACGTTTGTGGCTGCAAATATGAGAAAAATTAGCAGTCAGTAAAGCGAAAACATGTAATGCAATACGAAATATTGCTCGGTATGAAGTTCTACGAGAAAGAGAACTAACGTGGAGTGCCAAATCTGTGGGGTGCATGAAAGCCGACGACTCTACCGTCCTCGTCTCTGGGCTCGAAGTTCCTTGTGACGATGAGGAAGTCGCCGTCATCCCCTCGAGCTGAGTTCAAGCACCACTTTTTCCTCGAATCCCTACTCTTGAGATAGTAGGTCCGAGCATCTTTGGTTCGAGAGATGTTGCAGATGGTGAATATCGTGCAAACCTAGGGACGTACCTAGCATCTAGTTCAGGGCATTGATGCCCATGAAAACCCTAAAGAAGTTGGTCAAACTTGCATAGGGGACACCAGTAATGGGACGTAATGCAATGGTGCGGAAACCCGACGCCGCCTCAACTACAAATGACGGCTGTGGATGTGCAGGGTGTCGTTGTCAAAACACTCGCGGATGGCATTTTCAGGGGCCAATGTAGTGGCCACGTTGTCTGGGATCTCATAGCGAGATATGAACTCAGCCATCCTTTAGGGAGTGTCACAGTGCCTACGAAATCGACCCATAATGAAAATTGCAGGTACGGGTTTTCTAAAAAGAAGGTTGGGTACGAAGAAGCCCTAAAAGAAACTATGGGAGTCCAAAATCAACGAGGAAAGCGGAATAGAAAAGGGGAGTAAGAACTTACGAATGAGTAGAACCCTAGAATCAGACCCTGAGACGGTGAGCAGAGCTTCAATGGCCGGAGTGCTTGGGCGTGCTTTCTGCAGAGGGAACTAAGGTGAGAGAAAAGTGGGTGTAGGGAGGTAATCCCGAACGGGTACAAGGTGTGGCCGAACACGTGGTACGTGGGGCCCAGAACAAATACAGTCGGAATATTCGCCGTGCAGTGAGGTGAACGGCACAAGGACCGGGGATACGAGAGGTCGCAGGTCCAAGATACCCGAGCAGGGGCATGGTCCAAAGAGCAAGGGTAGTTATTGGACCAGTCTCGTGATAAGGGGTCCAGTGATATGAGAAATCATTGGTCCAGAGGGTCTGTTCGGCAACGAGAAGGCCGAACAGTAGCAGCAAGGTACCAGGAGGTGCTCCAGAGTGGTCCAGAAATGGAAATATCCAGTAAGAAAACAAGATCTAGAGGAGATACCCAACGAGGACGGGGTGAACGGCCAGCTTTGGAAAGAGTTCCTAAAAGGTCTAAAAGGAAATATGCAATTATGGGAATGAGAATCCCTGATATTCTAAGTTTACTTTACGAGAAAGGAAACTTAGGGCAGCAAGATGGCTTGGACAGCAAGTAGACATGGGTCTATAAATATGAGGTAAACCTAGAGGTAAAGGTACGCAATTCCTGGTTATTTGATTACTACCTACTGAGAATTAGGGTTTTCACTAGTACGAGATACTAACTTTGGCATCGGAGGGCCTTTGCCACGAGACAGCAAAGGTGCGCTCACATTTTGTTTGTTTTATAGGTTTAACTCCGGCGGCGTAGGAAGTAGCCGTTACAGTTCTGTACTGTTCGAAGGCCTTTTTCCTGCACTTACAATTGGCGCCGTCTGTGGGAAACGAAAGAGGTCCCTTTGAAAAAGCGACCATGGTGGAGGAAGATCCAAAGACCCCAGTTGACCCGAATAATCTGCTGGGTGGGGGAGGTGACAAGTCCCCGCCGGATCCTCCAAGAAAGCCCGATGGCGGGCGAGCGGGGAGGACCACGAGTAAGGACCGCCCCCTGGCAGTCCATGGCGACTCCAGAAACAAAGATGGACGGACGGCAACGGGATCCACGAGAAGGAGTAGGTCCCGCCGTGAAAGGGAGTCGGTGGCACGTTCGAAAAGCATGCGTAGCCAGGAAGATATCCTGGACAGAAAGAGACAGGAGATAGAAGAGTACGCTCGCTTGATTAAAAGGCGAGAGTACAAGATTCAACAGTTGCAGAGGATACGAGAACATCCAGAGGATTCGGGGCTTTCACGAAGGAAGTCCAGAAAAGAAAGGTTGGATATGGTGGAGTACAGGAGAGCTTCTTCACGAAGAAGAAGAAGAAGCAGGAGCCTCACTCCGAGACGACCGAGGGCTTCTTCACAAAAAAGGAGAAGCAGGAGCAGGAGCTCCTCCCCTGAGGAAGGAGGGGGCAGGAAGCACCACAGGGACAGGTACGAGAGACCTGATTCCGACCGGGAAAGGAATAATGCCAGGTCTGAGAGGACAAGGAGAGGGGACCATGTCTGCATGAGAAGCGGGCATGGAGAGCCCTTAGCAACATAGCAACGCCTCCTTTTGCAAAGAGATTGCAGGAGGCAAGGTTGCCGAACAGGGTTAAGCACGGGACGTTTATCCTATACGAAACCAATGCAGACCCGGTGGCGCACATACAACATTACCAGCAAGCGATGTTTATGCACGACGGTGATGACGCAATCATGTGCAAGATGTTCCCATCTAGTTTTGGAAAAGTGGCCTTATCATGGTTCCATAAGTTGGGGCCGAACACCATACGAGGGTGGAGACAGCTGGCCGAGGAGTTCACTGCTCGGTTGACGAGCAGGAAACCACCCAAAACTTTTGAGAGTCTCTCGGCTATGAAGCAAGGAGAGAGTGAGCCGATCAGGGACTACGCCAAGAAGTATTGGGAGACTTTCAACGAGATTGAAAGTTGCAATGAAGAGTATGCAATAGCAACGTTCAAAACTGGGCTACCTGTTAGGGGAGAGCTGCGAAAGTCCCTAAACATGAATCCAGTGAGCACGTTGGCAAAGCTGATGGAGCGGATTGAGCAGCACGCCAGGAACGAGGATGACATACTACGGGAAGACGGCAAGCTAAGTGCCGAGCAGGTGAAGGGACCCGCAAAGAAGGCTGATAAACCGAACCCAAGACTTACAAAGAAAGAAAGGAGCACGGGCAGACTAAGAGAGAGTCGTACCGAGAAAAGCCCCTGATCCGAAGTCGTTCTTCTCGGTGACAACGGTTTGGAAAGAACTGATTTATCGGGTTCTTTATCGGATAAAGAACCGCCCATACTTTAAGTGGCCTCCACGGCTGGAGGGTGACAAAGATGCAAGAAGGGCTACGAGTCAGCACTGCAGTTACCACAAGGACTGGGGTCATATGACGGAGGACTGCGAGATGTTTAAGCAGCACCTTGATGACCTGGTCTCACGTGGGTATTTGAAGGAGTTCATCCAGGAGGAGCACAAGGGCGCCGAGAAGGCTATGGAACTGGATTACGAGCAAAATCCGAGAGGCGTGATCCATATGATTCATGGATTGGCCACGCCTTATACGAGAAATGAGGTGAGATTGTTCCAAAGGCAAGTGAAACACGACCAGCACGTGATGCGGTTGGGAAAGAAACGTGGACGTGAGGCAGAAGGGTGCGACAAAGGCATAGTCTTCTCGGAGGAGGACCTGGGAGGAGTCCAGGTGCCACACAACGATGTCTTGGTCATAACCCTATGAATTGGGGAGTATGACATGGAGAGAATCCTGGTGGATTCAGGAAGCTGCACCGAGGTGCTTTATTACGACGCATTCAAGAAGCTAGGATTGGTACAAGCGGACTTGGTGCAGTCGGTAACTCCGTTGGTGGGGTTCAGTGCAGGGGCAGTTTGGCCATTGGGTAAAGTGACCCTCCCTGTTCGGGCAGGAACAGTGGTACTGAGAACCGATTTTTTGGTAAGGATCGTGCCATCTTCCTATAACGCGATTATAGGAAGGACTTGGTTGCATAAGATGAGGGCGTACCATCCACCTACCACCAGATGGTGAAGTTTCCAGGTCCAGTGGAACGAGAAAATAAGGAAACCAAAAGACGGCCCAACAAAGTGCTTGGTCTCCATAATCAAGAAGGCACCCAAGGCACGGTTGGTGCAAACAGTAAGTTAATAATCAACCGACCATCGAGGATGTCGGGGAGAATCCGTGAAAGTGGTGGAAGGATTGAAGAAGATCCAGATCAACGAGAATGATCCGGAAAGGTATCCTGGTCGGGGAAAACTTGGGCAAAGAAGAGGAGGAGGAGTTGGTGAAGTTCCTCAAAGAGCACGTCGATGTGTTTGCTTGGGTGCCAGAGGAGATGCCTGGGGTGGATGCAAACGTGATTTGCCACCACCTGAACGTGGACCCACAACACAAACCAGTGATGCAAAAGAAGAGAAGATCTGCCGTACAGCATGTGGACGCTATCATCGAAGAGGTAGACCGCTTGCTCGAGGCAAAGGCGATCCGAGAAGTGTATTACCCGGAGTGGTTGTCTAACACGGTGGTGGTAAAGAAGAAGAATGGGAAGTGGCGAGTTTGCGTCGACTTCACAGATCTAAACAAGGCATGTCCAAAAGACAGTTTTCCCCTTCCACGGATAGATCAATTGGTAGATGCAACAGCTGGATATGGACGTATGAGTTTCCTCGACGCTTATCGAGGATATCACCAGATAGCAATGTACGGCCCCGATCAGTAGAAGACTTCCTTTATCACACCACGGGGGTTATACTGTTACAGTGTTATGTCCTTTGGTCTGAGGAATGCTGGAGCAACCTATCAAAGATTAGCAACGATTATGCTAAAGAAGCTGCTCGGCAAGACCATGGAGGTGTACATAGACGACATGGTGGTGAAGAGCAAGGAGAAACAGGACCACATTGCTGATCTGAGAGAGGCTTTTGAGATACTAAGAGAGTATAAGCTGAAGCTCAATGTCTTTTGGAGTAGGTTCTGGAAAGTTCCTGGGTCACTTAGTGACCATTAGAGGGATAGAGGCCAATCCCGATCAAATTACAGCTTTACAGAAGTTACAGAGTCCAAGGACCACGAAGGAGGTCCAAAGGTTGACGAGGATGGCGGCAGCCCTCAATAGGTTCATCAGTCGCTCGAGTGACAAGTGTAGACCTTTCTTTCGGTTGTTGAAGAAAAGAGAAGGTTACGAATGGAGAGCGGAGTGTGAACAAGCGCTCCAAGACCTAAAGTATTTGGCAACCGCCTCGCTTCGCCCACTCGAGCCTGGTGATGTTCTAGCCTTGTACTTAGCAGTATCAGAGCATGTTGTTAGCGCAGTCTTATTGAGGAGCAAAGGATCCGAGCAAATCCCTATTTATTATGTAAGCAAGACGCTACCGGACGCAGAGACGAGATATCCGCCTCGAGAAGTTGGTCCTGGCATTGAGAACGGCGGTTAGGAAGTTGCCCCATTACTTCCAAAGTCACAAAGTGGTGGTTTACCCAAATTCCCGTTGAAGTCATTACTCCGAAGGCCGATTTCTCGGGACGAATATCAACCTGGTCGGTAATTGAGCCAAGATGATATTGATTATCAACCACGCCTGCAGCGATTAAGAGGCAAGTTTTGGCGGATTTAAGTGGCGAGTTTTCTCCCACAGTTGCTCCACTGCCTCCTACGAGAAAGGAGCAATGGGTCGAGCAATCATCTGAGAAACGAAGGGCATCCGCCGAACAGGATCCTTTGGAATGGAAACTTTTTGTTGATGGATCCGCATGCAACACCGGATCAGGAATTGGAGTTGTGATTTTTCCTCCTGAAGGAGTTATGATCGAGTTATCCCTGCGCCTGGGTTTCAGTGCGTCAAACAACGTGGCGGAGTACGAGGCACTCCTGGCCGGGTTAAGGAGCACAAGAACCTTGAAGGTAAAAAGAATTCGAGTATTATGTGATTCACAGCTCGTGGTGAATCAGCTGTCTGGGGAGTATGAGGCCCGGAATGAGAAGATGGCAGCCTACGTGGAGGCAGCCAAGGATCTGCTTGATACCTTCGAGAAGGTACACATCGAGCAAATAAGCTCTGGGCAGAACGCCCACGCTGACGCACTGGCTTGGTTAGCAGCGGCTGTGCCAACGGAGTTTAGAAAGAAAGTGGTAGTGGACTTTCTCGCTGAGCCAAGCATTGGGAGAAGTGTGGAATTGGTCTTGGACGTGAACCAAGGACCGAGTTGGATGGATCCAATAGTGGAGTTCCTACGAGACGGGACACTCCCCACAGATAAAAAGGAGGCTCACAAGATAAAAGCAAAATCTGCAAGGTTTTGGCTATCACCAGAGGGGAAGTTGTACAGAAAGTCCTTCACTGGACCGTATTTGCTTTGTGTGCATCCCGAGATGGTGCAGAAATTCCTCCATGAAATACATGAGGCAACCTGTGGGAGTCATGCAGGTGGGAGATCCATTGCTCACTGTGCAATCACACAGGGTTATTGGTGGCCGCACATGCAAGAAGATGCAAAGGTGTACGTGAAAATCTGCGAGAAGTGTCAGAAGTTCTCGCCTATGATCCGAACACCAGCCGAAGACCTGGTGCCCTTGACAAGTCCCTGGCCGTTTGCACAGTGGGGCATGGACATCGTGGGTCCACTTCACAAGGCTACTGGGAACAGGAAGTTTCTGTTGGTGGCAACAGACTACTTTACCAAGTGGATAGAAGCAGAACCACTAGCAAAGATCACGTAACCTATGATAGAAAGGTTCGTGTGGAAGAACATCATCACTCGATTTGGAGTGCCGTATTCCTTGATCACTGATAACGGGTCACAGTTCCAGAAAAAGTTCAAGGCTTTTTGCGCCCAATATGGAATAAGGAACTACTATTCCACACCGGCCTACCCTCAGAGCAATGGACAGGCAGAAGCATCTAACAAGACTATACTTGACGGGATCAAGAAAAGGTTGGACAAAGCAAAGGGCAAGTGGCCTGACGAACTGCCACTGGTCCTGTGGGCACACCGAACAACTCCTAGGAGGTCTACGGGAGAGACCCCCTATTCGCTAGCGTATGGAATAGAGTCTGTGATTCCATTGGAGGTTGGTTTACCGACCAACAGGACCACATTGGTGGAGAGTGGGGGCAATGACAGAGCTCTGGAAATCGAGCTGGATCTCGCCGAGGAGAGAAGAGAACGAGCTCTGGTGCACCTGGCTTCGTACTAGGAGCAGCTGATGAAAGGCTACAACAAGCATGTCCACCCACGAGAATTTGGTGTTGGAGATCTTGTGTTAAGAAAGGTGCTCGGCAACACCAAAGTGGCCAACGAGGGCAAGTTGGGGGCCAATTGGGAGGGCCCGTATCGAGTTACAGAGGTTGTTGGCATTGGGGCATATCGATTGGCAGACCTGGACGGGAACCCGGTACCAAGGCCCTGGAATGTTCACAACCTGAGGAAGTTCTACGTGTAAAGAACTTCGATTTCGTTTCTATTCTGTTTTAAGATGCACATCGTGATTGTGTGGGAATTACGAATAAAATTCCCTTATGTTTTGTTTTACTAGTTGCAAGGGGTACGCGTAACGCCCCCTTGAGTTCTTTGAATTAAGAATAAAATTCCAGGATTTTGATAAATAAACACCGTTTCTTACGAGTTCTTCTTTCGTTATGCTTTAAATACGAAGTCAAGCTAAATCCTTAGTCCTCACTCCGTATTGGGGAGCAGAGCTGAATGAAATTTCGAATATTTCAAAATTGTACGGGCAATCTGAATACACTTATTTGCTTGTTCTGCACGAATACACCCGAATCATGTCAAGTACGAATAACTTGACTGTTTGTTCGGGCGAATACACCTAGAATCATGTCAAGTACGAGTACACTTAACGTTTGTTCGGGTGCGAATACACCTAGAATTATGTCAAGTACGAATACACTTGATTGCTTGCTCGGGACGAATACACCCAGAATTATGTCAAGTACGAATACACTTGACTGTTTGTTCGGGTACGAACATACCTAGAATCGAGCCAAGTGTAAGTATACTTAAGCGATTGCTCGGGCACGAAAACGCCCAGAAAGCATATGAGAATATGCATACTGTCCTCAAACACGAATATGTTCGGAATAATCTCAAGTGCAAATAGGTTTGTTTCCTTGTATGCGGGCATGCCCACAACAGAGTCTGGGTATGAGCAAACCCAGGATCACTAGGTCCAAATACGAACACATTTGGGTAACCTAAGAATGGAAGCTTCCAAGCACGAAGCATTTGAGCTGCATACGTGAACATGTAATAATATCTAAAGTTCGAAAAAACTTGAGGTTGCTCGGGTTCGAAGAGACCCTGAACACAAACAACTATGCGTATTGCAAGTAACTAATACAACCAGCATTACTCTAAGGTACGAGAAACCTGCAATAGAGAAAGTGAATACAATACCATCAGCAGGCACGATAAGGTCTGGGGAGCATACGTGAATACGCATAAGGCTAAGTACGAAAACACTAAGCACATAAAATTTCGGCCATGAGATGGCCACCTATGTTAAAGAACGGCCACGAAGGGCCAGCCAAACATGTTCAGGCCACGAAGGGCCAGGCAAGACAAAAGTTTAGGCCAAACAGGGCCACCAAAGCATAAAAAGCCACGAAGGGCCAGAATCAACAGAAATTAAAGTGTTTGAAAATATATCAGGCGCCACGCAGGGCAATGCCAGTGGCCACGCAGGGCTAGCAGAAACTAGTTCAGAAATCCCAACTGTTATCATGACGATACAAAGAGACTAACTTACTCTTCGTTCGTTAGATCTTGGACTGTTGGAGAGGTCGAGCGAGCAGAGACAGAGTCGCATCATCCACAGCAGTTGTTTCAGACGGACCGCCACCAGGCTTCCTTCTCGGCGGTGTTGAGTCGCTTCTCCGCTTTGACCACCGGCATTTTGTCGCTCGGGACGTTGTTAAGCTCCCTGTCCAGGCTGTCCTCCTCTTCCACCACCTCTTCCAGCTCCTCGGTGGCCGCCTGGGTGCTTGGAAGGTCGATCTCAGTCCACAGGGTAGAAGACTCTGGGGCACCAGATTTCCTGAGGCAAGCCAGCCAGCCGGCCTCGAACACTTGGTCCTGAATCCCAGGCATTTGATCCGTGTAACTCTTAGTAGCCACACGAATCCCTTCATTGTAGCCTTGCTGGTAGGAGGCCTTGGCTTCGTTTTTACTCGCCTCCAACTCCGTCAAAGTTAGATTCAGATTGTCCTCGGCACCCTCCAGCTTGTTTTTCAGCTCATCCGCAAGCCCGCGGGCCTGGTTTCTCTCTCTCTCCAGCCTCACTATGGTATTCTGTAGCTTGGCATTCTCGCTTGCCAATCTGGCGCGCTGGGGCTCAGACTGGCCAAGTTTTTGCGCCATGGCAACCATCTTTTGCATTGCCTGGAGGTACAGAAAACAAAGCAATGTCAGACACAAGTAAGGATACGTAACGCACTAAAAAAGCACGACAGGTCTACCTTAGCGCTGTGGCTCATGAACGAGCCCAGGAGGTTGTCAGGGGAGCAGGAGACTTCCTTCTGCATGTCCCCAGGCAGCAGAAAAGCCTGTGACAGTGCAAGGGCAGTCCCTTCAGATTCAGCACTGTCACGGACAGTGACCGGCCGGCCGCCATGGGGCCCAGAGCGGGGTCGGAGGAGCTGTAAGTTGGGACGGAGGACGTTCAACCGCAGAAGTTTCCAGCCTCTGACGTTTGTCGCGGTGACTGGCCTCAATCTCCTCAGGCGAGAAGCCTGGGGGAACGTCCGTTTGGGCTGGACCTCGGTGGCCATGAGACGGCGCCGGGCTTTGAAACCTTCCGCGGCCACGAGTAGAGCCGCGGCCTCTTCCACGGCCAACGGTGAGAAGGTCGCCGAGATTGATCGGTGGTCCATCTCTCGGGTGGGGAGATGGGGAGTATCCGCCGAAGATGTGGAAGCTTCTTCGGCAAACGTTGGATTGGTTCGTTGGGCGGAGGAGGGTCCGAGAACGCCTCTCTTCCTGTTGCTCGGGTTGAGCTGGAGGATCAGGGATGATGGGATTATCAGCTGCTCGGATTCGTCGGTCGATGAATCCGCCGTATGATGCACGATAACTGAGGAGAATCTGTGCTGCCCTTGCTCGGCCAGCCAGACACGTGCCTTGACCGTTGAAGGCAAGAGCGCGGTTGATATCAGTAACGTGGACCTGAGGGGTGATGATGGCGTGCCCCTGGTTGACGTTCGTGGCTGCAAATACGAGAAAATTAGCATCAGTAAAAGCATAAATATGTAATGCAATACGAAATGTTGCTCGGTATGTAGTTCTACGAGAAAGAGAACTATCGTGGAGTGCCAAATCTGTAAGTGCGTGAAAGCCGACGACTCTACCGTCCTCGTCTCTGGGCTCGAAGTTCCCGTGGCGATGAGGAA